>JAGKPW010002326.1:1200000-1867500 GCA_019926035.1 Melaleuca alternifolia
TTATGCAGGCTAACAAGTTGGAGCGTCTAAGGGAAAGAATGGTAAAAGTGCGTGAGCTTTTCCGTGACACAGATTCGACAGAATTTGTCATAGTAACAATACCAACGGTAATGAGCTCTAAAAGTCCACCTTGGTTGTAGAATTTAATTGGAAAAAAAAAGCTCATCAGATCAGTTATTTAATCTCTGTTCTCTAGCTTATTCATATGATTATATCTAGCATAATCAGTTGAAGTTTGGTCATAAATCTTTTGGTTCTTTCTTTGTAGGTTATGGCAATTAGCGAGTCTTCCCGGTTGCATGCATCTCTGAAGAAAGAAAATGTTCCGGTCAAGAGGCTGATTGTTAATCAGATTCTTCCTCCATCTGCCTCAGATTGCAAGTTTTGCGCGATGAAAAGGAAGGTAACCCAGTTCCTCAATTCCAGGGAGTGGTTTCTTCTTGGTTGCTGGGTTATTAGTTGTGTGGTTATCAAAGTTATGCTTAGATGCTGAATGAAATCTTCCTTGAATATTTCAGGATCAGATGCGAGCTCTTGATATGATTCAAAATGATCCAGAACTCTCTGGCTTGAATCTAATTCAGGCACCTCTTGTTGATGTAGAGATAAGAGGTGTTCCAGCTCTTAAATTTATGGGTGATATCATCTGGAAATGACCGAGGTAATTATGGGCTCTCTTCTTCTTGGACTCTTTTTCCACACCTACTTTAGTTGATCGACTTTGAATCTAGTATTGATAGGGCCTAGTGTCAATGTCTAGATGTTGAGACCATTGCTTTGACTTTAATATACTTCCTCGTCTTTTTAACTCTGATATATGCCTAACGAGCAGAGACCGACTTTCTATCAATTTCTACATTCAGATTCAGATGCCATGTCATGCCGCAAGTACCAACTCTTGAAAGACCTCTGGAGACCTTTCGATTACAAGCCTAATTTTGCCTTTGCGGTTCAGTTTCCTTGGTCCAAATGACTGAAACTTCATAACCGATTGGCATGATCTACGTTGGAGCCCTTTCACATAGCAAGTTTGAGCTTCTCGAGGCATATTATTGGGGATTGTGCAACAAGAATTTCTCTTGCTGTTTATTGACCTTTGATATCCAATATATTGACTCAAGTAGTTCACTCCTTGATTTACTGGACTGTATGGTTTTTGTACCCGAAAAGGTCAAGGGAGGACCACACCACTGTACAGGGAACGCTTTAAATGCCATCACTGAAAAATTTCATGCTGCGAATGGATGATTTTGCGTGGAGTTTAGATATTTGCTGGTGGATTTTGTGCTTCAACGTGCAGAAAAATGAAACTGTGAAATGGCAAAGCAAAAAAGAACAGCTGACTCTGCTGTACACTGCCGACATTGGTACCATCATAGCATCACCACTCTTGAACTCGAATTTCTTGGATTATAGAAAGTTGCCGAAGGAGCTCCATGTGTTTCACTGCTATCGTTCTTTTTATAAATTAAATGGGTTCACGAAAATTAGCTATGCATCCTTCAAAGCCAACTTATTTGCTTTAGCTCATCATCAACGGAGGCCATCTATTTTTTTTGACTGAGATTGCGTGTTTAATCATGCATAAACATCCTTAAATCGAAGGTCTGAATACTTGTTATTCCTGGGGCTAGACTTTTCTGATGCGAAAGAAACTCTGAAATTTTCCAAAATGAATGCGGTAGTAAGGTTTGATGTCCAGAATCAAGATCCTGCAACATTCTATAGAATGTCAAAGGGGTATGTACGGTATGAACTTTGTGCACATATCTAAGCATGACCTCATATACTCGGCATAGAAAACTATTGAGGCAATTTCTAGAAAGCTGACGATTCTGAGAAACCCTCCTCTCCGAGGGAATGCGCATTTCTAAATGTTTGGCCCGATTAAAACTGCTCAAAATTGGGAATGCTTCCGTGCGCAAAGATCCAATGATGAGGAGGTTGTCGCTGCTTGAACTTACTTCTTTTGAAAGATCAACATGCCAGAGAAGGCTATCGCACGGCCAAGTACGCCAATGAAGATGAGGATAGATATACAAGTACCCCAGTTATTAAGATCATAGCCACTTTTGAAAAGCGCACCACAACGAGTAATAAGCCACACTCCGTAGTATCTGCAGCAGGAAAATAAGCAGTACCATCAACATTTGTTTCTAGGGTTTTTCTTAGTGCGATCACGTCAATGTGTAAACCAATCATGTGGATGTTTGCTGCCGTTTTAAAAAGATTTTATGGTCAGCCCACATAGTCGGACCATAGAAGAATGCGGGGAAGTCAAGGGATAAGGGAACAGTGCATCAGTTGACCCATTACCTTTCAGCATTTGCAATTACAAATGCTTGCAGAGCCCACTTAGGGTAGCAAAAGTTGGATATGATTTTCAAAATACCACCATCTTTCCGTGTTGCGACGAGAGTCAAGATCACAGGAAGAAGAACTGACCACTGAAATCATCAGAAGCACGTGACAAATTGGAAGTACATAGGGCATTATTGGCATAACTTAGAGTTTCTTGTTACCAAAAAAAATAAAAAAATAAAATAGAGGACTCTGAATTTTACTTACCAACTGGGCTGCACCGGCTTCAAAGAAGATGGCCAAGGCATAAGCAAGACCAGTCACACAGTATACAAGGCACAGAAGAACACTATAATTGTCGGCAAAGGAAGATCTTGGATTGGTGAAGAAATAGAATGTCGATAAGTACACCACTGGCTTGATCACTGTATTGAAGTGGTCAATTGTATCCTTCGCGAGAAAATAAGCCAAGCTGCTCATCCCAGAAGAACTTTCTCTCCAGTACTGCAGCTTATCTAGAGAAAATGACCTCAAAGCCGAGATTTTGCACAGGAGGGCTGAAAGACAAATAACATTACCTTTAGTAACAAAACAATACGGAAACATGCGATAGAATGTGTACGACCAAGTGCTTACATGAGGACCATCACAAATATTCTTGAAGGTAGAGTTGTTGGGTCAGAGTTAACAATCACAAAGTCAAATAAAGATGGACATATAATGAATGGTCGAGAAACTTCCAACTTACAGACAGCAATTATGGTATAAGTATAACCAGCGGCTCCAAATGTTTCATCACCCCCATTAGAAAGTGTTCCTAAGCAGGCTCCAGCGAGCAATAAGATTAGATAGTCTGCCGCTTGTATTCTAGCATCACGTAATCTTTGTTTACCAACCCTGGAAACATCAACAACTTAGAAATGAGAAAAATTTCATGGTCATTGCACGAGCCTTCCACGAGACCAATAAGTGGTTTATTATGAAAAGACACGCGATTTCCCTGACAAGCCTCACATAGAAAGTAAAATTGAATCGTTTTGATTTGGGTTCTTTGTTCAGTAAAGCCATCTTGAACTATGCAAGCAGAAGCTTTGAGTTCACAATACATATATCAACTCATACAAGTCCATCCTTTTGGCTCCTGTAGCAAAATCATACAACCAGAACTTTTTCTGCCGACTAATATTTCTTACCTCCCAAGAAAGTATCTGTACTGTGAGATTATGCCTGCAGTTTTCCGATGAGATAAGTCCTTGGATCTCAAGAAATTGAGCCGTATCTTATCCCGCTGCCTCTCAACATTGTTCCTCACATCTTGCCATATTTCACCCGCAAAAGATTGCTCCTCGGTTCCAACTCTAGGGGCATTAAGTCCAACAACTATACCTGCACCTCCACTAGACAAAATGGCTCCAGCATCCTCCTTCATATCTGGAGGTATTGGATACCCATTGTGTATCATCCATCTGATAGGAAGGTCTTTATGATTCACGCCGGAGCTTGTGCTTGGAGTCACGATGCCCTCTAAAATGTCAATAAAGTGATCTGGAGGGTTCACTCGCTCTGGCACATTTATGCCAATACTTGCAAAGTATTCCTCAACTTTCTTTGCTGGACCGTGATAGACAACTAGGCCCCCTTTTGCCAGCAGTATCAAATCATCAAACATCCTGAACAGTGAGTAGCTGCATCCAAAAATGTTGTTCAGTTACCAGTAAGAATTTTTCCTTTCTATGTATAAAACAACATAAGAACAAGGCAGCCCAGAATGGAGACTTTTTTATTAGAACATTCCTAATGATAGTTGCAACTTCAATAGGTATCTTTATGAACACTGCAAATCATAGATCTTCATGAAAATTGTTATGCATGATGATTCTTGCAGAAACTTGCCTTGGTTGATGAACCACCATGCAGATGTTAACCCCTTCCAGTGCTTCATGTCGAAGTGCTCTCAGGAGCAGCTGTGAGGATGCACTGTCCAGACCTGATGTCGGTTCATCTAGAATTAAAAGTGAAGGTTCCATCACCATTTCTAAACCAACATTTACTCTCTTTCTCTGGCCTCCAGAGATCCCTCGCTTCTCGACTGTTCCTACCAGTGAATCTCGCACTGATTGCAACCCCAAGGACTCAATAACTCTCTCAACAACAAGCACTTTATCTGCCTTTGGCATCTTAGCAGGAAGTCTTCAGGTTTTACATGAAAATATAGAAAGAACTACTAATTGAAGAGTGTTACCACCATAGCATAGCATAAATTAAGGATCGATGCAGTAAAGCGGTATAAAAGATCATATTCACATGTGAAAGATGGTCATTTTCCATCAAGAATTCTCTGCATAATCCTAGACTAAGAAATGTAACAAAATTTAAGAAACTTCTTTCCCTTTTATTTTCCAAAACAGGAGATGCATGATGAGGTATGAAGAGTATGTTCTCAGTCCAAGCTAAAACTTAATCTGAGTTGGGACCCAGAACCACCTGCTCTTAGCTTCTTTGGATGATGTAATTTCTAGCAAACAATTAACAAGCATGTGTTACTATAACGTATGTTGAGGCACTCTTTTGAAGTAATACTAGCAAATCAACTGAACCATACCTGCATTTTGCACTAAACCACAGATTCTCTTCCACAGTCAAGTTTCCATGTACAATATCGTCTTGTGGCACAAAACCAGTAATTTTCTTGTACGAGTGGATTGATTCCTTCTTCCCATTGATCAGGATTACACCAGTAGTTGAGCAACCAATAGCTTTTCCAGCCAATGCAGATAGGAATGATGTTTTCCCAGCCCCTGATGGACCCATGACTGCTGTGATGCGCCCAGGCCTCAGTTTTCCAGTAACACATCTTAAAAGATGCTTATTTTTGCCTTTCAAGGTGAGGGTTAGGTCCTTAAATGATACTTCAATAAGTGGCCTTTTCCTAATTTCGGAATTAGTGGCCATCGAAATTACTCCAGAAAAGGTAAGGTCTTTGTTCTGCTGTTCCTGAGCTCTCTCTTTCTCAAGTTGAGAATATGCATAAGTAAAAATTTGGGTATGAGTATGCATATTTTTAACTTTCTTTGTATTCCCTTTTTTATCCTTATCCACGCTACCCAAACTGGAAGCTTCAAGATTGTGAGAACTATCATTTTCAATTTCACATGATGTCTGCATGAGTTCGAAATTCTCCCTCTTTCTTTGATTTGGCGGCAAAGTTGAATTCCTCACATGATCAGCTGGAGAAAAATCATAAGCCTCATTGGGACTATCCGGATTTAAAATTTGGAACCGCTCGGCATCTGTTCTCCTGGAAAATGTCTGTGATAAATGAGATTGTAACTCACTCGCGTGCTTCTTTGCAGCATCTTTTGCAGCTTTCCATCTCTGACGTGCTTTGGTAGTCTCTCTTGCATTTCTTGCAGCTGCTTCTCTGGATTTGGCTAGTCTCCTCGCTCTAGTAGTGAGTAATTGGTCAGAACAATTGTAGATGATGAGAAGGAAAGTACCCACAGCAGCCTGCATGAGCATGGCCAGAAGAATCAACTCCTAAATTGTTGGTTGCAAATACAATGTATTGGAGAAATAGAATACAAAACAACAAAACCAATGTTCAGCAAAAGTAAAAGATCTGGAGATTGCAAAAGTGAATGGCCAGATCATGTTCAAGATGACATTTGAGATGACCCATTTCGTGGAAGAGAAGACATTCTGATCATACATTTGGCATTATGTTTGAGAAAAGGAGATACTAAAGAGATGCTCAAGATTTGTACAGAAACTTACAATAAGCATAATCCCATAAGCACGGATGTTTTGATTGACAGTGTTCGAATTACAAGAAACCAACTTGAAGCAAGCTGCCAAAGAATACAGTTATCAAGAAGTTGTAAACGCACAACACAACAAAATTGAAGTTCCAAATGCTGAATATTCAATTTCGAAAGCTTAATTTCCCTCAACCAATTTACTTCCACTAAAAACTTACGTTGCTCAGATGTAGATCCCAGCCGGCAATAGTGTCTGCGGTAATGTGAAAAATGAGAGAAGATAAGAAATAGGCCATAACTTGGATGGGAGATCAATATTAGAGAACGAAAATACAGATAAATCAGATTCACATCCAATTGAAGGTAGGGAGCATTGTGGAGGTAATCCTGAAAATGAAAATAAGTGATGGAATAAAATTAAATACCCACTACCACATGTGACTTCTTCCACCATAGTTGGACAGTAAGATCCCGACGAACAGAAAATCTCCCTGCTCCTACCAACGTCAGCCCAAATATTTGCTCCTCCACATGTATGATTTGGCCTCCCTGGGGGTAGTTGGTAGGTATAGCTGCAAATTATAGCAGCATAAAGTTCTGTTGGCACCTTGGGCAACTTAAAATAAAAATGAGAAATGCCGCTAACTATGCCAAGCTTACGGTTCACATATGCCGGTCGATGTATTGAGTGTTGCAAGTGGGCAGTAAGCTCCAAGAGGACAGGCTGTAAGATTCAGATAAAGACAAAGCTTATAAGTGCGAGAAATATACTTTTCGATCACAGAATTTGTACAACCAAAATAGTCATGAAATCAATTTAAATTGTATCATAAACAAGAAGCTAACTAACTTTATGTTCACCAGAAGAATAAGGAACAAATTATTGTATTTCTGTCTGCTGGCTTCTAGGATTGTCAAGAAGCTCAAACATACAAACGTAATGGACTAAGAGTTCCACACCATAGTCAATTCTATGGACATGGTTCCTGTGGTTAATGAAACGAGATCTCAACATCGTATTATCCTATTTCAATAACATAGCTAGAAACTACATGAAAAGTCACTCAGGTAAAAGTGAGAGGCCACGCAATTGGAATTCCATCTTGTGATAGTAAAATTTACTAAGGATTGTGATAGACCTAGGATACTTACGGATCATGCATGTAAGACCATGAGGACAGAAGAATCCCTCACAGCAAGCCTGACAACTATCGATTCTTGTTGGGATTTCTTGTGCATTCTTCAGATCGACTGGTTGATTCGCACCAATACTGCAAGCCCATCCAGGCTCACAACCAGAAATCCAGGTGGTGAGATTACAATTTTTGTTAGGCTTCAGATAATTACTGCTTACCGAAGTTTGAAATAGGTAATTGAAATAGAACTTCAGTTCTGCTGCTGTACACAAACGGCGAGCAATATCTCCTAAAGCATCAAGTAGGAGCATCATGTCAGAGTAGGAAAAAAAATCCATTCGCTGGAAAATGCAGTAGATTCTTGGATCTGGCAACTAAGTGGCAAATGGAATGTTAATACACTGTCATGGACAACCATTGATATATAGAGCAATTTTTCTTTTTTTGGTAATAATATCTAGAGCAATTTTGTCTACGTAATGTGGAAACACAAGCTGAATTTTGCAAGAAAAAATTATTTCCCCAAAAGATGAAATTAGAAAACCTCAGTTATTACAGAAACCAAACTCAGATTAATAGCAAAAGGTGCTCTAGATTAAAAATCGTGGAAAACAAGAAACAATAGACTTGCCAACTTCTCTAGGGTAAAATGAATGGTACTATACCTCTAGTTTGCTTAATGCAGGAGGACAAGAAATCCAAGTTAGATGAAAAATTGAAAGCTCTGTTATAATCATCTGACCTGAAATATGCAAAGATCGCAATGTTAAACGGGTCAAACATAAACCAGTTACAGGTCTAACCAATTAGTCCAAGAAAGATAATTTTGTTAAGAAAAAACATGTAAAACAAACCGTCCCACAATCTGACAAATCAACATCTGAACTTCTGCAATTGTATCTAGTACAATCAAACATTTATCACTCGGTTAAACATACTTATCTAAAAATAGTTCACCTATTTTAAGTACACAAATTCCGTGACGCAGCATAATAAAGCATATTCAAGAATTGTCAAAAGTCCTAATTTTCTCAGATAAAGCACACGCAAAATTCCAGTTTAAACTTCTCCGCAGGAATCCCGAACATGAAAAGATCACTCATTTAACTTTTCTACATTTTTCACGATCCTCATTTGACCAACAGCAAGAAGAGCGAGAGAGTACTGACGGATTCTTAACGCAGAAGCTGGACCGGTTATTGATCTCGTACTGAAGACTGGTGGTGACATTTGAAAGTCGGGCATAAACGAGTTGAGTAATGAGGGGCAGAACAGCAGGGTTGTCAATTTGGTCGTAGTCACTCACATCTTGACTCAGCACAAATCGCACACAGCTCAAGACAAGAACACCCACTAAAAAAAAAGACACAGACTCGACGATTCTGAGCTTCTCCGAGCTCATCTTTCTTCTGGGGGTCATGGGTCGGAGTACTGATCTCCGGATCAAGCAGCAGTGCAGAGCATAGGTACGTGAGATGGTGCAAGATTTATAGCATTGGCGATGTGGGTTTGCACGAACTGGTCTTGAAAGAGATGGGTTTCTGCGGGCGAAGGAGAAGATTTGTTCTTTATATTTGAACACGTTCGCAAGTTGGCTTGAGCTTCCATACGGAGTTTATGGGGGTCAAACTCCAGAGGAAGAAGAAAAGCTGAAAGGGAGAGAGAGGATTAGTGGGATTCGTAGGCAGGACCACGTCGCGACAACAACTTGGACTAGTCGCCGGCATTCGGACATTTCTTTTGTTGGGGACTACCATCTTCATCTGGTAAGCCGACGAAAATCTCTCGGACAGATACTTAATTCTTGACGAAGTAATCGAGTATTAATAAACCAAAAACATAGAACGTGATGAACGGTTGACCTGTGTTAAAGAATGATTTGTAGTAGTCTCTACTCACAATGATTGCTTCTGCACATATAGATTTTCCCTTTATCTTTGTCTTTTGGCTTTGTTCATCTCACTCGATCATTTTCTTAACAAAAATACCATTCGCTTTCAATATATACCCAAAAACAAGGAAAAATCGCTCTTCAATCCCGATCCCATCTAACAAATTGGAAGGAACATTGAAAAGGATGGATGAAGTTCTTTCAAATCTCAAAAATCGTACAGCGCTTCACGCCTTAGATTGTAGAGAAACAAATGTCAAATGGCCATTATGGATGATACACGATCGGCATTGTGAAACCATGTTATATCTTACTCTTAACTAATGCGATTCACGGCGCCTGCACAATGCATTAGCTTCCGCCTGTAGGCTGGTCCTGTTGGGCTGTCACTGTCGAGGGGCATGGTTCAATACAAAACTCTCATCATCACATCACATTCTTTTTAATTGATCTTCTGACCGGGGATGGTCATGAAAAAACTGACTTGAAACAAAACCAAGTATGAACCCATGATTTATCAATCAGAGCGATATGAAGATTTAGTCGAAGTATGAGAATTAGGTGGCCGGACTATTTCCGGTATTTCAGCACATGACTTTGCCCAGAAAGACTGATTCGAGTTTTTTGGTGCCAGCTCAAGGAATTGAATGAGCCACATCCCCATTAAGAAGAAAGAGTCTCACTCATTGCAATTTGGTACTTCTGCTTGAACAGATGCAATTGAATCTCCCGAGTGTCATCCTCTGTCACGAAAATATAAGATACAGAAATCAAAGGGCTTTGCATATGGCGAAGTATCACGGCACATGAAAATCGTGTGTCACAGAAAGGAATTTACTCACGAGTGTCTAGAGGCACTTGTGAAGTGATCTTCATGCATTAATTATTTTAATGAATTGTGAAATCAGTGCGCTGGAAATTGCGTCTTTTCTTCAGTATGCTCAAACCAATGCCCCAAGGGCGATCGTAAACAAGATCCATCCAAAAATTATTCCTGTATCTTATGCCTATCACGGAATTTGTTGCATTAGATAATGAAGCGAGAATATATAACGACAGATAAAAAAACACAAAAACTTGATGTACAAGTAAAAAATATTGACAGCAACGATACCTGCCACAGCATGCGTCCTGCTTCGACCATTTTATACAGTAAAGAATTCTAAATCCGTGTGTCTACCAATGCTCCTATATCGCAAGTCTTTCCTAAAAGATTGTATGCATCCAATTAGACAGTCTTGAGGTCATGGAACTCCACTTTCCGCCACAATTCTTCAACGATGTTCCAACTCCAGAAGTGAAGAACGATTACATAGGTCGCCCAATAATCTTGTTTCATGTTGTCTGCCTCGCATCATGTGCAATGCGGAAGCTGATGCCGTCCTTTAAATGGCTTACTGCCGTTGGGAGTAACCATTTTAGCATGTTTGGACCAAGGACCTAAAACAAGTAAGAAGCTCCTCAATTACATTCAATCCTTTTATTGATTCTTGATCAGATAGAAACGTATATAAACAACCATTGAACAATGAGAGAGAGAAAAGAGAGAGAATACCGATGTCACATTTCTGTAAACACCAAGGTTGAACGGATGATGATAGCTCTGGCCAGATTTTCTTGCCAGCCATCGTGCTCGTACTCCTTCATAATACTGATAAAGTGTCCAGCAGCATAATTCTAAAATCAATTTGAAGGAGAACATAACTCTCTGCGTTGTATGCTAAAAAATAAACAAGTACCTCTATGGTGGTCATGTTATTGGCCAGGAGGTAGATATGCCAGCACAACAAAGAACCGAGTGTTATACTCAGGCCAAGAACAGATATTCCTCCTGTAACCTGATAAAAGTATAATTTCTAGTTAAATTCCCAAAATCCTCATCCAGCACGAGAACAATTTTGGAAAGCAGAAACTACGATGATGTTCACAACGCACACACACCAGAAAGAGCATGAAGCACCACAGAATAAGATCCATCGTCTATTTACTGAACAATGCTAAGAAAAAACATTCTATCAAGTACCAAAAAATGTCACAATGGTCACAGTGGACACATACGACGTGGTTTATCTCACTGAGGCGGTATCAAGAGAAAAATAAGAATACTTCTTTTACTCCATCAAAGCAGCGGATACATAGAACGTTGTAGGATAAGGACCTAATTGTTCTTTATTGGGAAAAGAGATCGTAGAACTATACCTAAATTTCCACGCACACCACATCAGCAGCAAGATAAATTCACCAGGTAGATGAATGTGAACTCCACTGATGAAACAAGGATCTAATTAAGCTCTGTTCAACTTGAGTATTTATCACGATGAACTGACTAATACTATTACTCTCTATGCGTAGCCATGAAACAACACTTTGCAGATAGCTTCTAACTTACATAAAGAGCCTTGAAGTGAGATCGTCCCCAAACTTCCCAGTCCTTTTGGCGAGCACATGCTATAAACATGACCTAAGCAAACAGAAAGCATGGGTGAGAATTTCAGGAAGCTTATTTGTGTCATTGATTGAGGAGGCTTACTTAAATGGTCACATAAAAAGGTGAAGTACAATATACCGTTGAATAGATGCTTGCGACAGTTGCAAATAAGACAAGTATAAAAAAGGCCTTGTAGTTCCAGTAACCAACACAGTTGTTTATCCATCGACAGTGATGATCCTGCAGACAAGGACAGGTTGAAAGGAATGGCAATTTACAGATATGTTTAACACGTAGAATCTGCAGAAAAATTTTGAACAACACTGATTTTTCTGACGAAATTACATAACCCACTCTTACCATCCTCAAAACACACCTTCTGCAGGTTCGGCAATGATGGCATCTTTGAGGCTTGTATGTAGAGCAAATCTCACATTTCCTTTGGTGCATGACCTATTAGTATTTGATCATCTTTCAACAATATAGGACCACACATAAAAATTTGTGCTGCTAAATCGATCAAAAGGAAAATTCATTTTTTTACCCATAAAAGAGAGTACTTCACCGAAATATCCACAAGAGATGAGCTAAATATCTATCAACTGTGCTGACTTCAAATTATGCCACAGAATGTATCCCCATAAACGACCACATCAGCTCATGAATGACAAAGAAAATGATGATGTATAATATGTACAAATGAACCATCACAAATCCTGCTTGAGCTCAAGACGCATCATCACAATCCTCTTTTCAGAAATATAGAGAAGACATCGTTAGTCAAGAAATCAAGAGGACGTATTTCCTATAGCAAGTGACTCTGAAGGGGAAGCCTCTTATATGCAAAAATCATGACAACTCTAGATTGATTACCCTCCAACTTGCGCATTCACACATCATGCTAAGCAGACTAACACTCTTTGACTGATACAAAGTTATAAACCCTACCTTTATAAAGTTTTTTCATGGATAATCTGAAGTTTTGAGTGATTGAAACTACACGCACAAATATAGTACAAAGAGGGCAAAAAACCGCTAACCAAGTTTTACTTTTTGCAGGCAAGATACCAATGCTTACAAAGTAGATTAATTTGCAGAACCAAAAAGGTTCAGGAATTCATTTCAGAATCAATGCCACTTGAATAAGATTGGTTGCAGAACCTCCAACCGTCTGTTTCATGAGATCTCAAAGAGACAAACCTAGATACTTTATCTATATTAGAACTTCAAAAGCAAATTTTGGTTATCCATGTGTTTTTGTTATAAAGCTAGGAAACCTGGTATAAGCTTCATACGAAACACAAAGGCACATCTATATACATAAATATATTATGCACAAGCCACCATACACATTCACACACTTATTACAGTATATGCAGTGTATGAATATGTTTACACATATCTTGGACTGGATGAACAAGGAAAATTGTCATCCTGATGGGTAAAATAGATTGACCCTGTAACAATATTCGATCACTATCTCTCTAGACAGATTACACAAACATGCATATAATCAAGCTAAAAATAAGGCCTACAAATGCCATAAAAAAAGGAACGCATAGAGGAAAATTCTTTTAGAGAGTTCACGAGAATCGGTACAAGAGTAAAGCAAAATAAGGCCTAACACAATGAGCTCTACAGGCATACACAGCCCAAATCTAATGGCAATTTTCAGTCACTATACACCAGTGCAAAATTCGATCTTATGGATCATCCAATGTGTAGCATAAGCATATTCATATCTGTATCTAGTACTCCATTCTTGAACTACACATGAAACCTCAGTTTCATATGCAGGACGCATAAGCCAAAAAGGTAATCTGCCCAACCAATTACCTCACTGAAACCGAACAAGATACACGAATAGCAATGACAACGTAAGCATCGAAATAACTTGTGAAATGGGATCGCTCGCGAACACAACATAACTCACATTTCTCCTGAATTCTTGATCTGAGAGCTCCCTATCTTCAACATCAGGCATATAAGAAGACGGAACCTGTCCCGGGTCAGTGAGCACGCAGACGAAGAACGAGAAAAGACTGTAGAAAGCCAAGAAACTGAAGACTGAGGCGTGAAACGATCCATCCGAGCTCTGTAAACCGACCCAATCTTCAATGGAAACGAACAAGGTGATGTAATAAACAAAACCCATCAGAAGAAAGACGGCGATTATCGGGATCGATAGAAATCTCTCCCACTTCATCCCGTCATACGATGTTTGTCAGAAGATGAGCTCGAGTCGAAGAAATTCGAGTCTATTTTGCAACGGAAGGGAAGCGAGTCGTTTGATCAGATGGGCGAGCAAAGAAGCTGTTTTAACAGTTTGCTTGGGCTAAGGCCGCTCTTCTTGATAATGGACTTGGCCTTTGGTATTTGAGATGGGCTTGGGCTACTAGTTAGCTCGTTTTCATAATATATTACACTATACCAGAGCTAGTTCCAGACCGTGGTTTATGAAGGTGTAAAGCAAGATGCTTGAAAACGGATCACATGTTTTAGTGCACAGCGGTATGAGAGCAAGAACTATGCAGTGGCAGCAAATGATCTCCAAGAAAGCTAACTTCGCGCATAGATCATGGCTTCTCAGGAACTGATGATCTCTGTTTCTCAACTATATTTCTTGATGCTCCGTTCCACGTGCAAATGCGGCCTGAAAAATGAACCGCCAGACATGTGCATGCCCTTGTCCATCGCACAACTCGGAAGAAGCAAATGGAAGACAGAAAAATGGACAGAACATTCAAAGGTATTGAGATGTAATCTCTTGATCTGTCCTCTTGCATCAATATCGGGATCGAGTTCAACCGCCACTGCTCTTAAAAACAGGTGTAAGGAGGTGCCCACTTGATTTATACAGTTTCTGAACGGCCCGATTCAACACAGCCGTCGATCTATGGAATTCTACCGGACTGCTATGATCAATGGCTGCGCGGCCGATCTGACTCGAACGAGTAGAGAAATGGTGAAGGAAAACAGAAGGTTTGGCCCCCATCCCAAGCAACGTCCACGGAAGGGGTCGATGCACATTAACTAGGATCATTCGACCAACCGAGAAAACAAAGCAGGGGATGACGATAGTCTCTCGGTGGACGTGCTCGTGTGGTGAGAGCTAAACACGCACGACCATCGGCACGTGGTTCATCATTCTATTTTGGGGGCATCGTTCTTGAACAAGCCGTTGGGGGATGGGGAAGATCTTTGAAGTGGGGACGTATCATTCGACCTCGGTACGTCCATCCCCACCGTGCATCATTGCTCTTGTCGTGCGGACCCACCTTTCGATCAATTGATCATGACCTCCCGCGGCATTTAACATAATCCCGGTCGTGAATTTATGAAAGGTGGAGGATTTGCATGGATGTACGTATGAGTTCCATCTCGATTTTCTTTTTTATTTGTACTCCTCTCAAGAGAAAGGTTAAAGCATTGTACTGGGGAGAGAGGAGGGATCATAAAAGGGCGGGGGGGAAGGACAATGAATTGCAGATGGGGACCGTATATCTATTGTCATAAATGGTATCTATCAAAAGAAAGGGAAAAAGGGGCTTCTTTGTCATTGAGCCAAAACTGGGTGTATAGATTTGACCTTGCATGCAGAACAAAGGTGTGCAATTAACCCAAGAGATAGAATTAATCATATTAAAGGTATGGTCGATTGAAATGAAAATTCCGGTATATCTCATCTTAACAAATCCAGTCCAGAGGATTAAGTCATCGAGACAGCATGCTTGTTGCTGATCAATCTGTCCTTGGTCCTAATGCCAAACCCATCTGATCTATGACCTACTTATTCGTGTGCATAGAAATGATAAGAGAATACTGTCATGCTTGCTCTTCCTTTGTTGGGTATTCAGAAAGGTACAGTTCAAAAAAAAAATGAGACAATACAATTAGGACGTGGCAGATTGATTGCAAATATACTCTTGTAGATGAGCAGCTTCCAGTGAGGAACCGCGGAGATGTAGCAGGAGAGCACCACCTACTTCACGTCTGATCTTGTATTACATCTAATATTTTCGCCCGCAATAATATAATTAGATGAGATGCATGATAGAAACTTTGTCGAAAGACTCAGAAGACCTGCTGATGAATAATTCGACCCAAGAGAACACAGCATGAATTATTCTTATTTCAACAACAAAAGCTACAGCCTGACTTCTCAGTCTTGAGGAAGAAATTTCTCACAAACATCCTACTTCCTGGCGTGACGGGACGGGACGGCCTTGAACTGGACAAGCAGGGAGAAAGAAACTCACCCGAGGGTACCGGCTAAAAGAAGGTACTCCGACAATATGACATGCTAATCGCCTAACTAAATTGGCGTATATTAGAAACATACCTCGGACCACAACACAGAACAATAGACGCCAACTTCCCAAAACCTGAACCACAAGAACGCACGCATTACAATGGCAAAGAATGTAAAACGGCCTTCGTTTTTTTCCCCCTCGATAATCAAGATCGTTCATCTAATTAATTTCATAAATACTTTAGATTTAATAAAAACGGGGTCCGGATAGATTAAGAAAACGATTTATCGATGAAACAAGTATGCCAAGACAGAAAATCTTCTGTAATCCCGACTTCGAAAACTCTAGCTCTAACTAAGTTAACAAGTAGAGATAGCACTCACTACACCATTGATTTGCATATTAGCAATCTCGTACCCCAGTTAAAAGGGTGGTTTTTATATCATCTCCAAATTTCACAATGACGGTATATGCAGATGATGTTCTAGTGCAAAAACATTTGGTATCAATCATTGGAAGAAAACTAGTTTTTCACATCGTCCATAGGAATATAAACCTTCGCATGAAATCATTTTAGGAGGGTCGGTGAAATACAAAGAAGTAATAACACATCCACAAAAAGCCACGAGAATCATAGTTTCCGCAAAAATCCACGAACGCATAATTTCTGAAAGTGCACAGAAGAATATCTTCCTGTCTTACACTAGTTCTCTGGTGTGATCTCTCAATCGTCCTCTGTTACCTTTTCTTCATCCCACCATGTGAAGTGTGGACCTCAAGCAAGGGGAAAAAATTCATCTGTCAATTTCAGCAAAAAGAGGACTTTTCTTCTTCTTCTCCTTCTTTCCCCCTTCGCAAAAGCCAGTGCCTCCCAAGATATGACATTGACGCAACAGTTACATCTTGAATTTGCTTCGTGAAAATCGTCATTTTTCTTGCCCCAGTCTCATTAAAAGAGGATTTTAATTAATTCTTCTTAGCTTCACTTTCTAATATATAAAAGTGGTAAACGATACTGATAAGCTCTTAGCTAAGACTACTATTAAAGCGACATTCACTAAGCAAGCTCAAATAAGATAAACAATGTCAAGAAATCCAGCATAGGCAATGGAAATCATGTATGACATATATATCCACACAACTCTAGAATCAGAATGCACAAGCTCTCGACGGGCTAGTCATAATTAGATACGTATTTTCCCCCCAAGTAACTCAATGGAGAGATCAGATTGTAAGAATCACGAACAAAAACTTTCTAATTTTAATAAATTCATGTTTTATGGCTCTAAAAGATTATAAACATCCCAATTTGGTGCCAAGTTCCCTCATTTTTTTGGCTTAACAACTATACCTTATTTATCTACGCGGAAGATATTTGCTGAATATTGATTTGCACGTATATAGAAGTCGGCAGCTACAAAGCTGGAGGCAAAAGAAATAATTTTTTTTTAAAGATCAACTCATCCAATTATGAAGATAATTCAATTTCAAAGTAAAAAAATTTATCCAAATTCCTATAGGTTGAGCTGCTTGTGTTAGATCTTTCAAGTCCTATCTACTAGCAAAAACAATCTTGTTTCGAACAAGCTTTTGATGCGTTCCACAAAAGTTGCCATTGATAGGAAGAAATGAAGCATCATATGGAATGGCTCCACCTAATATGAACGAGCCAATCGAATTTAATCAAAATGCTGATCATGTAATTTTGCAATTCTAAACTCAATTAGGTCCATTCTTCAACCACTTGCAGTTGCAGATCCTAAAATGAGTAATTAAGCGCTCAAAAACCACATTTTTCTCATCTTATATATGCATACAATATAAAAACCAAAAGTTTCACTCAGGCACTGAATTGTTTTGACAAATTTCGTGCAACATGGGTTAACTAATCTACATTACTGCTCACAGATTATAAAGGAAGTAAGTATCTTACCTTTTTTGACAAAGAAACTTCAGTATCACTTGATGGCTAAGCACTTCCTCCTTCTGTGTATACACATGCTAGCTGCTCTGGCGTTGCTGCAGTTAATCAGTAAATGCAGAAAACATCCCACTAATTCAATTAATCACTTAAAAATGACAAAAGCAGGAAAAAAACATCAACACATAGTTACATTCCAATAAGGCCTTTTACATCCAGTGGTGGAGAAAAGACCCTGAAATTAGACATGTTTACACTTCTTCAGATACTCAATAAATCAACCTACGGCTGTGGATAATGGGATACTAGTCATTGGTTGCTGATGCAGCATCATCAAGATTCTCAATACTAAACCTCTGTCGGCGAAATTCATGTCGATGCTGTGAAGTCGTGTGTGAATCTTGATGATGCTGCACCTGCAAACAAATGACTGCGCAGCTGGTTGCAGATCAGTTGACAAACCTTCCTGAGTGAAATATTTAGCCCTCTGAAGATGGATTTAAAAGTTTGCCATAAAGAGAGAGATAAAAACATATGTATTAAGAGCCCAAAAAAAGGAAGAACTATGGTTCGAAATATCATCAAGAAGAGAAATTTAAAGGGAATAGCTTCAAAAACCTTATGCCAATGTCTTTGATGCTGTAAACAAACCCTAGCTAATGAAAACTCCATCCCAAAACTTTCAGCAGGAAAAAATGGGATATCGTAAAGGAAAAAAAGGACAACCATGGGTCAATGGAAGAAAAGATATGTCAGAAAGATATGGCCGAGAATAAAATCCATGTAATAAAAGACACATTAATGTTGATTCCTAGCAAAGAATAATCTCTCTTTTCTTGGCCTCCATTGAGGGGGGAAAATATTGAGCAAGAAGCAGAATATTGAGGATGTAGGGGTAGCGGCTGTGGCGACGATAGGATGAAGGAGAGAAGAGGAACATGAGAGGCGGGGCGGCGGCGTCGACTACGACTGAGACGAGGGAGAGAACAGTAACGGGAGAGGAGTATCAGCAGAGAGAGAGAGAGAGAGAGAGAGAGAGAGGATGAGGACAGACAACGGTGGTGATGAAGAAGAGTAAAGATACACAGTTGCTTATATACGCACAACTATGTCATTTATGTTTAAATTTCCCCTTTCTTGTTCTTGCATGAGGACCAACAGGTTCATATATAAAGAGCATTTTTAGTTGTCTACTAATGAAAAACCAATTACAACCCGAGCGTGACATTCTCTTGACATTATCTATAAGGTAACTTTATTCTTTTCATGTGATTAAGGGAATCAGAACTGGATTATGGATAACTAGCATCGATTTTCCTTCTAAATTTGGGAAGATGGTCACTGTACTAAAATTGGAAAGAACCTTCGTTATATATTTTAGGGAACTAGAATAGTGTAATTACGAAAAAAAAAAGACTCATAAAAAATGTGTGGATGGTCCGCCAAATTTAGTTCTCCTTAGGGCATCTTCATGTTCATGATTTGGGTGGTCCAGTGTCTACGCACAGGACCCTTGATTTATCTTCACCTGCATATCTCCTCCTATCACAAATATAATTAGACACGGTGAAATTAGAAATCTATATATGTGGCCAGCATGATAGATCGGCTATCCTAAATTTGCTCCAATACCGTGTAATTAATGCATAAACATAAGCTATTGTGACAAAACAGAAGGAACAAGAGAATTGACCCTAGAAATGATCATCTTTATGTGCAAAACCGGAATTTTGAAGAATATCCATCTTATTCCTTCATCTAAATTTCCTTTACATTTATGTCAGCCGCTAAAACCCGAGATGAGAAGATCAAAATACAAGAAGAACTAATATCATCTCTCATTCACAAAGTCTTAACTCTTTGACAGTTATTTAAATCATTTTTTTTACGATATGTTTCTCTTTTCCTCGCATGTCCCATACAAATATATTATCTTGGTATATGGAAAACATATCAAAATTACGATATTATACAGCATAAGTCGCACGGAACAAACTGAAAACAGAATAATACATCCTTAAGGTGTGATATAAGTCGTGAAAAAACTCACGCCGGCAAGAATTAGACTGAAAATTCTAACCAATTTAGTTCAGTCAAGCTGTTCAAAAATAAAGGCGAAGACATGTGGAAACCCGGCTTCGGAGAAGGTAAAATCGATTCGAGACACCCGAAAGGCAGAGAGTAAGTTTTCCGATAGGTATTCCTGAATCCGTCCCACATGTCGATATGATCACGGGGCACGAACTTCGCCCGTCAAATGTACGATCATTCCACCGCTTCAAGAGCACTTCAGCAACCACGTCAACGTTGCATCAGGCGGTCATTATCGAAATAATGGATTTATATGAGGCGGAGGCGTTGATGAGATTGGCATATAATTTGTCTTGTAGGAGATGTGAGGATAAAAGTAAGACTGCTCATGATTATCGTTTTGTCCAGGAGCAGCGGCCTCTATTCCACCATTGATGTTTGACGCAGCAAACCTACATATATGAGTCGCTCGTACTTCACCTGGATTTTCTCCTGGACATCATCAACTCATCATTCTGCCATCATGATCATATGAAGAACACAAAGTGTAATTTGCCCCGAGAGCCCTCCTCGATTGCTGCTTAATACCAGTTATAAGATAGTGCCAATAAGTGCCGTTCTCCATCGATACTTTTACCATTACTTAGATTCATGGTTGACAAAAAGGAACATTAGTACGCCTTATTATTGAATGATCGGCATGCACGCGCTCGGAGATAATTAGGTAAGTAATATCTTCAACATGGCAATCATCTATTGGTGGTAATTTTTATATTTTTGGTTACTTTTTTATATCTGTGGAACTCTTCAATGGGATGATCGTATTAGGTCTCTCTCTCTGAGCTAGATAAGTTAGAAGCTAATGGAGCGAAATCCTTAAAAAGCTTAGAAATATTTGTCATTTTGGAAAAGAAGATCATGTTAGTCTATTTTGAAGCACTTTAGTAAACATCACTTCTATTTTAGGGTCATTTTGTGCAGTCGGTCTATGATCTCATGATGGCGCAAGTGGTTATCTCCTTTTGTGCATATCTTAATATTCTAATGAATTTACGACCGACGACTGAATCTAAAATATCCAAGTTCATGTTAGTGACCCGCAATTTGTCACTGTCAATTGTTGAGGACAAAGTTCCCACCATTACATTGTCAAAGAAGAATTTTGCAATTATGGTGCATGATGAACAAAGAATAAAGACACGAGAAGCAAAACATATGGGGAGCTTTGTTTGATCAAATTATCTAACCATAAGGTTGGATCTCTCGCCATTTTCTGACCTCCATTCGGGTTACCCGTTGTTCTTAATAAAAGCTACTTATATTTAGGCTTCATTCATCTTGGAAAAAATGCAATAATTTCGAAAAACATTTTTCATAAACTTATTTTCCAAAAAAAATGACAATATTATCCGGCGTTTTTTTTAAACCTAAAAATTAATTATAAATATTTTCTACTATTTTAGTATGGAAAATATTTTTTGGGATAAATTATTAAAAAAACAGACATTTTATTCTTAATATATTTTTCTTTTTCGCCTTTTCTTTTTTCCCTTTTTTATTTTTTCATTGACTAGTCACTAGCCATGGCAATGGGACAAGCAATGCTCGAGCTTCACTAATCTGGCAAGCTTCAACCTCACCCGGCATATAGTGAGGTTCAAAAGGAAAAGAAAAAGGAAAAAGAAAAGAGAAAGAACAAGAAAAACATACAAAAAATGAAAAAAAAATGATTTTTTTAAAAGTACAAAGAAAAACGAAAATAAAGGTAAGTGGTGAAAAAAAAATACTTGGTCCAAAGGTGCACAAAGAGGATAAGTGGAAAATATTTTCCCCACTTTTAAATGTGTTTTTTCCATTGACGGAAAATACTTTTTTAACTAATTTATTTTCTAATAAAACGAAAGCTGGAAAGTCGAAAGAATGTTTTTCTAAGAGTTGTTTTCCATGAAATAATAGTAAACTTTTCCAAACTGTAAGTAAATGACTCTCATTTGTATTGAAATATTCTAGAATTAGTAAAATGAATCCTTAGCATTAAAACGCATTATATGTAGTAATGTTTTCTTTTGATTTTTTGTTCTCCTTTCTTTATTTTTTTTACACTCATTTATCTTCTTCTTTTTTGGGCATTTATTTCCTCATTAATATAACATCATTTGGTTTAATTGATCAATTTTCACCGACATTTACTCATCGCAAAAGAGGGCAGCCTAATACTCTCCAATGGTTGGTGAGGGTCACGTGACCCTCACTAGTAGTTGGAGAGTATCACCCTTGCCCTTTCAAGAGGTCAGTAAGGGTCGATAACTCTTACTTCAACTCCAAATGGTGGTCTCCAACATAAATTGTTTGTTCAATTCTGATTTTTTTTAAAGTTAATAATTGAAAACAAGAAGATTTCTCGTAAATAAGTAAAAAAATATACTAAAACCAAACAAACTCTATCGACAAAATAGGCTCCTTCTAAAGATTGTGGTATAGGTGAAATTATTGGTAATGTATCCATTATACTCCACAAGATATTTCATCCCCCTTTTGAAAAAGATAAAAAGAAGAAGAAGGAAGATTTTAGTAAAGATGAGGGCCAGCTTACTTTTGATGAGGATGGGTGAGATCTGACCACAGATCCACGTCAAGAAATAAATTATTGGAACGCTCAATCTATCAAGCGGAAAAGGACAAAAGGGTCAGAGAGATTCCTTCACGTCCCCACCTCCCTATTGGACACGGGGTCCGTCCGTACATCCCGATGTGGCTGCGTCTAACTTTTCCGATTTTTCTTTTCATTTCTCTCTCTCTCTCTTTTCATTTTTCTTTCTTTTCCTCTTTTTTTTTTGCAATTTCTTTAATTCTATTTTTCTGGGTTGTCCTCTTTTTTTTTTCAGTTCTAGCAATAAAGAAGGTCAAGTTGGATGTGAGTATGTCCTTAAATTATCTTGTCTGGAACAATGTGCTGTCCTTAAACATCTCAAGACATTAAGCAATCAGAGGATAGAATGATAAAAATATAAAAAAAAAAAAAAAAAAAGGGTATGGATAGGGCTGGTAGACTCTGCGTCACTCTCTTTGGAGAGTGGCTATTATTGGGTGAGCCGATATAGTAGCCAATCACGCCCAGGATGATAGATCGGAGCTCCCGCTTGATCGACCTCTACTTTGCATGGTGTCTTATAATCAATGTAATAAGGTACCGTGCGAAGCTATATAGAAGGTCAACCACTACCTACTTTTTCTATAGATGAATTCAACTAGAGATTTAAAACGATGACAATCTGGCATTTCCTTTTCTTTTCCTTTGGGATTCAATCTTCATGTCACATGGTGTACTACTACATCTTGGCCATCTGGTCTTTTGAGTGGCCTCCAGCAATCTTAGCATTTTCGAAGAAACATAAATTCTCAAGTGTGCATGTATCTACTTTTTGCATGGACTCACCAACTATAAAATTAACTCGTTGACCACTTATCTATTTATTCGAACATCAAAAGTTAATCTTATAAAAAGTTAAAATTAAAAAAAAATGAGCGGGTTTGAATTTTTCTTGAAAACCGTGTCATTCGTTTATATCCACTGATGATGTTACGACTTTATAACCATTATTCATAGATTTTGCGACGGAGAAGTGGCGCGGCAATGGATGATTTCTTGGACCGCTTTAAACGTGTAAGGGATGATGATAGCGGGAAATAAGACAAATAAAGGATTATGGAAGGAAAGAAAGAAACGGCTTCTTAGCATCATCGGTGCGTATAAGCCACTCGCAAAAATGGTGCATCCATGTCTAATTGACGGTGACTAATCCATCACGTCGTTGAAAATAAATGAATCCAACAATTATCCAATTCTCTGCTCTAACTCTCTATTGATTAATCACTACCTAATTTTGATTCCACCTATTTCATCACAGAGAAAAAACTATCGACCCTCCATAATTTAGTACCTAACGTCTTTCGTCGTGATCTAGTTAGATAAATACCAATTAGCTAGAGCTAACAAAAGTTAACACATTTGTTTGTTCACAGCATAAGAAAGTACTCTCGATTCTAAGTTATGCAACTGACATTAGTTGATTTTGCTCATTAAAAGAGGTACATGAATATCAAAATGTTAATAGCTCTTACGACATTAGTCTTCCTATGAGAGGAATCACCATTGATGGTAATGATATATGTGGAATTTGTCATTTTATTCCTCACAAAGATTCCAAAGGCACAAAAAGCTCTCGGCAATTTTCACAAAAAAGTCATTCTACGGACAATTCCCTCTATTAATCTAAAATATGATCTTAATTGTTCATATCGTGAAAAACGGATTCTTTCTTTCTTTCGGACTTATGAATTATATTGATTTTCGTTTCTTTAACGACCGATTTTATCCATAATCATCTGAATAATATTTTTATACAACAAACATTTTTGTTTTTTTTTTTGCTTGTATATTTCTGAATCGAATTATCCTTTGAATTCAAAATTCTCTTGTCACAACTTACTTCTTCAAACGTGTTGGATGACAAAACAATCTCCACTTCCATTGTCCAAGTTGACTGACCCAATTCTAGACCAAATCATAATCAACTAAAAGTCTTCTCTCCGTCAATACAAAAATCAATCTCGTTCAAGAAAATGATATTCTAGTTCAAAATCTTCCACTTTTTCCTTGGAAATTCAAAAGCTTTATCTTCTTACCAATCTTCATCGAGCTTTGACTTCTTGTTCATCATCTCATTCGATGCCACATACATTTGGCTAGCCTCATAAGCTACGCAGCTCTTCTTTTTCTTCCCTAGACATCTATGATTATGAAGAAATAGGCATGGTCTAGTCACTTGTCAAGACCAACCACTTCAATGACTTAGCCATTTTTCAACTCAAGTAGTCAATGACTACCACGCCTTTTCGTCCTCTCCCATTGCTCCATTCAGTCCCTCCTACCACGGCTAAAGCTTGCCAATTCATCCTTCTCTTCACATCAAGAGTACCCAATGCGGTGGAATCATTAAATACATTCATTGTGTCATTCCCTATTGAGACATTTTCAAGCCATTCCTTACGTTATCAAAGAGCCATCTATTTTTAACACGCGAAAGCACCGTTTCTTCATTTATATGCGAAAACTATCATTGATCTATGTTTTCAAATGCCAAAGTTGATGTAATTGGCTTGCAACTTGCAAGATACTCAAATCGGCAATTTGGTGGTTCGGCATTGTTACATAGTTTCAAAACCCTAGAAAGAGAAAACCCCCACTTTTTTGACTTGTGGCTATATTTTCATTCATGGAGGAAAGCCTTCTCGACTCGCGGCCAACAACCTTGCACTGCCTTGGCATCTCTTCATAGATCCTTTTAAGGCCCGCAAATTCCTCCTTCGACCTTGTAGATAGTGCTATCTTGCATAGAAATCACGAGCATGATGTGTTTCGAGGATTGGAAAGACAATATCATAGAAAGATATCTTCGTTGTGTCTGTAGAGGCACATTAGGTGTCGGATATGCTTTCAGTACTAGGCTAATTTTTATTGGGTATGCCATGGCACTTTCGTCCCATGCACCTCGAAGGATTTTCGGACCATATAGGTCCATGTTCTTTGGGTGGCCTTGATTAAGAGAATTCACGAGAGTATGGTCATGGCCACAACCTCGATGTTGGGTGAGGAAGACCAGCACACCTATTACTCGTGCAAACTCGGCACTAGGGTTTTGACAGTTGGCATCGTACAAGATTTTGCTAGGAAATTTGTCCAAAAAATCTAAATCTATTGTACTTTTGTCAATGTGGCCTTAAACCTTTTAATTGTGCAAGTTGAGTCTTTTTCATGTTTTATCAATTGAATCAATCCAATCAATTTTGACTGAAAATCATCTTACATGGATGCATACCGTCTTACGTGGTACGATCGATGCTAATGTCGATATTTGTAAATATTATTTTAATAATTTTCTAATTTCTTATATTTTTTTCCTTTTTCTTTTATTTCTCATCTTTTTTTTTTCCTTTTCTTCTTCATTTGGCCAATCGCCTCACCTCGGCGATGATCGATGATCAGCTAGAGGCGAAGGCCGGCAAGGCTCGACCTTGCTATTATTGAGCAAGGTTGTCCCTTGCCAACAATTGCCAAGGCTAGACGATCAATCGATTGATCAGTTAAGAAGAAAATAAAAATAAAATTATATAAAAGTATTTCAAAAATTTACACATTAGTGCTAGCTATCATGTTATGCCACATAGGATGGCTAATATTCATATTAGTAGTTTCTAACCAAAATTAACCGCATGAACTCAATTGATAAAACGTGAAAATCTTTAAGACTCAATTAGTACAGTTAAATGTTATATAATTGCATTGGCAAATGTTCAATATGCTTAATACTTTTTTAAAAAAAAAAATTTTGGATTTTACTAGTTGAAAAAAAAATATATATATATATATATATATATATATCTTTCTTCTTTTGATAGATCATTACACACAATTATGGATCCTATTTTAGTCCAATACAGGCGGCCAATGATTAAGCGAAAGTCTGGTGGTCGACTCTAAAGTGTCATTCAATCGTTATGAAGAGACAGTTGAACTAAAATAAGGATTAAGTTTTCTTTCAACTACATATCCGATCGTTATCTTACAAATTACAAACACATGATCCATGTACAAACTTAACAAAACATAAATGTAAGAAATATTCGTGTTTATAACCCACCAATCAAAAGACCGGTTGAAGAAAGATGTTATCAAGATGCAAGAAAAGCAATGATTTTTAAAAACGATACGAATCGAAACGAAAAAGGGAGGTAACTGATCAGCAAGAGCATGCAGTTGAGTGAAAAGAAAGCCTAGCCTCTCCGAGAGAGGAAGCTATAAGCAGTGAAGGAACAAGGGACAGTGCGGTGACCCACAAGATTGGCATAATCACGTCTCCTAATTAGTGGCTAAAGCAGTCATTAGAAGATTGATTAATTTCTGTTTTGGTTGAACTGATAAGACAAAATACACGTCAACTTTTTTTTCTTTTCAAACTTTGAATCAATGACAATGTAGAGTTGGATCATGGACCTACACATCTCCTGAGCTCGTGCCTCGTCGTTCTCATCTAGGGTTGATCTTAATTGGCCATGACGAATCTCCACATCGGTTGACGAAATCACTTGATTGTGGCGCTGAAAGATTTCGTGCGCAATGGATGATGGACACAAAAACATTCACATATGGTCCTAGATTTTTCATGTTTTTTTTTTCGAATCTTGCGATTAACTAGACCTAGATAACATAATCGAAAGATTATTGTATAAACCTTAAGTTAATTCACAAGTGGGGTCTCCTCATTAGATGAGATTTTTTGTTTCTTGTTGGTAAGGTACTGTTTGGGACTGCTGATGCTGCCCAGTGGCTACATTCGTGCACGAATATTTTAAGATAATAGGAAGTTTTACGAATTTATTTACGTACGGTCGATGTTAGGTTCTTGAGATTTGAGAGTACCTAGGTCAGTAAGTGTACTTCCGCCTTGGCTACATGCGTCGAGGGTTATGTCATCCTTGGAAATGTGAATGAGAGCTCGACCATGTATTGCTCAATGACGGTGCAAGCATAATTCCTATTGTCCTATTCGATCAAAAGGACAAGTATCAAGTTTCATCGCTTTATATTTTCCAACGAAATGTCTGGAGCATGAGAGTTGTAACAAAGACATTGGTCAGTCCACGAGGAAAATGCGTTGTCATCGGTTAAGCTCGAATCATCACGGCACATGACTCGTGGAGACAGTGATGATTTGTTCACATGATCGCCAACCTGTTGTCTGTCTCAATCTGACTCGGCATCACGTATCCATTATCGTGTCGGCAGCAACCTAATTCGACAGCGGTGATTCGGTGGACGATACGAAATCTTTTTCCTCATGATATATCACGATGGAGTGTCCATTTATGTCCTCGGTGGAAGAGCATCGAGCTCTCCTAATTATGGAGCGATTGCTTTAATTAAGCTCCTTTCACCCCGTTAATCAAGATGACCACCCCTTTCTCGAGACTCAAGAATTATTCTTCTCCCCATGCTTTGTGAAGAGTGGTTTGTGTTCCTAATTGCTTTGGTTCCTTCGAAACAGTGGGCCATTTGCACTACACCATTGCCCTTAATCCGTACACTACTAATACCTGTGTTGAACCCTTCGACTCCTTCTCATGCCTTCGATTATTTTCCTCTCCTCCTTTTTTTCCCCTTATGTCTATACATACTTCTACGTGGGTTTTGACACACACACACACACTTATTTAAAATTATTTTATCTAAAACTTTTGTTTAAACATGTTTAGTAAAAATTACACACATGATTCAATGTAACAACATACATCTATAAAACAACGTTGGATCCGGAAACACATACACATGAGTACCATTATGGCTTGTGACTTTCCAACTAGCTCAAGAAATCACTAGGGTTTCTTTTATATTCTAAGGTTTAATTTGCTCTCCCGTAAAAAAGAACAGCGCGATTAATGATGGAGCCAGCAATTAAGAAAAATATGCGAAATCACGTTGGAATTTGTGACGGCTTTTATGCGGGTCCTAATTGTCTCGTGTAAATGACGTGCATTACATAGTATAGTCACACTGAGCAATAATTTCATCTATTTATTTATGTATCTATCGTGCGAATAGATGGTGGCCCGGGAGGGAAAATAGGTTTTACATATAAAAAAAAAAGATTTACTATATATTTTCTTGCCTAATCCTAAGATCTTGAAATCTATTCGCGGGGTATTGGTCGGAGCCGACCCGCCACGTGGTGCAACGTAGGCTTGGGCTTCGGTCCCGAGAGAGGGGGACCAAAATGACTTTTACGAGACGGCGTCGTTTGGACGGCGCTCGTGGCATTTGCTTCCGTCGTACTTCTTGGTATTACGCCCCCGCCCCATTTTATAAAGTAGATGGACATGATCTCCCACCACTTCACCGCCCGGCCCAACTCGGAGACCATATAGCGGAACGGTCACTTGCCATTTTTGTCACTGTACTATGAACGGATTCGGGCACCTAATTTCAAAATCTCGACCAGTACTTACACATAATCCGACGGCCACCGAAGTATGAACGGGACAACCTCTGCAGATCTCGCCGTGATTCGAGTGCGAAAAGTAGGTTCCTCATCGGTTACCTAGGCACATGGATCTCGGCCATTATTTCGAGAAGTATGTGCTTCCCTGACACTGAAGCAGTGGAGATTTCGCTTCCTGCGTAACTTATTACAACGCAAGATCTTATAACAAAGGCGCAGCTGGATCCTTGGCGCGCACCCAGATTAGAAGATGAATGCATGTTGTTTTCATTAAGAGGATGACGGTGTGAAAAGTAGGAGATTCGTTTGTATTTGTCCATAGATATTTTATTAGATTGAAACCCCGATTTCTTTTTACTTTTCTACATCTGGCATGAGTGTATAAACACACCACACACACAAAAGATCGCATGACAGGTATGCAACAAGATACATCATGTGTACTATTCACGTGCCAGATAGAAGATCGATGTAGTTTTGCGAGTATTTGCTCAAAGAAATCGAGAGAAACCGACGACCGGTACGTCTTCTGCTCTTTCAATATTCAAAACAAGTACGTTGCGGTCAAGCAAAGGATGCGACCGAATTTTAAAGCTAGGCTCATTCGCGATGGATCTTGCTACGATCAAACTTTAAACACTTGCTCGGCTGCTGCAAATGTTAGCCACTTGAATTTCAGACAGGCTCGTGCGGGGGTGATGACATTAGCGCCTTCTTTAATTAATTATGGGAGTGTTAATGGATTCATTCCGCCATGTATTAAGTGCCAAAAATCTATGATAGTTTATCTAGAAATGATACTATTAATGGATGGATCCAAAGGGGAATATGGGTCAGCACCAATGACCCACAAGGTCTTAGATACGTCGTCCTTACATTTACATTTAAATGATTAGAATTTGTACTACCGCTTAACAAGATTCGAGTCTGTTGGTGCTTGTCCAAGATTGATCATCTTCCACCAACTTGCCGTCAAATGCAATCTCTTTTTTTTTTAATCTTTAAATTCAAATCGATACCCTATCAGTCATGTGATCTCACACTTTTTATGAAAAAAAAAATCAATAATCCGAAACTTGAGATCCATGATATCTACATCGAAAGGCGAGATGGGGTTATTGATCAAAAGCAAGTTGCATGGACTTTCAGAGTTTGATTATTGTTTGATCTCAGATGTACTGATTATTAAGTCATTTATAAGCTGAATTGACGATGTCCCACGAATTTAGGGGAAAACGAAGGCCAATGGGCTGCAAAAATCAAATCGGACCAGATCATTCTCATGTGATTTTGGGCTTATAATGCGATGAAGCTCTATACAAACATAGGAGAGGCCCATTTCCATAAGGTGGCCAATATAATGAGTTCCCAAATCCCAACAATGAACGTAGGATATCATGTTTATGTCCGGTTGCCTAATAATGTCATCATATACCAACATCTTGTGTGGAAAATCTATGGGTCTGGTATCCAATCAGCTTGACTGGATCCAAGAAAAAGAAATTCGTACCTCACAGGCCCCAAGAAAGATCCAATTAGAGTTGCAATTTCCCATTACATCCCCAAATTTAGTCAGCAGACGCTGTTGGACTCTATTTCGGTCATGTTAAACCGTTAATTAATCAACTACAAATACGTGGTTCACCGGTTTATAACCAGCATTTAGGAAAAATGGTTTTCACTAACATTGCATCGGGGCATAGGTCAAGAATGCTCACTAACTAAGCCCCAAATCAAGTGCCACGGAGATGCGCAACTTCCGATCAATGAACTCGACCCGAAGCTATCGATGTGAACTTCGAATGCCCGTCGCATGTTCACGTGGCCGGTGACTCGGATCGGATTCCGGCGCGTCGGCAAATGAACGTAGTTCACATTTCTAGCTGTTCTTATAATCATCCGAAGAGAAGAGGCGATTAGGAGGACGGGGGCAGGTGATCGTTCATGTGGTTGGGTTAAGATTTTTGTGACGTGGTGCGGTGTGCGCGGCGGTTGTGCGGCTTTGTGGTTGAATTATTGCCGGTTTCTGCATGACCAGAAGATTTTGTGGTTGCATGCCCATTTACTACCCCCCCCAAATCCAAATCCGGATCAGGATCCGGATCATCCCCAGTTTGCTGACGTGTGTGTATTTTTCACCTAATTGGCCGGTCAAACTGGTGAGCTACTACTTCCACGTGGCGCCATCTGGGACGACCACTCGAGCTATTGGTTGACTTCCTAGAGACCGACCTGCAGCTTCCTCCAGTCCATTACTTTTTCCATAATCGTACTTTATTGGGGAAATTATTCAAAAGAAAAACCTTAAATTTTTTAATAATGCCAATTTAATTATAATTTTTATGATTATTTATTAATATAATCTCATTATAACTAGAAATTACTATTGTGAACGTCGATCGTCCTATGTGGGACTGTTGATACAGATATAGAGAATTGTTTCGATTTTTTTTACGAACTCTGTATATCAGAATTATAATGGGGTGCTCATGTTTTTGACTTTCGAAAGGACATAACATAATATCATAGGACGATAATGAAGAGCACGAGCATCCTCACTTTGCATCGGTCAAAACCGTGACGTGAAAAGGCTGTCTCCACGGCATTGCTTTTCGCTAGGCTTGAGTTGGCACAAGATCTAAGTCCCTGTGCTCCTCACCACCCCTATTTAAGGGCATCTCTCCATCTCCAAACCTCCAAGCAATCTCAAACCTAATCTTCGAAAGAAAGAGAACACACAATGTCTCCGGCCATGGCTCTCCTGTTCTTCATCCTCCTCTTATCTTGTCCCACCCTGTTTGTGACTACCTCCATGGCTACTATGCGTCCATTGAATCCCGTCTCTCCAGGCTACGTTAGTTTCAACCCAAAACAAAGCTCGGCGAATGGAGGTAGCTACGGCGGCGGCAGCGACGACATTCGAGGCATTGAGAGTTGCTTGCCTAAAGGGCCTCGACATACTTCTGCTCCGAGCCGATACATAAATTACCAACCTCTCGGATCTTCCTCGGCATGTTCTTCAAGCAACAACACCAAGAGCCCGTGAAAATTATCGAAAAGCAATGTAGAGGTTGAAGTTTCTCGTTTTAAGAAGTCGGTGTTCATGATATTATGTAGACGCACGAGATATAACCGATGTGTGCATAAAAGTGTATGGCAATGGAGGAAAAGCCAACGCAAGTCGTCCGAATACTCCATGTAGATATTAAAGATAGACGTGTATCCAAAGTTCAGCTTGGAGTCAAAAGTTATGAAGCAATATAGTTGCGAAAGCTTGTTGATATTTGCTCATAAGTTAGTCGTTATATTCTAATTCAAACACCATACCAACGTCTAACACTATCCGCAAGATCTAACAGCTCATATTAAAAGAGCCTGCGATAGAATTGTTTCGATGCTCCATCGATACGTGAGATTTCGCTTCACTCCTATACTAAGAAGAAGAATACCATCGTTCAGGTTTAACACTATAGGCTGGCCGTGAAAGTGAGAATTTGTCACCATCTTCAATTCATTCATCAATGGTCAACGATTCTAATCATGGAATTGACTACTCTCTCTTTTTTATCACCATCTTCACTTCATTCATCAATGGCATAGCAGCTGAGTTGGCAACAATGAAATGATAAAGGATCCTATGTAACATCCCCGACAGCACAAACAAATTAACTGCGCCTTTACTCTTTTGTGTAATTATGACGATAATATCAAACTGTGAAGAAGATGGGCCGCCAAGCAAGGTCTGGCCCATTGGCTTACGACTCCACAATTGCCTGGAATTTTAGGCCTATATTTTCCACTTTAATTTTTCCTTCCTTATTTTGCTGATCGAATGGAATTGTGGAAAAATTGAGAACTTTGGTCTTAGATTGAAATTCTCCACTACTTATGAAAGCGGGTAATAGCTAGTAAAGCTATGTTATATCGTGAGCCATGATCAATGCACCTAAACCTACTATTAACAGTAATTTCGATGTATATTGATCGGAAACTTGCCAAAAATTGGAAATGTGCGACCTAAACAAAGTCATGTCGACCCCATAGGTTGACTAAGTAGTTGACGTCATGGACTTTGGGCGAGTAACATTCCCCCAATTCTTCGCATCAACAAATGCAAACAATCCTACATCTATGCTAGTTGCTTGAAATTTTTTTAGGCCTTTTTTTATTATTATCTTCCACTCGATATAATCAAAGTTTTTTAACTTGGTTAATCTCACAAATACACTCAAATCGTCTCGTTTATGTATTTTAAATATGACTCCAAATACTCATGACTAGTGTAAACTTTATAGGCTTTCAATTTACTCATTTAAGCAACTTTTTCTAAATTTTTTAAAGAAAAGGTCAACATTGTCTTTTCGATCTTTCTACGGAAAACTCCCTAGGCAAAGATTTTATGAGACTTCAGTCCAAAAAGAAAAGATTTCATGAGACTTATAAAGGTTCACGAGCCCATCTTATTAAGTATCCTAAAGAACTAAAGAGAACCTCTCTCTCTCTCTCTCTCTCTCTCTCTCTCTCTCTCTGAGACCAGAAGCCACTCAAAATCACAACTAGAGCTGCTCCACTCTCTTACTAACAAGTAGTCGCCATCATCGTCTGCATCATCATTGATTCATCAAGAAAGAAGGAGATGAAGAAGCAACAGAACCCCAGTTCCTGCGGCCGTCGTGTTGGAGACTCGCGCAGATCGTTTAGGAGGAGATGCAGCGGGTTGGTGAGGGAGCAGAGAGCGCGCTTCTACATCCTCCGCCGTTGTGTCGCCATGCTCATCTGTTGGCACGATTACGGTGACACTTGACCCTAGTTGAATCTGTACCGATCCATCTTTGGTTCATCTGCCGCAGTACCGGAGTCCGGAGTTCGCCTATATACACATATATATTCACAAAAATGTAGTAAATATACTTTTCCTTTTCTAGTCACCCGAAAATACAAGACTGTTGTAGTGCATATGCATATCATCCTGGCAAACCCAGAAACTCAAGAGACATGTACATAAGATAGTAGTGTGTGTTTTGGATGAGCATGTCTCCAGTTCTTCTATTGAACTGGTTTTCTTACCGTGCATAAATAATGAGTACCATCGGCTGGTTTCAAGTAATGCAGATCTATACGCACGAGTTAGACGATGGACGGGAAATCTTTATTGTACATGGAATTATACGGAGAGATCGCGTTAGGATTCAAGATTTATCTCGTCTGTTTCGAAGTCTCTATTTATAAAAAGATGCACTTACTATAATTAAGACGAGAAAGATGAATCTGCTGTACCAACAGGTCAGCGGATAGTGCCATGCATGTAAGATTTCCAACAGAAACCCCGCATCGGATCCTCTGGCATGAAGGACATACTGTTCTCCATCTGTCCTTTGACACATATGGTTTCTGTGCCTTTCATATTTTTTGTTTTTTTGCTCAGTATCATAATCATCAATTTCCCGATTCCTCTTATTGATATTTACTCCCTCAAAATCGACAACATAAAGTTTTTACAACTTAAATTTCTACTCTTCCTATGTTATATACGACTCATAAATCCAAAACATCTGCGAAAAAGACCCATCTTCACTCGTCCTTATATGTACAAGGTAGTGTTTCTCATGAGATGAAGAGTGCTATTCGAGGCCAAGCAGACAGCAAGATTCTTAAAACAGTGCGCCACGGGACAAAATTTCAACACGGCGATCGATAGCACAATTTTCCAAATTTTCTTTTTCCTCAGGAAAAATTGTAGCGAGTAATATTTTTAACTAAATAGAAACTTCTAATGGTACCTTGTCATTCGGTTCTTTCGATTTGCTTTTGGCAAAAAAAAAAAAAGAGAGAAAAAATGTAATCAATGTTTTTTATGATTAATCCGAAAATAAATGATGACTTGCCTCCATATAATAACTTGCTAATTTCTTTTTCAATTAATTGTGCGAGTGTGACCCGACATGCGGATCAATTGAGATGATACGATAAAAAGCTATCATTAACAACGACGGTCTCGAACCTAAGTGTCCCTATAAATAATAAAGGAGCGGTATCAAACGACAAAGCAAAAATTAACAACTTTGTTTGATTTGATTTGACCATAATGTGGGATCTTTGATCATTTAGGAAAGATAATCCTTAGTATTCCATGAACAACACATGGTTCACAAAATAGATACACACATGCACTACTAATTCCCTTTTTTCTTTTTGCGTTACCTTTTCTCATGGTAACCTAAACTACCTCTCCCACAATTATTTTTAAGTCGATCCTGCGAATTCCATTTGCTAGGTTTTGTTTTGAATATTATCGTTAAGGGACAAAGCGAAAGAGGGGGGGAATGAAAACTGTCGTATGCAAGTGGGAAAGAGTAACGGGTGACCATAAAGGGGGGAACTGCAAAAGCTGGCTAAGATTAAGCACTTGTCTAATCGCAACAGTGTCTAACTTTAATTATTGTACTGAGATGCTAAGAGGCAATAGTGACACTCGTGTGAAGTGAGATTGAACAGAAATATTTGGAACGTCATCGACAAGCAAATCTCACTACTTTACTTCATCACTTATGTTTCTCCGTCGAGATTATCTTCAATATTTACCTTTGAATACCACTTTGACCATTAACTTTTCCAAAAATGTCAATCCCCAAATCCTCGATCCTCATACTTGCATAGAACGCTCAAAACCAGTGAAAAACCATATTACCCAGCCACTTTTGCTCTAAGGAAGATGCTAAAGTAGCTTTGCAAAAAAGGGCATTTCGATTTTTTTTTTCATGTGAGGGTTGATGTATAAATGGCCATCTGCATAAAAAAATAGGGTGTATTTCGATATTTTCTCAAAATATTTTGGTTTAACGCTACAGAAGATGTATATTACCTTGAATACACATGATTAATTATATAGGTACAAACTTAATTAAAGATTTACATCTTAAATTCAACAAATCCTTTTCCGCTCTATGTTTTTGTACTATTTTTCTAATGAAATGTTTACTTCCTACGTTCAATCATCTAATAATTCCGCATTCATGTAGCAATATACAGTCGCATAATATGTGGATCCTCTTTACTTAATTAATGATAACTGCAGTACCATGTTAAGTCACATCAGAATGATTAAGGAGCACCTATTACTAGAGCAACTTCTCCAAAAAATGCAAAGCGATAACCCTAATCTTCTCTCTCTCCCCGCTTGCTTCTACCAAAGACGAAATGGCCTCGCCCTTGCCCCATGCCTACGTGGTCGCCGCTTCCCTTGAAGATCGGTTGCAATAACCGCGAGTGGCCTCCGGCCAGCTTCGGGGCGACCTGCTGGAGATCTGGGGTCGCTTGAGGATGACGGCCTCAGGTTGGAGACTGGGATTGTAGTGGCTTTTGCTTGGAGGGAGGGAGGAAGGGAGGAGGCTTGGGAGATGCGAGATGAAGGTTGGCGGAGACTGACAAGCAGTGATGGCGGAGGAGAGGTGATGCTTGAGAGTGCGCGCGGTGGAGTGGTAGAGAAGGAGGGGCATGGTGGGAAAAGCAGTAAAAAGGAAAGAAAAATAAAAGGAGAGCAAAAGCAAAAGGAAAATAACTATTATTAATTTATAATGTACATTCGCTAAGATAAAAGCGAAAATAATTTAGGCTACATTTGAAGGACGGGATAAAAGTCAACATATGATGCATTGTATTTTCATTCTTATATGAAATAGAATAACGTCGTATATAAGAAGAATATAGCATGATTAAGAATGTCCCGTATAAAGGTAGATAGGATTTCTTATCATCGAAGTATAAAAGGCTTTTTTTAATAATAAACTTTTTACATTAGTAAAATCAAAAAAATAATAAAATGTAAATAATATTCAAATTCCAATATAGAGATAAAGTTAAAAAACAAAATAGAAATAGCAACAGTTTCTGTTCTATTTAATCTTATATATAAATGAATTTCTTTCTATTCTATAATGTATATTACATGTGTATCTATATTTATTAAATATTTTCTTCATATTACTAGAACTTATTAATTAATAATATTTTCGGTATCTATATTTAATAAAAAAAACTATTTAGAAATAATGGAAGGGAATATTAAATGAAACAAAAAAAAGGGAGGAAACACATAAAGTAGAGTACCTCCGATGTCAATCAGAGAAATTCAAAAGTAAAAAGAATATGTTAAATTTTCGAAAGTGAGGGGCAAGGAGATTTCTAAAACAAACCTAACCATCTCATTCTTCTTCTACTTTGTAACTCTCTGGTCAATGTTGAAAGTTTAGAACTCCTCTATAACTCTTTGGGTCACGTCAAAGCTTTAAAAAAATGGCGTTAGAGTCGAATAGAGATTCGAAACTCCTCCTTTTCTATGATTCTTTGATTCACGTGGAAGGTTCACGGAAATAGCAAAAGTGTCAAAAATTCTTCTTCTCCTTAACTCTATAGTTCATGTCAAAACTTCCAAAAAGCAGCGAGAGAGTCGAAGCGCTATATTTTTGAAAATCACGAAGGTGAATAATAATACTTCCTCACTCTGACCGATTTGACATTCTATATGGCCAATTCACATGTTCATGTCGTTTTAACCTATTTACATTTCTCGTCACAGTCGAACCGTGACTTTGGAGTGCAGCAACAAGTTGCTATGCAATTAAAGGTTTACATCATACAATAATAGTAGGTTGATTGCTAAAGTCTGTCTTTGTTTTTTAATTTGTGGTTTATTTGACAAAGAACCACAAGAGGCTCTTACCATACCTATTCATGCATTTTTGGGTTCATTTATACCAATATGTAGATCCTACCAAATAATGGAAATGCTAAAATATGAAAATATCCACCTCCTCTATCGACACAATACACCAATCAGTGAACGGGATTAAGTAAAACTTCTGAATTTTTTTTATCATATTCTATCCAATCTTATCTTGAATAAAATTATTCAGGCTGACTTAAGAATCGGGGTCAATGTAGGAGGAAGTGGAATCATTGAGGTGCAGCACCCAATTTCCCTAAACCGAGACTCGGAGCACGAAGACCTCGTAGTGTCCCTTATCAACTTTCCACCTTTTGCGTTTTCTTTCCCCCTTCGTGTAGCATCGGTGCTCGCTCATGTCCGCATGCATATCGACAAGGCCCATCGTATTCCTCCCAAAGCTGTAGGACCAGATTGGAAGTGCCTGCCCCGTGCAAAGCGAGTGGGGGTCGTGTGTGAAGCGAACACGCATTAGCAAGGGACAAAGAAGGGTCACGGCTCTCCTTTCTCCTTTGCACGAAAGAAGCCCATCGCCTCTCGTTCTTTCCTCTTGCCTTTCGACATGGCAAGAATGGTCGTGTACTCTTCGAAATGCCCTAAGGCCCTTCTTGTCCCCCCCTCACCTCCAAAAAACACCACATAACTCCATCGACCCACTCTTTGTCATGTCAACCATTTGCCATCATGGGATCGCGACCCACCAAGCAACCGGCAAGGATACCCGTTGTAGACGAGTTTATTCACACGGATGGAGTCGTGATAACACCGATCGCGATATCATGATCGGCGTAAGCGGAATGGTACGACGGTAGTTCCCGAGAATACACACCTCGGATTTCTGTTGAGTATGTTAGATAATCTTTTATCTGTTTTGTTTTTACGGCCATGTGATCTCTGCGTAGTGTATAGTCGTTTTGGGTACGACCGCGTCAACATAGTAGCGAGAGAAACTAATTGCAAAGATTTAAATGCGATCGAGGAGAGTTGGATGAGGTCGTACTTATTGAGAGGGGGTAACCCCTGATAAAAGTAGTGTGAGAAATCTCTTTGGTAATTGAAGTGGGATTCTATTTCTACGAGTTATATGTGGAGAGGTTCGGTGAATTGCTGTCCCTGTGCGATAGCTTTGTTTTGATATGGAACTATCCTATTGCTTTTGAACTTTTAAACGATAGTCGAGTCTTAGATTGATGGGACCTGATATTGTTAAAAGTCCCACTCGATTCGATCCGATCCGATTTCGGAGAAGAAAATAGGGGAGGAAAATTCGATCCAACTTACACCGATTGATCTCGTTTGTGGGTCTCTCTATGTTTCAATCGGCCAAATTGTCCAACCTTGTTCTTTGATGTTCGATCTTGATCTTTGTTCTTGAATAAGCTTCACATTGTAAATCCATACAAGATTGACGATTTTCACAATGGCTTGACCGACATGATCAGAAGATATCCTTGATTTTAGACCTTTTTCTTGGATTCATATAATAATTTGATGATTTATCATATCAGATTCCACATCGTGATTAAGAAATCAACGATTGCTTTACTTAGACGAATTAATCAACCGAAATGCTTATATTTGTGATAATACTACGTGCCTAAACGTTTTAATAGTAACGAAGGTAATTTGTGTTAACCCATTTTTGTTAATGGTATACGTAATCGCATATCTGGAAAATCCTTTTGAGATATTGATTTTTTGTGAAAATGAGTGAAGCTCAAAGATAAAATAAATCAATCAACAAGTAAAATTCTCTCTCTAAATTCTCAACGGCAGAGAAATATTATGACATGGTTGTCTTTAATTAGTATCGACAGCAGACTCTAAATTCCATATTTATGGTGCGTTTTTTTTTGCACGGTGTCTCTCGAACTAGGCATACGTAGCCGAAAAAGTCAATTGAGAGACGCCACATGAAGCATCGCTCCACTATGTAGGAGCCGGAGTTCCAACTTGTCACACTCGGTGCAAGAGGCCATCATACTTGTCTATCTCGCCGTGGATCTGAATCACTTGACAAGCTTTTTACTTTTACTTTTTCCAAAAAAAAGTGCTTTTTACCTCAAACCGTCCGATTTGAGATCGAATGGTTGGGGGCAACAGCAGGTCACCTGACTTGCATACCCTGCAGGTTAGGTGATCCAATTCCATCCGGTAGTAGCCACTCCGAAGAGTGATGTGACATCACATTTACTTCTACCACCCAAATCCCTCTAAGTGACTAAGTTATCTTTCTTCGAGCCCCTTAATAATCAGACTCTACCCTCTTTCTTATTTTACATTCGAGGGATGCTGAGATCCGCACGAGGTCTCAGATGGAACAGTTTCAGGCTCTACTCAAATCCAGAATTCCATACTCACAGCGCGCTTGTTTCGCGAAGAATTGGCCCATACAAAGCTTGAACAAGTAGCCACGCCAAAAACATCATCGTTCTTCTCTCCGCGACAAATAATGTTGAACGGTGCCTGGTCCTCCGGAAAAGTGTTCTGTAACAACAGAGTCGCGACATGAACCAAACCAATAACACAAAGCCAAAAACATGAAAAGGGAAAGCGGGGTGGCGATCGGGTATAGCTGGAGATGTGAAGGGGCATCCAACCGAAGAGATAAGATAAGCTTTCTCCCAAGGGCTTTTGTGTTCCAACTATGATTGACATGACCCCATAATATCTTTCATTTCACCACCACCACCACCACCACCGCCCCACCAAAGTCAACAACAATTTCGGTGCTCCGTCAAAATTCGCACGTTGCCCTTTTGATTTTTATCATATTGATTCGAAACACGATTAGTTTTATAAGGATTAATCCCCTCTCAAAGTAGGAAAAAAAAGACCAACTAACTACGCAGATGCGCATCTGAAATCGCACTGCGTGGATATAGATCGGGATAAGTAGATCGATGCATTGTGGGTGAGAAGATTATATCGAGATTCTTCTCCCTCATATTTGCTTCAGCCACAACATAAGGCAATTCCAACTCGCGTCACATAAGGTGCCAAACCGACTGTGTGAACGAGGACATGATATCAAAAAGAAAGGGAAAATGACACGAATCATTTATAAACTTTGATTTAACGTGCAATATGATATCTAAAAATTAAACTTGTTAATATGATTCATGAATTTTAGCCAAATATGCAACTTTTATTTTGTTTAATATGGCTCAAAACTTTTAAATCGTTTAATGTAATTAGTGGACTTTTCATACGTATTTAATTTAGTTTATGTACCCCTGCGCTGAACATTCTCATATAACTTAGGGGTTATATTGAACATGTATCAAAAGTGCACAGACTATAAATTAAAAGTTCATATATTAGAGAATCGAATTGAATAAATTAAAATATTATTAATGACATTATGAACAATTTATATTATCAACCTAAAAGAAAATTTTAAAAGATAAAGAGAAAGAGAAAGAGAGTCTAGAACAGTGACATTTGACAGGACTTGCATTGGACCGATTCAGCCCTCATGACTTCAGGTGGGATTGTCTCCCGGGAAGTTGGTTAGTCTAATCGCATCTCCAAGGATTGGCCAAGCCTGTCACCTTTCTGTTCTGTCCACCTCCTTCTCACGTTCAACCCTAAAAAGCAAAAAAGAAAAGAAGATTGTCTGAAATCGTGCGTAGAACAGTGTAATTCCAAAACTAGCCTCGTTTTTTTTTTTTATTATGGGTACTCCTTTTTATAGCAAATAATCGGACAGTAAAAATAGATATGAACCGTCTCGTATGTGTAATGGCGATAGGTATTCTATGGATCTAATTGCACCTCCTCGCCTTGGAGTCTTAGTCTCGAAACGTGTTCTTGAGCGTCGACGTTGGATTGTTTTGTCTGGTTTTGGGTGAGGGTCGAGTTTTAGGATGGAAGGGGCCAACCAAAACGGAAGGGAAGAACAAGAAGTGGGAAACACTTTTGATTTTTTTTTTGGAGCTAGCTTTGATGCGGCCCATCTCCAATCCGACCTTCTACTTCTCAGCCTATTTTGAGCTTCGTGTGCATTGGCCCATCTCTGACTCATGGTCTGTTCATGGCCCATGGGCCTGTATGAACTGAGCCTCTGTCATGTGGGCTTTCATTGCGATAAGCCCAGTTAAAGTATGCATGGATCTCCAGATAATTGATTCGCTTACTTTTGTCCGTAAAACTTTGCCACTCTATTTTCTTCTTGTGGTTTTATCTTTGCTTTTCCGTCTTTATTTATTCGGTAATCATCAAAATTAGTCGCAATCAAGAGATCAAATTTAATCCCCACCCTTCTTCCATGTTGCCCCAACACTTTTGGGTGTCTTTAAATTTCGTTCCATCGACGGTCAAGTTTATATGGTAAGTATTAAAAATATAATCTCCTTTTCTCTTTCAGTTAGTTTTATTGGGTAAGTAATAAATTTAATCCTTTGTCTCTTTTCAACAAAAGGAAAAAGGGATAATAATTCTAACTAAATATTTCACAAGCTTGCGATTTATATATTTCACAAGCTTGAGATTGAATAGACCTCTGATTAGACTCTAACAAGAAAAGAATAATGATGTGAATAATAAAAATTTTCTCAATATGCAATGTGATTCCTAAATTTTTAATTTAGCTAATGTGATTTTTAAACTTTTGGTGCACGTTCAATTTAGCCCATAAACTATATAAAAATGTTCAATGACATTGAGTATTTTTACATAATCTAAGGATCATTAAAATTTCACGGATCACAGTGCACATTGAATTAAAATTTAAAGATTACATTAAACAAATAAAGGGTCATGTTACATATTATATCAAAATTTAGAGATTATTTTTGTCATTTTTCGGATGGACAAAGGGATATAAAAATCCGAACGTGGGAGATCTTATGCAATGCAAAACGACCTGTCGTTGCGGGGAAGTAATCTCGTAGCGACGACAACTAGAGGAATGCATCGGCGAAACCGGGTTTCATCGCCACGCCAACGACCTTTCATTTGCGCCCGTTGAAGTCCAACGAACTCAGTCCTTTCTTTCTTTCTCTCTCCCTCTCTCTGCGCGCTCCGACCTTTGATTTTATCACGCAAGTTCTCGAGCTCCCCGCACATCTGCCGATTCGAGCATCCGTCAGATCACCTCGTCGGAGCCGCCATGGGTTGCTCCTCTTCGCTTCCAGGTAATCTTCGTTCCGCTGTTGTGCGTTCCCCGCGACGTTTTGTCGGCGGGGACCTGAAATGAGCTCGAGCTCCGGTTGCCGTGCATTCCTCCGGTTGTGCGCATACTTTTGGCTGTCTCGGGAGGTTCTCCCACGTTTTTGGACTCGTGTCTGTCCTGCTTTATGTCGGAAGTGGTCGAGCGTGTAGATCGCGGTTAGGGTTTGCCAAATTCGATTGACGAGATTGTTCGCCCGTGGCTGCGAAGTTGTGAAGCTGTCAAGCACTTTGAGGATCCGTTGGCATTTGGTGAATGCCTTTAGTTAGTGAATCAGCTTTGTGTTTGATTGGCTCGACGTTTGGGTTATTGCAGATAGGGCTTCTGGAAGATTGAGCGGGCTCAATTCGGAGAACGGTTCAGTGAATGATGCAAAAAACCTGCGTGTTAAGGTGTGCTTGCTACATTTGATTATTCCTTTCTTTTTCTTTTTTTGGTTTGGTCATTCTGCTGGTATGAAATCTTATGTCTAGGTGGCACTAACTATGATTTAAGGTGATGACCTTGATTGCTTAGAATTACTCTGCATAGTTATATTGGTTTGATGTGCAACATCCTTACCGTCATTGCTGCTTTATACAGCTTCAGCATCTGAGCATCTTGTCAGTTGTTAATCTTTTTGCATCATGTTTTAGCATTTTCTGTCGGTTCTTCATAATCATTCCAATGCCCTAGTTGTTTGGGGTATCTATTAGCAATGCAGTATGTTGACATCATGAGGGAACTTAACTTTCTCGTCCAGATGCCACTTTACTTCATTAAAGAAGTGCATAGCAACATCAAGGCTAGCTTGAGTAATCAGTTTGATACTGCTGTTATGGGAGCTGTTGTGATGTTAAACTACCGTGACTACGGGGCCGTTTGGTTCAGTTTCTGAAATGACTTCGGAGCCCGAAAGGTCCTTGGACAAACACAAATGTCATTTGGCAAATTTTTTGACAGCTTTGGGGAAACGTAATTGCATTTTCAAAAGCCTCTAAAGGCCTTTAGCCCAAGGCACTTTCGGAGGTGCTTTGGAATGCCGCATTTCCGGAATATAAATAATCCTTTTTCTTTCCAATTTAACTCTCGCTATACTTCCATAATTATGGAAGTGTCCTCTAAAACGCTAAACGCTAACTGTTCTGGCAATAGCCTCAACTACTGGTAAACCACCTGCAAGCTGCCACTGCCAGCCTCAGGCAAGGTAACCAGCACCAGATCTGGCTTTCCGACAGCTGGATTTGCTTTCACCGGAGGCTTGCCAGCTGCTAGTCTGTTGCCGCTTTTGAGTTAAAAAAGAAGAAGAAAGAAAAGCAAAAGGGTGTTGCAAAGTGTGATTTTCCCAAACACTAGTTAAATCAAGGTTGTATCCCAATGTAGTTTTAACATATACTTTACCAAATGCTATTTGCATTTTGGAAAACCCCTTTAGCCCAAATACCTTTGCATTTTCCCAAATACATTCCCCCCAAGCCGAACCAAATGCACCCTAGGCATATGGAAAATCTACATTACCTATAAGATGTAAATCCTAGACGTTAGCTGGCACAGAGCAATATCTGTTCCTGCATCACATACACAAATAGAGAGGTACTGTTTTACTACATAGTCCTCTAATGTCATTTAGTCCATGGAGTATAATTAGGAAAAGAATCCATATATGTAACTTTACTGTAATACCAACTGCATTTGGTCTTACTAAGCCGTTCCAATCTACCAAAATCTTTTTTTTTCCCTGGATTGGTCATCTATGAGATCGTTGTCTCAACCACAACAACAAACTCAGCCTTGTCCCGTTTCACTCCATTTAGTTAGTCTTCTCTCTGGATCAAATCTTCATATCCTTTTTCACCCGTACAAGTTTTTCCCGAACTACATTTGTCCAGAATAACACTTCTTCTGATAACTTTGGACTATACTAAAGTAAAGATAAGTGAAGATCTCTGTATTTCTGAGCACTGCACTTTTTACATTACTTGAGCAAAATTTCTGATGGAATGAGACCAATTCTCCCAGTGACAACTTCATCTTGAAAGGAAATAGTAGAATCTAATTCCTCTTATTCCTTTATATGTGCCCCTCCCCCCCAACCCCCCCCCCCCCCAAAAAAAAAAAAAAAAAAAAAAAACTCTCTTTCTTTCTTCTCTTCCCTCTTCCTCCCACCCGATGTGCCCCTCCCCCCCCCCAACCCCCCCCCCCCAAAAAAAAAAAAAAAAACCTCTCTTTCTTTCTTCTCTTCCCTCTTCCTCCCACCCGAAAAAGAAAACAGATGTGCTGTTAAAAAATTCCATCAACTCCAGAAAGAAGGCATAGAGATGGCCTGCGTGTGAGTTGCACTATGTGTTTCTCTTAGTTTGGAAGCTTGCAATAGCATTTATGTTCATTGCTAGGAAATATAGTTTTCAACTAATTCTAATGTGATTAACCTCCTTATCGTATCTGCAGCTTGTACTTCTGGGAGATTCTGGTGTTGGGAAAAGTTGCATTGTACTTCGCTTTGTCCGTGGTCAGTTTGATCCAACTTCCAAGGCAAGGGATTATATACTTTTCCTAATTTGCCCATTCAGTTGGTTCAAGTTTGGGCAATTTCATTTGTAGTTTTTTTTGGGAGCTCCTAACCGTGCTCTATGGATTTTAGTATAGTTAACCCTTTACCTTGATTCCTGAAATTTGATTTGTAATAGTCAGATGTTCTGGGTATTATATGCAGGTAACTATTGGAGCATCGTTCTTGTCACAGACCATAGCTTTGCAAGATTCTACAACTGTTAAGTTTGAAATATGGGACACTGCTGGTCAAGAGAGGTATTAAATTGTGCATATATGTTTCCTTTCGAATTTTCATATTTTGAGAAGTGGGTGTCAGAAACGTCCTTCAACCATTTATCTATCACAAAAACAGAGAGAAGAATTTACTAGTGTTCCTTTTACAGGTATGCTGCACTGGCCCCACTTTACTATCGGGGTGCTGCGGTTGCAGTAGTGGTTTATGATATAACAAGCCCGGAATCGTTTCAAAAAGCTCAGTACTGGGTAAAGGTAGGGGCTCGGGGATTGCAGCAGTTGTCTTTTTAACATATACTTGCCTGTTTACCTCTTTCTTTAAATTGAATTTTGGTGGAAGTTGGGGAGTGATCCTTAAAAATCTTGCAGGTATGAATGACACTGACTGGATTTTAAAGTGAATAGCTAGTGCTACCTTCGATATTTTTGACAGAATGATGTATGGTATGAAAAGAAAGCAGGATTCGTATTCTCTGCAGTGGAAGCCAAGATTTGGGTTTTCTATGTTAGTAGAAATTTCATGTCAAGATCGTCTAAGTTCCATATGACCCTTTTCCATGGAATATTGGTGCGGTCCTTGTGATGATCATACAATTTAGGTTATTCTAGCGAGTGACCACACTTTTGAGTGCATCTAGAGTTGATAATTGAGAACGTACCTGCTACTTGAAGAAAACCATATAGTAGATCCAGGAAACCTTAGAAAATATATGACGTAACAAAGTAGATATACTAGCAGGTTACCATGATTCATGTTTTAAAAGTAGCTAGAATATATAAAAGAATTCAGCGGACTGCTATCTATATGAAGAGCTAACCTCCAGTGGAATGGCTGCAGCACACCCATTTTCTCTACAGCTTTGCTGTGTAGGTGATAAATATTGTACTGAAGCATGGCTTCCAAAAGAAAAGTACGGACACTATTGGAAAAAAGAAGACGAAAGAAAAGCATGGAAATTAAGGATTTACTCCGGGATGTCAAATTACACTGGGATAGAATGCCAGGTCAATATAACTAGAAGTTAGGTAGCTTGGTATTTCCATATTTAGAGAATGGTTAAATCAAGTGGAAAACTGGGTGCTAAGACAAACATGCACACACGCACACACTGACTCACTCTAATACACTATCTGTGATCCCAAAATACTATTGAACAGTAGTAGTATCACTTTTTATCTTAATATTTAATGACCTGATATTTCCTCTCTTTACTTTCAATATGGAGTGTCTAAATATTTCATGGGACCGAAATACTAGTATGCGACTACTGTAACTATCATTCCGTACTCTTAGTAACTCAATGACCTGATTAATCCTATCTCTTTCCTTTCAGTATGGAGTTTTATTTTGATCGATTTGATGAAGATTGTCATGTACAATGTATAGTTTTGTTTAATAGGAGCTTCAAAAACATGGAAGCCCTGATATGGTTATGGCTCTGGTTGGAAATAAAGCCGACCTCCAGGAGAATCGAGAAGTGACGGTTGAAGTGAGTGTGACAGTTATTTTCTGGAATATATGTCTACAGGGATTCTTCTTCCACAAAACATAACAGCTAACGTGGGAAATTGTTGTCATTGTTCCTGTAGGATGGCATTGACTATGCTGAGAAGAATGGCATGTTTTTCATCGAGACTTCTGCTAAAACTGCAGATAATATAAATCAGCTGTTTGAGGTATATATGTGTGACATATAAGAATTATGGCATGTTTTCAAGTGAAATTATCCCTTGTGTTCATAAAATTTTCTATGGACTCTCATAAACTTCTGGCAGTATTAAGCAAGGAGCATGGTTTTGTTCTATATTCATCTTTGATTTAATTTGCCCCCATTAGTGTTGGTCTTATTCAACTATACGGTAGTAATTATTGCTGTTATTGAAGTGTTATTGAAGTTAGAGTTCTGATAGATTTGTTCCAGCTCCAATCTTGATCGACTTTTGTTACAAAACATTCAGACGGAATGTTGAAGTAATGATTGATGTAGTCGATTAAATTTTTTGAATGTGAATAAAGCTAATTAATCCCATTTGTTTTGTGGTAGCCGAATTGTTTTAGCAAAAACTTAGCGGAGTAGTGCTGTCAATTTTCTTTCATATATCAAGTGCTTATAATTATTGTCACGAGATGTTCCTCTTGAGTGCAGATCATGCATTCACCAAACTCTGCTGTTGTGTTAGTATTATAGCTGTTCCTATGTACTCTATGTTGAGATTGTTCTTTTCCTCTCAGGAAATTGCCAAGCGGCTTCCGCGTCCTACCCCATCATGATCAGGAAGCTCATACTGTGTTTGAAGCCATTTATGATGTTATGGGAGTCTTCCGTGGCCGTGATGTAAAATATCTATCTCGATGTATATCTCCTGCCCTGGAATTCTTTTGTCGACAGTCACTTTCATTTTTCCATGAAGTCATTCCACGTAAGTTGTAAGATGATCAATCCCCAATTGTACCAGAGAGAGCTTGTGAATGAGACATGGAAAGGAAACCCAGTGGATTCAGAACGACGCTGCCAACAATTTCTCTTGGCAAACTCGAACTTCATAATGATCTCTACCAGCCTGGTTATTATTCGAATGCTGCTTGAACTTGAATGCTGCTTATTGCCTTACTGTCATTCCTGAATTTGATTAAAACAATAGGAGTTCTGTGAGAAGTCGTTCGCCCCTTCGAGTTATTGATGTGGTAGGAGGATGAAGATGCCTCTAGGACGCAACAGCTGCGCCCTTGGCATCTGAATCTCTCTGCTTAGTTTAAGAAGAAGACGAAATCTTCCTGATAGTCGCGTCTGTCGTTACCCGAAGCGTTATGACCTTTTCCTAAAGTTGCTTCTTGCCAACATCTTTGTTCAATTCAAAAGCGAGCAGTTGAAGTTCCCAAAAACGAACTCACTCTTTTCCTTCCCCCACAAGTTACCACAAGGGGCAGTGGCTGCAAAACCCTTTAAGCCCATCTCTTCATGCTTTTGTCTTCGGGTGCCATTGAGGTCTAATTTATACCATGCTTATGCCACGTGGCATCTGCGCCTACCTTCACATCTCAATAATGGGGAATGGCCACGAACCATGACGGTCACCACATAAAGTAACGCCTCCGCGTCTCAATTCCCTTTCCCATTTTGTCTATTCGAGCCAAATCCCATACCCACCCAATCTTCACGCTTAAATCTCATGTACTTCCATGAGCTCGTGTTCAACGGCCAGCTGTGATCGCACCGACTCATCTACCACCACGTCTTTTCTCCTCTTGTCATTACACTTGTGTGACTTTTTCCTCCTTCTGTTCTTCCTATTCGCTGGAATGGTGAGGCCCCCCATTTTATTCGTTCGTTTTCCTTAGCGATTGTGTTAACGCCTTCCATCTAAAAAAGAAAAAAAAAAGAGAAAGAAATACCAGGTGAATCGACGAGAGCACAATCCGTGAATTTTCTATTGAATCTGACATTCCTTTAGCGTAAATCATCGTGACGAAATAAATAGCACAGTTAAAATGAAAGGCTGAGATGCACTTAAACACTCGCGATATGCATATATATTACTTTGAAACCCATGATATTTATAACGGGTAAACTGGTTGCACTTTACTTTTCGTCATCCTTCGGTGGATTATTGCCAATGAGAAATGATTTTCCATAAGTCGTTTCGCATTTCCGAAATTGCCCATGATTTTAATCGCCCAGGGAAGGGATGGGCCTATTTTACCAACTCCAGCATAAATTTTTGTTTTAATCACACGTAGATGGAGACAACGTAGATCGAGAGGGGAATGATGCGATGGGTTCCAGCGATCTCTTGTCTGCCGTCCACGTCACGTCACCCGCATTGGACTTGGTCCGACATCACCGGCCACGACGACGTTGTCTCCATCTACGTGTGCTCGCCGGCCGCCTCACGCCTCGCCACGCGGCCTCCATACTCCTTCTTCGAAAGCCCCGCCCCGCCCCGACATTTTGGGCTTTTCTCTTTTATTTCTCACCCCCTTATTAATTTATTGCGAAGAACATCGAGGAAAGATCGAGTTCACTTCGAATTTCAAGGAATAACTGTCGTCGGGCAAAGTTCTCGACGTGCGACATTCTTAATTTCAGCTGGTTATGGCCAATCCAATCTCGGTGCTTGTCTTGGTACCAAATTGTGTTTGTTTCGGATATAAAAAAAAGGAAATCATTCATGTCAAGCATTCAGAAGGATCACGTTGTTCATTTTTTTATTGTCTTGACCACATGACTTATTAATATACACTAAAAATTAAAAAAATGTAATATTGATATTATCTAATACTATGGCCGTCTCAATTTATGACGGATGATGAATCGGTAATGAGCATTTTTACATCATGCTTTGACACGTATTTTTCTAAAAAGACCTAAAGTTATAGTTAATATATTTATTGATGGATTTAAATGAGAATCGCGTCGTGACTTGAAATCCGTTCGCAGTCCGTCATGATCGATCGAGTCTGTCTAGAAAAATCATTTATGGGTCTCTCCAGCTAAATTTTTTATACCTTATTTCTAAACCCATCGAATCACAAAAACAATTTGAAAGATGGGTAGTGCTCCATCTGTCATGATCGATAACTCAGAGGAGCTTTCCGATCTCGTCGAGCACCAAAGAAATGACGAAAAATTGCACCGCATGCATACGGACGTGATGATTTGCCGACATACATTACGCGGGGACAAAGTAGTACCGAAATTGAAATGGTCACGCAAAAATAAAAAATAAGATAGGGGGAAAATAGAAGATAAATAAATAAAACTTCTGGGGCTAAAGTTGTAAATTGACTCCAAAAGCTTTCCGCCACGGGTGACGTCATCATCATCTCCTCCTTTCCAAGTCACGATCTTACCAACAGTCAAAGGCAGCGGAATGAACAAACGGGGGGACTCGGTAATCATTTCAAGCATGACGCTTCTGACTTTCCTTTACCTCTTCTACTTCTTCTTCTTCTTCCTCTTCTTAATCAACTTTGGCCAAATCCAAATTCAAACCCCATACCACCAAACTCAAGCTGGAATTTCCGCCCCAGTCGTCGGATTCCTTCCCTCTGGTTCTCTCCTGTTGACCTCGAATCCGTCGGTCCGAGCTCGACTCCGCAGCTGATCCGTCTGTTTTTTTTTTCTTTCTCTTTTTCTCTTGGTCCTTTTTCGCCGTCGATGGAGGCAGAGGATCGGCGAGGCGGCGATGAGCCTTCGCCGAGCCGGCTCGTGGAGTCGATCAAGGAGATCGCGGGCTTGCCGGAGTGCAGGAACTGTTGCAGGAAGATGTACGGCAATCTGGTGCGCAGGATAAAGCTGCTGAGCCCTTTGTTCGAGGAGTTGAGGGACGGCGGCGGTGAGATTGGGGAGGGGGGTCGGAGAGGGTTTGAGATGCTGGCAGCCGCTCTGGATTCTGCCGCCGCGGTGCTGAGGTCAGTTAATCAGGGGAGCAAGCTGTACCAGGTGAGGGTCGAGTTGTTCCCAAGTGATGCGGTTGAGTGATTGTTTCGGATGGATCGATTGGCTTCTTCGTAATGGTTTGGTTGGAGGATTTTTAGTTTTGATTTATTTGGAAGCGTGGGATGTGGAATTTAGCTTTATTTAGCTTCGCGAAGAGCTGTACAAGGCTTAGTTGAGTTTTGAGATGACTTGATTGCGGTTTGCGTGCTTCGAGGGTGTGTGGAGATGCTTATTTTTGTGGATGAGATTGCAGAAAAAATTCGAATTTAGTTGCCCAATTGAACTTTTGAACCTTAATACCTTTACCTCTGAGGCTAAGGAAGAAAGTAGGGGCACAAGTTCCTGATGATTAGTTGCTTGCCAAGCATTTTACATATTATTTCTGATTGAACATAGGGGCATCATTTTCTACTAGCTGCAATGTTCATGACATGAGAAAACTAAAGATGTCATGTCATATTGTTTTTTGATTCTTTTGCTCCGTTGATTCGGACGTAAGTCGTGTATTTTACTATGATAAGCAATTGTGGATCTCTTTTTGGTTACTGCAACGAAATCTTCAGTTGATGTAGGTCGTCCTTTCTCACTGAGCATTATCCTTTTTTGCACATCATGCTCCAGGCTTTTCAAATTGACAAGAACACTGTGAAATTCCATCAGTCGACAGGACAAATTGAAGCTGCTTTGAGTATGATCCCTTATGAGAGACTAGATGTATCAGAGGAAGTTCGAGAACAGGTTTGATTTCCAACTGTCACATATGAACTGAAGGGTAGTTGTAGCATTTCCCCACTCTGATGTGATGCAAAATGGAAAACTGGGCATAATTGTGCAAAAAGTTCATCCTTCACACATGTTGATCCATAGAATTTTAAAACAAAATTCCTTTTGACATTGTGCAGATTGAACTGGTGCATGCCCAGTTTAAAAGGGCAAACGGAAGAATGGATGCGCCTGATTTGCAGCTGGTGATGGATTTAGATATAGCTCAAAAGGAAAAGGAGCCAGACCTAGCAGTATTGAAACGGCTCTCGGAAAAGCTTCAACTTAAGACTTTAAATGATATAAAGAAAGAATCACTTGCTATCCATGACCTGCTTATTTCAAGTGGTGGGGAGCCAGCAGGCTTCGAGAAGATGGCATGGCTGCTTAGGAAGTTGAAGGACTCTGTCATCAAGGAAAATCCTGAAGCAGATGCCTTTGAGAGTGAGAAGGGCTCGATCAAGCACAGATCCCCTGTTATTCCGGATGATTTCCGGTGTCCAATATCTCTTGAGTTGATGAAAGATCCAGTTATAGTATCCACCGGACAGGTACATCATGGTTAACCTTTGCATTTCAATAATAATGTTCCGTTTTAGTTATCATCTCTTTGTAGTAATGACATAGATTCTCTTATTTTGCAGACATATGAAAGATCGTGCATCCAGAGGTGGCTTGATGCAGGGCATAAGACATGTCCTAAAACCCAGCAGACACTACTGCACACAGCCTTAACACCTAATTATGTTCTGAAGAGTTTGATTGCTTTATGGTGTGAGAGCAATGGCGTCGAGCTTCCAGAAAAGCAGGGAAAATGCAAAAGCAAAAGATCTGGTCGTCTTGCCTCTGAATGTGATCGGGCCGCTATTGATGCCTTATTAGAGAAACTAGCCAATGGGAATTTGGAGCAGCAAAGAGGGGCTGCAGGGGAGCTCCGGTTGCTTGCAAAGAGGAATGCAGATAACAGAGTATGCATCGCGGAGGCAGGAGCAATTCCGCTCCTTGTTGATCTATTATCCTCACCAGATTCCCGAACCCAGGAACATGCGGTTACTGCCCTGCTCAATCTTTCTATAAACGATAGTAACAAAGGGACAATAGTAAATGCAGGGGCTATACCTGACATCGTGGATGTGCTGAAAATCGGAAGCATTGAGGCAAGAGAAAATGCTGCAGCCACCCTTTTCAGCTTATCAGTAATTGATGAGAACAAGGTGGCCATTGGAGCAGCTGGGGCTATCCCTGCCCTTATAGGATTGCTATGCGAAGGCACTCCCAGAGGAAAGAAGGATGCTGCTACTGCAATCTTTAATCTTTCAATCTATCAGGGGAACAAGGCGAGGGCCATAAAGGCCGGTATCGTGGGTCCGCTCATGGGACTGCTGAAGGATGCTGGCGGAGGGATGGTGGATGAAGCATTGGCGATTCTAGCGATCCTCGCGAGTCATCAAGAAGGAAAGATGGCAATCAGTCAAGCTGAGCCCATGCCTGTGTTGGTGGAGGTTATAAGGACCGGTTCGCCCCGGAATCGAGAGAACGCTGCGGCAGTGCTTTGGTCTCTGTGCGCAGGTGAAATAGAGCAGCTAAAATTCGCAAAAGACCTCGGAGCAGAGGAGGTACTGAAGGAACTGATGGAGAGTGGCACTGACCGTGCCAAGAGAAAAGCTGGGACTCTACTGGAGCTCATCCAACGAGTCGAGACGGCTCCTGATTTGTGACATATGGGTCTGTCGAGAGTGGTTTTGAAGTTGTTTAAAGAGACGAAAGGTACAGGGAAGAATGTCTGTCAAGAAAGATTCTTACGTGTATTATTTCTGTTTCATCACGTACATAGTTGATCCCTGCACGGCAGGGCGCATGGGGTTCGGTCAACGATTTTTCTACCCTCAGTATGAAATTTCCCAGCCCTCTTAAATACTCTTAACACATTACTTTCCTTTTTACCTTCGCGGCTGCCGCATGTTACGGATGGTAAAAGTCTTGCTGTCGATCGGGATAAATTTTCTTTGCACTCGCTGATTTTGACATCGCTGGAGAGAGCACATTAGTGCGACTGTGGTGGCCGCTACACCAGGGAGAAGGAATCGGAAGAAACGCTGGGGCAAATAACATCCGTCGTTCTTGCATGAGGGCAAAGGAAACGAAGCAGCGTTTCGCTCTTCCTTGCCCTCTCCCTTTGTCAGGCATAAAGCAGAAACAAGAGATGGGAGAACGAAACCATATCCATTCGAGAATCCTTTTTGAGTCCACCCACTTGAATTAGCAACTACGGCCACTCCAAGAAAACTTAGTTTTCTTTTTAGCACACTTTTATTTGACGAGCGTATGGAAGGAAAATGAACTCTTGTTCCTGTCGCCCGACTTTATAACTAAAAGTAGAAAGCACGCGAGCTAGAATGTAAGGCGAGTTCATTGTTAGGATGAATAGCGGCCAGGCCAGATGAGGGGGGAAGTTGAGAACCAGAGACGGGATCGAACCCCCAGGACACCTTTCATATACCTTTACCGCGCATCAACTGAAAGATACCAGTCCTTCCGTCAAGAGGCACATTCCACATATCGGCGAATCATGATACTATTGCATGAAAATGGTGCAGGCTGGCTCATATACAAGCTGTGATATAAAGCAAAGAATCATGGCATCTACTTGATCTTACAATGGCGATTAAATCACATTCAAAGATCAAAGTAGCACCCTACCGTTTCTGCGCCTGAGCCCTCTCATCTCCACTCGCATTTGAGTGTGGAGTTCTCGGGGGTGACAATTTTAGCAATCTGGTCCCTTTGAAGAGAAGGTTAACATTCTTTTCTCCTCGCATATCAGATGAAAACTGAGGTGACAGAAGAAAGATAAATTACAACGTGATCCCAAAAACTGGTCACTCATGAAATCTCATACCACCTGCACAATACAAAATTGCAAAAACTCCACTCAACAGTATGACTGGACATCCGCAGAGAAAGAAACATCGGTTAACCCATGCTCTGGACAAATGTTTCGGTCAGGGTTTGACCGCTGACTACTTTTGTAGTGCCCACGATTATATCATATGCCATCCCCTCCTGCAGGCAAAACAGGGGAAATATTTATAGTAATGAAATCATCATGAAGACATTGCATGACTTATAGCCAACTTAAAACTTCCATCTTTAATGTTCTAACCACTAATAGAAAAGCCACAGAATGAACAAAGTGACCTAAACTAATAGATTTGACACAATAGCTCTTTTGTGCATTAGACTCTGCATGAAGTTGTTCAAATAGCAGCTTCAAGTACACCGATGTTACCCACTAAACACCCAGCAATTACAGTGTTAAAAAGAATTGCACAGGTGATCTGTAAAATTGGCAAGAAAATACTAACAAAGAAAATTGAGAACAAGCACCTGAGCACTGAGGAATCGTAAAGCAGAAATCTCTGCGAATGTTACCCCTCCCATGAAAACAACAAGTACCAAGGAGCGCCTTCCTCCAGTCACTCTGGCAAATTACAAGAGTTTCATAAATATTATAGTTGCGCCAGGATATCATAAATTTGAAAGTTAGAGCATCTGTTATGGAGCATTATGTTTACTCTTTATCATTAGACCAGTCATGAAACTTTCTCATTGTGGACAGAGGCAAAGGAGACCTGGGAAAGAGAGAAATGCCGAACTACCCATACAGGATTCGTGGTAATTGATCAGACTATTCTTATCAAGAAGATACCTTGTCCAGCATCATTGAACTTTCCACTCAAGGAAAGAGGAAAAAGGGTTTTTTTCTTTTTAAATCATCTCTTAATTGATTGGAGTAGACATAATTTTTCAGTTCTGCACATTGTCTAGTCCCTTGATGATATAGTAGCCTCCTCCTTCTTCGAGTGAAATATTCATCTTTATGTTTATACATATAAAACAACTATGAGATCAATTAATTTTGCTAGCTAAAGCTAAAGTAGTAATTATACTGACTTAGTCAAAATAGTAGTCCAACTAAGCTAATCATTCAAAAAGAAATCAAACAGAAATGCTAAGGATTATTTCACCAAAATCCCAAACTACATGCTATGTGGAAAGTTATAAAATTTTACCTCAAATATAATACCGCGGTTTATCTTGTGGCAACAAATTGAGAAAAGGAATATAAAGAGAACACGCCAACTTAAGCTGAGTCATATAGTTTGAAAATAGAAGGAAATTACTTGTCAACCGAAGCATCTTGCAACGTATCGTATGATTGACTGCTTGCAAACCTACTCTGCAGACATAGCAGAAAGAATATGAGACAATTAACACGACCACCCAACCCCTAACAGTTGACCATCAAATAAATCTCAAGTAGACCCATGAAATCATGGTCTCTTAGAATAAGGACTATGAAATGAGCCAAAGAAATCACCCAATTACAGCTAGGTACGAAGCATGAACATAATCACTGAGAGAAATGAAGTGCACAAATAGCAGTATGCAATAAACTTGGCAAAGAAATGATAAACGTAAAATAGTACTTACTCTCTTCGATTCTGATTGAGGTCCTGGCAGCATTCTCAAGATCTCTTCAATGGGACGCCTACAAGTCATGATTTCAAAGATTTCACAGAAGGTATCAAAGGAAGGAAGCACTTTTGCACACTATGCATAAGAAAAACTGTTGAGTAAGAAGTGGTTGAACTGAGCTTCCAGAAAATATAAAATTATTAAATACTTGGTAAATGATGGGCTGGGCCTTTGTTTTTGGGATGTTAAAGCATACAAGTAATTGTTTGCAACCTATCAAATGTAATCTCCGAGTAAAACAGACATTAACAGGTAGTATATAATGACTAGCATCTAAACCAGGATGAGAACATTCACCATTCCCTAATACTAATAGGTTAAACTCATGCACAAAAATAAAAAGGCTGCCAGTAATAAGGTAACAACAATTCAATGACATACTAAGCACGTGTTTGGTTATTTATGTATGAACCAGACAGCATTTAACAAGATAGAAGTTGGATCGAAATGCTGTCTCTGGCACCAGAAATGCTATTTCTGGCGGACCTACCCAAGCATGAAACTCAAAGAAATTCAAAAAAAGCAAGAATGAAATCCTCAAATTCTGTTTGCTACTCATGTAAAATGGCATTAGGATACACAGAAAAGTTATTTCAAGCTAACAACCCAGAACGGCCACCATGCATCAAGTGACTTCAAATTGCAAGCAAAAGTGGGAAAGGCTCGTGCACATTTATTTCTGTTTTTTCAGGCTATCCAGGTTTACGTAGACTGAAGCAAGAAATTTATGGTATTTTCCGCCATGGCTATAAAAGACGCTAAAAAAGTAATCCAGTTCACTGAATACAAAATATACGAGAGATTCGTAAAGACTCACCAACCAGATCGAATAGCATTCTGAACAAGCCGGATGCTAAGTGGCGCATATCCAGAGAATACATAGGCAATATCATTGGGACTGCATAGTAAAGTAACTTTAAAACTCAGTCATAAGTGCAACAAGACGATAGTGCAAAGAAAAAGGGGGATAGCTAAGAAGTACAATTCAATGTTAACAGCACAACATGTTCAATGTGAAAAATTGGAAGCAGAGAATGAGCTGAAGAATGAAAGTACTTGGCTGTGTCAGTATCCTCAACTACAAGCTGCAGAGCACGTTTTATTGTCAGCCAATTGCTCTTTGACTCCTGTGGTATTGGAGAAGACAGACCAATCAATATTTTCTAGTTGAATACCTTGTTAAAGGTAAAAGCACTTCGTGAAGGCATCATACTTGCTTCTTCAGCAGTCCAGCTTTTTCCAAATTGTTCAGTGTAGCCATGTGCTCAAAACCATAGCTATGAAGTAGCTCCCTCCTGAAACAAGATAAATGATTTACCAAATTTAAATATGGGAATACTAAGGCTCTGTTAGGTAATTTAGAAAAAGGGGAGGGAATGATTACTGGAGTGGAAAATGAGAGAGAATTTGAAATTTCGTTGTGAGAGGGAGTGAGGGGGAAATTTTCAAATTTTCTTTTCTCACCCTTTCTCTAGCTTTCCAACCATAGTGTAGAGAACAAAAGACTCAAAATTGGTAAAGAGTGTAACACCTGCCTTAAATAATCAAAATGCTTCTTAGGCAGTCCCGCATTTGTAATGGAGAACAATATTAGCATTCGTAGGACATTGATAAGAGGTTCCTGCTTATGAATCATTTCTTCAATGTACTCAAAGCAGCTGCATTTGAATATCATATAACAGATAGCAAAAAAGAAAGTTTAGTACGAGAGAACTCTGGCAGCAAGTAACAAAAAACCAGTCCCACCAGTAACTATCTACAGTTGAATTTCTCTTCGAACGAAGAAAAAATAATTTATTCCTCTTCAAACAAATGAATTTCTTTCACCCAGTAACTATCTACAGTTGTACATGAGGGGAAAAAACCAGTCCCACCAGTTTATTCTATTGGAATAGGAAGACAAATGGAAGAACTTGGATCACTCAGAAATCATGTCTAATGGAATGATATCAACAGCCATACATCCTCCGTAGTAATTAAGATCAGAGTACATGACATCAAAATAATAAAGAGAAGATGAATAAATGAGGATGCACATGTATGGGAGAGGACCTTGGACTTGAGAGCATTGTCAGAGTAAGTTAGGAGCAAAGATATAATTTTTCTTTGCCTTAAGAGGAATATTTAGCCACTAAAACTGAGTAAAATGCAATTTCAATTACAAAGGGATGTACACCTTAATTAAAAATATAAAAAAAAATAGAATTCATGCGAAAGAAGGCACATGCTAGGTTTATGATAAGAGATTCAAGGAATTAGCTTACATGTCATAACTCTGAGCCTCAACCATTGTGTGCTCCATGTCAAGTCGTGCAAGAAATGATGGCTTAGATGTGAAAGTTGATAAATGCTGAGCAAGATTTATGTGCCTCTGAAAAGAGAAAGGAAAGCACAATAATATAATTGAATTCAAGCAATTAGTAAGCGAGCAAAGGCCAAAATGAAAGACAAAAGTACTTACAGTCATTTCGGGTAGTGAATTGAGCTTCTTTACAAAATCCTTCAACTCGGAAACTGTCTGAGTCTGTATGGAGTGTGAGAAATCTTTTCAGATCATCTCTCAAACTATTCACAGGAGTATTAGAATGCCCTGAACATATTCAGTTGCAATCTAAAATTTTTACCTTATGCAATTATTTTTATGCCATTCAAGCTTCATGAATTAAACGCTTCTTGTGACAGACAATTATAGCTATAAAAAATATACTTCAAGGCTATTATTACACTCTGTCAGCGGAAAAATGAACTGGAAGATGAAGATTCCTGAGGCCAGTGAAACATAGGCATGCATGGTCAGAACCAGGTTAACTTACGGTAGTTGTCATCTCTGTATAATCTTGCTTCATTGATGTTGCTTTTTGACGTAAAACCTGCAAGCAAACTGCAGTTGGAACTAAGACATGGAACATCTAAGGAGATGACCTCAACGCAAAGATAGAAATATCATACTATGAGGCAACATAAAGAACAAGATGATAAGTCAACCTGGACAACAACTTCAAAGTTGAGATCTCGTATCTCCTTGAAAAGCTTGTCACTAAAGTTGAAAACACAAATAGCTGTCACTGGATCAAGGAATACTGAAAAGGAGGATGGATGAACCATCGACATTACCAAGCAAAAGAGAAGTGAAAACCAACAAACACATGAATGCAACATACTTGATTTCTTATTCCTTTCCGTGCTAAGAATGAACAAGGAATAATGAAGTAACTACCCTTCGCAACAAACATGCAATGTATAAGTAGTTATATGAACTACAAGTGAGTGGATCACAAAAAAAGTGCTTCTCAAAAGTGAGCCATGCAAATAAAATGCTGTGATGGTATAGTCTCTTTGAAACAGTATCTCAGTTGAGGATGTAAGAGCTGCTGCAGTGGTAAGCTCTATCTCTTACCTAGAATTAAGAGGAACTTTCATTTTTTTGCCCTCTTGTTGAACACCCATGACAGATGCATCAAGCTCCACTGAACCATTGTTCACATGTAAGAACTGCCAAAGTCGGATGTATTAAAGATAACATTCAGGTACGGCGATTAAAGAAAAACAGCACTTTCCTCTGAATGTGTTCACATAGCTCTTATAGTACATTTGCTAGTATATGATGAACTGATTGTCCATGGTCAACCATTAGATGGTCAAACAACTCAGGCTTTGGCAAATACAAAAAAAATTTCAAAAACGAATTTTAGAGTACAACCAACCGCAACTACGTCCTCCAAATCCCAATAGAGGTCATTAACATTCTTTTAGATAAACCAATCTGAACTATCAACAATAGTTTCAGCCTAATTTTTTCTGAGACATTTTCTGATATCATATACACACTTAATTCTTCAGGAAACACCCATTACACTTTGATGCAACCCACAACTGGATTCTTGACTTTAGATCTCTCTGACCGAATGCATTTAACTTTACTTGATTTACAATTAATGCGCTACAAATTTGAGAAGTCAGTGACTACGACAAAAATATAACAAGAGTGAAGTGACTGTATAAAACTATGTTCAACTATAGTGGCTCATTATGCATCTAAACTAAAGTAAGATGAAGTACCCTATAGACACTTCAAAAGTACCAAATACATCAATTTACCTCGTCCAACAGCCCTTCATAGGTTAACTAAAATATAATAAAAGTGAACGGACTGTCTATACAACTATGTTGAAATTTAGTGGCTAATTATGCATCTAAACTAAAGTAAGGCCTTGCACCCTATAGAGACTGCAAAAGTACCAAATATGTCAGTTTACCTCGTCCAACAGCCCTTCATAGGTTAACTGAGAACACATAGGAGTAACCATGTCAACCTGCAACCAAAAAGTTAAGCTTTTACTCACAGTTCCAGTATCAATCAGACATTGGTGTCATGTTTATATGGAATTCGCGAAACCACATGATCTTGCGGTCAACATCACATGGACTCTGATGAGGATGCTCTTAGCAAAACAACTGCCCTCCCCACAGTGGACAGTTTGCATAGAAAATTCAGAAGCGCGTTTAACTAAATAGAAGACAATTCATCGTCTATTAACCTAAAATTCGGCTTAGTTTGATTTGATTAATAAATATTTTCAAGTCTGCCAGAGTTGATCATCCCAAGTTAGTGGAATATCTGTGTCCTTGCACTTCCTAATGCTTCGCCCTTAAAGAACAGAATTTAAACTCAGAATCACAATTACCTCCCTATCAAGAAGAATAAGAGTGTTTATCTCCGGTACCACGATCTGCAACAATAGTCAAGAAGACAAGTACACGGAATTAAATCGATGGTATGGTTAAAGTACCACTGAGCTTTCAAAAGCTATGCATTATTACATCAGATGAATTGACCGGTTCCTCTGCTTGCATCCGATTAAGTATGTCAGCGACTCTCACTGAGGCTCTGCCCTTAGCTCTGACATTTGGTATCACCCCGAAAGCAAACTGTCAATCAAATTACTCAACATCACAACAGGTTCAGAAATCATCACAAGAGGATCAGACCATTTGCAATGCAACCGGTTCAAGGAAGAACAAAAGTAAATGCTTAAGCTCAAAAGCTTCTTATAATGGTATACATAAAAATTGCACCTCAAGCTTGTGAATGGCTTTCGCAATATGCCACAGTGAGCTCGTATCACCATCGACAAGGCTCTCCTGTCAAAGAGGGATAATGAGAAAAAGGAAGTAAATAGACAATCTTACCAGAAGGAATAGATTTGGGACTGGTACACATCAGCTAATGAACTAGAGTTTATCAATACTTTATAAGCAAGGTCCAGTTCGAATGATAGGACATCCTCGTCCAAAGGAATGAGGTATAATGGATAGTCCCCTATTGTCAACAACTGATGAACTTTTTCCTCCTCAAAAATCTGCACAGCAAATGAGATGATTGAACAAACTTTACCAGGTACTCAGAAGAAAATATCCCTAGCAGTAATTTTCATCCTTTGTGCACGGCATAGATGCCAAATTTTCATACCTTCTCACAAGCTACAGCCCGGCGAGGAACGAAATAAACATAGTACTCCCTCTGAAAGCCTTTAGATTGATCTCCATGAATGTGCGAGCATATAAATTTCATAAGATCAACTTGAGCCCGAACGAGGTAAACAACTTTCGTACATTCGGTTTGAATCGGTTCGGCGGAAAGATGCCTTAACTCCACGCCATGTTCCTGCCACCACCAACCATCCATGAACTGAGCTCCAACCAAACCAAGAAGGGATACATCTTTTGCAAGAAACTCGGTAAGTCAGAGCAAAGAATAATAATACACAAGCCATATACTCTTCTTATTTTCTCTAGACATTGTAAGCCTTGATTTGAAACACGAATTCATTACAGTATTTCTTTCCCAAACAAACAGAGTCGTTAACGATTAACTATGCAACATCCTTGCCTTAAGAAGTGACGTTTGGATGATTAGAGATAGCGAGCCACTGAGCTTCTGATCGACAACCAGACACTTCCTCCCTCGGATCTGAGAAAACACCAAACTTCAACAAGTCATTATGCAAACATAAAGCTCCAATTTCAAGTACAAGCAAGCGCAAAGGTAAGGAAATAGAAAGTGGACATGAGTTGGACGCGGTTCAATGCCCGAAACAGCTCGAAAATTGCAGAGAAAAAGCAGACTACACCTAATCGAGTTCAATGTGACGTGCTCGAAACAAAAGGACTCACGTTTTTCAGGATGGTTATGAGCTCCTTCTGCGACTGATCCCTGATTCCGACGAACGAAGCAGGTTTAAAAGTAACACAGCACCGATGAGCAAAGCCGATCAAAAAAATGAGGAAATCGACGATGAGTAGGGGATAGCAATGAGTGCCTGATTGACGCGAGATTGATAGGAGCATTGTCCAGGTTAGGTATCTGAGCCATTGGAGCCGGGAAGAGAGAGTCGAGTCGCCTCCGTTCAACCGCAGAGCCTCGTCGGAGAAGAGATGATCATCAGAGAGGGAGGAGAGAGAGGAGAGGGAGGGAGGGGAAAGACGACGACGATCATCTCGAGCCTCTTCGGACTAGTAACGGGCCTGGGCTAGTCTCTGTTGCCTTAACGGGCTGGACTCGCTCCTCCTTTTGGGCCTATGTCGGGTTCCACATAAGCAGACCATCGTTATGATATTGTTGCGCCTTCTTTTTGTTGATTCGTGGATCCTCCTATTAAATTTGATTCAACGAGTGTCGTTATGGGGGCGTGCATCGGTCCAGATCCAACTAGAGAACTGAATTGGATCAGACCAGACTGAAACAGCCAATTCCAGGTAGTCTCCGTGGAGTTTGGTTTTCATTTCCTTAAACGACACTAGACCAAACTGACGGAATTAGCTTGTAATGTGTGTTGATATTTCTTTCTTCACAACATGGACAAACTGTCTCGTAGCAAGCTGATGATTTCAACACGACTTATTCAACTCATATGTATATCTAATGGATGTTGGTAGAAAGCCTCCAGCATTGCGAACAAACCATCTGTTTTTGTATGATATTTAATTGTTTTGCGTTCTCAATGACTAAGATGGATAATAAACGAATGGAAAATGGCTTTTGTGCCTCGAGTTGCTAACTTAGAAAAGAGGCCGAGACCTTGTCATACAAATGAATCAATATGCTGTGCATTGGGAAAGAATTATATAAAAAAAAAAAAACACCAAAGCGAAAAAAGGAACACGGTGGATTTTCAAGCAGACAGAATTGGTTCCAAATTCATATATTGGTAACCCACTTTGTCTAATTAAAATTTTGGTACTATGGTAAGTACTCATAATTAATAAACGCGAAACCCGTTATTCGTTCAAAACATATGAAAGCACGACACGATGAGCAAAACGACGAAAGGAAAGCCCTCTATCCCACCGTCGGAGCTTTCTATTGAAAGACCAGGGGCTACTTAAGATTGCATCTATCCATGTTATGATTGTAGCATCCACATCTAGGCCACGGACACGGAGAGGGAGGCTCCGCATTCAACGTCGGACCGCCCATTTTTCGAAGTATTAAATAAAAAGATGGGGGAAGGACGGAGGCGGTGGGTGACTCACGAGCCATCCCCCCCGGGCCATTCAATTCCTCCCCACCACCCGTACACCTTCAAGTCCATGACCCCCCTGGGCCCCACCAAGCTCTTGGGCTCGCTTTTAAATTACCTTGATGCCCCTCATCAGTCCGATCATCTTGGATGCTGCCGTCACGTTACATTCGCTGCCATTCGAAAGCCGATCAACCATTTAAGATCGCGCCAGGGATAAGTGACCAAAGGAAAAGAAAAAAAAAAGTTATCTTTTCGGCAAATCAATCCTAAATTTTCTTAAGTTCTTTTCAGAGAAGAGATCGAGATGCATAAAAGATTCCGATTCCCAAGGCATAAAAGAAATGGAAAGAGCAGTAATGGAAGAAGTCCACAAATGAACTTCTTTTTGGGATAGTGCCATTTTGGTAATTTTACAAGACCTTCTCAAGATTTCGGTTTTGATTTTCAATTCCTCAAGTGACACCGGACTGAACTGATGGAATTAGCCTGTAATGTGTGTTGATATTTTTTTCTTCCTTGTAGCAAGCTAATGATTTTAACACGACTTATTCAACTTATATGTATATCTAACGGATGCGGGTAGAAAGCCTACGGTTTTTTATGTGATATTTAACTGTTTTGCATTCTCAATAACTAACATGAATAATAAACGAGTGGAAAAGGATTTTTATGCCTCGAGTTACTAACTTAGAAAAGAGGCCGAGACCTTATCATACCAAATGAATCAATATGTTGTGCATTGGGAAGGAATTATATAAAAAAACACCAGAGTGAAAAAAAGGAAGTCTTCTATTTGGGATAGTGCCATTTTGGTAATTTTACAAGACCTTCTCAAGATTCCGGTTCCCAAGGCATAGTCCTCCTCGTCATCTCCCACGATAACCGATTCCCACGCATATCCTTGCCATCGCCCCACCGCTCCGCTCCGCTCCCCGATGGCCACCGCCGGAGCTCGCCTCCGCCGCCTCGCCGGAATGGCCACCGTCGCCGCCACTGCTGCCGCCTGCACCTCCCTGACTCCCTCGATCGCTTCCTCCGATCGCGGCGGCGGACCCGCCCTCGACGCCGTGAGGCGGAGGATCGTCGATCCTAATGCCGCGGTCCCGCCTCGAGTCGTCCAGGAATCGGCCCTCATCGGCGCTAGCTCCGCCAACCCGCTCGACATTCTTGTGATCGGCGGCGGCGCCACCGGCTGTGGCGTCGCTCTCGACGCCACCACTCGCGGCCTGCGCGTTGGACTCGTTGAGAGAGAGGATTTCTCGTCTGGCACTTCTTCTCGGTCGACCAAGTTGATCCATGGAGGTATTGAATCCAAACTAAGACGAGATTGGATGAGTGCACTGATCATGAATATTTGCATTTAGGAATTGAGTGCATTTATATTGGTGTGAAGCTTAAGTTTTATATGCTTTAAGGTTGTAGACCATGCAAGAGATGGGAATCCTGTCAGTTGCATCTTACATTATGTTCAGCTCGTCGTTCTCTCCCCTGTTCTTGTCCTACTTCCATTACTGAAATTCTTAAAACGAAGCTTTGATCTTCGTTTCGTTTCTAATTACCAATTATAATAATCTTGTTTTCTAGGGGTTCGATACCTTGAAAAGGCTGTGTTCAATCTTGACTATGGGCAACTGAAGCTCGTTTTCCATGCACTTGAGGAGCGAAAACAGGTCATTGAGAATGCCCCACACCTGTGCCACGCTTTACCCTGCATGACACCGTGCTTTAACTGGTTTGAGGTCGTGTACTTCTGGATGGGCCTCAAACTATACGATTTGGTAGCAGGAGCACGCCTTTTACATTTATCTAGATACTATTCTGCACAAGAATCAGTGGAACTTTTCCCGACTCTTGCAAGGAAAGGCGAGGATCGAGTACTGAAGGGCACAGTGGTATACTATGATGGGCAAATGAATGACTCGAGGGTCAATGTTGGATTAGCATGTACGGCTGCCTTAGCTGGTGCAGCAGTCCTCAACCATGCAGAATTGGTTTCCTTTCTTAAGGATGACGTCAGTGAACGAATAATTGGTGCGAGGATTCGAGACAATTTATCAGGTATAATAATGAGATTTTTTTGTGTCCCTTCAAGTAAGTAACAGGGGAGTTTCGGCTCTACATCTGGGGACCAGATTTTCATATGATGGTTTTGTCATTTAGTACGTCCAATCTGATGCAGAAGCGTGGTTTTCATATGTAAATATCTTGTGGGGGAAGACAGATTCTTGCCAAATTGATGAAATTTTTGTATTCTTATAGAATTAGATCAATTGGCGAAGATGTCATTGCTTTAGCCTTGATTGAGCTTATTCATCTAGTAGGATTGTGGTTGATCACATACATGCCACAAGAAGGAATACAGACTGTATTTCAGGATCTTCATTTATCTCCTGTCTTTTATGTAAATCCAGACTTCATGCATGTATACGACCTCACATTCTTCAAAAATATTCGTATGAAAGATTTGTGTTTCTAACCTGAGATTGCACGGACACCTTTAACTCAAAAGTTACCAGAGTTTAGATTGGGATTTTTCTTATGTTTTCTGTTTTTCCTGTTTGTTTTTTTAATCAATCTTTTTCTTTAATAATCATTCCTTCAGTATCATATTGATTTTCCCTCATAGTTCTAGTCTTTCTTAATGTATTGAGTTGCTGACCTCTGTACTTAGGTCAAGAGTTTGACACATATGCAAAAGTTGTTGTCAATGCTGCTGGCCCATTTTGTGACTCTGTAAGGAAGATGGCTAAAGAAGATTCACAGCCAATGATCTGTCCTAGCAGTGGTGTACACATTGTCCTCCCTGACTACTACTCTCCAGAAGGCATGGGCTTGATTGTTCCTAAAACTAAAGATGGAAGAGTTGTTTTCATGCTTCCATGGTTGGGGAGAACTGTTGCGGGCACTACAGACTCTAACACTACAATCACAATGCTACCTGAACCTCATGAAGATGAGATTCAGTTTATACTCGATGCCATCTGTGATTACCTCAATGTCAAGGTTGGGTTATATTACCCATTTCAGTTTCTGCATCTTAATGCAATGTTGTTTGTGAACTTCCTGGGAATTAAGTTTTTTTATCGATCCTTTACTTATGATGGTTGACATGGTTCCATATCCTTGTGAAATGGAGCTTTTTCTCGGGCATCATTTCATCAGCTTTTCCCCTGCAGAAAGTGGAGCCATAGCTTTCAGTTGTGTAACTTTCAATAGAGTGAGATCTGATTTCAGTTTTAGGAGGTGAAGATTATATGCTGTGCTGGAATTTTATCAAATATTTTTGTTTGTACATAAGTACATGATTTACATTAAGTGGCTATCTTGGCTAAAATTACATAGTTTGGGTTGGTCATGCGTGGTACTATTGCTTGACCTATTAATAAAAGTGTCAAAAGCTGAATGAATATCTAGGCATAGTAATCATTTCTCATCGCTGAGAATTTTTATTGATTGATCTTAGAAAGCACGAGTATTCTACTGATTTTTTAAGCACCTTGCTTTTTCCATCTATTTTACTTGTTTTCTGGGATTTGAAGGATTTTTGCCTAATTTAGGTAAGACGCACAGATGTTCTCTCTGCATGGAGTGGTATCCGCCCCTTGGCGATGGATCCCTCGGCCAAAAACACTGAGAGCATATCTAGAGATCATGTTGTGTGTGAAGATTACCCTGGTTTAGTCACCATCACTGGTGGAAAGTGGACTACATATCGGAGGTACCTTTTTATTTTCATGGTTCTTTCTGTGGGTTTACCACTAATGGCAAAGTTATTTACTAGCAACAGGACCTTAATTAATTTTCATCAGATTCAGCTAATGTACTTTGTTGATGTGGTTGCGAAGCAATTGTTGTTCCCATAGCTCTATCAACTAGTATTTGTATTGATGTAATGAGTTTCAGCATGGCAGAAGATGCAGTTAATGCAGCTATCCGGTCTGGAAAGCTAAAGCCGACTAACGAATGTCTTACTAGCGACCTTCGACTGGTTGGGGGAGAGGGATGGGATCCTGCATATTTTACAGTGCTTGCTCAGCAATACGTACGAATGAAAAGGACATATGGTGGTAAGGTTGTTCCTGGAGTGATGGACACTGCAGCAGCCAAGCATTTGTCTCGTGCATATGGAACCTTTGCTGAAAGAGTGGCAGCTATAGCTCAGGTTTAACTGCTTGCCAAGATTCTGTTTAGAATCATCCTTAATCCTCATACATGCCGGTACCTTCATCATCTGTAACCTCTAGAAGTTCATTAACATAGTTAGGACTAACAGCCTCTAGTTGGTTAAGAAAATTGACCAGAAGAAAGAATTTGTACACTACTGCTTTAATACACATGGTTTGATAAACTGTTGTTATTGTCTAAAACGATGTTTGAATGATGATACTGAGAGGACTATCAAAATTTTCTGGCAATATCTTATGGAAGTCCCAATAATAAATCGTTGATCTTGTTTTGAGTCATAACTCCAGCAAAAATACTAAGACATGGAGGTTCTGGTGGTAATATTGTTTGGTAGTCGTGAGTCCTGATGATTGCCATTAAAGATGCGGGGAAAAGCTAGTTGGTTGATTGTGTGACTATGAGTTAATACCTGCCACCTCAAGAGCTTTGCAGTGCTGATTATGGCTTTAAGCTGAAAAAAAATTGAAAAGTTTCTGGTCCTATTTTATCTTACAGTTGTTTGGTCTTGGTTTCTTGCAGTTGTACTATTTTGTTGGCTTCATCATATTAAAGAACATACGTAGAGCATTTGAAACTCGTGATTTTTGCAACTAAAGTTTGTTGGAATTCAGTAGTTTCTTCTGTCAGTTTTATCTTTGCCTTTTCCACGGCAGCCAGTTCAAAAATGTTATCGAGCATGGCCAATTTTGATATCTTATGTACTGATTGACCTTCAAGTACGTGGCTCGTTCTCACATTAGACGCTTTTTTCTACTTTTAGGATGAAGGTTTGGGTAAGAGGTTGGCGCATGGATATCCTTTTCTAGAGGCTGAAGTTGCCTACTGTGCTCGGCATGAGTACTGTGAATCTGCTGTTGATTTCATTGCCAGGAGATCAAGACTTGCGTTTCTCGACACAGATGCAGCCAGCCGGGCATTGCCTCGAGTCATCGAGATACTCGCGAAGGAGCACCAATGGGACAGATCAAGAAAGAAGCAAGAGCTACAGAAGGCAAAAGAATTTTTGGAAACTTTCAAGTCATCGAGAAACGCGCAATTTCACGATGGGAAACACAAGTAACAGGTGCATTTCTTTGCTTTTAATGCTTCAGTGTTTTCGGGTTAGATTGTCTGATGGATTGAATTGCTCCTGTTGTTTCAGGATTTCGACTGACTGGGGGATAATGTAAGTTTGACTTTATGATGGTTCATGACAAATGGAGAAGGATATAATTATTTTTTCTTTTTTGATTTGTTTATCTCTTTCTAATCATCTCCTTTATGCATTAGAAAGCCAGATTTGTACTTCTGATTCTTTTTTTGTCAATAAATTGGGGCTTAACTATAGTGAGGTTAAAGCTGCCTTGGGCTCGAACAGTCTTGGCCCCGTGGATTTTTCGGAAGTATAGTAATATAATATATATATTATCATCTATTATCTGCAATTTGCTCACAAATTTATGACTTTCCTCCTGTATTTTGTACGTTATATTCTACAAATCCGGGATTTACCAACATGATTTGAAGGTTTCTAATGAAAAGAAAATGAAAGTTACTTATATAAAGTCATCAAATCATTTGACTAATTACTACCAACTCTTACAAATTACAAAATGAATACATTTAAAGAGTCCATGTCTAGCCCACGAGTTCTTTTAGGAATTCCGTTGTACTAGATTAGTACATGGACAGATGGATTATTAAGGCATGCCACATATAATCTTCACTTCCATTTATCCAGAGTGTTATAAATTATGTGGGAAAAAATTAGGCTTTTAAATCCTTAATTAGTGTGCTATCGTGTCTTCTGTGTCTCGATTTGGTAATATGTAAAATTTCAAATAACAGTCGGAAGTGTCCTTCGTTTTTTTTTTTAAATTAGGGCATGAAGTAGACAGTGTTTCAGATAAGAGCTTAAAGTGGACAGTGTTTCAAATAATGATTTAAAGCGTCATTATTATCTCAAATAGAGATTTGAAATTGATTATGTTTCAAGTAAGGGTCTGAAGTGATTAATTGGCCTTTAAAAAGTATGACTAAATCCGCTAAAGATGGCATTTTCGTTTTTTAAATTTTTTTCCTTTCTAGAAAACTAAAAAAAAAAAAAAACTCCTTCCTCACTTGTGGCCACTGCAAGGACTAGGGACTTCTCAGTTCTCACTAACATCAAGAGAAGGTTGCAACCCTCTCCTAAATTTGGGAGAGGGTCATAAGCCGTTGCCCTCGTCTAGGCGGGCGAGGAATTGCTGGCCCTCAGGCAAAGCCTGCAACCCTCGTGGCCGTCATCGAGCTCACTTTTGGTCCTCGAGCTCACTTCCTTCGATGAATCGCCTCTCGAGAGGCCGCATGCTTGTTTGTTATCTTATCTAGATGTATTGTCAAACTTCGGATGCAAATGGGCCTCTGCGTTCGTTGTGGCGGGACCCTATGGGAACTTGAATTCGCTGCTCGAGTTGTGTTGGCCCTCGGGTAGGGTCGGCAATTCCCCACCCACCCAAATGAGGGCAAGCGCTGGCGGCTCTCACCTAGATCTGGGAAAGGGTTGTAGCCCTCTCTCGGTGTTGGCGAAGAGTCGTTCGCCCTCATCGAGAGGCTGGCAACCCCGTTGGCCATCGCTAAGGGGTTGGCGATCCCGCCAACCATCACTGCGACCTTAAGGATGGAGCCCTCTTGCTATATTTTTTTTAATAAAAAAAACAAGTCTAAGTTAATAAAATTTTAAGTTAAAATTAATTTTCTCTTTATCATCCGGAATAATAAAGTTGCCGGCAAACTACTTCAGATCCCCATTTGAGACAATGATAGCACTTTATAATTTTATTTGAAACATTGTCCACTTCAAATTTTTATTTGAGGAAACGATGGCACTTTCGAGTCTAAAAATGATACGAGTTTATGAATTATGAGGAGAAAAAGAGACATAAGTACCATAAGTTGGAATAAGAACTCAACTCGTCACGGTGAATTCTCACTATTTTATGATATGACGTTGTATATGAGATATGTATAATAAAATAAGAAAAATGACATAAATGATATATAGATTTTGATTCAATATAAAATATCTTTCTAAAATTTCAATTTATTTTATATGATCATTAAAATTTTGATAAATATTCAATCTAATTTTTGGATTAGTTAGTTTATGGATTAAATTAAATATGTACAAAAAAATTATGAATTATATATTGAGCAAATTAAAATTTCAGTGATGAAATAGTAAATTATGTTAAAATTCATGTACTATTTATGTAATATCTTAATAAATGATCGATACCCAAGTCGGCCTCAAAATTTCGGAATTAATTAAGTGCCTTTCAGTAATATTGAATTATATATGATAACTGCGAAAATCGTGGGATCAATTTTTACTACATAAACGAAGGTTGAAAAACTAGATTCGATTTACGATGTCCAGGAAAAGATGGAACTCGGAAGAAAGAGAAAAGAGGAGATGGAATTCAATGTAAAAAATTGTATGATTACGGCTCTGCTTGTTTCAGAAAATTATTTTTTTAAAAATAATAATATTTTTTTGTGTTCGTTCCTTAGAGGCCACCATAATTTCCTATAAAATAATAATATATTTTGGTATTCTTTTGTCAAAAGTCGCTGATTCGCAGACCTCAAGTGAGGTCGAAATACGCGATATTTAAAGATAAATGAAGAACACGGAAAATATTTTCTTTTTTTGAAGGTGTTTTTTTATTGATGAAAATATATATTTTAATTATTTTATTTTTAGTGAAATGAATGTCGAAAAATTTTAAAAAATGTTTTTAAATTTGTTTCTTTTGTTGAAACGAACGGAAACAGCCGGCGATTCACCGTCAACATCCAAACGGAAACGCTAACGAGGTATCATACGCATCAGATAGCTGATGGCCCATGCGCCGATCCTCCTCCTCCGACGATCGTCCGAGCACTGAGAAAAAACAACCTCACCCTCTCGCTCTGGTAGAAGCTGTACCCTGCAACAGACAATGGCGGCAACACTTTCGTGGTCATCCCTCTCCAAGTCCTTCCACTTCCCAAGACACCCTGCCCGTTCCCTCTGCCTCTCCCCTCGCATCACTTGCTCTTCCTCTCCCTCTCCCTCTCCCTCTTCCCCTCCGTTGCAGTTCGACATCTCCTTCGCTCCGCCCAGGCCCAAGCCGAAGCCGAGACCCGACTCCGGCTCCGACTCCCGCGACCGCGACTTCGTCTCCGGCGCGGGCCAGCAGCTCTTCATCCCCTGGATAGTCCGCGGCGACGACGGCCAGCTCAAGCTTCAGTCTCACCCTCCCGCGCGTCTCATCCACGCCCTCGCCCACGCCGACACCAAGGAGAAGAGGGCGAAGAAGAAAAATGATAAGCCAAAAGGGACTGCGGCGGCGCCCGCTGGGGAGCCTAAGGGCCCCAAGGCTGCGGCCCCCGAGCAGCCCAAGTACTCCAAGGCAGCGCGCCGGTTCTACAACGAGAATTTCAGGGATCCTCCGCAGCGCCTCAGCAAGGTCCTTGCTGCTGCCGGGGGTAATTTAAACAAAATTCTGGTTTTCTAACTGGGGTGGACGCTGCTCTGCCTCAACTGTCGCTGATATGTTTGCGAATATGCGCGTTAAAGCTCTTGGTTGAAAATTCGTCTTCGTGGAGATTTTTTGTATTCATTTTGTATTTTATTTCTTTGTGGATTCTTCATAAATTGGATTTTGCCTTCTAGTGGAAAGACACTGAGATGTTTTGATCATTTTGGAATTTATGCGATGTTGTTGTTGACAGTGGCATCAAGACGGAGCAGTGAGGAGCTCATTTTTGAAGGCAAGGTCACTGTTAATGGCTTTGTGTGTAATACCCCTCAGGTTAGCTCCTACTGTTAGTGTTTGTTTACCGTTTTCCTCTTTCCTTTTAAAAAGAATTGCCTTCTTGTTGTTTCTAGAATTGTGTCATTTGTGCATAAGTTGGTCTTGAGAGGACATCGTTGGGAACGGAGACTGAACTTGATAGCCTGCTTTAGTTCGTGACAAATTCTTTCATGCTCTTCCCACCAAGAAGAAGGGGAAAAGGATGAACAAAAGGGGGTTAGTTTAGTGGACCGTCGTAGTGTTTCTTCCAAGTGTGGAGAAAAAAGAAATTGAAGAGAAGTGCTAGAAGATTCCTGTGATGACATGTTGTTAATGTGGTTTTGCAAAATGAGGACAATAGTTGTCATAATCAAAGTCAAAACTTGGCTATTGAGTTAACTTTGTCTTCAACAATTTGTTTATTTCCGCTTTTGAAATGATTTTACTTATGCAGACTCGAGTTGATCCTATGAAGGATGTCATTTATGTTAATGGGAACCGCCTGCCCAAAAGGTTGCCGCCGAAGGTCTACCTTGCTCTGAACAAGCCAAAAGGGTTTGCAGCAAACGCTAAACATCATAGCTTATTTTGGAACACTTTATTAGGTTATTTTTCTCCTTTCTTCTGGCATAAGCTAATGCTGGAAATGCTGACAGGTACATTTGCTCTGCTGGGGAGAAAGAGTCGAAATCCGTGCTGGAGCTGTTTGACGACTATCTGAAGATCTTGGTACGGTGTATCCATATTTGACAGAGTGCCATGTTCTATTGATTGATCATTTGTGTACTCTATTTTTGTCCTCTATCTTCCCTATATTTCTGCCTAGAAGAAAACACTCATAGCTCGGTCCAAATGTCAGTGGAAGGGTCCTGTCTTGTTCTTTGTAACTTGAAGGATTTTCCTAGACATTTTCTGTGTCTGCAGAGGCTTATTTATTGGGAGCTTCAAGTTCCTGTGAAATCTGTGACTTGTGGTATGTCTGTTCATTTTTGCAATCTAAGGACAAAATGTCTTTTCATATTAGGGCAAGAGAAATCCGGGACTACCCAAACCCCGATTATTCACTGTTGGCCGCCTTGATGTTGCCACATCTGGCTTGATCATTGTGACTAATGATGGTATGATAGTTAAGGAGAAGTTGCAACAGATTATTCTTATGTGACCATGAAGCTTCTTTGAGCTCAAGGTGCCATGGATTATATTAAAAGTTTCCTTGTGCTATGTTCTGCAGGAGATTTTGCTCAAAAAATTTCACATCCTTCTGCAAATTTATCTAAGGAGTAAGTGTTTTACACAAGCCTTTCTCTTCAATGCAGCTTCTGAAACTATGAAAAGAAGAAAATTGCGTGATGCTATGGATGTAGTTCTCAATCTTTTGGGTTTGCATTCGAAATCTGTGGAATGTCACTTCCACATGTTTTTTTTTTCAATGCTATATATCAATATCGGAGAGAAGTATAATAGTTTAAGTTGTTACTTCTTCATTTCATAATACTTAAGAGTTGACCTTGGTTTTGTTTCTGAATGGCAGATACATTGCAGCAGTAGATGGTGAGGTGCACAAGCGACATTTAATAGCCCTCAGTCAGGGGACAGTTGTCGATGGAATTCACTGCATCCCAGACTCTGTGGAGTTATTGCCAAGGCAGCCAGATAATTCAAGACCTCGTCTTCGGATTGTGGTACCTTTTGTCTCTTCAAAATGTATTGTGACAAAAATATGTTATTTGGTTCCATATGCATTTCTAGCAGAAAGAAGAGCAAGAATTTGCAGTCTCTATCAAGTTTTTGGCGGTTGTGATGCCAAAGTATTGGGAGTAGTTGATTTACCACCAAAAAAATTTATTGGGAATAGTTTATTCATGTACTTGAAGCAATCTCTATTTGTTGAAAGAATAGACACAGAAAAACCAGTTTAGATCAATTGAGTCAATGACACCAACAGCTGAAATTGAAGTACTCACCCTCTCATCTTCAGTGCTGAAAATGCAAGATACTTCACTTTGGTTTCTTTTTCTGATTTTTTTTGCTTTATTTACTACAACATGGCAAGATGAAAACTGCAGAGTATTGGCATGTGTAGGAACACTTAATGCTTATGATGACAAAAGGAGAAAACTTGAACAATTTAAATTCTCTTGTCTTTGTAATACACTTCTTTTCATTGCCTTGGTGTAGCTTTCGTGTCATATATCATTATTTACCTCATTGGGCATCTCCAGGTCCATGAAGGGAGGAACCATGAAGTCAGAGAGCTTATAAAAAATGCTGGACTTGAGGTTAGATTGGTTGATTGCGTGGAAAAATATTGTTTGGTCTGTAGAGCAAGCCCACCTAGACCGTTGATCCTGTGGGCTTGACTATGGGACCTACAGGATTAATAGTTAAAATAATCTCGATCCACTTGGTCTATGGACTGTGTAATATTTCTCTCCAGATGCTAACATTTTTCATGGGAAAGAACTTACCTCTTGTTTGCTTTTCCAGATTTATTCATTGAAGCGAATCCGAATCGGTAGTTTCAGACTTCCAGCAGATCTTGGGTAACTCCTCTTAACTCTACCCCTTTGTCATCTCTGTGTCCAGTTTACACCTTTTCATTCTTGACGCATTTCATGCACGAGCTAAATTTGAATAAATATTTTGCATGAGATGATGCTTTTATACCAGTCATTGCTGATAGCTCTAACTTGCTATGTAACACACTCTACTGGGAAATGACTTTATTTTATCATTTCATTTAACTACCTTCCAGGTAGTAAAATTCATTAGAACTTTTTTGCCTGATTTGTTATCATTTCAGGATCGGGAAACATGTTGAATTGAAACCAGTTGACCTTCAGGCACTGGGTTGGAAGAGCTGAGAAGTCACTGCTCATGCTGGACGAAGTTTCTTTGAACTTTCTCCTGCAATAGCACTCAAATGGAAAATTGGAAAAGATGTTCATTGTCGAGGAGAATTTGAGCATTTGCTTCCTGTCCTCTGAACTGCTGGTTGAACTCCATATTTATTACATGAAGTTACCATGGGAGGCAGTTACAGTTGATCGACATTCATGGCAGAGATGGAAAATTGTAAGAGCTGACAGAGTCATCTGTGTTGCATCATTTCTGGCTTAGTATATATTGAGGAGAATAGGAACCTCATGGTCACCAATATATATCGCAAGAAGTTTTAGCTTTGTTTTGAGGTCTTTAGAAATTCATCCGTCCATTTTTCTTGAAAACAAGCTCTGCTAGGATCTGCACATAATGTAATCGAAATCTATTTATAGAATCATAGACTTGAATTGGACACGAGTATCAGAGTGTCCCGTATTTTTGTAGGGATTCTTAATATACTTGCTCATATTCCCTTTTTATGTTGTGCCAGTATTTTGGCATGTGCTTTCCAGTTGATACGTTGGTTTTAAATTCTACTCCTCTTTTGCCAACCCTTGTGCATAAGCCCGTGTGATGTCTTGGTCTGGTTGAGCCTATGATGCGTCCAATGTCTTCTGCAAACATATAATGCACAAGGATTGTCCACGCACCAGCCTCGCGTGCTAATGAGGGCCAGCTTGTGCAATATTAAGTGATGTGCCAAGCTATGTTACCCTTCAGTCGAGCATTTCTATTTTTTAAGTGTGCTTTCTAACTGCTGTTGCTCGTGAATGTGCCTTAGTTGACATCAATGTTCTTGGTTCATCAAATATAAAGATCTCATCCTGCCCTGATAAAGCTTTGCATTCTATTTTCGTATTATGCACAACAGTGTAAGTACTTCTTTTTTTCAGGGTAAGTGAGGTCGATAATCTTGAATCTGGATAAGAGAGTTCCATCTGGTGCACATATTGACCCTGCAAAGGATGAAGCATTGCTACCAGTCTTTGCAATGGGTCGGTAGCAAAAGAAAATTATTTACTCACGAAAGAAAAAGAACTTTAACCATGGAACAGATGTAGACATTGATTTGATGCCAAGAAGACAAAGATGGATCAACAGACGAGCAAATTTCACAACTCTTACGCCGGAAGGAACCTAATGTTTCCGCCGTCGACTGGTAAAGGTAGTGAAAAGAAACAAAAGTACAAATTTCACAACTCTTTCATTGGTCGTGCAGTGGATCCGTGTGCATTTTGTTCCAATGAAACTTCAGAAAATGATAACAGAACATGAATCGATTGGCATGATTTGACCTTGGAACTAATCAAATGTGATTAATATCTTATTTGGTCATTTGCATTCTGTGCGAATCACATTATGTATGATTCAAATAATATAAGATAACAAGCACGGAATTAATATTACGACACAAACAACTTATATATCGGACCCCATCAATTGAAAACATAAATTCAAAGCCGATTAAGAAAATTTAATTGGATTCAATTTCACACGAAGCCTGATGCGGTTTCTGATTTCTGTCGACTGCCCTGGGGGCACGTGCGTCTCGTGCATGGAGTGCGCTTCGACCGAGAGCCTGGAATCCTCAGGTTGTCTTGTCCCGACATGTCCCCCCTTTTGAGCGCGCACTGGGGCTCGGATTTTAACAGACTTAACGACTAAAACCGTTCGAATATATACCCAGCGACCGAACGCTCACATCTTCACTCGTCTTGTCAGTCTATCAGTCCTCACTTCCTCTAGTCTCTCTCATTTCTTCTTTCAAAGCCCTACTCTCTCTCAAATCGCAGCGAGACAGAGCCGCGAAAATGGAGCTTCCGAGCGATTCGCCCGACCCATTCGCTGAATTCCCACCCCTCGAGTTCTATCCCTTCGAGCCACTCCCGAACCCTAGCCCTAGCCCCGTCCCTCCCCCGCCTCCCAATCCTCCATCCCCTCAGAACCCTGATTCCGCCTCCGCCTCCGCCTCCTCCTCGGGCTCCGCCTACAACCCCCTCCTCTCCTTCACTGTCCCCAAGAAGCGGAGGCGAGGCCGTTCGCAGCGGAATGTCGCCCCCTTCCAGCTTCCTCCCTTGCCCTCAGGGAATCCCAGTTCCGCATCCGCATCGGCCTCTTCGTCTGCTCTGGGGGCTGCTGTTTCGAGTAAGTCTGCTCCGGAAAACCCTAGCTCTGTCTCCGATCCTTCCGATGAGATAATTGTGATCAATAGGGAGTCCACGGCTGAGGCCTTGATTGCGCTCACGGCCGGGTTCCCAGCAGACTCGCTCACCGACGAAGAGATCGATTTCGGCGTCGTGCGGGTGGTTGGCGGGATCGAACAGGTTAACTACATTCTGATTAGGAACCACATCATTGCGAAATGGCGTGAGAATGTGTCCAATTGGGTTACGAAGGAGATGTTTGTGGATGTCATTCCTAAACAGTACGCTTCTCTACTGGACTCTGCCTATGATTACTTGGTTTCTCATGGGTACATTAATTTTGGGGTTGCGCCTGCAATTAAAGAGAAAACCCCAGCAGAGCCAAGCAGGCATAGCGTGGTTATTGTCGGTGCTGGGCTTGCAGGATTGGCTGCGGCACGGCAATTGCTGCGGTTAGGTTTCAAGGTGACAGTTTTGGAGGGTAGGAAGAGAGCAGGAGGGAGGGTTTATACAAAGAAGATGGAAGGCGGGAACAAGTTATCTGCTGCTGCCGATTTAGGGGGAAGCGTATTGACTGGGACATTGGGGAACCCCCTTGGGATTGTTGCTCGGCAGCTAGGGCATCCACTTCACAAGGTGAGGGATAAGTGCCCTCTTTACAGGGTGGATGGGAAGCCGGTTGACCCTGATATCGACATGAAGGTTGAGACTGCTTTTAACCATCTCTTGGATAAGGCTAGCAGGCTTAGGCAGTCGATGGGAGAGGTGTCCATGGATGTTTCGCTTGGATCTGCCCTAGAAACCTTTAGGCCGGTTTATGGCGATGCTGTAAATGCTGAAGAAATGAACTTGTTCAATTGGCATCTTGCCAATCTGGAATATGCTAATGCAGGTTTGCTCTCAAAGCTTTCCCTTGCATTTTGGGACCAGGATGATCCTTATGATATGGGAGGTGATCACTGTTTTTTGCATGGAGGGAATGGAAAGCTGGTTCAGGCTTTGGCTGAGAATGTACCAATTTTGTACGAGAGAACTGTGCATACTGTTAGATATGGCAATGATGGTGTGCAAGTCATGGCAGGTAGCCAGGTTTTTGAGGGTGATATGGCACTTTGTACTGTTCCTCTTGGTGTTCTGAAAAGTGGGTCTATCAAGTTTATTCCTGAGTTGCCTCAGAGAAAGCTTGACGGGATAAAGAGGCTGGGATTTGGGCTGCTAAATAAGGTTGCGATGCTTTTTCCACATGTGTTTTGGGGCACAGATCTTGACACCTTTGGACACCTGAAGGATGATCCAAGCCGCCGTGGGGAGTTCTTTTTGTTTTATAGCTATGCAACAGTTGCAGGTGGTCCTCTCTTGATTGCATTAGTAGCTGGGGAAGCTGCACATAAGTTTGAGAGCATGCCCCCTACTGATGCAGTGACATGGGTTCTTCAAATTCTTAAGGGTAACGTATTCTAATTTAAATAAACTGTTCTGCTTTATTTAGAAGAATCTGATAAATTTATTAATGGCAAGCTAGTGAGTGCAAACTTGCTTTAAAAAAAGAGTGGAAAAAGTGGAACACACAATTGATCCTTCATAATTGTGAAAACAATATCATGCACTTCAGTATAATTGTTGTCAGAATACTTCAGTTATAGATATGTTTTCAACCCAAAATATATGTTGTCCTTAGATGACAGAGCAATCTGACTGTATCAGTAGAATTTATGTCACAACTTAGATCCTGTTTTCATTTTTTTTTTCTCTTTTCTTTTGAATTTATGGACCTTCCTGGTCCTAAGTTTACCTGATTTACCGTCTTCTGATTTTTGAGGACCATTGAGATTACCTGAAATATCACACACACGGAAGAGAATGCTTGAGTTGACATAAAAGGCGCATGACATTTTTTTGGCGACTAGTAAATGTATTGCTTGGAAGATGTACTGCTTGTTGCAAAAAAAAAGAAAAAAAGTAAACAGAAGAGAATAGGTAGAGATTATGGCTTGCAATGTGGAACACTATGTCTAGTTTTTGGACTAGGCATAATATGCGTCCAAATTATGTAGCTAATGGACTATATTGGATGTGAGAGGTAATTATTGATAGAAAACAAGAAAAGGAAAATAATGAGGGAAATAATGATAATTTGTCCGCTTAACCTTTAAGGTTAGCTAGACCTCTTATTTATATGTATAACGAGTTTACAAACTAAACATACATAATCAATGTGGGACTCCTTATACTTTGCACATCTAATAACACCCCCCTCAAGCTGAGGCATATATATCTACCATGCTCAGCTTGTTACAAATGAAATGAACCCCGGGGCCCAGCTAAGGATTTAGTAAAATATATCAACTAATTGATCTCTGGTTCGAACATGAGAAAGAATGATTGTATCCTGCTGAAGCTCCTGACGAAAAAAATGACAATTTATCTTAATATACTTCGTCCTTTCATGAAAGACATGATTTGAAATCACTGAATGGCTATCACACCATAATGAAGCAGGTCATTTTAATTCAAATCTAAGTTTTGTAAGAAAGTGTCAAGTCCACATAATCTCAGCAGTTGCAATAGCCATAGCTCGATATTCTGCCTCTGCACTACTCCGTTCAACAACTTCTTGTTTTTTACTTTTCCATGATACAAGATCATCTCCAAAATATAAAGCATAACATGAAGTAGACCTTCTATCAGTAGGAAAACCAGCCCAATCTGCATCAGTATAACACTTTATGCGAAAATGATCATGGGTAGCAAAGGTAATACCTTTACCCGGATTACCACGAAGATACCTTAAAATTCTCATAACTGCCTTCCAATGAGGTTTCCTCGTTGTAGCCATAAACTGACTCTTTACACTAACTGAATAAGCAAGATCATGTCTCGTCATAGTAGTGAGATAGTTAAGCTTACCAACAATTCGATGATATCTCTCAGGATGCTGAAACAACTTACCCTGATCAGGCAGAAGATTTATACCTACTTCCATAGGAAACTCAACAAATCGTGATTGTTGCATGTTAAACTCTGCTAATATATCCATCACATATTTTCGTTGAGATTGCTGAATACTCCCTTTCTTTCATGTCACCTCAATTCCCAGAGAATATCTTAAATCACTTAAGTCTTTTGTTTCAAAATGAGCTTGCAAGTATTGCTTCAGAGCAGTAATATCTTATTCATCATTACCGGTTAGGATAATATCATCCACATACAGCACAAGACAAATGCATCTAGTAGAGGTGCACCGAAAGAATACTACATTATGCATTATATGCATAAGATAAATACATAACCAATGTGGGATCCTTTATATGCATTATGGCCGCATTTAATAACATGCCACTCAAACTAATGGATATGGTAGCATGCAAATTGGATAAATTATGGCTCAGATTTGATGTTGACATATTAAGTAGTTTTAGGTTCTAATATAACTGAGAGACCTTCTTGTTTAGCCTGTATTCTGTTTTGAAGAGTAATTATGACATGGCTTAAAGAGCATAACTCAGCTACTAATTGCTGCCCTATCATTTGTTCAGTATCTTCAGGAAGCACTTGCGAGTTTGTTGTAGGTCGCTTGGAATAGATAATGAGTGTATTAAGATTGAATTTTCTAATCAATGATTATTTATTTACATGTTTCTAATCAATGATTATTTATTTACATGACTAGGTTCCTTTTGCATTATGATGGTTGATATGATAGTTAAATAATGTTGGTTGGTTGATTCTCTTTTATTGTATGACGCTTGCAAGTTTAGCCCTTTTGTTGTAGTTTTTGTCTCTGCGAAATATTATTGCTAATATTGGCATGGTATCTTAGTATGACTGAAGTATCTGCCACTCTTACCCCCTTTCATGTTAAATAAGAGAGCAAGTCCTCAACAACATCCAGCAGCTACCAATTCTAGCTTCTCTTCTGCCTTGATCTTGTTTTTGTTAGTGTTATGGAGTCTTTAGATCAAAGACGAAGTCTTGGTATGGGGAGAGCAGTTAGTGTACTGTGGCTGGTTTCTTGGGCTTTTCATGCAATGAAGTCGGATTGTTTTGTGTACCGATAATTGTTCACTTATTGTTAAGATCTGGGAGTGCAGGTATCTATGAACCACAGGGGATTAAGGTACCAGATCCTATCCAAACTATCTGCACCAGGTGGGGTGGTGATCCTTTTAGCCTCGGTTCCTACTCCAATGTGGCAGTAGGGGCCTCTGGAGATGACTATGATATTTTAGCTGAAAGTGTGGGAGATGGAAGGCTCTTCTTTGCTGGGGAGGCAACTACCCGCAGGTATCCTGCAACTATGCATGGGGCCTTTCTGACTGGGCTGAGAGAAGCTGCTAATATGGTTCATCATGCTAATGCTCGTGCTTCAAAGAAAAAAATTGACCAGACTCCATCAAAGAATGCCCATTCCTGTGCTTCCATTCTAGCTGACTTATTCAGGGAACCTGATTTGGAATTTGGAAGCTTTGCTGTCATTTATGAAAAGAACTCTGATCCCAGTTCTGGTGCCATTTTGAGAGTTTCTTTTAGTGAGCCTCGTAAAAAAGCTCATGATGGTCTGAAGTCAGATCAACATACCAATAAACTACTTTTTCAACAGCTTCAGTCACATTTCAATCAGCAACAACAACTTCACATTTACACCTTGTTGTCAAAGCAACAGGCTCTTGAGCTGAGAGAAGTGAGAGGAGGTGATGAGATGAGGTTTTATCATCTTTCCGAGAAGCTTGGGATAAAACTGGTAGGGAGGAAAGGTTTAGGACCTGCTGCTGATTCTGTGATTGCTTCGATTAGAGCTGAAAGGGGCAAGCGCAAACCTGCTTCAGTTGCTTTGGCTACCAAATCAGGTGAGGAATTGAACCTCTAACAAGAGATTAGTGATTTTCCATCTAAACTCTGGTTGTGAAACCTTATTTTCATTGTTGGAAGGTACATTGATGAATAAAAGAGGTGCTCCAAAGCAAAAAGTTGTCAGGTACAACACTTAGACCTAGCTCAAGTTCCACTTGCTTTACGGTGGTAGAGATAGCTAGATCTGTTAAGTTATTCCAATCTTTCTGTTCAAAATATCTCAGAAAAGCTAAAATAGTGGGCAAAAGTGGAGGTCTGGGGGCTCTTCCTGGTTTAAATGCTGAAAGCAGTAAGGTGACACATGATGTTAGGAGCACAAATCAAGCCACTCCTGGCCCATCTGAGACAGGTAGAGCCTTTACAAGCAAAACAGTCTGTGACTCAAATGGAGATCTTCTATTTGTCCATTTAATATTTTTTTCAATTATTTCATTCGGCACAAGCACCATATGACTAAACCTCATTTCTACCTGGAAAAATTAGAGGCTTAAATTTCTTGCATCTGTATGCAACAAGAATTGTGCAGTCCCTAATTTCAGCTATTTTCTGGGTCGATTGGTGCACTATACATGAACTTTATTAGCACTTGTCTATTTCTGTATCGGCTTGTCGATTCACAAACTTCTGTTTTCATGAAATGCCGAGATTGAAAGGATACTTGTCTTTACTTCGGTTGCCATACGTTGACTATTTCTCCATTCCATTCCTCTTTGGTTGGTGGAATTGGTTAAACAGGATGAGATGAGACTGGAATTGGCAATATGGAATTGTGTGCGCGCACTTGGGAGAGGGAGAAAAGAAAGTGAGGATAGAAAATGACTTTGTGTGCATTATGGAGAAATGTCAATTTCCTTTCTAGTATTTATCCGTTCCATTTGCTAAGTCCTCTCATAATCCCACCACCTAAAGATCATGATTTAGGGATAAGTTTCATCCAGTTGCTATCTTCTTTCCTCTTCATTTTCTGTCACTAAATGTCAGGAGAGTGCTAAAAAAGTCCTTAATCCTGTTTCAATGATATTGTTCTTGGTAACCAAACAAGGGAGTAGGGTATTTATCTATCTTGAACCGTCATCGACCTCATGTTTTGATTCTACCCGGAAGAACAATATCTCGTTTTTGTCGAGAACCTAAGAGTTAACTTGCCTGATGCTTTTTGCTTACCTTGTGAGGCTGAATAAGGGAAAGTGTCTCTTATAGTCATTTTGATTGACTAAGCAACATGACTCATTTGGCTTATAGTTGTACCTACAATATGCTTCATCTGATTTCTTTCCTAACAGAGAAAAGTGATAATGTTGATAAAGTGAAATCTTGCTAGGACATTCAAAAAAGCAATAAAGAACTAACAAAAGAAAAGAGCAAATTATCTGACTGATGGAATAAAGAAAATTTAAAACATAGGGAATTAATTGAGTACAAAATTGCCAAGTACTCTGGTACTGAGTTACAACAAAACCATCGGAATTAACACCTTTGAGTTGATATGACACAATGAAGGGATGAAAGACAATGTGAATCAAGAATAAAGGTTGAGTTGTGTTTAAGTCCCCTGCTAGAATGTCTCTCAACTTTCCTTAATGGAGGTTTCACAGGTAAATTAGTCTTTGCATGATAAATCCAGGAAATAGTGATGCATAGAGTTGGATGTCATTTTTCACTCCACAATTTTGCTGACTGCTCTTCGTAGCTTTCTTGCCAAAACAGTGGGGCTCTTCTACCTAGTCAATATTCATTACCAGTTGGGTCATGGTCTCATGCGATGATTGGATAAAAGGATTTTGGCTGTATAGTTTGTCTTGGTGTAGTATATTTTGCCTAGAGATTGAGGAATAATTATTGCCAAGAAGGCATATGTATGGCATTTTCAAGTGTCGGTTAGAAAAGGAAATAGTAACTTATAGTCAGGACTCCGGGGGCTTGTTCAAGACTTACTCCAATAATTAGTCAACATATAGTAAGATATTTTGTTTCATCTCATTGAGATAGAGATAGGAAAAGAGAGATTTCGTTGCTCGTGGATCACTCATATTGCGTAATAGCATATCTTTCCATGGCATTGGGCTTAAAAGTAAAAAAGAAATCATTATTACGTGTTATAGATAATTTCTTTGGCCATCTACAGGTTATAGATTCATAGGTAGTTACTGCTAGTAATTAATTATCATTCTCTGTATTTTAGATGTTGGGATTAATCGTTTTGTTGCACTAGTTCCCTTCTCTTTACAATTTTTCCCTCTTTTGCTGGGGATGGATGTGTGACCGATACAACTAAGTACCCACTGTTTTGAACACCAATTCCTTGCTGCCAGAGGCTCTTTTTTGGACCAGAGACGACTAGCAGCTCGGCTGGTTGAATTGGCATTTTGAGTTTTGTTGAAATGCCATTAAATTTTTAGCAATTGTAATGCTTGTCTTGCGAATACTTCCAAGCACATGTCAAACCCCTTTTTGTTGTAAATAACACCTAGACATATACTTTCATACTAGCAACTATAGGCTCTGCCGGAGAGTAATAAATATTTGTTCGGCCTGTTAACTCTAGAAAAAATCTAGTCGCCTCAGTTTGACCAGTTAAACCGGGTTAATACCATTATAAAACACTTCTGCCCATACACGGTCGATGGTCTAGTGGGATATGACTTTGGATCGCTTCACGGTTCAACAGGTTGAATTGACTGGTACATTACGGGTTTGAAAACAATGAGTACAAGAGGGTTGGTTCATTGTAGTGGATTGTTTACTGTATATGGCATATTTGTAAATTCTTAATCTGAAGAATATCATTCTTTCGTAGGGCAAGTTCATGACGACATAACAAAGCAATTAGAAGAAAGTGTACACCTTGCAGACAAGTGAATGGTGAGATCTCACTCATTTACATGTTCACGTTTAGATGGTTTTGGAACTTCGCTTTCATTAATCATTTTGGTAATGAGAGTCACTAACAATTTCTACATATGGTCATTTGATGTTATTCCAGAATTTGTTATTTAATGATCCAAATGCTTCAGGAATTAAAAGTCTGATTTGCTTTCCCTGGAAAGCCCGGCAGCTGTGTTGGCTCTTTCATAAATGTGTTTGTATAGAGAAAAATGTGTGTTGTATTTTTTTAGTGAAGATCAATATATGTACATCCTTAATCAGCGACAACATAAGCCATAAGGTCCTAAAGACTACTTTACCCTTTATACTTTTAACAGTTGTTAATTCAATGATAAATTTTTTCTAGCAAAATAGATGATGAACAGAGTTTATGGTGTGAATTGTAGGATTTATGGAGACTCTCAATTATTAGTAGAAATGAACTGTGATTTCTATGTAGGATTCCTCTTTCTCCATTTTCTAGGTGATGTGGTGGAGTTCGTTATTTATCGAGTTGTCCTCTACCAAGCATTAGCATACAGTGTTCCTGTAAATATTGGTGGGTGGCTCTTCCTTGCCTGCATGATCTAATCTGAATCTTCCTACTTACCAAGAATCAGTCCCTAAATTGAGTATTATCACATGGTATGTGCGTGTAAATTTGAGTGGGTGGCTCTTCCCTGCCTGCATTATATTGTGAATATTGCAACTTACTGAGAACTAGTCAGCTTTTGAGAGTCGGTCATTTATTGTTGGCTTAGACCTGAGAACTTGAAATCCTGGCTTTCGTTAAATCTGTTATCTTTCTTCTTCTCTACAACACTTTTTTCCTCTCAAGAGGTTGAAGGCACCATCAGAAACTTTTTAAAGATATGTGCGTATACTGAACTGTTTGGATAGTACAAATTCTTGAGAAACACAAATCAACTATAGTGGTGCCCTTACCTCTCTTCTCCCTTTGTATGAACGGAAATGCAAAAGAAACTAACTGACTGTGAATTGCAGTTTGGACTATATTCTTCCCAGCATAAGGGCTGAGCCTGCACCTTCCTGTCAAGAATCTAACATACATCAATGACCAGTTACTTTGTGATATTTTGGGTAGGTATTTACTTATTTCTATATTGAGAACAGATAAATTTGGTGAATCTCGATTCCACCTTATGGCCTCCTTGATTTGGTCTTGAACTTGTATCTGTTCTTCTGCATGATCCTCCACTTGACCTTTGACTGTGCTTACGCAAATATAGTCAAAAATCGATTATATTGGTCGTTTTAGGAACCATTCTCTTCACAGTTTACTTTATTGCCCCCGCATTGTAAGGAAATGAGTGCCAAAAGAAGACAGCACCTAGACAACGTGTTAGCAACTGTGCACGTGTGGATGGTTGATGGGCCTGTCTGAAATCTATGTGGAGATCATAGAGAAAACCTAGTCATAAAATGCCTTTGTACAGTCAGGATTTCATTGGTTCTACTTAGTAGGATCGACTAGTTTTAGTATTAACCATTTTCAGTCTAGTCATTTTTATTTAAATGCAAATTTTGTCCATCACAAATTCAAATGTTGACTCTTTGTTGGGAAAAGTTTGAGGCTGGATAATTTGACAGATTCTGAGTAGGCTCTTTATCTTGCCCCTTTCTTATTGCAAGATTGGATCCTCATTTCCTCAAAATCTCTCTATAGGTTGTGCTTTGCATCAGTATGGCCTTCCTTTTGATGCTGGTGTCTCTTGAGCTGTATAATGTTGGTTATCGTTGGTTAACCGTCATGGATCACCAACAACATTTCCTTGACTAATGGAAGCTCCAAATGGATTGTGGCTGGCCTCTGTGAACTAGCAGACGAAAAAGTGTTAAAAAGCTCATTGAGCTGGTGAACCAGTTTCCTCCCGGTCATGCTAAGAAAATTTCTTCATGAAGACCTGTATCTTGTTGTCACACTGGCAATACTGAATGTGGCATCTCTTATTGCTGCTGATCATATTGACGGCTGCCAATAATTTGAGGAGTGAGATTACCATTTACTACCTCAAGGAAGGAAGGACTTAGATTTTCTTATTTTCATGGAGGCCGTCTCGGTTGTGCTATTTATCAGAAAAAAGTTTTAAGGCAAATGATCGGAGAACTGTTGATGCCTCCAAAGTGTTCATTGGTGACAGCTGTACAGCCCGAGGTTCAAGAATTCTCAAGATGTAGCAGAAAGGAGACTCCTTTTTCTTTTGTGACATTCCAGATACAATTGTAAATACATCAGATCTTGGTTCAATTTAGGCAGATGCCAGTTGGGAAATTATTAGGGAATTCGTGTGGGTTTTCTGTGGAATTCTGCATAAGACCTTTCGTTGACTTTGAAATGTGATCGTTAGTTAAACCATAGGGAAATGTTCTTGTGTTTTATCAGGCGCTGAATTGGACCTCTTCTGGGGGGTCATGTGTGCTTTGCTCCGGGTGAAGTGTTGCTTTAACTTGAAGCAGAATCTTAGGCAAATAGACTGGTGAAAGGAGGCTCTCAGTAACCAACGCCAGGAGACAGCAAACGCCGGTAACTTTCCATCCATCAGCCAGATGTAGCTGGAGGGCAAGGCAGAACAATGTCCTGGAGGACAAGAGCGTCTGGTTTCCTGGGCCGTCAGAGCAGGGTCAAAATGAAAATAGAAGGCAAATGTGGCCGAATTGATTGGATCCCGTAGGTGCAAGGTTCTTTTTTTGTCACACTTTGCACATTCGATTTTTCACTTTTCAAGATATGCTTAATCCTCGGTATACAGATCATTTCAAAGATCTAGAGAGATGAAAATGTTTTGATAGATCACTTTACCCAAAAAAAAAATGTTTTGATAGATCACTCCTATGTAAGCCAAACGATTTGCACAGTTAGTGAGCGTGATGTTAGTCTACATAGACACCAAAGAATGGTACTTGAAAGTATTTTTATAGCGTATTCTGCCACAAATGAAGAAATGTTCAAGAAAAAGCCTGTGAAAGGCCTCAATGGGAGTCTGTATTCTCTGTTGCACTTGCACCATCACTGGCAATTTATTTTTCCCGCCACGATTTAATCTTAAATTTTATGTTAATCTCCAAGGATAAGGAGGTCCCCCTCCAACACCAGTTCTTTACTTCGTCTTCGGGAAACTTTTAACTATATGTCTCAAAGATTCACCTCTGAACTACTATTGCATAAATCGGTATAAATACATGGAAATTCATTCCAGAACAGAGAAACTGTAATAAGCAAGCCAGAAATCTACAACCTACTTCACAAGAAGACAATGGGAAAAGCTCGGTCTTAGGAGATTCCTGATGCAGTTCCACGTCTAGGAATTGATAAGACGTTTGCTAGGATCCAAGAAACTGGAAAATAAGCAGAATACATGCACGACAGTCACTGCTAATAAGTCGCTTGGCTGATGCTGCATTTCTCTGAAACTGCCTTCAGAAAGCAATCTTCCTCTCTGTTGGAGAGCCTTGAATTATACATAACTTTAGCTGCACTCTCTCTGAAAAGACCACAGTGACGAATGTACTTTTGTAGCAAGTAAGCCGTCAACAGTGATCATCTGGAAAGATATTTACATCCCAAGTAATAAAATGTACAAGGGTAGTTACTTTAAACAGCAGCGAATCAAGCTAAGCTGGCTCCACATTAGTCGCTCCATTGCGATTATTACGGTGACCAGTCTCTCCCAGCCACTCCTCCAATTTTGCTTCTCTATTAGCTTTAAAACTCTCAAAGTCTTCTGACACTGGCAATAAATTATCACTTGGCAAGTGGAGAGTAGTGTGGCTTTCTCCTTCTTTCTCTTCTTGCAGTTCTTCAGAAACCTCACTTGATAATGGCAGTTCATCAGACTCAACCACCGGGAGAGTTGAACTTGAGCTGGTTTCTGCAACTGACAATGGTTCATTAGTATAAATCAAATGTTTCTCACCCTGCATCTGCATAGGATCTTGGGAATCAAGGTTGGACCACTTAAAATTGCTCGCCCGTTGTTTCGCTGACTTTAGAACATTGGAAAAGTAATTTCCACTCCTTTCACCATCTTGAGGGTCAAAAAAAGAAGGTCGTCCCCAAGTGTTTGGCCCTGACGAGCTAATTCTTCGCAGTTCGAAACCCGAGGTTTGGTCGTGTATCAATCCTCTTTTTGGCTGTTTTGCTGACATAATTGCAAGAGATTTGTTGATATCACCAATCATGTCATCAACAATGGGAAACCCACAATCCTTCATTGACCTCATCATTGTAATAGAATCTTCTAAGTCCTCGGTATGCAGATTGGTCGCTTGTGATTTCACTGCAACATTATTCTTGAGACTAATGACATTGGGCACTGCATTTTGAGTGTGCTGCAGAATGTAAAACAGCCCCACTGAAGGTTCATTTGCCACATACTTGATCATCTCTGCCAAGCTTTCAGTTATCTCGACAAAGCCATCACCAATGGAGAATCCATGCATCTTGTTGAAGGTGAATGATAAATCATCACTAGTCCGGTCAATAAATTACACAGGGAAATTTTTTTCAAGAAACAAGTAAAGAAACAACTCGAGAGATGGAAAAACTGCCACTTGCAGACGAGCAAGGACTTATTCTCAGATAATAAATATCATGAACTCTTACAACAAAAACATCAGTTGTTCGGGAAGTAGACCTAATCTTCACTTTAGGGCAAACTAGGACCTGTGTAGACCTAAATCCCAACTGCAAATCGATAAAGCAGTGCTTTTTTCGGATTTAAGTTGTTCAGGGTCCGTCAGATCCTATATTTGCCATTCGGATTGCAACTTTAAAATTCCATGTCGATTCACCATTTGCACTTGGAAAACCTGGAACCCCATTGCAATGAACTTGTTACTTTAACAGGATATTGTCAGCCAAAATTTCAAAAGCCATACATTTAGAATTAATGGACTGACAATGTATAGTGAAGGATGTCTTCTGAGGATTATAGTGCCAGTCCCCAGCACCTAAGCAGTCCAGGTTCACTAAAAAGGGGAAAAAGAAATGAAGTAATCCAGGACCTAGAAGTGTATGTCCTCCAGTTTCATCCGCCAATTGATCAAAGGTCACAATAACATCAGTGTCACTAACATATGTACACATGAGAACCAAAATAATGACTAGAGGGCAACCTGTGGAGGGAAACCTTTAGAATGGTTGTGAGATGGCAAGACATGCTGGTTGGATATGTATTGAGTATATACATGGAAGTGATTCTCACTTTAGCAAATTTCATTATCTTTCCTTCCCATTGAGATTATTGTGACAAGCGCACAAAGACGTGCGTTTGTCATAGCAGCTAGCACAATCATGACCTTCCAGTTAGTCGTGTGAAGCCTCTAATAGTAGCTCAATGACTTATTTTTAAATTGCTCAATAGCCACAAGTACATCTAGCACCAAGACCGATATTCTGCCTGCAAGTTTTTTAACGATACATATCATTGTTTTCCAAGCAGAAAAAAGATGTAGTAAAATGGACACCGTCCAGAGTCCTAGCCTTTAATCTACAACAGTTGAATGAGCTGCCCCTGAACTAGGTTTTCTCTATGTTCCACTGAAACATGAAGGTGCGCTCCTTGCTTCCAGGAACAAGAGATGAAGCCAGTAAAGGCGACAAGCAGAAGCCACGACAGGGGCATAATGCTGCACGAGGTCTAGAAGGAAGTTAATGAGGATGTGGCAGAGACTTCTGCATCAATTGGCATTACTTCAAATGTCCACTAACAGCCAAATGGAAGGTTACTATCTTAAAGTTGACCTCACAAACATTGGGCAGAGTTCAGCCCCTGAGATCTAATAAACAGAAACAACCCACAGGGCAGGACCGAAAGTGACAATGATAACACTACTTAAGATTCTCTTTGATCGGTCACCATCTTCCACATATTTATCCCAACACCATAATTTACTGCTGCTCTAAACGAAGTCCAGGATCGATATCATTGAAATTCATTAATAGAATCGTTCGCTATGGACTAATTGACGCAACTCCCTCTTCCATTATCCGGCTGTCAAGTAGAACCTTACACAGGTGGAATGCATATGCTTGTGCTGTTCTATCAAATGACAAGTGACAGTGAATATTTTGTGACAATTGGCAACTTATTGTCGCAAACCCCGTAAACTTTCACCAACGTGCCGGCACATGTTAGAGAGATGATTATATTCTACCGTCTAAACTCTAAACGGTCTTAACTGCATTTAGACACGGCACGAAGAATCATCAAACGATCAGAGCATCCAATTCACGACCCCATCAATCACAAACCTTGAAAGATTGAGCTCCTAAAGGACCCCTCCAATCACATACAGAAGACGTATCACGCCGCACAGTACTTAACTCGAACTTCGTTTTTCTTAGAAGCCCATAAACTCCAAGCTTTAAAGCAGAGTCTATCGGAGAAAACATTAGGTCAACAGGACACCCTGAGAAAACGAAAAATTTCGCAAGATGAAACAAGAAAGATGTAGGATCTCTCTATCCGTACCTCAAAGAAGCAGCCTTTCGAGCTCTCCCAATCGATTGGCTACCGAGTTGCCAATCAAGAGATTTCAAGATCCCTGGCGCCTTGCGAGAAATCAGCACGCGCCTGCGATGACGACGAGCATATATCCAAGAACAAGGGCCATCGCTCAGCAATGGTGCGTCTTCTCCTTACGTTTCCACCTTTTCTCCTCAACCGACGACAGGTACCTCCGAGAGAAAGCTCCAATACAAGAGAGCGACGACGATCGCTGAGCTCGGGACTGTCGAAAGTGGATCGATCGACCATATGGGCCGGTGTTGAAAGCCCATCAAGCAGGCCACGTCATTGGGTCTCTCAGATTTTTGGGCCCATTAGTAGAGCCCAACTCGCGCAGTGCCGGCGGATATATCGAGCCAGACGACGGAGAACGAAACCGTCGGAAGTCCGAAGCAGGCGCAACAATGGTGAAGCCCAAGAGCAAGCGCAGGCGCAACGAGTCTGACTCCGACGAAGACGAAACCCTCTACTATCGGTACGCCTCCGCTCCTCAGCCATCAACCTCCAACATCACCACCGCTCAGGGACGAAGGAACCCAAGCTCCGGCGGCCTCGTCCCCTCCAAGTCGACCCTTTATGTCTCCAACCTCGACTTCTCCCTCACCAACTCCGACCTCCACACCCTCTTCTCCACCTTCGGCAAGATCGCCCGCGTCACCGTCCTCAAGGACCGCGCCACCCGCCGCAGCCGCGGCGTCGCCTTCGTCCAGTTCGTCTCGCAGCCCGACGCCCAGAAGGCGGCCACCGAGATGCACGGCAAGATCCTCAACGGCCGCAAGGTCGACGCGTCGATCGCGATCGACAACGGCCGGGCGCCGGAGTTCATCAGGAAAAGGGTTTACAAGGATAAGAGCAAGTGCTACGAGTGCGGAGAGGATGGGCACTTGTCGTACGAGTGCCCCAAGAATGTTCTGGGGCCGAGAGAGAGGCCTGCCCCGAAGAAGGGGAGGAGAGGCGGCGGTGGCGGCGGCGGCGGAGGAGGAAGGGAGGAGTGGGGCGGTGGCGGCGGCCACGTTGGTGGTGGAGATGATGAAGGGGAGGCATTTGAGGAGGAGAATTGGGCCTCGGTGGTGGACGACGGCGCGGACGAGAGATTGTTGAGGGGAGAGAGAGAAGAGAGAGAGAAAGTGAAGGAGAGGAGAGAGAAAAAGGTGAGCTATTTCAGTGACGAGAGTGATGAGGAGGATGAGTGAATTCAAAGCGGGTGACGCCTTGGCTATGCTTGGATTTGTAGAAGCAGACCCTCCTCGGAGGTTGCTTCCTTATTCCATACTTTATGCCTTTGTGTTCTTTATCTGCTAAGTAGATGTGGGAAGTAGCAGCAACTGGTTTTTCCGAATTGAGCTATGGGTTGAAGTCCTCTGCTCCTGTGGTTTTTCTTGGTATAGTCAGGCTCAGGACGACTACTTGATAGAATGATGTTGGAGCTTAGAGATTGTATGCTTGGTGCATTGAGATGAAAGAATTATACTGATCATAAAGCGGTGTGAAGTAGCTTGTACCTTGCGGACTGAAATTGTGGGTGTGTTTGCTAATAACTAGGTGATTCCCACACCAACGTGTCGTGTAAATGGTTGCATTTCGAACTCAGAGAAAGATGCATAATCCATAGTAAACCGAGCTACTTGGTGCTGCCTGCCCCATGCAAACTGTAGTCAAGCTCATGTTAGGTTTTCTCTAATCTCGCTCTTACGGAGTGTGATCTAAAGGTGACGTGGCTGTAGTCTCTTGGATTCGACAAGTCACTGTTGAAGGTGAGCACCTTCCTTTTTAACATTCAAATGAGAGGATATTGTGAAGGCTTAGTTATTCAAGGTTATGGATGAATATCAGCAATCCTGAAGCATCTTGTCACTTGCTAATGTGGGTATAAGAAATTTCATCTGGGAAAAAGAATGCAGTTATGAGAGTTCAGCCTGGAGAAGGTAATGTAGGTATGGTAGGTTTTAGCCGGGAAAAAATTTGTAGTTATTAGAGTTCAGCCTGGAGAAGGAAATACGATGATCACTGAAAATTGCAGTAGATTGTGGAGGAAGTGTGCAAGTTCTCTTTGAACTGGCTTTCTCTCTCGAATCCTTTGTGTGGCTTTCCCAGATTATTATCCATCTCACGTGCATACATATAGCACTGCGAGGATCCATCTCATTGTTTGTGATTCTTTCTTAATTGTATCATAAGATAAGCTCACGTGTTGTATGGTCCAAGTCCATTGCTAACAGCCCATATTCATCGTCACGGTTTCCATCTTCTCCTCCATGCATTCTTGCACACAGACATATGGTCATGCATGGTTAGCTTCTTCCTAAATCTTGCTTCAGTTTATTTTCAGCGGTCTTGCCTGAGAACAGTCTGGAGAAAACATTCTTGGATATTGGCTGATGTGGCTGGGTGGAAAAGGGAAATATGCTAGAGAGTGGATGCTTGTGCAGGACATATGGGAGATGAAATACGTTGTCCTTTTTAATTGGAAAAGGGCAGGGTGCCTAGTTGCCTTTCATATGTATGCTATCATTTGTGGTTCTTCATCGTTAACTTCAGCGCGCAGCTGACAATATAGGATGAGAAGAAATTTTTTGTCGAGTTATTGTCAATTATCTGAATTTTAATACATTGCGATGACAGAGCAATCTGCTAGATAATGTGAGGCTGCAAAGAGTTGAAATCTTCAAAGTGAAAAGGGCTTAGACAAACTGCATGCTGACTTCAGACTTATGACATAAAGCAATTCCCGCTGGCTTTAGACTTCTTGCGAGGTGAGAAAACCCTTTCTTGATGCCGAAGGCTGGTTTCTTCCAGCAGAGAACCGGGCATCATTCATGCTGAGTGGTTGTGTATTGATTACACAGCTTCGTGGGGTCAGTATTTAACATTGGAGTGGATGTAGAGAGCATTTGACGGTACTCTTATGTCATGGAATTTGAATAGGAATGAAATGCCAATCTTTCATTGTGATAATTATATTTTCCAGAGCCAAATAAAAAGCGTGTCCACTGTCCATCTATGCAATAACGATGGAAACTGTCCTTCCAAGTGATTCTTACATGCTTAGGCCGTACCTTACTGCTTCCCAGTCTGCAAAAGGAAACAAATGTATTGCCATTAAATTGAGGGACTGACCCAAAATTAAAGATTCTCGTAAGACAATGAAATCATATATCAACTTACTAGCATTTCATGATCTCCCATTATCTCTTCTATTAATTCCTGTACTGGTTTGTTGGCGCTGTTGGGAACCAGAGCTGCGAATACAGCTGGTTTTAATCCTGCAAGGACCAAAGCACAAATATCATGAATGAGGATAAACAAAATCTGATCCTCACAATATTTGCAGATTCCTACACTCAAATGGCTTTGTCTCTAGAAGATAGTTTCGTAGCTGATCTAGGATGAGTAGAGTCGTGGACAAAAGTACGGGTATTTCCAGCGCAAATGGCTTTAACTTATTGAATAAACAGCCTCCAGATGAAGATGAATGAAGCTATACCCGTTTCAGGAAAGGCATCAATGAACATCATCATCTCCTCTCCAGTAAGACCCGACAAGAAGCAGATACGCGGAACATTCTTTGCGATCTGAAAAAGATGTGATGATGCATCAGGGTAAATAACAGAAGCCGGAAAAGAACAGAATCGTAAGTTGCTACTTGCTTGTGATTTTATGGCCAAACCTACTGACGGTTGCTAATAGGAGTTGGTAATGTGTAAACATTGGGCTCACTGAGCACCACAAGAGGACCACAGTCCAATTCTTTTAGAACCTTTTTGTAAAGAATGAAAGTAGTTTGTCGCTGTTCTGGGAAGCTGCTAAATGACAGTATGAGGATTCTCCGATATTCACCACCTCATCATCAAACAATCAGCATATATTTTCTTAGCAATTATTTCTTTCTTCAAAGGCACCAGTCACAGGATGGAGAAAGAGAATCGTGGCAATGAAGGAATACGGTTCATCACATATAGAATGTCATGAAACTAATCAAAAGACCCGAAATATGGAGGGAACTCTTTATATTAACCTTGATTGCCTTCAAATCAGGCTGTCTTGTATGCACTGCTTCCCACAGTGAACGATTAACCATACTCTCAGTGCAGTACACAATCTGCAAGACCACAGGCAGGGATCAATCAGTTAAGGCGTATAAAACTTGTTGGCACGATAACCTGCTTTCTGGCAGATGTCAAATTATCTTCTTTCAACAAGCTCTCTCTTCAATTAAGGAAATATCATAGATACAACAGGTTGCTTTTGGTGAAAAAGTGATTTAAAGCAAAGAAGATAGATGCTTGAAGTATCAAATGACTCAGTATTAGCAAATATTTGTGAAAAACTTGTCCCAGCATTGGTGAAATTCCAAGCTTACACTCACAACACAACTTATGTCTACTCATGTTTACAGTAGCGTCACAAACAATTAACCTTAACATTACATGGCAAAGATATATGAACAAAAGTTAGGAAATAAGTCTCTCAGAAGTTGCAAACTGTCACACACAGACTTTCCTGCTCACCATCTCAATTATCATGAATTTGGGAAAAACAAAGAAAAAGGGTTGAATTAGCACACTGAGCTAAGATTTTTTTTTTCCAACTATCAGGGCCATGAGCAAAGAAATTGCCACCTGTGAGCTTTCCTGAAATTATTCTAGATAAAGAACACTTGGACGATGATACCTGTAGAAATTCACCGTCCATCTCTTTCAGAAGTTGTTGCATCTGTAATTTGCAACACCAAAATAAAAGTTACTTAAATAATAGACAGGTAACCTCATACGTTCTGAAGGAATTTCACACACACAGAACACGAACTAACCATAGTCGATGTATATTAAAGCCAAAGGAGTTTTGAAAAGGAGTTACAACCTCCTCTACTTAAGAATAAGGGCCAATTTGAGATACAAAGTCACTAACAACAATTCATACCTTTACCCTCTCCTCTGCATCAAAGCCTACCAGCAACAAAGCCTGCAAAATTTAAACTTGTTGAAACATCAAGGCAATCTCATTGCTAGTGATGAACAGAACAGAAAAATTGGACACGTTCATCAAGTTGCATAGAAAGAACCTCAGTTTTATTCAGCAATTCAGTTCATCCAATCATAGAATTATGGTTTGCTATATGAATTGCTACTTAGATAGTTAGGGGAGAAGGAATTAAGCAAAGCAAATCCATGGTGGCTCGTGTAATGCTCCCTATAAATCAGAGAATGCTGCAGAAGAACGTGTTGTGAAGAAGAACTCACTGTGGTGCAGAAAACTAACCAGAACTTACAGGAGGGCCATATCTAGGATCTTCAGCATTCAACTGAACGAATTTTGAATCTTCAACCAGCTCACTTGGGACTCCTGTCAAACAAAGTGAATCAACATGAATAGGCAATGCTCCTATTAGAGGCCAAGAAAGCATACAATTTGTTGTCATGAATGGTTTTCTCTCAGATCTTAATCCAGCAGTAGCAGGTGAGGCCGCACAACATAACATACTAGCAAAAAGCAAGCAGAATAAAATACTCGAAATCCACAACTTTGGCCTCAATTTTAAAGAGCGGACCCGACTTCTTTCTATACTCATATGCCGTGATGGAGTCCCCTCATATTCTCTGGCCTGAATTTCTAGTTTAATTTAATTTTTCAGTATTCCAACCCAGTTTAAAAAGGCACAAAAGAACTAGGATTGACAGTCTTTCCATTTCATTTTCCAAGGGCTAGTAACCTTTCTTTCCCAAGATATTTCTTCTATCATCAAGAAAAAGTTTGTCGTGAAAAATGCATTGACCGGACCATCATCTTTTGCTTCCTCAGTATAGGTGGCAAATGGCTGATCACAACTCTCACCTTCTAAGTAAGGGATCAGAGGTTTGATTCTTGTCATGCATTCTGTTCCTTTGTATGGATGGAGCAATGGCTGGTTATAATGGTGATACAAGGACCACAATCATGCTTCCATGTCACCAAAAAAATTTCAAAGCTTAAGCTTAACCACTCTCGCCACAACATTAAAATGGCATACTGCTGAAATTCGAGAGACAAAAGACGACCGCATCATACGCCTGAAGGCTGTTTTCACTTTTCACCAAGAACTTGATTGGAGCGCCCTATGGTTCTAACTGAGAACCAGCTGAAACGACCAACGAGTGCCCCATCTAACACTCGAATGGCACACATCACATGTCATACGCTTTTTTATATACAAAGGCAATCCATTTCGACAAATTATCTCAAGCGAAGCAATCAAACATTGTGGCTATGAGCCCCGGCGATAGCACACCTCAGGTTCCCCAGCAAATCACAGCACAAACATTCTAAGAGCACAGCAAAACATAGAAAGGATGATGACCCGCCATGGCAAACTGCTCGACAAGAAACGAACGGGACCGCGAATTCTACCCCCGATAAGGAAAAGATCCAGAGACCACAGCGACGTACGACAGTTACCGAGGAATAATACGAACAGACAAGCGAAAAGGTTCACAGATTCCACGCTGCATCACCCTACCGATGTCAGACCAATTTCAACCGCACGTTGCAAAACACCATTCTGGATAAAGAAACGAACCTTCAGCAGACGCTCGGGGGATGCCATTCCGGAGCTTCAAAACAGGGAGCTTCCTTGAAGAAGCGAGCGCGGCGGGGAGCTGGGGATAGAGCGAAGACGGAGGTGGAAGCGAAGGAAGTGAATTGTCGGAGAGGAGGGGAAGATTTAGAGAGAAACTCAGAGGAGCAGACGCCATGGCCACTCGGTCCTTCTGCCTTCGTCCTCTCCCTCTTCTTATTTATCCTTTTTTTTATTGGTTCCCTGAGTAACCGTGGCCGGGAGCTAGTGACTTTGTTACTATTTACGATCGGCTACAGAAAGATATTACGAGTTGAAATTCTTCCTTACTCCGTTCCACCGGAAAATCTGGCTCATAAGATATATCGAAAGCAGGCAACAGTCGGCCCCACGATGGTAAAATTTTACGTGATAAATGATGATTATTATACCCCTCGCTCTCCATTTTTAGAATATAAATACTATAATGCGTATAATATAAGTGAAACTTGATTAGTTGGTAATAGTTTGCTAGCCCAATAACTGGAAATTTATCAGACAATGCCAATGATAATCCACCGAAGTAGATTCGATTTTGCTTTCACCGGGGACTCTGGTGTCGGGTCTCCTCCCCTGCTCTTTCTCCAAGAGCTCCCTTTCTTTCCTCGAGGACCAGGGGATGAATCTCCCTGATCTAAAAGCAGTCGTGTAAAGCATTGCCGCTTCTCTCCCTTTGCTACCAGCTCCTTTCGGTCCTTATGTTAATCAAGAGGTTAAATTCGATCTTTCCAGCTTGATCAAACTCTTTTAGCTCAAAGCTAATCCATTCGATATCGTACCCTCGCCGACATCTCCTTATGCTGAATCTTTAGAAGTTGGATCGTGGACAAGAGTGGCAAGACGTGCAAGCTCAAAGCTACTGGTTCCATCACACTCTGGTTCTATTTTTCCCCACTCCTCTCGGGTGGCTGGCTTTCCCTTTCGGGCATAAGGAGTCAACTCTTCCCTCTATATATAGGTTGTGCAGGAACATTTAACTTGATTGGATTGCCCGCAATTATGTCACCCTGTTGAGTGCGCTGCTTGAACGAGCCTCGACGGATCCACCCTCGCACGCCCAAGGAAATCTATTCCGAGAAAAATGACCTTCTATTTTGGTCCTGGTAACCAGATTGCTCTTAAATCCTAGATCATTGGAACCACAGACTCCATAGAGCATGATAACCAACGCACGATCATTTAATGCACCCGTCGGGTAAAGAGAGGCTGAGAGCAACGCTACTAGAGCACATAATGCGAAATTTCCAAGCCGCCGGTTACATCAGCTTTAAGGCAAAAGAAGTTGCAATTAATCAATAACAGAGGGTGGGGGCTCCTCCCAATGCCCCCATGCGGATTATTGTCACTGCAACCAGGGCAAGTAAGAATGGAGCATGTCTGTTTAGCACGTAGTTATAAACGGAAACATCTACGACTCTAGCCTAGGACGGTCCCGAGAAAAACACTGAGCTCCGCTCCAATCGGACTCCAAGGATTAATCCGCAGCAACTTAATGACTCGCCAAAAGTATAGAGAAATGAGATCAGCAAAGAACTCGCACTGCTACACATATACCTTCCTTAACCTTCACTTAAAAATATTGGAAAAGGATCCAGTTCTAGTTATACCGAAGCAGCCCTGTGAGATTAACAGAACCATCTCGATAACCGACAATGTACCATACCATCTTACGTCCGAGGTGCACTAAAGAGTCTGAAAGCACAACATATGAAGAGGAGATATTTACAAGCACATATAGAAAGACAATAAAATTCTTGAAGAGGTTATTCCCATGAGATGCACAAGCGACAGAATCACATCTCAGCCACCAAGTTCTCCGTGTCACCTCCATTTTTAGAGAGTTTGCCTTGGGTCCACCTTTTCAGCATCTCTAGTGAAGCCTTGGGCTGGTCCATTGGAACCATGTGACCCGCATCATGCACCTGATGTCCATTAGATCATGCAGCTCAGAATCGCCAGTATTATTCCATCTGACATTTAAAACATACACCACACAAAAAAACAGAGAGAGAGAGAGAGAGAGAGAGAGAGAGACCTTGAGGAAACTCAGAGGGCCATTGCTCTTCAAAACTCCTGCTTCTGATCCATCAACTTCGAAGGGAACTTCAGGAGAGTCCACAAACTTCTTCTGACCAGACCATTCCATGGCATGAACCCATCTCGAATTACCTAATCATATAAACGCAATAAGCAACGTCAGATATTTAAAATTATTTGGCTTGACCTACCACTGGAATAGATACAGATAACTCACCAAGCCAGTTGCAGATTAAATCATATTCTCCAGCATAGACTAGCAATTCAACTCCATCCTCAAGAAGAGTAGGAATTCCTACTTCCAGATTCCTCATCCAGTCCACCAGCATGGCCTGATAAACTGTCGGGCTGCATGATACAAAGTCTATCTCCCCGACTCCAAGCGCATCCCTGACAGGTTTCTGGTTCAAGAACTTTTCCATGTTGGAGAAGTCATAGCACAGGCTCCCTTCACACTTCTTTCTGATGTCATAATACTGCAGTGGACCCAAATACAATAATCAAATTTTACATTATCTCCGATAACTTCCTCTACTCCGCATGCTTGCACAAGGTTGGAAGTTGCTTTCAACATGTATTGTTCTATAAAGTCCAGTTTATGAAAATGAGAAATGGAAAAGTGCAAACTCTATCCTTCACTAAAAAGTTATATCAGGAAGTGGAACAAGAAAGATATTCAGAACTATGAGCTCTTAACTTAACCACCCCCCCCCCCCCGAAAAATACTTAGATCTATCAAATTCAATTTTCAAATGTTAACTGTAAACAAGCTAAGGGATCATTGACAACAGGAGAGAACAAATGGAAACAGCATAGGAAAGCATACCCTAATTCACCACCAAAATGCCTAAAAAAAAAAGCAAGGTGATAAACTTACGTTGGTGTCACCAGCCAGTGCCATGATGCTGCTGAATATAGTATTGCAAACAAAATATGAAGCCATGCAAGAGACTGTACCATCCGTACCTGAAAGTAGAGACAAAAATTTTTTTTAATTATGTCCATTAGGAAAGTAATTGCGGCAGAAATCGAGAGAAGCCAATTTTCTTTCAACAATCATAGCTCAAACTTTTCCAAAAGAAAAAAAATGATAGCTACGGAAGCAGAAGAATGGATAGTGGAAATGAGAATTTGCTGACAAGATCAGGGTAATTACCACAAAGCTTTATAGCCATTTCACACACTGGAACAATCTTGTTGATACGGTCATACTGAGATTTCTTGATAATCCCCATGTCCAATGCATAATCAGTGTAAGCTTTGTACTGAATTGCAGGATCAGTAAGGCCATTGCCAATAGCAAATCCCTGTTTTAACGTTTTGGTTTTAGTTTCGTGAAAAATTTGCTCAACCACTACAATGATGTGCAAGTTGAAGTTGGCAGCCTACCTTTAGGTTTATATGGATTCCTTCTTTAGCTTTGTTTCCTCGATGAACGCGAGAAGCAAAAGCAGGTATATAGTGACCAGCATATGATTCTCCAGTAATGTAGAAGTCATTCTTTGCAAACTGAGGGTGCTCCGCAAAGAAGGCCTAGAACAAGAGCTCTTCAAGTCAAAACAATGCAAAAGTCTATATTATTTCAATTGAAGCCCCCTGTTTCTCTGTTTGGTTAAATGAAACAAAGAAAAGGGAACTGGTAGTATTCAAGTCAGACAAAGGCTACAGATCTTTTCAAAATTGATATCGTTTCCAAAAAATCTTGCATCTAACAAGGGTACTGACAACTCTGGCAGAATAGAAGTAAGAAGAACTTGTGGACCTGCAAGAAATCATATAAGTCATCACTGACACCATCTTCATTGTGTCGAATGTCACGCCTGTCAGAGGTATAACTGAAGCCAGTCCCAACTGGTTGATCAACATAGAGCAGGTTTGAAGCCTAAAAAGACATTGTCGAGATCATATTAGTTGCTAAGGCTATAATATGATGAGAGCATAAGGATGCAATGCATTTGAAATCCTTCCAAAGTAGCAACTGTAAATGAAAACAAAAACTTAAAACACTCCTCAATACCTTGTCCCAACCATGTTCATTCCAAACAAGGGACATGTTGTCTGCAATGGCAAAGGGACCATTTTCATAGAACATAGCCAATTCACTGCTGCAACCTGGTCCTCCAGTCAGCCAGATAACAATAGGATCGTCCTTGTTGCTTCGTGATTCAAAGAAGAAGTAGAACATCCTACCAAAAACAAGCAAAAAGGTTAAGAACAAGTTTTACAGCTAGATTTGAGACACCAAAAGCCAAGTTAGTTTGATATAAGTAATACGCAAATCGTTGACAAATCTACTAGGTAGCAAATTTCCACGTAATCATAGGAAAAGAAAAATAAACTGGAAGCACTGAGTGGCCAGATGTAGCCACAACCTCTAAATCTCCTTTACATCATTAGGCAAGTCCAATCCATCACCCCTCTAAATTATAAAGCAAATCCAAAACATCTTTCAACCTCAAACATTTATACAAGGTTCCACTAATAATGGTACAGTAATGAATTATGACAAAATAATAAGGTAACTACATGACTCTTTAGATTCTGATACAGGTTATAATTTGCAACAAGGCTCCAAGCCATGACGTTTTATCAAGCATTGAATCAAAGCAAAGTAAGAAAGCTGAAAATGAGTTAATGGTATCACCCAGATAGAACAGCACGTTGCAACTACACAGTACACAGACGATTAAGCATCCAGAAAATTTCTACACGTTAAACAGATAAGGCATCACGTAACTGGCGATTCCAAATCTAGAATCATAACCTACTATACTGAAAAAAAACAAGACTTGGCCTTCTGATATTATGACATAACATAAGCTCAATAGACCCCAAAAATCATAGAAAAATATACGGTCCAAGACAGCCAATTGAGACATCATGCTGATCCCCCATCAAACTGGAAACAAAGAATCCTTCAAACTTAAAAAACAAAAAAAATCCATGAGAATTACCTCGCGTCATGAGAATGCTCGAGCTTATAATACCCCGCATGGTGACCCAAATCCTCGACGGGAACCCCCGACTCCATCCCCAAATTCGGGAACCTGAACCGCTTCTCGACGATGCGCTTCTCGCCAAGCGGACCGGAAACCCCAGCGCGGACGACGTTGACGTCCTCCTTGGGGAACAGATTGAGCTGCCTGATCAGCTGCTCGGCGTGAACGGCAGGGAAACTCGACTGCGCGAGGCGGAGGTCGCCCAAGTCCGCCGCGGAGGCGGACGGAGACGCGACCAGGAGTAGGGCGAGGAACAGAGGGACGAGCTTCAGCCGCTCCATCTTCCCCTTCACCGAGCCGCGATCGTCCCCCACAGCGATGACGGGATTTCGGATCGTGAGGGCTGGGAATTCCAAGGTCGTCGCCTGGTGCTCTGCTTGAAGCGACGATCGGGATTTTGAGCAGACGATATTTTCTTCCTCGGCTCCTGAAAGTTAGAATGGTGGTTGCGTACTAGGCGCTTGCGCTTTATACGGAGTTCGGAGAAGACGGAGTGCGAAGAGGGAGAGTGGTTGGTTATTGCTTTGGAGCGGCGTCGTTTTGGGGCTGGAACGGGGGAAGTTGGAGGCGGTGGAGAGAAGCTTTCTTGCGTTTTGAGACACTTCTTTTTTTGGCTTTTTCTTCTTTCGGTTATCCTTCTTTTGGGTGGCACTCGCGTGTGGAAAAGTGTACGCTTGCAAGTATGTGAGCTCAGGCGAGGGCGATCCTGATATTGGATTTTAGGAAGCAGACAATTCGCGACGGTTGGATCTATGCCCGGCTCGAACTTTCTTTCTAGGTCAATTCACAACGGTCGGATCAATGCCACCACTTTAACTTCCTCTTCCGGATCAATATTCTTTTTCTTTCTCACCAATTTGTGAAAATCAAAGATTTACACAATAGAAGAGTTAAACTAAAGTTCCAACTTCAACTAAAGTTCCAACTTCCACCATTTTCTATGAGGGAGTCTTTTTACACTCGAGAGATATCGATTCAAACAATCTAAATCGATAATTCACTTTCGAGTTGCAAACTGAAACAAAATGTTTCGCTTTTCGTACACGTGATTCCCATCATCGATCTTAATCGACCCACTTAAAAGCTCCACTTATCAATTAATCAGCCAGGGAGGTTGCTGAGTGCGACGCATCCTAAGAAGAAAGACGGCTTTTCAAGTATAAAATCTCCCCTTGACAATTCTTAGCCACCAAGCAAATCGCCAGTGCGTCATCCCTTGAGAAAAGAAGGTAATCAGGACAATTCAATTCGGAAGAAAGACAGTGAAGCAACTTTGTTAAATGGGGCACAGGATCATTGACTAGCCCCCTAAACACACAACGTCAATTCTGATCATTAAGGCCTTGGTAATGGCTTCAGTCCATCTACTGGTGGTTTCTTGCACATTTTCCTTAGCTCCCGCACGCGGGAGGTTTCTAGGAGGCTTCGCCTTCCTTTGTTTCTTTTCCTGAATCACGATAAGGTACTCTAACGAAATCAAGAAGACCCGCTGACCCACAAATAGCATGAACGTTCGAGACGAATCGAGGGAACAATCATACCAGCGTGGCAGCATAACTTTAGAACAAATGCAACAGAATGATTCTAATTGTTCATACTCTCCCAAGGCTAAGTCTCCGCTCGGTCGATGCCAAGCATGAAGACTGAGTTCATTTCGCCTCGATCAGTTACGGACGTGATGTTATTATACTGGTTCACGTCTTGCCCAATATGATGAATTCCCTTCTTTGCCTGTTCATGTAGGGCTCGGACGGAAACGAGCACAGAAAGTAATACCTACCCTCGGGCCACCCATTGAAGATTATCCATTTCCCAGATACAAATTTAGGTGATTACAACCACTAGTACAATACAACAAAGCCGCCGTTCGGTAATTCACCAGGCATAGTTCCAGTATACTTCAGAAACATTTAGAATTAGATTGTTAGAATGGAGCATTGACCTATAAATATCTAGCATCTCAGGGTAATGTCAGAAAAGAACCCTCCATGGCTTGATCCAATAGCTAAATGGACATATCACTGTTTGAGTTCCTTGACCTTGGTAATATTCCATCAATTCAAGTATTTCCTCTCCCGATTGTATTCATCATGTTACAGAATGACGAGAAAGATCCATGGTCTAATCAAAAAGGCCTTCACTATACCAGAAATCAACTAAAAAATCAACCATCTCCTGCAAGTTAATCAACATCCCATTACGTTAGCATTTAGTAATTTACCCAGAACAGGATCTCTAAGAAAGTCCCTTATTTGCAGTCTCTCAAAACAATGCTCAAGACATGAGAAATGAAACATTCTACATCTAGCTTCTTTATAACTATACACTAGTGTATTTCTTGAGCAACAAATCAGCTGCGTGTGTGTGCACATCGAGTATATTTCCGTAGAACCCTCACTGTAGCAAGTTCTCATAATTTACAGAAGAAAAGGGAGCATATTAGTCTCACCGGAAGAGGAATGGGCTCGGAAAATGGTTCGTTAGTCGATAAAAGTTCCTCGTAAGTTGTGGACCAGCTGATTGCAACAGTAACAATTCTTAGTTAGTTTTTGCATTCAGACTGATATATAGAAGAGCAGCTGTGGACATTGATAGAGACAACACAAATTAAGAATGATATTCAAAGGATATAAAGAGAAGAAGAAACATAATTTCTACAAGCGATTGCACTATAGCATCCAAGCTGTCGAAATAGGTACAACAACATCCTTCATGTTTTTAGAGGTTCACAGGGGCAACACAGGATCACTACCTCAAATATTGAGTGAAAAGGCATCATAAAAGAAAAGATACCAATTAGGAGGAGCTTAACAGTTATAAAACTAGATGAACAAGCAGCAACTCTAAAAGCATGGTGCAGAGAAGTTATTCCTATACTGCTGGGATATCCCTCTGCAATGAGTCAATAGCAGCTGTTTTTATTCAAGCCCAAGATTTCAAACTTTCGAACTGATTCCTAACTTCTTTTACCAATACAGCTGGAGCATTGAGAGTGAATATATTTAATCCAAAAAGGCAAATAGGCATCTAATATATCACAGGACTTACTGATATGCATTTTAAGTAGGTCGGTCAAACATGTATTTCCGCATCTACTTCATATCCAGATACGTATGAAAGATCAAAATGCTAATACATACCTTCAAGTTTTCTTTATCCATATTATTAGATGGAGTATTAAATTCACATATATGCAGAAATGCTGCTTTTATACAGGCAACACCACTTCCAACCCATGTACAAAAAGCTCTACAGACCATTCTGTACTACTCTAATGGCAAAAAAAAAAAGCAAGTACACTCTGAGATCAATTCGTGACTTCAACCTAGAGAAGTTATTTGCAAGGAGTTGTCCCAACATTGATATGTCAGCAGTACCTTATAATTTCATCCTTGACCGTTTTTCGTGATCTTTGAGTCCGATCTCCAACCCACTTCCTTCTACTCTCATGCCAAGCTACTGCCGCTGCAATACATATACATGACATATTTTACTTAAAGACCACATAAATATCAACCCCACATGACCAGCCAAAAGATGACCAGTGAAATTATAATACCTTGATGAGATTCATCACAGAATATAACTTTTCTATTTCTTTTCTTGCTTTAGCTAAGATCTGTTTCCGCACATTAATTTAGTATGAGGCTTCTGTACAAGCAGAAAGATCCATAGACAGGTATGTCCGCATATGAGAAGCCAGGATGGATAGGAAATAAACAACATGAAGTAATGATGCACTGGACTTTGATTCCATTCAATTGACGGCAATTATTTTCTTGTGGAGGTCTACATGTTCAAAGTCTTACATTATGTGAGCTTGTCATGTGGCAAAGCTGAGAAACTGATTTTCTCTTAGTGAGACCGCAACAGACAGTACCTTATACTAAATTTACGTCAATGACTCAAGGTAACCTTAACCATCTAGAGAAAGGAGCATACCGTGATTGACAAACAAGGAGGTGTTTGCTTCTTTTCGTACAGCCTCTTTTCCTTCTTCCGAAGACCTGCAAGACTCCACAGGTTGCTTATCACTGGAATGGGAGTTCCCAGTAGTGACATCCATAAGATCGGGGGGAAAAAACCATCCCTTTCAATGGAGACACGGAGTGTGAAGGAATGATATTGCTTGTAAGATCCACAGCAGTTTCTCTTGATAGAAGACACCACAACTAGATTGGCATTTGTGTTGCTCTGCATAAAATAACTATTTCATATCATTAATTACACAAAAACAAGAAACAATGAGCAAGTGTGTATCCAACGATTTTCCCCTGTAACGCATTCCATGAAATAAATTCCAGACTGCACTGAGAACTCACAGATTCTCTAAAAGACAAGTAATAATTTCAGGAGCATTAACATTCTGTCGAAAAATGTTCACATGGCCCAGAATGGGCATATAGACTCTTTTTCTAATCCTGGATACCAGATGAATTTGCATCTTATAGCACAAGACGACATATTCGATCAACAACTGGTCCCCGAGTTTTCCGCATTCAATGGACTTGACAAATCATGGCGAGAACTTTCTCAGAATGTTTGAGGGAGAGTTGCCATATATCCTCCTGTGGCATTATGAAAGTCAATATTAGAGAAGCTTCAGCTTGCTGGCAAGATATTCCGGTCCACAAATGCTCTCACCCCTTTGAAACCAATGCCAGCAGAACAAATGCTACTCCTGCCTTCTCAGTCATATTCAAGTACTAAGAAGAATCTCTCTTCTCTTTTGCCCGGCTGATCAGACAGGACATACATCGATAACATCGCTAGGTCCAGCAATCATCTCTGCTAAACAATAACCATCCACGTCCTACAAATAGCAAGAAGACGATTCCCAACCTCTATCGCAACACTCCAAAAAGATTTTTCCGAGTCTCTCTCCTGCTTTCCTTGGCCAGCACCCAATACGTCCCACCTCAACTATGTCCCACATTCTTCCCGAAAAAGACATCCTCTGCCCACCAGAACGTGAAACACGTGCCCATTGCAAGAAGAGACCGATTCTCGATTCCCCATAACACTCAAGAGACTGCATGCCAAAGTACTCACCATCATCACACACAGAAAAAGTACGATTCGCCCCTCCTAACAATCCCCAAAAGCGTCGAGGCATTAGCCCGTCCCCGAGCCAACAAAAGCTCCAGCCCACAAATTCGATGCACGGAGTCGACAAAAGCAAGCAAGAACCAGAAGAAACAACGAGAAAGAAACCCAAGACTCACCCTTTTTTCTTCCCTGGAACTGCAACACCAATGCGTGCGCCTCTGGAGATCTCCGAAGGAGAGAATCAGAGTGAGAGACGCGAACGGACACAAAGCGAGAGAGAGAGAGAGAGAAAGAGAGAGAAAGAGAAAGGCAGGTGGGGCTGTAAATATTTATAGGGGCCTTTGGGAATAACGAGGGGTAGTGGGGTGTCATTTTCCGGTGCGGCTCGCATTTTTCGTGCGTTGCTTCTCTCCTCCTTTCTGCTGCCAACGTGGATCCCCGGTGGACTTCATCAGTGGATAACGCCCTTTTGTTAATAGCGCGAAATGACGAGAGTACCCCTCTACCTAATTCGGGCAAGAGCACGTGGCGGGTCCGGTCGGTGCGGGTCATCCTTCGCTTGCTGAAAAAGGAGGGAAATTGAAAACCTCTTGTGGTTTCTGGCAAATGCCATGGTGCCATCCGAATCAAGAAGGGCAACAAGAAAGAAAGAAATTGGAAGGAAGTTTGTTCCTACTTTAGTATTATCCACGACTTAAAAAAATTTAGACATTTAATATCTCTTTCGAGCACCTAACCAAGAAATCGCAAGGAAGTTTGTTTCTTTTTTTATATTATCCACGGCTTAAATTTTTTAGATATTTAGTGTCTCTTTCGAGCACCTAACCAAGGATAAGTGATTAGATCGTGTAATTACCGGCATAATGATCGGCACCATATGGACGAAGATGGTGTCGAAACTCCATCACCTTTCAAGAGATCGAGAGTTTGAAACCCGAGGCGTGATGAGCATGACTTGAATTTTAGGAATGAAGTTGAATTGATAAAACGTCGGGCGATGTCAATATCGAGATCTATTTTCGTAACCATGAAAAGGAAAAACCGATACAGGAGGAGCTCGAAACAGAGGCTTGGGGGGACCTTTTTTCCAAGACCATCTTCCGTTCAAGGCAATCAAGAGCGTTTGAAGTTGGATAGGGAAGACATTTTGGTAGGAAAAACTTGGGATGGTGGTTAAGGTTTGAAAAGTCAAGTGAGGACCTTTCGGTCTCGAGAGGAGAGAGAACAAAGACTTATTGTATAAAATATTTAAAAGTGGTACAGGTTGTGCAGCAAACCGACCTTAGCTCAGTTGGCAGAGCGGAGGACTGTAGTGGGTAGCGCTCATAGTAATCCTTAGGTCGCTGGTTCGAATCCGGCAGGTCGGACTTTTATTTCTTTTGATTCCACCTTTGGTACTTTCTTTCTAAGGCAAAATGTTGAAGTCCAAAAGTCCTTTTGATTTTGTTGCCTTTTTCTTTTCATTGCAATGATTCTTAGATGTAAGAACCTTTAAAAATAGATGAGACAAGACTCTTCTCGACGACCAAAAAAAAAAAAAATCCCTCGATCTTAAGCAACGACACATTAAAAAAGAATCCTCGATCAGACAAAAAAGAAAATGAAATAAAAAGTCATCAACCGAACGCAATTTTCAAATAATCAAATATCGACATGTTGTCCGAGATTAAATTGTATGATCGTGTTCGTAACTTTCTATTTGTGCTATCCAAAGTAATAATCATATCCAAACCTCCTGAGAATAAAAAAAATGAAGATATGAAAGTTATCAATTATGATGCAACTCGAACTTGGCCACTTTACTATCAACATTAACATAAATAAAATCTTAAAATGGACTTGCGAAAAGGAAAGAAAAGAAAGAAAGAAAAAAGAGGAAAATGAAAGCATAGATGTTGCTGCCCAGGATCGAACTGGGGACCTTTAGTGTGTAAGACTAACGTGATAACCACTACACCACAGCAACGCGGCTATGCAAACTTATCCTCAATATTTTATACAAACCTTATTCTTAAACACTCGCTGGCTGTTCTGTCATGTGAAGAAATAAAACCGAACGAAGCTAAACCTAGGAAAGCAGGTCATGCTTTGGGCGGGACGAATCCGAGGATACTGACATGTGAATTATATTGCGAACCCCATGACCGTGCCTTCCTCGCACACAACTCAAGGTCATCGCCACTTTGCTGCAAGAACGTTGGAAGCCTTCCCCCCTTCACTTATTCCATTAGCATGTTACAAGAGTGGAGTACTCACAGTCACTCTACTTGCTTGCAAAAGGAAACACTTTGGAAACGCAAACGCCAGGAGCTCACTCGGCTATGCGCTCGGGTTCAGCAAAGCAAATGCAAGGAACTCGTCGTCTCCTTCCTGGGTTGACAACATGTGCTCATCCAGGGTCATCGTGCCTCAATTCCTAAACAGCATCGAGTTTCCAGGAAAATGACAAGGTTCCCGGATGGCGATGCATGTCCTCCCCAGATTCCGATCAACGCCGGCTTCCCCTACCCGAAGTCTGCCTCTTTGTAGCCCAGATCACACCAGCTACTGAATCTGAATGAATCCACGCTTTCCTGGGAGAAGTTTTTGAGTGTGAGCTTTATAACGTTGTAAATCAGCAAGCCCCCCGGATCGCTCTGTAAAGTATTAAAGTAATCGTCATTTATTTTCCGAATGGTTCCTCTTGTCAAGGTCACCAAGTCGGATAGGCCTATCTCTGTATTTGCACAGTCGAAACCAGATAGTGCATACCTTAGAAGATTGATGATCGTGTTCCTCAACAAAGGTTCCTCCATTCTTGATCCCATGTCAATTGAGTGTATCAACACGGAGAGTTTGGATGACTTTGATGTTGCACTAGAGGCAGCCATGGCGTGTTCCCGTATACACGAGCTGAGAGCCTTATCAGGTCGGGTTTGGTTTGATTTCGCTTCTAGCTCTTATCTTTGAGGACGTCTATTGCCTTCGGATGGAACAAGAATCACCTCGTGCCATACCTTCCTTCCACAAAGCATCCATTGTCCATGGCAGAGGAGTACTCGTCAGGCAACTGATTCCTTGGCGTGAAAAGGGACGATCCTGCATGAAAATCAGTATGGAACTTTGTGGCGCATCCACGAGCAATGGTCGTCCAATTGGTAAGGAAATTGCTCCTCGTGACAGCATCTATGATCTTGAGCAACATGCAAACTCCGATCGCCAGTCCTTGATGTTGGCTTGGATAGCCACATGGGGCACAGAAGAATATAGCTGCCACACAAACGGTCAGAAAGGACGCGATCGACTGAGGGATTCTAAATTGGGATTACAAGAAACCCGTGGATTCGGGAACGGATCCTCATTTCACAATAATAAGCGCCTTAGTCATTGCAACTTATGGAGAAAAGATCGGGAATCCTCCCAGCAAGTGCCTTGGAGAGAGATTCCTGCATGACAGGATCAAATTGATTTCAACTTTGGTTGTTGCCAATCGCGGGATAGAACAAGATAGGTGGAGGTGAAAATGGGGGAATGAGTTGGTCTAAGAACGAGAGTTCAAAGGATTTCAGGTGAAGGGGTGCGGGTAACGATGGTTGGATCGTTTCTCTGGAGATTATGTCAGCTTCTGTTGATCAAAACAAAGGGAAAAGCAAGTGCAGATAATGAATATTTGCTGATGCCTGGCCCGACTTAGAAGGCCAGATTATGGTTGAGAATGCAAACAAGAATAGTTGGCTAAAAAAAATTGTTGGCAGAAAGAGGGAGAAGCGCGAATAATCGAGAAGTTGCAGCACCAATTTAAGTGATAAATAACAGGGTAGCTCTGTTCTCATCGACATACTCAAGAATTTCCTACGGATATTATACTCCAACAAAACCTTTCGTTGTATGAACAAACTGCACCCCAACTCTCTCTCTCTCTCTCACCAATTTCGCAAGCTCAGCCTTTCAATCACTCGTGCCCTCTGGGGGCCAAATTCTGGAAATACTTTGCTAATCACACTCCATACGACAACTTAAGAGTAAAGCGCATGTCACTATCTTAATCGAAGTCCCAACTGGCAAATGACTCTACTGCTACTAAGGAACGGTTCTGACTGGGGATGAATTTTGAATGAAAAATTAAAACCAATTTTTTTTTAATTTTCTATTTCTCGGAAGAAAATGCACAGTACGAGAAAGAGAAAATCGATTTCTTCCTTAATCTTTACTCTCGTCCCAAACAAGAAAAAGAAAATCGATTTTACCAAACGCATTTATCTTTCTAAAAACTCATTCGAGAACCTTTTAAAAAAAAAAAAACTCATTCTAAAGAAACAATAAAATCATTTCTGAGACGAGAATGGTAACCAAACGCACCCTAAACCAGGCAAAAAATTTTGGTGCTGTTGCATTCATGCTATGATTCTGCATTTGAGACCGTGAAAAAGAGAAGTCGAGAAAAATTAAGCAAGACTGAGATGAGGCCGATGTCGCAATCGCTTTCCCAACAACAAAAGCTAGAGAGAGTAGATCACAGCTTACCATTTCAGATTATGCTTTACACTATTTACACTCGTTGCAGTTGGAGCGCCTAGACCAGGAAGATGCCAAAGAAGTAAACATAGCTGTACAATGGAAGACTCCACCGGTACCAAACTTTCACCCCCTATCCCAACCCATCAATCGATTCCGCACGACTTCTTCAATCTTCTTTCTCGGCACACATGAACTGTCCCTTTCATCTAGTACGATTCTGTAGACCTCCCACTCCCGGTTGCCTATCATGTGTCGTCCAATCTCCACCTGAGATGATAAGGATGAAAAGAGATTTGTAAAGCGGTCAAGACTACAGGTGAGGGTATCTTATATTTATGTGGGATCACCAAGTGATCGGACTGTTTACCGAAAATATTCGAGTACTGAGAATCTCCAGAGCAAAGGTAATATCGTAAAACACAAGAGGGCGACCCCTTCCAGACAATTCAACTGGGTTGGAAACTAGCAGCTCGGTCTCTGGGCCTCGGCTTACCACAGCCACTTTAAGGGGACTCCGCAGCTCCCTTTTCAAACAAGAGCTCAAGTCATTCTGCTCGGTAAGATCAACAATCTTGCTTCCATCTGCATGCATGGTGAAAAACTCTACCTCACAGTTTCCTCTAGAGTTCTCCCAGAACCGTCCATAAGAGATCTGACAAGACGGGAGAAAATCCATAAGAATAGAAGTGCTTGCCTTTGTTGGATGGTTGATGTGCCTAGAAAGTGGGATTTTTTTATCAATAAAAAAGCCCTTAAAAACCATAGTACTCACCTGGATATTTAAATCTTTCAATGTCCTCATGATATCGTAAATGAGGCCTTTGTGGTCCTGACATTCAATCTGAACAATCGTGTGTGAGGGACTCAGGGAGTTGTCCATTGACACGAATACAGGGTTAGAGAAATGAGAACTGCTCCGATTCCCATCTAGCAGCTCTAAACTGGAAGTTTCCTCAGTAATTGCAGAAGGAAGAAATGGAGAACCCTGTGAGCATGCAGTGACTTCTTGTCCGGCCGGTTCAATCTCACAACTCACCATTGTGTCCCCCAGTACAGTTCTCAAATGGTTGATCGTCTCCTCCTGTCTCTTCTTTGTTTGAAGTAGCTCTCTGATTCAGGCATGAGAATAAGACACTGGGAACTCCTGCGTTTATTTTCTAGAGAGCACTCCTGCTCTTGCAGCTAAATATATCTTTAACTGAAGGTTTATACTTCTTTTATAATATAAGGAGCAAGTCAACTTAGAGGTGACAAGCCTAACGGACTTCAGTTCAATTCATACACTAGCACGATTGAAAGAACTACCTAAAAGTTTAGGCTTCACATTACATATAACAATTTGATGCTTTTGATTATGAAATTGACCCCAAAGGGTTGGATAGTTGATGCACGACGAAAGGCGTTTCAAATTGATGATATTGCTACAAAACACTGTCGGAAAGAGTTTGACTTCTACTTTTTTCTCCAAATGATCAAGGTGCTCGATAATAACAATAGAACCGCATTGACTAAACACACTAACCGGGCAAATGAAAGGAGAAACAACTAGTGATGACAAACCTGGAGTCTGTGACAAAAAAGAGGTCCATCACTCTCCCATCTGGAGCTGTGGATACTTTCACTCTCTTTATAGTCAGTTCTAGTTCGCACAGAACCTCTGTCACATCTGCCGGTGAAAAAAAGGACATCAATCAATACAAATGAAACTTCTCTAGTTGAAACTTCTTTAAGCAATAGAACTTTACACTCTGTATGTGAGAGAAATGGACAGTAGAGCATGATGGATGTTGTTAGCAGTAGATATGTCTATTTACTGATATATTTTCTGAAAACTAAGCTTTTTTTTTAATTAATTCTCCGTTATATAGATTGAATGTTAGGCGGGTAAGATGTTTGAGGTGATCTAGTCTTCCCATCTAAAACAAGAGAAAGCTCAGAATAAAGGAAATCTCATAGCTTCACTTCATTCAATCATGTTAGCCTACGCTTCAATTTACAGGACAGGGTTCCTTGGTTTAAACAAGAGAAGGAGTCAGATCAAACTATAAAGGATCACGATAACGACTTCGGCGGAAATATATTCACTCAACCAGACAGGACACCCCTACTTAAAGGCGGACGCCATGTGCTATTAATCCAAAACAACCCGAGTTTAATTCCATGTAATTAGCTAAGAAAGTAGAAAACTTTAGGTGAAGCACTACCATGTAATAAGCCTTTGCGATCATATGAACACCAGAACTTTAACAGGAAGACCTCAGGTGGCCTCGCTTGCTTGTTCTTGGGCCTGTAGTACTCAATCTCCGACGTCCAGAAGTAGGAAGGGCACGCATCCAGCAGTCTCTTCTTCAACAAATTCCACCTAGTCGTCGGTCTCCCCTCCAACCAAAACAATATATAACACCATTTCCCGTCCGTGGTCAAATCTGTAACACAGAACCAGCGCAAAATCTGATCTCTAGATGGATTCTCCACATAAATGAAGCAATATTATAAACTGCCAAAATGAACCCAGAAAACCCAGGATCCCGGACGGATAAGCTCGAGACAAATACGAAGCAGCATATGAATCTAGCAGCTCGTCAATTCATTCGTACGATTCGATCTCCAGGATATTAATATACACACAGTCAACATTAATCCCACCATTTATCTATTTCCAAATGAACAGTTCCACCTCAATCTAAGCTAACTTTAGAAAGGCACTGCCAAAGATCAAGAACACGACAACCCAATCAAGGCATCTCTCGGAACTGAAGAGTAACTCGCAGAAAAGATCGAAACCACCCATCACCCGGCAAGAAACCTCGACCTCCGCCCGAAACATTGCTTGCGAGATCAAAGCTAAACGAGCTCACTCACCTCCCTTGCAAATGCTCAGACCGAACTGCAATATGATCCGACACAGATCGCAGCCCAACCCCGTCTTGTCGGGACAGTTGACGGTGATCACGGTCGAGCCGCTTCCGTTCTGCGACGGGCATATCACCACCGCGTCCTCGTGCAATATCCCCATGTCGATTATGCTATCGCTTCCCCCGCTGTGCGCTGCAACTCTTTTTCCTTCTTTGCCCCTTCTTTTGGCCGTTGAAGAAAGCTGGCCTTTCTCACTGCTCCGATGCGGGTCTGACTCAGCCGAAAGACTGGGAGATTCCACCAGAGAGAGAAGCAGAGGTCGAGGAGAACTCGAACTGTGTCCGCTTCTCTCTCTTCGCTTTCTTTGTTTCCTTTTCCTTTTTCCCGGCGTTTCCTCGCTTTTTCTCTCTGGATTCTCGGGAAAATCCGAGTATCTCGTGCCTTCTTGCCCTGTCGACTGTGGAGAAGAAACAATTACTAAATGGCTGTTCGAAGGAGTCAATCAACTTCAGTGAAAGGGAAGACTGCCGGTTAAGTAGACAACCTAACGGGAAGAGAGAGGAGAAAAAAAAATCTCTTCACCACCATAAGCCCTAATTCCTTTAAATATCTCAAACTTCCAAGTCTAATTTCAATTCCGACTCGAATTTTTTTCATAGAAAAACCATCTCTAGTCTTGAGTCCGCCCCTAATTAATTCTCCGTCCAAAAATTGTCATTAATTTCTTTAGAATCATCAACATCATGAGATCATTATTGTTCAGTAAAAAGCTGAGGATGTTCAAGAAGGTGTCATTTATGATAATGACCCTCTAAGTAATCTCCAATGTTGATAAATTTGAAGAAATCAATGACGAGTTTTGATCGGAGAGGGTGTCAAAGAAGTTACTGGTCCTGATAAGGACCTTCTATTATGCCGCACGTCTCCCTACCTACTGTTATTCTATCGACGTGATAAAAGCGTCTACTGTGATGAGGCATGGCTGACAACGTATGCACGACAAAGAGCTGTTAAATTGTCTTGAAAAAAGACCATATGTTCGACAGATCACTCCTCATTTGATAGTTGGTCGAGAAGGTTCAAATGCATGAAATCTTGCGGGATCATTATCGATCCTTCTAAATGTTCATTGGGAGAGTAATAAGGGTCCGAAAAGATTCAAACTATTCTCGATGATTTCGAAAGTTTAGATTGTCGTAAAAAAGCGTAATTTGATATTTAAATATTTGAGCGAATGAGTATGGTACGACTCCTTCGATCACCATAAAATTATTAGTACACTTTGTACTTCTTACGAATGGAGCCACAAATAAAGGCAAACCTAGGGCATCCTCTTCCATTGGAGAGTGTCTTGGCGAGATCGTGATGTTTTAGGAAGCTCAGACAAAAAGTCTCGCCGGTTTTGGTGGTACCGCCCTCTTGTCATCTCGTTCCGTCAAAACCAAGGCGGAGCCCGTAAAATATCTCCCCGCCCCCCTCTTCCCCCCACGCGCGGTATTTCTCTCCTGTCGTCTCCCGATAATTTGGGACCGCCGTTGTGTCTCGCGGTTACTGGGCCCCCATGGCTTCGCCCAATCGCGTCCCTCCACGTGGAAGCCCCGATGCAATTTCTCCGCACGTGCTTTTTTTCTTTCCCCTTTTGCCCTTTTCTTTATTCTCTCGCTTGGATCTCTGGGCTGGGGTTGTTGGGGAATATGCCCGTGCTACCTCGGTTTTTGACTTTGGGGCCGCAGCCAATCGGGAGACGACCTGCTCGCCGGAGCAGGTGGCGAGTCCTGTCGCTGACTTGGGGAAACATCTTACTCTTGGGGGGGAAGATTTCTACGTCCGGGGAGTCCATGTTAACGTTAAAGAAGTCTCTAAATCACGTAGGCATGGAGATTTTCTGCTGCCTATGGAAAGCGCCCGTTCGTAGGGAGTTCGGGAGTGTCGTGAGTAAATAATTTCCGGTCGTTATCCAAAAATCCTTAAATATCTTGACTTACGTCAATTTAATTAAGCTCAATACAATCAGAATATTGATGAATTATATTGTAAATCGAATCGCCAAAATTACAAAAAAAAAAACAAATTGAGGCTAGATAATTTAATTATGATTTTGCAGCCGCATGGTACAATCACAATAATTTATCGTATGAGTATAATATACATGACTTATCAATTGGCACAAAATCTAAATTCATCGTTATCCCTTTGATCCTACTACAAATGAACCAAGTTAAGCATAAGTTTAAATTCGATATTATTTCGAGGGCGCTGCCCTCTTGCCCCCCGCCGGCTCATTGACAAGGAGGTAATCGTCCGCTCACCGGGGTGCGGAACTACCGTCATTTCGTGTTTAAGGATCATAAACCGTTGGTTTATACTTTAATTTCTCTAAACTCATGTGAGTATACCCGATGTGCGAAACAAGAGTACCCGAAAATATTCACTAACTCCAGCACATATATGGACCTGTATTTGTGAATGTCTATTACTAGTCAATTGACTCCCCTTATGGTATCGTTGCAAGAGTAAGCGAGCGCGTCAAATTGACGGCCATAACCTTCACATCTAGAAAGGTACCTGCGACATACGGAGGCAAATCTTCACAAGCGGTTGTAGCCGGTGATTTTAATTTTACCTCGTGTTTCGTCTGTACAATATCAATCAAGATGAGGTTGAGTTAAGAAAAACCGAAACCTTTAAATCTTAGTTCGGTTTCATGAGTTGGATATCGATTGATTTTCCACGCTCGTGGAGTCCAAATGACTAAGTTATAATCGTTTCACATAGCTTCAATATTAGTTTCATGATCGATGTGATCATCGGCCCTAGCGCCTCGCAAGGCCAACAAGGCTCGAAATACAGATTAGGCGGGTGTTCCGAGCAAACGATTTCCTTCTTAGATTTGAGTCCGCTCATAGAAACTAAAACTAAAAAAAGGTTTAACTTTTTTTTTTAAATCATGAGTTGGCATGCTGAGGGCTTTTACAGTTAGGCCGCGATAAGAATTTGACTGCAAAGAGAGGAGTCCAGTGCAAAAGCAATGCGCGGAAAGCGCTTAAACGTGCGTGAAAAAGCAGAAGAAGGCTGTGGTGACTTCACCTCCCACTCGAAACGTGACGCAAAGGCCCGGTATCAGCACTCTCATGCGGTTCCAAAACAATGTCCAAATCACGCAAAAAGAACGCCACCAAATAATTGATTACGGTTCCCCCTCTATAATTGATGAAACATTGTAGACTTGTCCCGGCGTATAAAGCTCTCTTTTCCGGCTTGGACTGCCGCATCGCCAATTGAGATCGGTTCGGCGATTGAAAGAATGAACTCATGCGTAGCGGAAGCCCGACTGCTCGTGCCGATGGTCCAAACAATCTCGTATTTAGATTACTCACTTTGCGTTTTGGCTATGTTCTTATCCGACCCATGAGGTATTGCAAGTGCGTTTGGTTTAGCTTTTCTAATGAGTTTCCAAAACCCTTTGAAGAAAATATGAGTTATTTGGCAGTTATTCTCAAGAGGGTTTGAGGTAAAAAAAACTGGAATTGGAAATACTGAAAGCTGAAAACAAGTTTTATCAATTTTCAGAATTTTTTCAAAACCCATTTAAAAAACCGAACCAAATGTAATTTGCATTGGATGAAAATATATTACAAGTGACTATTAAAATAGGTGTTAAGGTATGCGACTTTAACACGCGCGCGCATTTCAATATCAATTTTCAAACGGTATCTGTAAATCTCGAACATATCTCGAATTCCAGTCAACAATTCGAGCAAGGATCGAAACTCATTATCCGGTCAATCATAGTCGAGGATCTAAGGTTGGCACGGTGAAATGGCCAAATAAGTGATATACTTATTATACGAAACTCAATTCGGTTCTCAAACTTTATAACGGTATTAATTCAGCTTTAAATATTATGACGATTTGTCAATCTAATTTTAAATCTATGGACGAAACAATAATTTACATGATTTTCCGATATCCACGTCGATAGGTTTCTCTCATGAGTTAGCACCACGCAAAACCCAACTTGGTGCGCCATGATCCTGTGCGGAAGAACATACGTACAACGGATGGAAGTCGTCGAGCATTCAACGCACTGGTTTTGTGGTCGAGAAGAATGAATACGGCGAGGAAAGGACGTTATAACAGTAGAATATCTCGAGCCTTATTTGTCGTTTCGTGAAATTTCCACGGCCGAAAAAATCTCTTTACCAAATGGCCTTTCGATTCCTGCCACGTGGGAGCTCTGGAAGCTCACGGGAAAAGCCTTCTTGCCCGTTATCATTGCCTAGAATTTCCACATAAAGCGCGAAAGTCAGTGGACGTCGACGTCATAAAAGGGTGGGCAGTGACGTCATCTTCCAATCCGAGCTTGACGCCATCCCCTCTCCAGGATTTGTTGCCGGAAGTCGTTCGTATCTAGAAAGTTGAAACGAGTATTTCATCCCAAACGGTAAAATTCAAAACGTGACATTTTGGAGCACAATCACATCGAGTCATGTAATTTTTTTTTTAAAGTTTTCGACGGTCGTGAATAATCAACGATGGAAAAATGACAAAACAAATAAAGAGTTTGGATTCGATATCATCAAATTTCGAGTGATTATATTGGGACGTATCAATTTCGAAGTGATGGATAGCTAATTTCGATCCATGCTTATCACAAAAGTAAGCTGAAAGATGAAAATCATCGTGCGGCCTTGATCGATGCGATAAAAGAGTTCAGATTCTATATCATTTCGAGTAATTTTATCCCGATATATCGATTTCGGAGCGATAGATCGATAATATCGATCCATTCTTACTAGATGAAAATCATTGTGCGTTCTCGATCGATGCGGATAGAAGCGCGTCTTGGACTGATCGATCGATCGATCTGCAAACGCGACGTAATTGATAGGAGATCCTAAGAACGATCCCCTCGATCGGAACGGTGCGAAAATTCCAAGTCCCACTATTCCCTTTCGACCGCGCGCAAGTGGGGCCTGTCGCCGTCCGCCGGTCAACATCCGGCGAGATTATAAAAATATCGGGAAATCAGCCCCCCAAAAAAAATATACGTGTTGCGTCGATGGAAACGTCAAAGGTGGCTGATATTTTTTTAGGGAAACCCTTTGCTTAGGCATGAATGTTGCTTCGTGGGGGGGCATGCGTGGGGGCCACGTGGCGTCCGCCTTGCCGTCCAACAAATCAAGTACTAATCCCTCTTTTTCCTTGATCATTAGTTTAATCCCCAATTTGCAAATGAAAATTTTTCATGATCTATGCTGGCGTGGATTTAAGATTGAGGGCATGAGAATATTGACCATGCGTTGACTTTGAATTGAAAAGTTGAGGGGTACTAAAGGAAAATTTGCGACCTCGATCGGTGCTTCAACTTAGCTTTGACGATTTTGGGGCTTGTCCGCGTGCATTAGGGCGAAGTAAAGCCTAAGACATGACCGGTTGAAGTTAATTAAAACGTGTTTTGTTTTGAGTCGCGTTCACCAGCAGTCAAATCTAATAGCAACATCATAACTTTTTCTTGTAAAACGATTATTGTCCTGGCTTTTCAAATGATTGAACAAAGTTTATGATGTTTTCGTCTAAAGGATATGAGAATGCTCACCATTAAATTTTGGGTTTAGAAAATCAGATGGAAAAAAAATGACGCGCGACATGACTAATAGTGACGTTTTTGGGGGAAAATAACATATAGTATAGATTAGAGCTGCAGCAATCTAAAAGCAAATTTTGTCCGAAATTAAGAGGAATATGAGGAAACAACGATACTTTAGAAACCATTTGCGCTTTCACTTATAATTCTGCGTCATATCAAAAGATAAAGATGTATTGCTTCCTCGTCCTCATCCTCGTCCTCGTCCTCGTCCATTTGAATCGTCGAAACTTTGAACTCTTAACGATCTCGAACTTAAGCTTAATTCGGATGCTTTGGGTGCTCTGGTGAGTGGAGTTTGATCAAGAGATTAAGCTGTTAATTTTGCTGGCTGTATAGTAAGGTCCAATTCGGGACCGACGAAGGGTTCTGGATGGCTAAGCCCACAGATTAAAATCCTAAGCAAAGAGGCCTTTGTGCAAAGAAAAACCCAAAATAGTAATGGACCCAACCGAATTGTAAATGGGCTGGCCTATGTAATCTGTTTCCTCCTTGAGCCCAGTAGGCATAGCTAGGCCTTCTCCATCATTTTATACTCAAATTCTGATTATTACTTTAATGACATTTTATTAATTTACGCCAATGTAGAATTTATTTAGAGTTAATGGAGATTTCCGATCTTACAGCCAAAAAAATAATACAAAATTAGTTTACTACTTAGGCATGCAGTTGACATCTATCTTGTAGGAACATATAACACATGATATTTGAACCTTTCAGCCCGATCAATCTCCACGAGCGCATGCCAATCACTCAGTTCATATATATCGAGTAGACTCCATCAATTGAAAAAAGGCGGGTAGGCCTCTAATTTTGTGACTTTAAAACAAGATCCGTCATATATAGGTCGAAAGCTTAATCATTTGGGCACCCTTGGAGGACCGAATAACTCTTCTTTGACATGATACGTGACTATATCGTCAGCCTTGTTACCATTAAAAGCAACCTTAGAAGTTGTTATGGATGTTGTTGAAATAAGCAAGAGGGATGATAAGAGCACATTGATTCTTGGTTTGCTCAAACCAAATTTCCATTTATGAAATCACGAGGAAGTGAGATTATCCCTACGAGTGTTCTTGACATAAAGATAAACTAAATTGTTTGAAAAGTTGAGGTACTTTCATCCTCCAAGCAAAAGTCTATACATCCTTTTTTTCGTGATTTGATTGATTATTAATGTTAACTTTGACAAAAAGGTTGAACGACCTATAAATCTTTCCCGCTTTTAGGTTGAGTAAAATATCAAACTGGTAACGAGAATTTCAAACTCTTGGTGATCTCAAATTTAAGCTTAAATTCGACTGTTTCATCTTGAGAATATATATTCATTTCCCTAGAGTGATTCAAGTTAGCATTGACTAAGCACTCTGAGGAGTTTAGTTTAGTCACGAGATTAAGCTCTTAATTGACAAGTTGCATAGAGGCCTCTACAGGGGAAAGACAAATTTAACAAAGTGCAAAAGGGTTGCCTGGTGCTCAACGCTAGGCTTTCCCTATCATTTTATATTGAATTTTAATGTTAACATCGGCGCCATAACGTGGGATGGCCAGCACCCATGTCTATGATTTCCGATTACAATAGAGATTGACAGACCATATTGAAAAATTATCAAAATATTCATGACTCAATTGGTCAAATAAAAAAAAATTACTTGAAGTTAATTTAAATAAAATTAAAAAATTTATGATTGAATTAACATAAACATAATATATTTAGTCGTATAATGATGATTTTCCCTCCAAATGCCTTTCCAAAAATAATCAATGTCGATGCACTTTGAAAATGCACGAAGATGTATAAGGTGGTTTAAAGTGGAAGATGACCTAAAGTTTGAAATTTAACCATGTACTTTTGGGAGGTGGTTTTGTGGACTTATGTGGGGGCAAACGACTTCTAGCAGTGAAATCACAAGCAAACGGATTTTGGCATTTTGTACCAAGATAATTTCATCGTTTCCTATCGAAACTTATCTCATTTCTCTCTCTCGATGATATCAGGATGACGTTACCATTTCAGTAGATCTGACCATTAGTCTTGCGTCATTTTTGAAGCTCGAATTTTATGGATAGTGAGCTCGGAACTTAATAATGACTTCTTTAAAACCTCGGGCCGTTAACAGATTAAAACGAAACCTTAGGCATATATTAGTTTGATGTTCTTAAGAGCATGAACAAAATTGCAGGTCATTTCTTGGTGAAATGATCTTCTCTCTCTATTTTTTTTTTTTGAGTTCTTTGCTTAAACATTCATATCGCTTTGAACCCTCAAATTGCACACTTTAATATTTTCACCTAATTTCTACCTCAAAAATCTACCTATTGACGTCAATTGCAACCTCTTTTTTTTTTTTTTTGTGCCCTTTTTGGTCGGGTCCCACTAATTATGATGCCACGATTCTCCTAGATTAGATTCAACGCAAATGCTTTCTAAACCTATAAAATGTAAACACGAATAAAATGTGAACACGAATTTCGTGTTCAATGGGCGGACATAGTCGCATCATCACGTCGTCTGTTGAAAATCTCTTGCGTTGAACTTCTGGAAACGATTCAATCGTCATCGTCGCAATCATTCATTACGAATGAGTTTCCTCGAGACTGGACAAGAGAAGTAGATATAGTTTGCTCGAGGAATCAAAAAATCGAAAATTCTAGCAATAAAGTCTAAACCCACAACCCTAAAAAAAATCTTCAAACAAATACTCTGCTTCTTTAAATCGCGATAACATTATTGAAAGCCGAGCACTTCAAGAATCGGATTCTATTTATCTAAAAAAGTTTGATACTTCTGTTTTTCCTGTCTCATCAGATTTTCCGTGCCGACATCTTCACCAACTCGAAATAGTAAAAAGATTAAAAAAAATAAAACGCAACAGAAAAATCGTGTCGGCAGGCCGATTCGAGGACGGCGAGCCAATAACAGAGATATGCCTGGTCAAAACACAACCATCACTTATGAATCGGTGCCGTTTTCGGGCTCGTGGAAAATTATTTGCTAGAATTTTCTTAGGATATATAATCGCGCTTTATCAAACAAGAGTGTGAAACCAAACTCGGCAACCTTTGACTATTAATTAAATCTAGAAGAGCAGCGCCCCGCCCCACGTGGGGCTGACTTTGGCGTGGACTCCCGCCGATCAAGATTTTGCCCGGAAGAAGTTAAAAACGTGAAATTGCGAAAGCTTGACTTGCCAGGCGTAGGATTGCTCGCCCCGTCTTCTTTCTTCGAAAGCGAAATTGGAACGATTGGCGATTAATAAATAACCGCCGGGGGTTTCCCGGCGTTGACTGGGGAAGGTGGTGGTTCAAAGGAAGGAAAGAGAGGGATAAGAGTTTTGGTTTGACCAAGATCGCTCGATGTCTAGGGAAAAAAAAAAAACGACAGTTTTATGGGTCTGGCGTGCTGTTATCGACCGCCATTCTTCTACCGTCGGAGCTCTTGAAGATTCAGCTTATGCAAGGATTAGCCCGAATCGTGAGATTTATCCTGATTTGCCTTCAAATTAAGGCTACATCCAATAGGGGCCATCGCGATTAACACCTATCATTTATTTGTAACAATTCTCAATTACAAGATAAAAAGATCATATACAAGTGACACAAGAAAATCTTAGGAACCAAAAGCCCTGAGTCATTCAGTCTCTATTCATAGGTCCAAGCTCGAACTACTAACAAAATACTCGACCAAATTATGAAAGTTCTCTGGCGGTTCGAGACCTTTGCCCCCTTGCCTCTTGCAGCCCCGGAACCCCCACCCACTCACTTACTAGAAAGGGAGACCCCCGTGTGTTGTTGTCGATGAGGAATATGAACCACACCTTAACTAAGAGAATTGACTTTTATTTTGAAGAACATGAGATCTCGCATGGCAATGTAGGACATGCACACTAGTCCAAATTGAAGCAATTTGTCCCTACTGGATATTACTAGAGATGTCGGGCAGCCATTGACAACAGCTCTCGCTCCATAGACTATTCAAAGCAGAGAGAGAGAGAGAGAGAGAGAGAGAGAGAGAGGCGGGTAGGTCCTGTGAAGAAGACGATTGAGAGATAATGCTATGCATGGTACCACTCCATTTGTTAAATTCGTTTAACTAAGTGATAGGACGAACTCTTGACGACCTTACTGAAGTAGCAAACTATCACGTTACTTACTGAATCAATACGGTGAATGGGTCGTCATATCTTTAGTATTACTTTCTTGTAAAAAGATGCACAAACATACGCCCATCGTCGGATGGATGGTGTACTTTAAGTTGAAGACCTAACTCTTGTAAGTTATCACTCAAATATTCGAGATTCGACTTGCATAGGTCAAATTCAAGTCATTTATTGGACGATTCTCTATCCCATTAGAGACTTTTCTCCATATCTCGATAGATCTCAATGATTAATAACAACTTGATTTTCCTAAATCAATGATATAACCGAGATATTGGAAAGAGCACCTCACGAGATGCAGAATCCACCATCAGACAAGGCGTGGAAACTAACGTCGGACAGTTGACCGTTCGATGCACGCTGCAGTACAGTTGTGCAGCACATGGACAAACCGAAGCACGTGTAATGGCGATTAAAAGGAGGAGATTCCTCGGCAGTTATTTGAAGTTAATATTCTCAACTGTCATTGATTGGTCAGATGCAATTGCACATGCATTAGTGCAATATAATTATTTCTCCTATCTTAAATAGAAACCATGTCAGCTTTCAACCTGAGCCATTCATAGCACCGTCTTCACGTGGTTTTTTACCAGAAAATATCTTAATTTGTGGTGTTCAAGAGCAGAAAATGTTTTACCATGAAATATGTTTTTCAGTCAATGAAAAGTATCCTTCTAAAAATGGGAAAAAAAGTAACAGTCTCCATCTTCTCTCTCCCTTTTCTCTCTCCTCCCAGCCGAACTCATCTCTCTCTCTCTCTCTCCATCCTTCAAGCCGAACTCCTCTCTCTCCCTTGTCTCTCTCCTCCTAGCCGAACTCCTCTCTCTCTCCCTCCCTCTCTCTCTCTCGTTCGGCCGTAGTTCAGCTCAACGTGTCTGTTGCTTCAGCGATAAAGGAAGTCTGGAAAATAATTTCTCTACCAAATAACTAAAAATATTTTCCAGTCCATTTTTAAATTTCAAGCGAACACCGGAAAATATTGTCATTTTTCGGTGTTCGTTTGTTAAAGGCTGCCAACTCACCGGCCTTGAGCAAGGTCGAGGGACACTGTTAGAGGCTGCGATATTTAAAGGCAAGCAAAGAAGAGGGAAAATGTTTTCTACTTTCAAAAAATCGGAAAATATTTTCCTCACTTTTGATGGTATTTCTTTCATTAGTGGAAAATATTTTCCTTGACTATCTTGTTTTCCGCCCCCTGAATACCACAATTTCCGGAAAATATTTTTCGAAAGAATATTTTCCATGAAACGAACGGAGCCTAAATGGGACTCAAAAGCGCAAGCCCTCATGCAGTTCATAATCGCGAAGTGAAGATTTGGAAACTATGTGACATATGGACGGAAGATAGATCGATTCGTTTCTTTAATCATGGGACCTCTTGTCGTGTTAGCGGACTCATAGAATCAGTTACTAACTCGTGTGATTTGCGTGATCTTCTATTTGCTCTCGTCAATAATCTCGTCAATAAAGACGGGCGCCTAATCGATTGGGGAGTAGCATTAGATTATTATCGATTTGGGATAATATTGATTGGCAGGAGCCGATTCATGGGTTCGAGGCTTATCTGAACTTTCTTTGTCTTTTTAATTTATGGAATCGTATCCTTGATCACTTTGTTGATGGTGAGACGTTTAAGAAAATGAGAGGGAACAACCTCAAAAAGTCGGCGTGCTCTACCCTCGATTGACTTGGAGAAAAGTATAATCTTATGCATCGTAGTCAAGGGAGATGGGCTGAGCGTGGCATTAAATTAGAGAAAGGAACAGTAACTTGAGATTATAGATATGTTAATGTATGTCATATGTCATAACTAATATGAAATCATTTATATTTATCCTAGTGTCTTTTAATGGGGCAAGCTGAAATCGTTCGCAATATCCTAGTTAGGAATTGCGACATAGAATGGATAATAAAAATAAGAGCAACGAGGATAATAAATTATAATGAGGGAAAGTGATGTAAATTATACTGAAGTTTGGCCCAATGTCATCCCTAATTTTAATTTATTCAATCCGATTTATGAACTTTTAGTAAATATTTGATCTAGTTCTCGAACTCCGCGGAAATGTTCAATATTGTCATTTCTCAATTCAAGTTACAAAAAAGTATCAAATATTTTCATACAATTTAGTACTAAATTGAATATTTACCAAAATATCATATGTCACATTGAAAAAATTATAAATTTTAAGGACCACATTCAATGTAGAGACCAATTATATAAGCATCCATAATACTAACAAGCTCCACACTTTTTCTGTACCTTTTCTTGGCTTCAGACGGTTGTTGCCATCTTGAGTTAATCACATTATCCATTATGGATCCCACTTTTGATGTAAGATTATTTCTCACCTCTTTTTTTTCTTCTTCTTATCAACAGCTAATTATTCCATGTAATCAAGGCAAAGTCATAATATTCGAAATAATAATGTTTTAGGGAGCATTTTCTTCTGAATTTTCATGATAATAATGGATGTTTGGAATTGTTGATGTATTTAACTCTATCATATTTTAAAATTGTTTGATTTTTTTTAAAGAAAATCATGCAGTGATGGCATGATAGTTAAATAAAAAATCGAACTATTGGATCAAGTGAAAGTTTATTGGATAAAATACACAGACTATAATATAATAAAAAAATATAAAGTTATAATTAAACTCAATGCATTCATTGACATCTACAGATGATTCTTTTCTCTCTTACATTTACTTAGGTTATTTTTAGAGAAAAAAAATTTGGTTAACTATCAAATAAGCTATTATTTTGAAAAAGCGAGACACCAATTCGGTCCCAAAGGGTATTCTAGAATGGAAAAACAACAACGCGAGAATTAATCTCAAATTAGGAGCGGATTCCGTATTCGGCTTAATTAGTGTTTATCGTTTGAGAGGAGCATCGGTAGTTTTGTCTTTTAGCGGAATCAAAACCGAGCAAAAACGAAGAAGTAAAAAAGGAAAAGAAAAAAACCGCAAGAGATAAAATTTTAAATGAAAAGCGAGACTCATAAACGATGACATGGTCAATTTAAAGTAATAAAGAGGTGCGGGTGGTCGAACATCATGGGATAGAAAAAGCCGGAGCCTAACAACAATATCGAACGATGATGTATTACGATAAATAAAAATACCGTGTAATGATCGGTGGGCCCACATGACAGACAGAGTCGTAGGTTCCAACTTCCAATATATCGCCGATTTATTGGGGGTGGGGGGGCCCACGCCGCGTGAGGCGCCAGAATAGTCTCCCCCTGCAACTTTGCCGCCGAGGAGAGGGAGACTCCCCCGAGTCAAAAATAATCGTGGGGGTCAATTTCTCGTGTTTTAGAATATCTCTATTTACAGATCATAACCCACGAGTCGGTCGAACTTACCTGACGGACCTTATGATGTTCCCCAAGAGGCCAGAAGAAAGCAAAAGCGTTGATCCCCTACTTTGGGATGTGGCGATTCTCGCCACATGGAATTCACATGTGATTGGCGGCATATTCTTCTCGATGTTATTACTGTTAGGATCAGCGCACGATCGCAATAAAGTAAAACGAGTGGAAGAGAAATAAAATTAAGATACGAGATTTTATCCCGATTCACTCTTAAATTAGGACTACGTCCAGTAAATGATTTGACTATATCAACACCCCACAGCTCTCGTTACAACTCTTGGCGCAAGAAGCAATAAAGAGTTTATATGACAGTAGTTATTTATTAGCCTAAGCTTAAACTACTAATGAATAACAGTAATTATTCGCGTGTCCTATCGTAGGGGAGTATGAACCACACTCCAATAATTATCATAGTCCTGTAAATAACCGAAATGACTGGAGCGTTTCAAAGTACACCCCGTCGACTTTTCCTAAGATCGCCATGACTAGAATCTGGAACAGAACAGTCGAGAAGAGTTGAGTTGCTTAATTGATTTGGAATCTTCTATGACCCATTGTATCATTGGCTCAATGAGATTGCCCCTAGCGATGTCGGTAACCTTATGCCCTCCTTTTGCGAGGTAATTGTGGAATTTTGTGTGTTTTGAGCTAGATGAGGGATTTGTGTGCTATTTATATAGTTTCCAGTTAGGCCATCTCATTACAGGCCGAGCTCAACTCGACCCACACCAGCCAGGGCCATATTAGATTGATTAAGAATCATTATATCCTTATATCCTACCTTATTAGACAAAGCCAGTAGAACGGTTCATTACAATCCCAATTAATTTAGCCCACATTAGAAAAACTATTACGCCGACACGTATACTTTTCTTTTCTTTTTTTTGTAATTTTTTGGAAGCTTAAATAATTAAATGCATTTGGTTTTGAGAAATCTTCAGCTGACTTTTTTTTCCCAGAGTTTAAAGAAAGACGCAAAGCCAAAAGCATAAGTATAAGCATTTTAAGATGCGACTAGCGATTAAAAATGGACATGTGCGTGCATGGATTAGATGCAAGACGAAGGGTTTTTTCTCCGCGGAGTCTAAACGGTATCATAAACGGGTCGATTACCGAGAGCCTTAGCTTGTATCTTACTCATCTTGCGAAGTTAAGTTATCTCACCAGCACGATATCGAGCGGACAAAGTGAACTTCCTTGCTTAAGAAAAGCATGCACGAGAATTCTGAACCGATCCTTTCTCGATGGTTTGAATCGATTGACTTGAAAGTTTTTTATTTCATACATTCGATGCGGCAATATGGTCACATGGACGTCTTGGGTCGGGTTGGCTTTCGTGCATCAAGCTAACTTCTCAATTGATCCAATTGGAAACGTGCCATCCGATTCGCGGTCGAGCAAAATGTAGGAGGCCAAAAGGGGAATGCATTGACAAATTTTCACGGGAGAAGTGATCATTCAACGCATGCCCAGGAAATAGGCTCTCACCAAGCTTTCATTTCACAATCAATCGACGCAAGCAAGATGATGTTGGGGCAACGGTTTTGTCATCTCTCTTCCAATGAAGCTAAATGTGGGTTCATCTCCTTGTCGACATCTTCTCTGGGTTTTGCGTGTGAGCATTGAAGACAGTCTCGTTCTGGCACCGAAGAAGCAGCCAAAGCAATACAGATCGTGTGGTCAAAAGCCAACGAAAGCACCGGTTGACATCAGAGCCCGACCCAACTTCATCCCAAGTGGTCACACCCCCTTCAACTAGGACCACCAGTGTTGTAATGCAGCAGCTGGAGTCAGGTCGGTTGCCTAGATTCAACATCCCTCCATAAATTTTGATTTCTTAATTCGTACTCAATAAGATCGTTAGCCTTTCATATGAGGTGACGCAGCAACCGTACCTAGCCTATTCGATTTAGCGTACTTATGACCTAATAAGTTCAGAGCCGAGATCTTGATTTCAAGGCTTGACCAACGATAAGTACGTCATATGAATGCAAACTGAATTATCTCACACAACCTCTAATCGAGCCAAATATGAAGATCGCAGCTCATTTCAACTAAACAAACCCCTCTCTCTCTAACACCCCCTCTCCCCAAAAACCTAAAGAGGAAACCCTAATCAATGTTGTCGATTTTCGGTTATTTTCCTCGTCTTTGGCCTGCTTGTATTTGTTCTTACCTTCAGGACTCCGGCACAAAAAAAGAAAAAGAAGAAAAGAGAGACACAGGAGCAAAGCGGATGCCCGGAATTCATCCTAATCAGTGATAGGGGCTGCTTATCTCCTCATAATGTTGCTTTCCAATCCAAACCAAATCGCCTTTGGACGTCTAATTAAACTGAATTTGCAGCGGGTCTCCATAGCCAAATTGCACGATTCATTCGTCTAGACTTGGGAGCTTTCCCCCTTCCGAGAACACCCGATTCGTCTGACCCAATGAAAAAGTTGTAAAACGGACAAAATCTTCAGTCCAATTTTCTCCAAAGTGCTCGATCGGCGCCTGCTTTCGCATGTTTTTCCAATGAAAAGTTGATGTGAACACCACCATTCTACGAGGACGGCATAGGCGACGCAACACGTGCTGTCCTGCCACACCACACACCCCGGTCAAGCTTAATACCTCGCAACTTTCGAATGTTATAACAGGGTCGTTGTGAAATGAATTTCCATAGTTATTACGTTAGCTTTCGAGATTTTTCCCAACACACTGAGAGAGAGAGAGAGAGAGAGGGAGGAAAAAGATTTGATGTGTGACTTGGGTGACTGAAAATTGGCTAAGATAGCGCAGGGGAATTAAAGCCACGACATATACGCACCGTGTATTTATTACCTTCTCCACTACTTGCACATGCCACGTGCCGAAGTGTCATTGCTAGAAATAACTCGGGTCGGGACCATAATTGATTCCAAGCGGATAAGAGCAAGAGACATCGTCCAGCTTTCTTGGTTATATACTCCATGGGCTAATCTTTACATTTGCTTTTCTATTACAATTGCTTTTCCATTTGAAATCTCTATGCGTTAAAACTTCTCCCTTTAAAACACCAAAAGTCAACTCTAAAGTCCTTGTGGAAGAGTAGTCCCGCCCCACTCTCTCTCTCTTTATCCCCAAAGTTGCACGCGCAAGCGTTTGGTCCCACTTCTACGGATCTGATTCTTTATAAGTACGTAACCCTAAGTCCCCACACTATACTACAGTCTTGTAATTGACGGCAAAGTCGTCGGAACGACTCTCCAACCCTCACTCTCACCCCGAGAGAGAGAGAGAGAGAGAGAGAGAGAGAGAGAGAGAGAGAGCGAGAAAACCGAGAGACACTGCACAATGGTGGCCGCCGGCTCCCCTGGTGGCCGCGGAGGCCTAGCAGGCCTCTCAGACGTGAGGCACCTGGCGGTGCAGATCATCATGGGACGGTGGTTCATGGTTTTCGCGAGCTTCCTAATCATGTCGGCCTCGGGGGCGACCTACATGTTCGGGCTCTACTCGCAGGTCATCAAGGAGTCGCTCGGCTACGACCAGAGCACCCTCAACCTGCTGAGCTTCTTCAAGGACCTTGGCGCTAACGTTGGGGTCCTCTCGGGGCTCATCAACGAGGTGACGCCGCCGTGGGTGGTGCTCTCCATTGGGGCGGTCCTTAACTTCTTCGGCTACTTCATGATATGGCTCTCCGTGACCAAGCGGATCGCGAAGCCGCAGGTGTGGCAGATGTGCCTCTACATATGCATCGGCGCCAACTCGCAGGCGTTCGCCAACACCGGTGCGCTTGTCACCTGCGTCAAGAACTTCCCGGAGAGCCGCGGTGTCGTGCTGGGGATACTGAAAGGGTGAGTTTACACAAATCTCCTATTGTTACGTATTCATTTGGCGGTTCACGTTTGTTTCATTCATCCATTCCCCTATTAGCTCAATAATTGGACAATTGAATCCACGACAATTTAAAAACTGGTTTTTGTATGTGATAATGATACGTGAACAACATTTCTTTCGAGCTGCTGGTCAAGAGAGAAGACCAGTTCCTGATCTTGCAACATAAATAATTAAAGTTTACAAGTTGTATTATTAGTTCACTCGATGTGTCATGCTTTTTATACGTTGCTATGTGTAGCCCTTTGTTCCTTTTAGTTTTTGGGAATCTCGTTTCAATTGCATGAATCTTCTAACTTTTTGCATATACCCTCCTATATGGTCGATAGAATCACGTAATATGCATTCTTTCTTTATTTGAAAAGAAGGAGAGTCAAGTTTAAATTCATACACTTGTCATGTGAAAGACATTTGAGAACTTTCTGTCTCTTAATTAACTGGTCCTAATGGCCTAAAAAATTTCTTGCACCTATATCAAATGAAAATGAGAATTAGATTCCACGTCATGGAGTTTTGAATAGTCGCTCAATTTCTCTTAACTTTTTTGGACAGTTATGTTGGTCTAAGTGGCGCGATCATTACGCAACTATTCAACGCGGTCTACTACCACGACACCGAGGCCTTGATCCTCCTTATCGGATGGCTGCCGGCTGCCATATCATGCGTCTTCCTCCGCACCATCCGGATCATGAGGGTGGTGCGCCAGCCCAACGAGCTCAAGGTCTTCTACAGATTCCTCTACGTCTCCCTCGGCCTAGCCACCTTCCTCATGATCATGATCATCATCGAGAAGCGCTTCAACAACTTCACGCGCCCCGAGTATGGTCTCTCCGCTGCTGGCGTCCTCTTTTTGCTTTTCCTGCCACTCGTCATCGTCGTCATCGAGGAATACAAGCTATGGTTGCAGAAGAGGGAAGCCCTGAACGACCCGTCCCCGGTCGAGATCACCACCGAGAAGCCGAACATGGAGACATCCCTCCCTCCGCTACCACCTCCCCTGGAGATGGCACCCCCTACTGCCGTCTTGAACGGCGGAGAACAGCTGGAAAAGCAACCCTCTTGCTGGAGAACGGCGTTCAGGCCACCGGACAGAGGTGAAGACTACACCATACTCCAAGCTCTCTTCAGCATAGATATGTTGATCCTCTTCTTGGCCACCATCTGTGGCGTCGGGGGGACGTTGACGGCCATCGACAACTTAGGCCAGATCGGGTCCTCACTTGGCTACCCGGCTCAGAGTACTAGCACGTTTGTCTCCCTCGTCAGCATATGGAACTACCTGGGACGCGTCGTCGCTGGCTTCGTCTCTGAGATGCTCCTGAAACGGTTCAAATTCCCACGCACGCTAATGCTCACGATAATCCTCCTCGTCTCTTGTGCTGGCCACCTCCTGATTGCATTCGATGTCCCGAATGGCCTCTACTTCGCATCCATCATAATTGGTTTCTGCTTTGGTGCGCAGTGGCCACTGCTCTTCGCGATCATATCCGAAATCTTCGGGCTCAAGTACTATTCGACTCTTTACAACTTTGGTTCAGTGGCGAGCCCCATCGGAGGATACCTGCTCAACGTAAGAGTGGCCGGTCATTTGTACGACCGAGAAGCCAAGAAACAGATGGCCGCGCTAGGGCTTTTCCGGAAGTCTGGCGAGGACTTGGACTGCACGGGGGTCAAGTGTTATCAGTTGGCGTTTCTCATTATAACGTTCGCAACGCTGTTCGGCTCGTTCGTGTCCTTCATTTTGGTTTTGAGGACGAGGAAGTTTTATCGGGGTGATATTTACAAGAAGTTCAGGGAGGATGCAAAGGCGGCCGAGAGAGATATGGCTTTGAATAACGGGACGACAACCACGACAGCGACATCGGAGGTCAAAGCTGGGCAGAGACAATCAGAGACATCGCAATAAGTTGTACCCTTTTGGGGGCTTTAACGTTATTTGCAGAAAGATTGATCAGAGATGTACTCCAAACAGAAATGGATACTGATAGGTCACATGAACGACGGAAAAAAGGAAAAAAAAAAAACAAAGACGTCGCTAAGATACGTATAATACGCTCGATCATAATATCCGTTTACTTTACTTGCTGCTGCATATTTGTTAAGAAGTGTGTTTGCGTGCACATATAATACAGTTCAACCCATCTTCCGGACGGCTCAATCTTCGGAAACCAGCCATTAGAGTAGGAATCGACGCTCTTGCTTATGGTTATTCTCGTGCTTGACGCGAAGGGTTTACAAATAAATGGTTCGGATGGAACGCAGGGTGCAACGCCCTCGATCTGCAGGATAAAATCTTCGTGTTGTACGAGATGACCCAGTTCCCCTGTGTGATCATTTAGGAATTCAAAGGGCTAAGATTCTCTTCTTGGTAGAGGAAGAAAGTTACTTTAAACAAGTAGGGGAAGGTCATGTAGATCTGGGTTCTGGATACAGTTGTTTTGACTGGTGACGGTCTTGATCAGCCATTGAAGACCGAACTTCTCTCATCTGCGAGTCTTGATGGGTGGGGGGTCCTAGGGTTCGAGTGAGACAATCCCTCCTCGATTCGATTCCACTAGGGACACTATAATATGTCTGCGGTTTAGAACTGACTGTCTTCCTTCTTGCTAAGTTTGAATATGTCGGTCCCGATGTTGTTTGAAATATCGAGCTCCAAGTGGACCTCGGAGTACGCCGCGACCACCTCTGAGGTTGTGCAATTTGACTAACCTATCGAACACTCCAAGTCAGGGAGCCTAATCATTAATTCGTTTGCCTGATATAACTAGTCAAATGCGTGGACGAAGGCGAACCGATTCAATTTTCAAATTATCGCTCATTGACGAGCTGTACGCAAAAACCATTGGCGTCTCACCATGACCGCACATTTAGGTGGCGTAGGCAATAAGATAGGATGGATGGGGATGATCTTAGAACACCCAGCTCACAAATCAGGAACTTAAAAATGATACATTTTTAAGATGTAATTTTCTAAGACTTTTCTTAAGAGGACTTTCGCCATTTCCAATGCACTGATCGTGTCCCGTGATGATGCTTTGAACCCACGCGTTTTCTCATGTTATAAACTTAACAAGCGTCTCGAGTTTACTCGTTAACAAAATTCTTCGCACGTACATATTTAGGCAATCAAACAAAGAGAAGTTGTGGCGTCGCTGGTTAATACATTGAAGTATTCTCTTGCCAAATAACATCAGGTGATGTCCTAAAAACGCTGCTCGACAACCCCAGGGCAATTAATACCATTCCAATGTGGTGGGCCACAGGTTGGTTCCTTTTACAGTGTCGAGTTGAATATGATCCGATGATAAAACGGCCTCGTGATTCCAAGGATAAGGAGATTCCCCTAATCCCCTAAAAAAATGATTTTTTGTGTCAATCATTAATTAATTTCCTAGTACTGATTAGCATCTTTAAGAAACTTGTCGGCATGTTTATATATTTTTCTTTTAAAATAAATATTTTATGTGTATCTCAAGATATCAAAATGATACATGAAAATGCTTAAAATAAAGCAAATCATAATCAATAAAATAGAGCAATAAAGCACAAATTGTTGTCATAATTATACTCTTATCTCATAAGAACAAATATGTCTCAATACCAAAACTAAACGATTGAAGGCTAATCATCGAATTTCTCATAAAATTTCTAACGAGCGTATATTGTAATATTGTTCTCCGATAGCTATAGCCTACCTATTGAGCGAGCTCGGCACCATCACCATACGAAAGACAATAAAAAAAGGTTTAATAGACTCGCAAATTTACGTCTAGAAAGGGAGAGGTTGAACAAGTATAGAAGCGCCTCTAAACAATGCAATAATCTATATGTATATTAGGAGAGAAGAGCTCACGGATCTATATTAAGACCATAAAATATAAGTTTTCAAAATTCAAAGAAGTCATGGTACCAATGGAAGTGGTGAGTAGATTGCTAACAATGGAAGTTGAAAGTACACCTAGCGAGCAAAGAAAAGCAATAGCACAAGGCAAAAAAAAAAGACAAAAAAGCTAGATGGGAAGGAAAAAATATTCAGTGATTAGCGATCACTTAATATAGGAGGCTAGATATGCCAATCGCGTCCTTATCGTCTACGCCTCCCCCACGAGCTCTGCCGGTCCCAACTACTGAGTCCGACCTTCAACTCGAGTTGCCAGTCTTGGCGCCTCATTGCCGCGACAGCCTCCTGCCCACGTGGACGCGCTATGGCAACAACGATCGCTTCGATCTTCAACTCAAAAGTTGTAGCCCGCAATTAGCGAGGAAGAAATTCCATCGATGACGAGGCGTTGTCTCTTCCCGAAGCTCAAGGTTTGCTCGCGGACTCGGGACTCAAAATGAGCAGCAGAACAAAAACCCTCACAACGGTTGTACATCATGCCCTGAGGAGTCCACGTGATGGAGACGGATAGGGCTTGGACCCGGTAGTTAGGACCGGCAGGGCTTGTGGGGGACGTGGAGACAGTAAGGACGCCATTGGCATATCCAACCTCATGGGCCTCCTCCACTTCCGCTTCAAAATCTTGGGCAAAGTTATCGAGCACTACTTGGATGCCACTAGCAACGACCACGGCGTGGACGGGCGAAGTGAGAAAAGTTGCAGAGAAACATCCAAACATGAAAAAAGCGAAGGAGTCTCGTTTCAAGCGGTGTAGAGAGAGGCCAAACAATTAATGGCAGCAATAAATGCTGGCTTGTGCTGTGGAGAAAATATTGGTTGCGTGAGTTGTGCCACTAAGAACATGCACGGGTCCACTCAAAATTCGCCACGTGGAGCCACGTTGGACGGCCGATGGACAGAAGAGAGATGGACGAGACTGGTGCTGTATACAAGCCGAAGCTGAGGTTCGGAGAAATTTAAAATCGCGCTCAGATGTCAGACTGACTTTTCTCTCTCCTCCTTCAACTCTTCTTCTTCCTTTCTCCATCTACTTTCCCGCGACTCTTTCTCTTGCCTCTTTCCCTTTTTCCATTTTTCTGCAACTTCGACTCCCGTTCGCCGTCCGACGAGAGCCGCCACCGCGCCTGCCTTGGTCGTCCGACGACGGTCGCCGCGCCGCCAGTCTTCTCCGCGGAGCTCGTTGCAACCAGAGCGTCCGACGCTCTTGAAGAGGGTCGGCGGGTGACTTTCTCCCTCCCTCCCTCCCGACTCACGAGTGCCGTCGCCTCCAAGCTCCTCTTCGTCTGCCGCCGCTGCCGAGCGCCGTTCGTGTGGCTCTTTCCCGACTCTCCATTTTTCTGCTACTTCGACTCCTGTTTGTGTGGCTCTTTCCCATCTTTCCACTTTTGCGGTTTGTTGTTTATCATTTTATTTGGATTTGTTGTTTTGAGGTGTTAAGCTACTTCTCCTGCACTGGGTTTTGCTGTAACTCGCTCTGACCTTACCTGTTCTACTTTTCATATGAACATATAGGCTCGTTTGTTGTTCGCATAAAGGCCTGATGAGCAGTTCAGGACAGAGTGATTGAGATTAAGCTCTCCTCCCTAGCCTTTGCTTTTTGGTGACGTTGAATGTCTTACGCCATAAGTGGAAATGAAGGGAAAATTTGAAGGGCTTCCTGAACCTGAAGTCGTGTTAGTCCAAGCTGATTTTTGAGAGACTAGTCACGTAATGAGAATGTCTATCGGTTGCAATATTCAGGGTACATGTGCTGGATACTCCCTTTCTTGTAGTGATAAATTTTTTAACTGTCTATTAGGAATTGACATGAATTGTACATTGTAACCCGTGTTCTGCCAGGTGGATCTCACGCCTTCTGTATTGCTCTCGATTTCTAAGGGACAAGGAAATATCTTGTTTTATAGTTCTCATACAGGTAATTTGTTACTCTTTCATGGGCCAACTTAAGTGAAAATGGATCTCTCATGTAATATCCGTATGTAGTCATGGAGGGTGAAAGTACTTCATTGATAAAATCCAGTCTGTAGATTTAATGTATTAGCACCCAAAATACATATCGAGATAGTAATCCTATATTTGCAATTGGATCCGTGGCTGACTTAAGTCTATGGTTGCGTGATAGTAATTCTCGGCGGAGCTCGTTGCAGCCAAAGCGTCGTGAAGAGGGTCGGCGCGCGACCCTCTCTCTTCCTCCCTCCCAACTCACGAGCGGCGCGCGACCCTCTCTCTGCTCAATCATTTTGCCCGGCTTCATTCACTTATCCTATTCGTAAGCCCTTCCTGCAGGTTTAGGCATACTTATATTTGATGTTCTATCTTCTATGGGTAATAGTGCACAGGTTGCCTAGCTTAAAAGTTGGGATGGTTGCGTTTGTTTATTCCCGGCGAATGCGGTGGTTTGAACTACAGTGCTTCCTTCCCTCTGCAATTCCTCCTTGCTTCGTGTCTCATATAAAGTTACGCTTTGATTTTTGGTATCTTGTGCTGTGAAATTCACAGCACGAGTTGTTCTTTCATACCCGATCTACTACACTTCATCGATATTAAAGTTGTAATTAAACGAAATGCATACTCAAATATGTTGATACCACAGATTTAGATGATGAACAACCTTATTAATTTCTAAATATGATATATGCGATAAACAAATTTTTGGAGGCATAGATGGTATGAGATCTTCATCACCCTAAAAATATGTTGATGCTTATATTTTTTGAAAATGTAGTTCATAAGTAATGTGATTCTTCATCACTTTAAAAATATGTCAATGCTTATATTTTTTCGAAAATGTAGGTTCATTGGTAATGTGATCCATTTGGTCGTGCATGAAATTTTAGTTTTACAAAATTTCCTTCCTTCTTTAGCATTTGTTTAGGTTTCTCATTAATGACTTACATTTCAATCTTCTATTCCCAGGAGTCCTGTGAGCATGTAAGCATTGCAAGCAGGTGGTTTGACGGTCTAATCAGTAAAGACATTCAAATAACCAATGAAGTTTACTCCATTCGCACCATTGATTTTGACCGGCAAGTAAGTTGACAGATATCTCGTACTGTTTCAGCTTTTAGTTTTATTATTGGAGCATTCATATCTCTTGCAGTCCATTTATAACTACCTGAACAAATCCCTGCCAGCCGAAATAAAAAGAAAAAGAAAGAAGAAGTCCATGGGTTGCTGAATCAATTATTCATTTGACATTCTGCTGTTGACATCCTGCTCTTAACATCATAAACCAATTGAAAAAAAAAATAAGTCCATGGGTTGCTGAATCATTTACTCATTTGACATTTTGCTGTTGACGTCTTGCTCTTGACATCAGAAACCAATTGATGGTTTTTCATTAGCACACACCGCAACACATGGAATGTAAGTAACATTTGCACAATTGTGTAGTTGTTCTTTGATTTTTGGTATCTTGTGCTTCCTTACATACTCTTGTTCTTATACCGTAACTCAAGCTTTGATTTTAAAGGTACTGAATCCTATATTACAGGAATAAACTTTGGAGCTTGCTAGGGACCGCTTTGGAGCTTTTGTATTAATTCGGGTGCAAATTTACACATTTAAACTTATTCGATGATGGCTGAATCAGAGGTAATTCTTCACTCATACATTGGATGTGACTTTTTGCTTATTAAGTGATAAATAAGATGTTATTATGTTCATGAAAGCATTTTGTTAATTACTTTTTATTCTTTTAGTTGCAGCAAGAAACAAACCATCTTGCACATGTAATTCGTGATATGGAAAAAGATTTTGAGTTTGAAGTAGGAATGGTTTTTACAAATGAGTTTGAAGCATATCATAAATATGTGGCTTATGCGATTGGCAAGGGATTTGGAGTGAGGAAGAGTAATTTGTTTAGAAACAAAAAAATGAGAAACAACTCGACGAACTTTTGTATATAATTGTGAAGGTCATGCACCCAGCTCATCTGATCATGAAAAGAAATTTGAAAGATTTGAAGTTAGATGTGGATGTCTTGCTCACATTAAATTTAAGGTTGACAATGGTCTCCATGAAGTCATAGAGTATGTTTCTGAGCATAATCATACATTCGTACCAGCAAATCAACATCATTTTATTAGATGCAGACGAATGATATCGGATACTTGTAAGGGTGTTTTGGTTGACATGGTTAAAGCTGGTATTGGAGGAACTGCAGCATACAAGTTTTTAGCAAATGAAGTAGGAAGAAGTAAACACTTGGGTTTCAACTTGCGTGATTGTCAAAATTATTTGCAGACGGTGAGATCTAATGGTATAAGTGGGGGAGATTGTCAGAGTCTTCTAAATCATTTTCACAACATGCAAATGGAAAACCCATTGTTTTCATACGCTGTATAAGTAGATCAAGATGGTAGATTGACAAATTTATTTTGGAGAGATACTTTGTCGAAATTTGACTACGATTGTTTTGGTGACGTGATGGTATTACTAACAAATATAATATGATATGTGCACCTTTTGTTGGGATTAATCACCATTGGAAGAATATTTTGTTCGGTTGTGCATTTTTATTGGATGAAACTGCAGAATCATTTATTTGGTTATTTGAGGTATTTTTGAAGTGTACGGGCAACAAGGCTCCAAAAACTATTTTTACTGATCAATACCAAGCGATGGAAAAAGTTATGAGAACGGTCTTTCCGAATACTCAACATCGTTTGTGCACTTGGCATATTGTGAAAAATGCCAATCAGAACATTCCACACCTTTATCACAAGTCGGGTTTTAGAGATAAGTATTTCTTAGCACTTATGTATCGGTGCAGATCGGAGGATGAATTTGAATGTACTTGGAAAGAAATGGAAGAGGAGTGAGGTACTGAGAATAATAATTGGCTTCAAAGATTGTACAACCTTAGACATAAATGGAGTTCGGCGTTTGGTCATGATATTTTCACATGTGGTATAAGATCAAGCCAAAGGAGTGAGAGCACTAATATGTCTTCCAACAAATGTCAACCAAGACATTAACCCTTGTAGAATTTGTCCACCATTATGAAGAACAGTTGAAACATATGAGAGATATTGAAAGTCAAGACGATTACAGTTCACGTGGGAAACCCAAATTGCAGGTTTCAAGTAATGAGATTTTAAAGCATGGTACTTCAGTGTATACTCGTACCATTTTTAAGAGGTTCAATGAAGAATTGTTAGAAAGTCTCTCTGAACGTATTGTAAATACTACATTTGATGGAGTGGTTTGTTTATATACTCTCAAGTGTAGGGGGATGTCACGTGAACATATTGTCGGATTTGACCCTACAGATATTTCAGTTTCTTGTGAATGCAAATTATTTGAATCAAAAGGATGGTTGTGTCGACATGCCTTGAAAGTATTGATTGAGAACACATTAGTTACCAGCATTCCATCTGTCTATGTTTTGAAAAGATGGACGAAGCTTGCTAAAGAAGGGATTGTGAGTGATGAATCTCATGAAATTTCATCGGGTCTATCTAAGTTTAATAAATTTTCCACATTAATGCAACGATCTTTTAAGCTGATGAGTTTGAGAGCAGAAGATGTAAACATTATGGGAATTGTGACAAAGCACATGGAACGAGCGGAATCAGAAGTTTCATCATACAAGTCAAGTGTGGTCATGACTGATGATATCAATGACGATGATGAAGATGTTAATTAGGATTCTTTTTGCGAGATTTTAGTTATGGACCCTCATCGAAGGAAAGGAAAAGGGATGAGTTATGGAAGACTTAAAAGCTCCAGTGAGAAGAATAAGAAGAAGTCAAAGAAAGAAACACTTCCAACTCGAGTAGAAAGTGGAGGTGATTTGCATATTATTTTAATTAGTAAGATTAATTATCTTATTAGCTTGTATTACATGATACTAATTAACATATTTTTTACTTTATAATGTAGAGCTGGTTGTCCAACAAACACATGATAAAATTCATTTCCCATATTATCCAAGTGCCTCAAATCAGTTTCAAAGTCCATTTTATCATCCTCAGGTATGCTGCCCTTAACCTCCATTTACATTTACTTTGTACTAATTTGATCATATTTTATATATAGATGCAGCAACAACCATTTATCATGCCTTCAGGGTTTATAAATGGATTTGCCCCAATTTGTACACAGGTATTTAATATTTGTGTGTCGTTTTAGCTAAGGAACATTATGCTTTTTCACAGTCACTAAAAAGACATTTGATTTATTATATAATTGATTAAATAATTTAGCATCATCTAGTTACTGAAATTGTTAAGAAAATAATATATTCCTACATAAAAGCAGCAAATCTGCTATTTTTTTCATTACCATATTTTTACCAGAATAAGAGGGACCTTTAACACCTTCGGATCATAAGTATCTGATTAGCTGCAATTTTTAAGGACTTGCTGCAATATTTATTCAATCAAGCATAAATTGACATACACGGTACACTAACCGAATGAAGCCAGCATTTAACTCACATACAAAGAATACCTAGATTACCGTCCCAACTTTTAAGCTAGGCAACCTGTGCACTATTACCCATAAATGATGGAACATCAAATATAAGTATGCCTAAACATGCAGGAAGGGCTTACAAATAGGATAAGTGAAGGAAGCCCAGCAAAATGATTGAGCAGAGAAAGGGTCGCGCACCGCTCGTGAGTCGGGAGGGAGGAAGAGAGAGGGTCGCGCGCTGACCCTCTTCACGACGCTTTGGTTGCAACGAGCTCCGCCGAGAATTACTATCACGCAACCATAGACTTAAGTCAGCCACGGATCCAAGTTACAGATATAGAATTACTATCTCGATATGTATTCTGGGTGCTAATACATTAAATCTACAAACTGGATTTTATCAATGAAGTACTTTCACCCTCCATGACTGCATACGGATATTACATAAGAGATCCATTTTCACTTAGGTTGGCCCATGAAAGAGTAACAAATTACCTGTATGAGAACTATAAAACAAGATATTTCCTTGTCCCTTAGAAATCGAGAGCAATACAGAAGACGTGAGATCCACCTGGCAGAACACGGGTTACAATGTACAATTCATGTCAATTCCTAATAGACAGTTAAAAAATTTATCACTACAAGAAAGGGAGTATCCAGCACATGTACCCTGAATATTGCAACCGATAGACATTCTCATTACGTGACTAGTCTTTCAAGAATCAGCTTGGACTAACATGACTTCAGGTTCAGGAAGCCCTTCAAATATTCCCTTCATTTCCACTTATGGCGTAAGACATTCAATGTCACCAAAAAGCAAAGGCTAGGGAGGAGAGCTTAATCTCAATCACTCTGTCCTGAACTGCTCATCAGGCCTTTATGCGAACAACAAACGAGCCTATATGTTCATATGAAAAGTAGAACAGGTAAGGTCAGAGCGAGTTACAGCAGAAACCAGTGCAGGAGAAGTAACTTAACACCTCAAACAACAAATCCAAATAAAATGATAAACAACAAACCGCAAAAGTGGAAAGATGGGAAAGAGCCACACGAACGGGAGTCGAATTAGCAGAAAAATGGAGAGTCGGGAAAGAGCCACACGAACGGCGCTTGGCAGCGGCGGCGGACGAAGAGGAGCTTGGAGGTGACGGCACTCGTGAGTCGGGAGGGAGGGAGAGAGAAAGTCGCGCGCTGACCCTCTTCAAGAGCGTCGGACGCTCTGGTTGCAACGAACTCCGCGGAGAAGACGAGCGGCGCGGCGGCTGTCATCGGATTACCAAGGCAGGCGCGGCGGCGGCGGCTCTCGTCGGACGGCGAACGGGAGTCGAAGTTGCAGAAAAATGGAAAAAGGGAAAGAGGCAAGAGAAAGAGTCGCGGGAAAGCAGATGGAGAAAGGAAGAAGAAGAGTTGAAGGAGGAGAGAGAAAAGTCAGTCTGACATCTGAGCGCGATTTTAAATTTCTCCGAACCTCAGCTTCGGCTTGTATACAGCACCAGTCTCGTCCATCTCTCTTCTGTCCATCGGCCGTCCAACGTGGCACCACATGGCGAATTTTGAGTTGACTCGTGCATGTTCTTTGTGGCACAACTCAGCAACCAATATTTTCTCGCTTGTGCTAGCCGCTTGCACCGGAGGAGAGAGAAGAGTTGGGCTTCAAATTTTACTTTTTCTCTCCACGTCATGAGACATGTGTCGATATGTGAGTGGAGCCAACTAAGATTATATATGCCACGTAAACCGATGACGTGATGATTGCTAACCACTGAATATTTGGTCAATTGAATATTTGGTCAATTGGAAGATAAGATCTAAGTTCACTAGGGTTTCGAGGAAGAGAGAGTTTGGCTAGCCAGAAAGCGGCATGGTCGCATGTGGACTCAAGGAGTTCTCGTGAGCCCAAGAAGGCAAAATGGCCCAGACAGAAGAGGCTCTATAATGGACTCTGCATACGCAGTCCTCCACGACCCACGGCTTTTTTTACCATTGATGGGCCGGCCCAACTAGATCCACCCGACCCATGCACGGGCCGAGAAACTCGAGCCCGTCCGTGCCTAAGGGAACTCATGGATCGCGGGCTTCATCCGGTTGAAGGAACCTTATCCGTATTTACGTTACCAAGTGTCGCGTTAAACTCAGCATGCTCGACGCTGCAAACCAGCAGCTACGAAGATCAAATATATTTTGACCTTATCCGCTAACCTTAAGATCTTCTCCATCTCAATCTTCAGAAGCTAAAACCATCACAAATCCACCATCTCATCGTAATCCGCCACGATAAAGCTCATCCGAGTCCACATCGATCTCCTCCAGTAATTTCTGGATATATTATTCCAAAGAAGAGAAGAGGTTCGACTACCCATAGACGACGATCTCCCCATGGCGTTTGCCACTGGCGGCGGAGGCTGCTGCGGCTTTGTCCTCCAGGTCCTCCGAGGACGGTGGTTCATGATGTTCGCGTCCTTCCTGATAATGGCGGGCGCCGGTGCCACCTACCTCTTCGGCGTCTACTCCAAGGACATCAAGTCCACCCTCGGCTACGACCAGTCGACCCTCAACCTCCTCGGCTCCTGCAAGGACCTCGGTGCCAACGTCGGCGTCCTCTCCGGCCTCATAGCCGAGGTCGCTCCCACGTGGCTCGTCCTCCTTATCGGCTCCACCATGAACTTCGCGGGATACTTCCTCATCTGGCTCGCCGTCACCCGTCGCATCCCCCGGCCTGCGGTCTGGCAGATGTGCGTCTACATCTGCGTCGGCGCCAACTCCCAGAACTTCGCCAACACGGGCTCCCTCGTCACCTGCGTCAAGAACTTCCCTGAGAACCGAGGCATCATGCTCGGCCTGATGAAGGTATTTCTTATACGAATAATCTCTCGTCAATATTCACATCAGCGACGTAACAAATACGCGAAATACCTTTTCTTCTCATGAAGGGTTTCGTGGGGCTGAGCGGCGCGATGATGACACAGCTCTACTTCGCCATCTATGGGGACGACTCCAAGTCTCTCATCCTCCTAATCGGGTGGTTGCCGGCTGTGATCTCGATCATCTTCGTGTATACCATTCGGACGATGAAGCTCTCGACGCACCCCAACGAGCTTAAGGTGTTCTACGAGTACCTGGCCATCACGGTCCTGCTCGCGCTGGTCATCATGGCCTTGACCATCGCCCAGAAGCAGGTCAGTTTCTCCCATGGGGCCTACGTGGCGAGCGCGGTCGCTGTCTGCGCCTTGACTTTCCTCCCCCTTGGGATCGCGGTGAGGGAGGAGTGGGCCACGTGGAAGCAGAGGAAGGCACGACAACCTACGACCGTCCCAGTGAGAGTTGCTGATGGTGCCTCCACTCCTGCTCATGATTGGGAAATTCACGCGACTAATCAGCCAAAGCAAGAAGAGCAAGCGGGTGCTAATCCAAATGACCAAATGGAGAGCAACAGTGCAAATAACACTTCGTGTTGTGCTGATGTGTTCAAGCCGCCCGAAAGAGGTGCGGACTACACAATCATGCAGGCCCTTTTGAGCTTAGACATGATCACTCTCTTTGTGGCAACATTTTGCGGCCTAGGATGCAGCCTGACCGCGGTCGACAACCTTGGTCAGATTGGCGAGTCCCTGGGCTATCCACAGCAAACGATCAGCACGTTCGTGTCCCTCGTGAGCGTGTGGAACTACTTTGGCCGGGTGTTCGCCGGGTTTATCTCGGAGATTATATACGAGAAGTGGAAGGTGCCCCGCCCTGTCATCATGATGCTCTCTCTCGTCATGTCGGGAGTCGGGGACCTCCTTGTGGCGTTCCCCGCCCCCGGGTCGGTCTATGCCGCATCTCTCCTCATCGGGTTCTCCTACGGCGCACAGCTCACGCTCCTCTTCATCATCATCTCCGAGCTCTTTGGGCTCAAGTACTACTCCACGCTGTTCAACTGTGGGCAGCTGGCAAGCCCCCTCGGATCTTACATCCTCAATGTGCTAGTCGTGGGGAGGCTGTACGACCAGGAGGCTACGAGGCAGCTGGCGGCCAGAGGGCTGACCCGATCGGCGCTGAAGGAGCTGACTTGCATCGGGAGGCGGTGCTACAGGATGTCATTCAGTATTTTGGCGGGCGTGAACGCGTTCGGCGCGCTCGTCTTGCTAATTTTAGTCATGAGGACCAGGAAGTACTACCAAGGGGATATCTATAAGAGGTATAGAGATCAAATGGCTGAGAATGAGAAGGGAATTGCATTGAGCAATGCCAACACTGATGATCCTGAAGATGTAAAAGATCGAAAGTGAGAAGGATATGAACCCCATCATCTTCTTCTTTTTCCATAAGCTTTTCATTCTTGCGATTAATCGGAACATGAGTTGCTTAATGTCCATGATTCGCCTCTTCCTGGTTCATTTGCGCTTTTGCTGGTACTTGCCCTCAAAGATCTCGATCAGTAGATCTTCTTGATTATTTTAACAAACTGTGACTTTGAGAATCTCGACAGTAGTTGAGCCTCTAGGGTTCGCAGTGTCCACGGTGAATGAATCAGATTGATCGTTAGGATGATTAGTGTCGCCAAATCTTCATTGAAACAAACACTTTGGATAACTCATGAAATTCGAATCACTTTGGCAGTTAAGTTAAACGTTTGTGATAATTGCAATTGTGATCTTTCAGCAGAAAGGATTTTCCAGTTATTTTCTTATCATTAGTCTAAGTAAATAAAGTGACAGACCCCCCCCCCCCCCTCAAAAAAAAAAGCCGGAAGAAGAAAGAGGTAAAGTCAAGTCTCATTCCACCTTGAGAAAGGTTGACTCATACTTTACCGAATTTAAGAGGTCCATTTATCTTGCTAAAAATACAAGATTTGAACGATATATCCTTTAAATAATCATTTTATATCACTTAAAATAATTAGTTAGTTAAAAATGTTTTTAATTGTTTTCATTAATAACGAAATTTTATTTGTTATTTCATTTTTATAAGCTCTACAAGCGATTATTTTTCGATAATATACTTCAAATCAATTCATGTTTCACAAAACAAATGCACATAATTACTCGATGCGGAATAACTATGCGAAGGGAGCGTACAGATTTCGATTTACGTATCCAAAGTCATCATCGGTGTTGAAACTAGAAGAGCGCATGCAAAGTGGCTCATTGGGCCGATTCAAATGGATTAAGGCCTAGGCCCATCTGATTGACCCAAGGGCCCGAATTGTTCCCCAGTCCAACAGCATCTGTGGAGCACCTCGTAGTTTTTTTTTTTTTTTATAGTAAGGAGTGAAGCACCTCGTAGTTGTCCAACGGATTTATTAAAATCATCGAATTGTGTGTCGTGAAATTTATTTATTTTTCCTTTCCAAGGGAAGTTATTGATGATATCATTAATTTTCTTGAATGAATGGTCACGTGATGTCGCGAGTGCGCCCTATAATTTATCGACTGCATGCACAAGGGCATATGGAAAGAGAAAGATACCATTTGAGCAATTTAGGAACTAACTTTGGATATCTCCCGTATGGATTTTCTCCCCCAAAAATGAAAGGGAAATTGTGATTCATAATGGATCGAGTCGGCTCAACACATGGTCGCATCAACTCCTTTTTGATTGGTGCACTAGGAAGGGATGTAAATGTATCATCTATCCCGCACAAGTAAATAATTTTGGACTTAACCAAGCTCATTAAATTTGTAAGATGGTCAAAAGCACATTCAGATTGTCAGATCCCTTCGACCGTGATTTGGATTATCAAGAGTAGGCATAATATAGATCTGCTCATTAATGTGCCGCCATGAAAGCTCTTGCAGAGAGGGCACTCGCAGGACGCTGAATTGATGAAAACAGGGCTGTGCTTTTACGCTGTGCTTCTGCTACTCTCTGCTGCGCAGGAACAGAGGAAAGGAAAAAAAACGGACGACAAAAGGGACCTCTCTTGACAGATCCGCAGCGGCCATTGTGAGCGCCTCGTCTTCAACCTCCGCGAAGCATGTTAACTGGATCAATGAAAAGGTGAAGAATCTGGCCCCAGTAATCTTCAAAACCAAACCTTCACTCGCGCAAATAAAGAAAGAAGGAAAGGAAGAAAGCCCAATAAGATAGAAAAGTGGAAAAGGGTTTTTGTCCTCGCTTGTGGAGGAAGAACTATCAGCAGTAACGTATCTTACCACTGTGCCCCCGGCAAAGAATCTAAATCCCTCTTGCAGATGTAAGGATATGAGTGGCTCATCCTTTGGGATATTCTCTCCGTCCCTCTCTCTCTCTCTCTCAAGCGCTTTGGTTTCTCTAACTTTTTGTAGAATGATTAGCAAGGAAGGAGGGTCTTGCAAGAAACGGAAGATTAGGGTGCGCATGATTCAATTTCTGTCAAGAAATTGATTTCTGAAAGAGAGAGATTTTTCTATTTCTGTTTCAGAATGAGTTTCAGAGGAAAAAACTGTGTTTGATAAGGCCATATAATTTCTATTCCAGAAATAGAAATCTGTTTGATATGGTGCGAATAATTCTGTTTCTGTTTTTTTTTTTCATTTGAAGAATTTTTTTCAATTTTGAGTTTGCAAGATGTTTATTCTAAGAAAAATCAAATACGTATTATTAAGCGCAAAAAAATTGACAAATTTCATCACATTTTTTATTGTGATCTAACTCCAGATTCACTTTAGTTGCATAAAATTTTCATTATCTTCTAACTAAAAAAAGAGATTCAGTGAATCTACCAAATACCAATGACGAACAATACAACAATACGAACTTTAGATTCTCGGGCCGCTAATGTTGAGGTGCTGAAAACATCCAAAATTTCATAGATGTTCCAAGAGACGGGGAAAATCACATTACAACATCCTTACATTAAAAAAAAAAGACGAGATATGGAACCATCCTCACATTACAACATCACATTACAAAAAAAAGAGATAAGAAAGTCTCAAATACAAAATAATACAAATACATTACAAATGTCGAAAATACAATATCATGGAATCTGTGGCATATTGTGATCCATTGCCATTTTATTGGCAATACGTTTCCTAAACAAGTTCATCTCTGTTCCCTCCTCAGTTGATGTATCACCCGGACCAGTAACCACATCTTCTGTATGTTCAAACAGGTGCTCTGGATTTCCATACAAGGAAAAGTTTTTATCCCTCCTGACTTGATCTCGAATGTAGTTTAAGCTAATACGTATATAACATCAAATCAAAACAATCATAATAAGTTTAAGCTTCCAGACTTAACAACGCACGAGAGGGATAATGAACTTTCTACATGATTTCAGAGATAGCAATGAATAAAATTAAACCAAACCATCAATCATTTCCTTAGTAACGCACTAAATCAAACAACTAGATGAAAAGCTTACCTGTCAAGGTGAGAGGAACTGAGAGAGAGGGCCGAACGTCTGAGAGGAGCTCACGGTGAAAGAGGGAGCCGAAAGAGAGCAGAGAGAGGGAACAGAGAGCAAGGCGAAGCTGAAGGCGTCCGGGAAGGGGGAGGCGGAGAGGGCGACGGCACTATGGGTCGGCGGAGTTGTGGGTCGGCGGAGATGGCGGAGGAAATGGGGGCAGAGCTGGAGGAGCGGAGATGGTGGCGGAGATGTAGGTTGGTTCAAAGGAGCTGTGGAGAGGGTTCTGTGCGAGGAGAGACCATAGGGAGCTTCAGCTGGGAGGGGTCGGTCTGGATAGGTTGAAGGGTCGGACAGAAGTGAGCGAGCTGGGGGGGTGAGGGCCGAGCTGGGTAGTAAGGCGGCGAGCTGAGGGCTGTGAGCAGGGAAGAGAGGGCGAGACAGGGAGGGGGTGAGCTGGGGGCGGCGGAGCTGGAGGAGGCCGAGGGAGAGAAGTCGTGAGCTGAGGTGAGGGGGCGGATCTGTGGGCGAGCTGGGAGGACGGCGAGTTTCTCGGCTCCTGCGTGTGGGGACAGAGAGCTGAGGGATGGTGAAGAGGGCGGCGGAGCTGTGGGCGAGGGCTGGCAAGCTGTGGGTCGGTGACAGGGAGCTGAGGGAAGGCGGCGGAGCTGTGGGGAGGTCGGTCTGGCGAGCTGTGGGTCGATGACAGAGAGCTGAGGGAGGGTTCTGCAGATTGAAGAGGCGCAGAGAAGAGAAGATGCGCGTAGGGTAATGAAGAGAAGAGAACCGGTTCTCTTTTGGCCCCCAAAACCCAGAAATAAAAAAATTTCTATTTCTATTTCTTACCCCATAAACAGAAATCAATTTTAGAAATCGAGAAATTGGACTACATCTATCAAACGCTAAACTGTTCCAGAATGAGTTTTTTTAGAACAGAACTCATTCTGGAACAGAAATAGCGCGAATCATGCGCACCCTTAGAGTTGAGAGAGAGGGGGAGCGTTTCGCTCCTCCTCATTCCATCTCCTATCTCCTATGTTCCCTCCGTATCCTCTCTTCTTGAAAACGATATATAAAATAACCTCCTATAAAAGGGAAAACCCAAATCCCTACAACCAAGAAAGTTTAAAATACAAACATCGGTAATGGCGGCCAAGGGGTTGGCGAGCTCGCCGCTCTCAAACCCCAAATCGGAGGAACAAGCCCTAAGCTGAGCCGATTGGACACAAAGGGAAAATCAAAGTCGCCAATGGGGCTTCGGGAGGCGACGGCCAAGGCAAAGGCAAAGGCAGCAGCAGCGTAGATTAGAGGCACAAAGGGGTCGTGAAGTGAGAAAGAAGTGAAATAGGGGTCAAGTGCTAACCGAAGCTGTCAACGGGGCTCGGGAAGGCAAGAGTAGAGGTGGAAGAAGCGGCGTGGTCGGGAGTTGAGCGAAGGGGTCGGTGAGCTTGCTAGATCTAGATCACGAATCGGAGGCACAAATCCTAACGCGAGCTGATCGAAGGCCAACGAAAAATTGAAGTTGCGAATGATGCTCCGGGGGTGACGGCGAAGGCGGAGGCAACGGGAAGATCGAGCGTGGTTCTTGAAGAGATAGGAGTGCACTATGAACAGAAATGGTAAGAAAACAGAAATAATTGGTGGCTGCGTCTCCAGATTCAGAAGGAGGAAGAGAGGGAGGGAGGAGGAGCAGAAGAAGAACCCGCGTGCGGATCTGGCAAAGCTCGGGTCTTTTCGCTTTTCTGCAGATTCAAAAGTAACGGCGTGAAGGGAAGGGACGGAAGACGGAGCATCGAAGACCTTCTGACGGGATGGGACCCACTGAACGTGTCTCACTCGTTGATTGGATCGGTCATTGCTGACCTGGGAAGCCAGTCCTACATAATATTTTCTCTGTGAGTCCTCGTCTTCAACCTTCGCTAAGCGTCTCAACTGAATCGATGAAGATGTGAAGAATCTGACCCGATAATCATCAGACAAAACCTTCACTGGCGCAAGTAAAGAAAGAAAACCCTATAAGAACGAAATAAAGAAAGCGCAATAAGAAAAAAAGTGAAAAAAGGTTTTTCTCCTCGCTTGTGGATGAAGAACCATCAGCAGCAACCTCTCTTACCACAACCCCCAGCAAAGAATCTAAATCCCTCTTGCAAATGTAAGGATATGACTTGCTCATCCTCTGGGATATGCTCTCTGTCCCTCTCTCTCTCTCTCAAGCGATTTGGTTTCTCTAACTATTTGTAGAATGATTAGCAAGCAAGGTAGGAATGTGAGTAACTGAGAGGGTCTTGCAAGAAACAGAGGATTAGGGTTGAGAGAGGGGGGGAGCGTTTCTATCTTCTCCTCATTCCAGCTCCCATGTTGCCTCCCCATCCTCTGTCTTCCTCCCTCTCTTCTTCTTGAAAATGAGGTAAAACAAAACCCCAAACCCAAATCACTACAACCAAGAAAGTTTAAAATACAATTTCCGTGCAAATGGTTGTCGAATAATAATCACCGTCTAAGCCCATTTCTATTATAAAACCCACCTCCCCTGCAAAATTTCCCAAAAGCCCGTAGCATCCGACTGCCAAGTAGCTCAGGAGAAAACGCCTCCCATTTGCCTCCTGGTTGCTCGTTTTGTCCCTTTGAGAGGATAAGGATGTCGTTGCCCACCACCTGCATTCTCGCTGAATGCATCTTTTTGGCGTCTCTTTTACTCTCTGCTGCTCTGAACCTCACCCTCCCTCACCAACACCCGGACCCTGAAGCTGTTGTCCAAGATGTGCACAGGTATGTCTAATATCTAATCCCTCATCTGCATTCATCCCCCATCATGCAATGTCCTCTAAGGTCTCGAAACCTTTTGGCCAGGGACAAGCCAAGAGAACCGCTCCGTTTTTTGACCACATTGCTCTGTATTCTCCCCCAAATCTCAAATCTGAGATATTTGCCCTTCTTTTTCTCAAAGAGATTTTTTTCTCTCTCTCTCTCTTTCTTTTTTTCCCACGTAAGGCAAATCATCCATCCGTTCGCATTCCATTTTCCCTTTTTGACCACATTCAGCTCATCCTCTGAGCTCACCAAGCAGAGAGCATTTACAATACACTCTCAAGTCCCAGCCATTTGGTAAAGGCACAAAACAGGGGCAAAGGACTCATCTAAGGCTTCTTCATTTTCCCCCATCTTAGAGGAAATCGTGGGAAACGCCCTCTCGCCTGCCCAGATTTTTTCTGGGCAGGAGGAGATCAATGGTGGAGAGGGGCTTTCCCCCCTATTATAGGGGAAGTTTAATGGAGGGTCCAGATGGCCTGCCCACCTGCCCATCTGGGCAGGCGATCCACTTCCCATTTCTTGCCTCGCAGCCCTCTTTTTCAGGTCTTCTTCTAACACCAAAAACAAGAATAACACAACTCACCTTCTCTTTCTTTAGTTATTTCTTCCACATTTTTTGAACAAAAACTTTCCTTGCATTTTAATCTTTGCAGGAGAGTGAATGGCTCCCTCTCAAGAAGACTCTTGGCCTCGTCCTTCTCGTCGTGTGGCACCGGCAACCCCATTGACGACTGCTGGCGGTGTGACCCGAACTGGGCCTCGAACCGGCAGCGCCTGGCAGACTGTGGCATCGGGTTTGGGCAGGCGGCGCTTGGGGGTCGTGATGGGCGCATCTACGTGGTGACCGACTCCTCGGACTTGGACGTGGTTAACCCGAAACCGGGGACGCTCCGGTACGGGGCCATCCAGGAGGAGCCCCTGTGGATCATTTTCTCCGCCGACATGATGATCCGGCTCAAGCACGAGCTCATCATCAACAACTTCAAGACCATCGACGGGCGGGGACACAACATCGAAATCACCGGCAACGGCTGCCTCACCGTCCAATACGTCTCCAACATCATCATCCACAACGTCCACATCCACCACTGCAAGCCCTCCGGAAATACCAACATCCGATCGTCGCCGACCCACGTCGGGTGGCGTGGGCGATCCGACGGGGACGGGATATCAATCTTCGGGGCGTCGCACATATGGGTGGACCACTGCTCGCTGTCGTACTGCACCGACGGGCTGGTGGACGCGATCATGGGGTCGACGGCGATCACGATATCGAACAGTTACTTCGCGCACCACGACGAGGTGATGCTTCTGGGTCACAACGACAAGTACGCCCCGGACTCGGGGATGCAAGTGACAATCGCGTTCAACCACTTCGGGCAGGCGCTGGTGCAGCGGATGCCGCGGTGCCGGCGGGGCTACATCCACGTAGTCAACAACGACTTCACAGCGTGGGAGATGTACGCCATCGGCGGCAGCGCCAGCCCGACCATCAACAGCCAGGGCAACCGGTACACGGCGCCCGTCGACCCCAACGCCAAGGAGGTGAGTGAGCTCGTGCGGCGAGGGATGGTTTCGGGATAAAAATGATTTCTATTTCGGGCTAACATATTTAGTAAGTACGATTAACAACAAAAAAAGTTAATAACACGAAAAATCTCAAATTTTACTCGTTTACCCTAACAAGGCTGGCCTCGCCGGTCGCACCCGAGACTGGCCTCGCCAGTCGCACCCGAGGCCGGAGGCCCGCAAGGCAGCCTCATTCGAGTCTTGCCAGTTACGGGCGAAGGCTTCGTTGGTATAGTTTGGGGGTGAATGTGCTACAAAAGATATAGTTTTTGGCATTATACTAAAAAATTCAGGGTAAATGTGGGGATTTTCGTGGTATTAAGTAAAAACAGCAAACTTATAGTTTCAAGTGAGCGTTGTAAGGCGCTCTTGGATTTCATTAATAAAAATATGTTCTTTAGGAGGGAGGGCGTGGGTCCTTGAGCTTTTCTTGACTTCCGTGCCTTCTGCGCTTGACGCGGACGGATGTCTTTTTCTGCGTGCGATGCGGTTGTCTCCCCACTTGCCGTGACGGCGCGTGGGCAGCAGACGCCGCCGTATTCGAGCTAGTCCAGCCTCTGGTATTCGACGTAGAAGCTATGGTTGGCCTATCTCGTCTGATTGATTGACTCTGGTCTCATCAGAGCTTCACAGCCATACATCCAGCGAGACCCTTTTGGTACTATATTCTAGCCAATTGCTTTCGAGGGGTACGCATTGGGAATCGTTGTTTTCCAGATCTTGAGGACGTTTCTTTCCGGGGTTTTCTGTTGAGTGTTTCTCCATCCATTGTTATGAGATCAAAAGGTTTGATTTGATAGGCCCCAATGACGGTGTCCCATCGCAGGTGACGAAGCGCGTGGACACTGATGAGAACGATTGGGCGGACTGGAACTGGCGAACGGACGGAGACGTCATGGTGAACGGCGCCTTCTTCGTCCCGTCCGGGGTAGGCCTCAGCGCTCAGTACTCGAAGGCCTCCAGCATCGAGCCCAGGTCTGCTGGCCTCATCGACCAGTTGACCATGAACGCCGGCGTCTTCGGCGATCCCAGGTGCTCTCCTCGTTCTCTCTCTCTTCCTCGCATGCTCTTTTCCCCGCATTTTTGTTCGTCGTTATTTGCTTCAAAAGTGGATTCATTTGCCCTGCTAAGCCCAGTGTCGGCCGCCAAGATTTAGATTAGAGGCCCACTTTGCATTACACAAGTTCGGGGCCGAGAATGGAGAATGATAATCTGATTTCGAGTTCAAAAGATTATGTTCCACATCTATATAAAATCGCGCCAAGTTACTATGCACTCAATTGGTTTGTCGTGGCTAAGCTCTAAATTATGATGGTAATTTTTTATAGTATCATACTTTAATGGGATATGGTCAGGATTAGGATTGCTGCGGAGTTCAATGTTAGTTGATAGGAAATTAAGTTCCACTCTGAGGTAGTACTGGTGCTTCTGCTTTTCAAGTATCTATCTCCAATGTCAAGTAGATTTGGCATGCCCGTTTGTACTCAGAGTACACCTCTTCACAAATGCAACTTCCATAGGAGAGATTCGGATAAATTACATTCTTCCTGGAGTATTTTCTTGGAGTAGAGAACAAGTTGTGCATAATTAATCCGACCGGTCTTTTGTTAGATCTTGACGATAGGCCTTTGCGTAGGCACCCTCCACTTTGAATGACTGATCTGTCCGCTGCATTGACAAATATGAACGGCTTCTGAATTCATTGGATCGATAATTCTCAGGGGAAAGATATTCTATTTATTTCTCTGTCTTGAGATGACAATGGACCCAATATAAATCCGGATTGAGCACCTTGTAGTGACTCCTAATAAAGACATGGCAACCACGGAACCTGTCACTATGAAAGGGGGTATAATTCGCCTTCCGCGTTGTATGTCTGCATTCCTCTTTCCCAGTTGCTGTTGTTGATCCACGACCTTTTAAGCAACAAAGCAAGTTGTTTTCGGCTGGAATTTCTTTGGAACTAATCACCAGATCATCACGAGAGTTACTGATTTAATAAAAGGCTAGAAACTTTCGACTGCATATAGTCTTATTGGGGACGTTATGGTGAGCTTTGTTCTATCTTCTTGTCATTCTGCCTTTGCACGTGATCATGCGGGGCGTAGAGAATCTTTCGGCAGGGCCAACAGACCAGCCTTGCAGTTCACTTGTCCTTTTCCTTGTGTGCCTTTTCCAGCTCTGCAATAATCTTCAGTCCTGCACAGTGATTTCTTCTGTGTTTTATATGAGTAAATCCTCTTTTTGGCCACTACTTTTTACCCTCTTATCTCTGTAGGCCATTTAGCTGTTCTTGACCAATCCCTAGACATGCTAGTCGCCTATATCCGAATCCATAGAATACATGCTTTCATCATCGCATTCTTTTGCGATTGAAAGTCGTAGACTTTGTTCTAGCCAATTCAAATTTCTGGTTTGAACGACAATTGCTTCGAGAAAAATAGGTGAAAGGGCATAAAAATGCACTCTTTTTCCCCGGGTTGTAGACAGGGCATATTTCCCGCCATTTTCTCCTAAGTTCTGACGAGTTAAATCTCTAGGCTTGACCTTTTCGAGTGGACTCCGCTGTCTAATGAGCAGGCTCCCCTCAGGGATCCAGGTTTGTAATTGGAAAGTGGACCCAACCCATGTGACCAGCATGCCTAGGAATAACAACATGAAATGGTACCGTATTTTTGCTTTTCTGACATGAGGGTCTGAGCTGGAAAACCGGTGTTCCCACGTCAAAAGGTTGTGACTTTGAGCATGAAGGATCAAAAGGCCTTTCTAATCGCAAGAGGGCTTAATAAAGGAGGCGATTTTCTCCTCCTTTTGTTTTCCTTATCTGGTCTAATTGGATGCTACTTCATTATAGTCAAAGCAAGCGCCTCCTGCGCACCCAGGAAAGTCCAGAAAAGGTCATACGGGTTTGGGTTTGTGTTTATATCGGGTTTAGGAGTGGGTGAGCGAGAGCTTCCTCAGCGGTCAGTTCATATTCCCTGCATCTGCTGTCCAGCCAATACTTGTGGGACCTGCCTACGACAATCGCACCGTTCAATAAGTCGAGCTAGGGGAGGTGCTGTGGCCCCCCTCCCCTGTGGGCGGATCTGATATGAACTAGACAGAGACAACCAGCTGCGCTAGTGTTAACACCTAGATAAAATAAAATTGAAAAAAGAGAAAAAGAAAAGGGTTTCCACCGAGTGACCTTTTCCCTGTCCTATTCTACTGTCAGCTACTTTTCACGTTTCTTTGTTAAATGTTATTACCATCATGATGCTCTCAAGATTTGTGTCTGAACACTCCTGAACAGGGGAGGATGGGAGAGGGATGGGTGCCTCTTCCAACTCCCGTCAGCCTATCTTGTTTTGAAACCATGGGATGTTTGGGCGAATGCTCTGCCTGGACCCAGGTCAGCATAGGCTGGGGTTAGTCATATTTCATGGCTATGATGCTGAACCGTGGGTCGGGACAAGAATTTGCTGGATGTGAGAACCTCAGATCTAAATCTTCCAAAGAATGCACATTGCCAGATTTCCTTTCGACGATATAAACACTAGGTCAAGATCTATGCAAAGATCAGCGGCTTCTCTGAATGAAGCCATAATTTTTCTTTAGTCTGGCTCTGAGAGAAGCTTGAATGATTTCTTAAGGGGTGATGCTTTCAAAACCAAGAATCCGTCATGGGTTTATGTCAATACCTACCATTACCAGTTTCTCTGCTCCTAGAACTTGGAATGAGTAGCTGGAGCCTACTATTTTCGGTTGCAGATGAATGACATTCGACAGAGGAAAATTGTGAATGACGTCTTTTTTCTGTGTTGAATGATATGGGAAAAGTCAATAACCTGATTAATCAGGCAGAGAGAGAAAAGCTGGCTTGACACAGACTCTGATTGAACCTAGGACGGTCCAGTGGTACGATGGAACTGTGCCTTGCTGTAATTGGCCCTAATTCAGTGTATTGCTGTCTTCTCATTTAGAAGCAAGCACTTTGAGTGGTAGTTCCCATAAATTACACTTCTCTTTCTGTATTGTCTGCATCAGAGTAGCATCAACTTGACTGCCTTTGAGGTTGAGATGAGCATAGCAGTAAGGGAAGGTTCCCTCTGGAACTGAGCATCGTTTAGGGAGATAATGCAGCCAATTTCCGGTTCGGCTAGATTGAATCTTATTCCTACGACCAGGATCTTGAACTCTGCAATAAAAAAAAAAAAGCCTCTTGCTGTTGTTCCTTTCCCCCGTCATGTGCATCACCCTTTGTTCGATTCCTTTAGCCTGAGGTCATGACATTGTCGTTTGATCATATTTTAGAAGGATCTCTGATTCTCTCTCTTCCCCCCACACCCCACCCCTCCCCTTCTTTGTCTTCACAGGGACAGCGCTGGCATATCGTATCCGGGATTTTCCGGGGGTGGGACTAGCACAGCCACCACGACCAACGGCGGTGGAGGAAGTGGGTCCGATGGAGGGGATGGCAACTTCTTTGGAATGATATTCGGTAGTGACGCGCCAACGGCACGCTCATCAACTACCACGATCCTTTTGTCTTTACTAATCATTTTGGTTTCGTACGCCATGACAAACCATGCTACTCTATTATCATTGCAATTATTGACATTGTAGAAGCGCTGGAGAAGAAAAGAAAGGAGGTTCTTTCGTCAGGAGCCTAAGATATACTGAATAGAGGGAGAAACAAACCAAAACAAAACAAAACACTAAAGGAGTTTCTGCGACTGGTGTGGCCTGTATTGGTCCCTCTCTCTACTTTATAATTGAAAGGGAATCGATATCGAACGTTTTGGCATAAAGTTGAATTTGAATACGACCAGCCAAAATCTGCCGTGATGCTTCTGACGCTCCTAATAGTGGGACGAGATCATCCATCTAATGCTCCTTCTAATCTAATTTAGCAAGCTTAACCTCATTTTGGTTTTAAGTATACCCATGATAACCATTCTATTTTTGTTCCAATAATGTTTTTTTTATTCCTATAACATGTTTGGAATATAATTTTTTTGATAATATGATTTGGTTTTTCTATTTCTAAAATGAACTTTTAGTCCATAAATAAATTTGCAACAGTAAATGAAAATAAAAAAAAAATTTGATTTCTCTATTTCTGTAATGAAAATATAAATAACCCACTCATGGGTAGCCCAACTGATTAGGGTAAACTTGGATTTTATTAAGGTCTTAGGTTCGATTCTCTAGTAAAACGTCTATGATTTAAGTGGGAGGTCATGGTGGTGGGTTGTTGTGTTACTCTCCCCCGAGAAATAGTCAAGGTGCGTGCAAGCTGGCCTAGACACCTCGGATATAAAAAAATATATATATATAAATAGTTTTCTCTCCTATTTTTCATTTTTCTTTCTTCTTCTCCAACCCATCAATTGCTAGCCCTCCTCGCCCACTACTATTCTAGGTCGTCGCCGGCTGTTGACTATCGCCAATCGTCCCTTGTTGACCACTACTCGTTGTTGTCACCACTTGCCAACCGCCGGCTCTCGCTGGCCACCACTAGCCTCTAGCAGCGAGCAACACCACCATTGGCCCTTATCGCCGTTGGCCACCACCTATCAGCACCATTGACTGCCGATCGCTAAGCACTGTTGGCCACCAACCGCCTCTGCCATTGGCTGGCAACCACTAAGGCTGTCGTCGCCACCCGTAGCCATCATCCACCGCGACTCACTAGCCATTGCCCCCCGTCGATCACCTGTTGCCATCACAGTTGACCGCTGTCGTCGCCGCCCATCCCTTGCTAAGCACCAACCACCACCCTCTACTATCATCTACCTCTAGTTGCCACCCCTCGCCAAGGCCATTACTCATTGCTACTGTTGGATGTTGCTCCTTGCCAACTGCTCTGCTGTCGACCTCCACTCCCGAGTGACGGAAATAAAAATAAAAGAAGTTTGTGTCGTTACAAGACGAATTATGTTTTAAGAATAAAAACTTTGCGTCGTTATTGAATGCACTATAAACTTGTGTATGAAATAAAAATAGAAAAATTTAGAAATTTATTTTTTAAATAGGATGATTATCATTTGCATCTTAACTATGTGCGATGTGATTTGATTTCTAAATTTTCATTCAAGTCATATCTGATTTGATTTGACGTTCGAACTGCTCCGTGCTAACTCCTATGGGATGCCGACGACTTTCGATTAAGATTATGAAAGGTTTGACCAAAAGGGCAAAGTGCCAAGTGAGAAATGGAGTTATGGACGGCCCGGCTACGTTAGTTTCAGAGTTCTTTTTTTATTTTCCCTCTGCCCAACATCATCTTCTTAATTTTTCAATCCCGCTCACGGGCGTCTCTACATAGAAATAATCTAACTTTCGAAAAAGAAGGAAAAAAAAAGAAAAGAAACAAAAAGTTTTAAACTATGCTTGTTGTCATGCTATGTCCTCTAAATTTCATGGCATATTTTTTCTAAATTTTTTTCGTGACATAAAAAATGTGACACGTTTATCTTATATCAATGTCTCATCAAAACACGTTATTTTTTTATATCACTTTAAGTCACGTGAGTACCGTGTTAACATCGTAAACACGTTGTAATGGATATAGTTTGGAAATATTTCGTGCTCCTTTAAGGAAATCGACGCAATAAAGTTCTCCAAATATTCATTATTATTTAGTCAATAAGCATCCTGAAAACGCTCCTAAAAAAGTTCTCTCCCTTTTGGCCACCGTTCGCCCTCAAAGGCAACGAAGGTAGTCCTGAGTTCTAACGTGGGCTCGGCTTGTCTCCAAAACAACGTTCGGCTCTGCCAAACCGTCAAGACCGAACATGGGGAATCTCCAACGCGAAGAACAAGCCCCAACCACCAGTCAACCATGACTCAGTAACTCGAGAACCAAAAAGTCAAAGGAGGAGAAAAATTAACAATTAGGATCGAGCGTAGTCTTCGCTGGCCAAGAAACTTTCACTGTGGAAGCATTCGTCGCCCTCCGTCGACCAATTAGACCCATTATCGATGCGGTTGCATGGGGTCCCGGGTCGGACGATCCATTATCGGACCCAAAAAAAAAATCGGGCCACTCTCATGATTCCGATTCGGAATAAAGAGGCTGACCAAGTATAGTGTATTATGACATGAATTATTGCCGACTTGAAGTCTCGGACCTCCTTAGAAGTAGCCACTTTATATCCGCAATTATCATTAACCACTTTATAGATGCAGAAAAGTTATGCGATCTTAGTCACATCGGAATTGAAAAAGAAATGTAAGGTGTGGCACGGACCAATCACTTTCTAATTTCCGGGGCCCAACATTTTTTTTTTTTACTATGCTAGGCGGCAGGCATGCCCGCCTCTAATTCCTACCCCCTTATTTCCACCATGATTACCATAATGAATGTTTCATTTGACTCGAGTTAAGATTCAAGGGCAAGCATGTTATGTCTTTTTCGACCAATTACCTTCTCCATTTGGCCCGTTGCTCTCGGTTTGGAGGAAAAAAGCACGTCTTGTCTACGTCCGACGTCAATCCCATACATTAGCTTGCACAAAGTGAACTCGGCAATGTTTCTTCAATACGCCCATCCAACGATCACGATACGAGAGGCCACGGATCAATGCAATCCGCAATTTTTCATATTTATGTTACTATCATTTGCGAAATTTTTCGACTTGAAACCCGAATCTTGATAAGCACTTCGATTTGGACTTGTCAAGAAGCAAAATGACCACCAAAGTTTGAAACCCTTTTTCTAACTACGATGGTTTTGTTTTTCAACATAATCGGCTTTGCAAGAGGCTATAAAAAATATAAATGTAGAGTACATGTAATGCAATCCTAAAGGGTCAATTTATTGATTTATTTAGGGCGCGTTACCATACTCAATTTCTTGTTTCCGGACGAGTTTGGGACGAGAAACCTATTTGGTAAATTCTCATTCTCATTCTCATTTTGTTCCTGGGATGAAAAAAAATGGCTGAGGATAAGTTTGAGACGAGAAATGAGACTCATTTTTTGGTTTTATAATTCTAGGACGATAATGAACAATACCAATAAATAAGCTAATTTTTTATATTTTATTTTTATCTCTTGTCACCGCCACTGGTCGCCAGCCACCACATTTTTTTTTTTATTTTTCTGTTCGTGGGACAATAAATTTTGTGCAATTACCAAACATATTTGTGTTCTTTTTCCATTCCAGAGATATAAATTTTGTTTAATTACCAAACACGTTTCTCTTCCCAAAAACTCATCCGAGAATCATTTCTTAAAAAAACTCATTTAAAAAAAAATTACTTTCTATGACGAGAATGGTTACCAAACGCGCCCTTAGTTTATTCTTTCTCGCGTGCACAAGACCTTATTGCTGACTTGATGGGCATCCATCGACATTGCTTAGTGCTCAGTTAATGGTTAGCATCGAACATACTTAGGACAAGTGTAACGAGTTGTCTTAATGATGACGATGGTTATTGGTAAAGAAGGTGGATTAATGTCGTGGGTCATGCACAAAATCCAAACTTTACTCGAAAAAGCACGTAATCTCTTTGCTTCAATCGGGAGAAATGGTCATCACTTTCCGGAAAAACAAAAGAACAAGTCGATCGAGTAATCGTGTAAAATCGACGCATCAGATTCGCTTTGCATCACGAGCTGAGGGCCCATCCCACCCCCATAAATGTTCCCCCACGTCAGCATCGTCTTTCATGCTAAGTAGTTGTTCCCCAACGTCTCTTCACCCAAAAAGCAAAACACATCTTTTAATTTGATCTCCAGCGAAGCCATTGTTACGATCGCAAGTACATTTAGTTCGGCTTATGGTTTTTGAGACTCTAGAGGCCTTCGGACAAATCCTAAGTTATTTAACAGTTCTTTTGAGAGTTAAGTTTGCATTTCTCAAATATTTCAATGGTCCTTTTCTCAATGTGAGATCTACCCCACTTTTAGGCTATGAACATTTTCAGAAAGAATAACATATATCTTTTTCCAACTTTGCCTTTACTAAACTTTCGAAATTATAAATTTTATCCTTGCCAATGTATAACGATGGAGAGGTCATATCCAAGTGTCGATGAACTAAACCGATGTCAGTGAGTGGAATACGGTATTTGCGGCCCCTTCTTGGGATCTCCTGAGGTCATGTGATGGCATCCAATTCTATATTTAGCTAGATTGGCTCGATTGCAGTATCTTTTCTTTTCTTTGTTTATTTAGTATGCATATCTGGAGTTACTTACAAATTTATTATTTCCCACAAAAAAAAATGATTCTCACGACATTTTTCAATTGCACTTTACAAAAACTTAGTTGTATATAAAGAAAAATCTTCAGCTCAGGCTTTGTTCATTTCGTGAAAAATAACTTCCAGAAATATATTTTCCAAATTTTCCAGCGTTCGTTTCACGGAAAATAAAATAATCAAGGAAAATATTTTCCACTAATGAAATAAACATCTTCAAAAGTGGGCAAAATATCTTCCGCTTTTTGAAAGGGAAAACATTTTCCGTATTATTTGTTTACCTTTAAATATTACGGCCTCCAACAATATGCCTTGATCTCACTCGAGGTCGGCGAGCTGGAGGCCTTTGACAAACGAACACCATAAAATATTTTTCAGAAATAATATATTTTCTATAACATGAACGGAGCTTTAAGCTCTTCACATTTTCTTAACAATTTTTCCTAAATATTGAACCAAATTCGGCCATAGTAACTGTAAGAGATTACTTTATTGGGTGATTTTGGTTTTTAGCTATTCTCTCGAACTACGTTGCCATTTGAAATACTTTTTATTTTATTAAAAAATATTTTTAAACAAAAAAACGAGTTCATTTCAGAATTTTATTATTGTAATGTCAGAATGCTTTCAAAATTTTCACATCCGTACGATTGTCTGGGATGTTAATTGCAGACATGGGCCTTAATGATTGCCAGATGGGCTTCACATCCGTACGAATCCACACCAAATAAAAAAGAGCCTTGCGATACTTTTGTGTAGATGCATTCATCACAAAATTTATGATTCGAACTTCAACATGATTATACTCTTTTCGGCTTCATTTCATAAAAACTTCGCAACTTCAAACATTTTTCTCTAAGTAAAATTCACAAACTCTTGTTGTAATCCTAGATCTGCCTCTGCATGGACACATTGCCACTTGGTTTTTCTGTCAATAGTAAGGCTAGATGGAGATTTATAATCAGGATCGGCATCTTCACCAAGACTCTTGCCTTCGTGTGTAACGTTAGTATTCTCATGATATCGATAATTTTGAAGAAACCACTAACGATTTTTTGGTACGGGATAGATTTATATTTAAGTGAAAGTCGATTCTTTTTTTTATAGAAAAAAATAGTTTAGAATAGAATCGGAATTGAACTTAAATTTTGGAATTTCTTTTTAAAGGAATTAGGCCTTTTTTGTGGCCTTTTTGTAAGTCTTTCTCTTAATTATGATCAAGAGCGAGTCGGGTCAAGCCCAGCTGGGCATTCGACTCACCATGGTCTTGTCCAAGTCCAGCGAATTTAACGGGTCGCTAAGCCCATTGTCAGGTCTTGCGTCGGGGTTAGGATATGACTCGAATTGGGCCCAAAGGTGCTAAAATTTCGAAAAGGGCCCAGCCCAATCCACCTTCGGGCTCGATCTCGAAGCCCACCAAATCCAAGTTGTCAAGTCGCTCGGGCATTCAAAAAAGTCAACGCTCCATCCGGCGCCTTGTCCTTCCTTCCCCACAACGGCGCTGTTGCTGTTCCCGCCGAAGTGACACGTGGGCCCCGGCGGACATGACGACCTCACATGCGAGGAGGTCGCGAGGAAAAAAAAAAAAGGTTCGATCTTTAAAAGCGATCGACACTTTTTTTCTTTTCTCTCTTTGTTTTTTTTTTCCGCCCACCTCCAATGCCGCGTGTAGAGCACCACCCCCCACCCATGAAAAGATTCACCAAATTATTTGCTTGGAAGAAGAAGAAAAAGATTTGATCCCATGCCGAATTCTTTAATCACCCACCAAATCTTGAATTAGACGCTTTTCTTCTTCTTCTTTTTTCCCCCGATAATAATGTACTAATGCGCCAGCGCTTGATGCATAGTCGAAAGTTGAAAACGACCCTCGAGTGCCGGGAATTTGTTTAATCCGAGGAAGAGGGTACGAGACGGTCATGTCCGATTGACGTTACGCGCTCCTTTGCTGTCATGATTTTAGATGCAATATCGGTGGAATGAACTCGCAACAAGGGATCGCGAGCAACTTTAGATGAAAATTGCGTGAGCGTAAAATCGGAAATTGTTATGCAAATGAAATGTCACAAATGCACGATCTCTTGTTTACTTGATCTGATTTTTGATTCTTGATGTTGAAATCGATCGCCATACAAACCGTCGTCGCTTTTGTTTGTGTTTTTGCCCTTTTCCCATTTAAAGATAACTTTGTCCTGGAAAAGGGGGTCCCTAAGGACCCTACCGCGATCACTTTGATGAAAAAAGGATTTGGTGGGGGGGAATTTCGGTTGGCCTCACATCTCTGACTGAGGATTTCAGAAGTAGCCGCATGCATCAAAATACGCACACTCGATTGCATATGTAGAAAAAAGGATTTGCTTACTTTCGTTCCACGAGAGGGATGGTGTTTCGACTTTCGCATGCTCGTGCTACACGAGTCGGGATCACGTCGTTCGTACTCTTGAATTGCCCAAAAGAGAAAGGAGAAAAAAGAAAAATATCCTCTGAAGAAAGATTTACAGGGTAACGAAACTAGAGAGCTATAAATAAGTGAAATGGACGTGTCGAGTTAAAAATGATTCTATCTAAATTAACTCATCTAAACCGTTTTAATCCTTCTGAAAATAATATGAATCGACTTATTCAGGTCAAAGAATTGGGTGTGTTGGTCGAGGAATTGGGGATTCCACACGTTCCCCTTTTCATGCAGCAGAGTCAAAAAAGAAATCCTGGGCACCGATCTGTCTTAAGGAAAAAACCAATGAGATCAGCCAATGGCCTTCGTTGTTCACCCAATTGTCGAACCTGGACCAATCATGATCACCGCCCTTGTTGAAAAACATTCATTCCCTCTTAAAACAAACTGCGCCAGGAAAAATTGTGCCGCGAATTCTCGATCAATCTCACGTATGGAATGCAATTAAGTGCTAAATCATTTGATCAGTTCTATCAAGGTCCTAAGTCTTTATTACAAGATATAATCGAGCTTTAAACTTTTTAGTTGGTTTGATTAAATCCTTGACCGTGGTCTGAAAAATGCTATTAAGTCTTAAGATTTTGTTGAAAAGTACAATTTAAGGCTGCCAAACGAGCTGTTTGAGCAACACAGTGGCAATTTTAGTGCTATTCACCAAAGGGGCTTGATTGTGATTTTTAGAAAGGGTTTAGGACTTAACCGAATCAATCAAAAGTTGCAGGACCTTATTTCATTTCATATGTTAGATTTGGGACTTTTTGTGCAATTTTTCCCTCGAATTATACTCGATTTTTAATCTATATCTACATATTAGATCATGGAGTTATATTATTTTATTGCACAAACGAGAGGATTTTCTTTAAAAAGAGAACATTGCCACAGCTTTCTTCTTAACTGATAATGGAGAAAAACTCTCTCGAATAGATTAAACAGAAAAAGAAGTTGATTTTTTTTTTCGAGGAAATTAAGAGCAATGTGGGAAATAATGTTTCTTAATGCATCTCCCTTTTGGGTTCATTCTTCCATTTTCTGCAGAGAAAATATGCAGAGAGGGAAGCTATCAGGGTTACACTTGGTTTCCCACCTTGCCTCGGTCTGCGAACGGGTGCGGTGCAAAAGCGTTCGGTGAAAGTAGGACGAACTCACTTGTCTTATGTTCTTCCGAATCAATTGGGAAATTTGTGCAGTTGCATCAATAACATGATGAAGAAACTTCTTTTGGAGGCGCACGTGCGAAGGTGGTGATGATAAAGATGCTACAATCAGGAAAAAGAACAGTCGATGCTTCAAGTTGCCACATTCTTACTAATGTGTACACATAATAGAATGTACTGATAAGCTTCCAAAGGCGTAGAGTATGTACTCTTTGTCCTTCTTGTCCATTTGTCTCTTGTAGCGTTCTTGTTTCTCAGTCTGTTGCTGGCTTAGGTGTGAAAAGAAAATAGGTAAAAGAGGGAATGAGAGGAAAGTGCCAACAGTGGAAAAAAAAAAAGGATCACATTTCTGATAAGTAGTGAAGAGCACACCCTCATTTTGAGTATCCCTCCAGAAAACCGCACAAGACATTCTTTCACTCGACTCTTTCTCAAGCCAAACGACCCTTCATCGTCCATGGAAGACCAATGCAGCCCATTTAGCTGGGAATTCTGCTTCCAGGAAGAGGTAATAAGAAGTGCATGAAAGAGCTGTAGAAATTGCGTCTTTCTTCTTTATGTCCTGGTCATGTGAGTCATATTACCTAATACTCACTTTGGTCACAGAGCTTCTTCTCTCTTTTCCTCAGGTTTGTGCTAAAGGGTGTTTGTTTTTGGAATTATAATCTTTTTGTAGGGCCTGGACGAGCTGAGGCAAGCTCTCTTGTTCGCCACTTTGGAGTTACAGACCACAATTGCCTCAGCCAAGGAGGAGATCACCAGGAAAGAGCTAGAGATGGTCCACGTCAAGGATTTGCTGACCAGGACCATGAAAGAGAGAGATGAGGCTCAATCCAGATACAAGGAGCTACAATTGGAGAAACTTATACTCCAACAACAGTTAAGCAGAAAAGAGCAACCAAAATTGGCCGCAGCTCCATCGCCCCGCAAAACTTCTAGCAGCGACAATGAAGCAATGTTGGTTTCCTCAGGAGTAAGTAATTCTCCACTGTCTCCGCCACGGCCACCGGCCCCCACACTGCCACGAGTGGCCTCGGAACTGACGGTCCAGAAGCTGTTGCCACCCAGAGGGAAGCTATTGCAGGCAGTGATGGAGGCCGGACCGCTCCTCCAGACGCTTCTTCTGGCGGGTCCCCTGCCTCAGTGGGAGCACCCACCGCCGCCGCTTGACTCTACCGAGATTCCTCCTGTGGCCATTCCTTCTCCGAGCTCCAGTGCGAAGTTCAATGGTGGTTTCGGTAACAAGAGGGGTTCGGAATGCAGTGAAACCTCTGAATCCCCCAAGAACAAGCATCAGAAGCTCATTTTACATTGATAAAAGAGCAAGTGCTTACTAAAAACCATAACTTTAGTGTGCTCTTTTCCTCTTTTTCTCCTAGAATGATGAAGTGGGTGTGGCTCGTTTGCTTCACTTTAGAGGTAGACCAAGTCTCTTCTAGAATTACAAAAGAGGGATATTTAACTTACAGTCCGAGATGGAAATAGCCAATCCCGTTCAGTGTTAAGGGTTCTAATTGTGGATATATGCGTGCATAGAGTTCTGGCATAACCTGTTCAGATTAGTAGGGGCGAAATCTAATACCACATGCATTGGCTCTCTAACTTCTGAATACAACTTTCGGGACTCTCAAGACACTCTTCGGGTATATGTGGGGTGGGGGAAATGAAGAAGAATGCTATGATTTTCTCTACTTACTTTCTGGCTTTTCTGCTGGATGTGTTAAAGCATATGATGGTGATGATGAGTGTGTGTGACCATGACATGCAATCATCAATCTTCCCAGGGATTTTCCTTCCATGTTTGGTGCCTGCCATTGAAAGTGCACCTAATTAGACTTCACCGCCATCATGACTTTACTAATTTAATATCACTTGGAGAAAAAGCATTATCTCTGAGAAACGAGAATGATTCTGTGTTGTAACCATATCAGAATCTCCTCATATTTTTTTATTATGTTATATCCAATCCAGCAAAAGGTTCACATAATTATGATTAACCAGAAACAACCGACTACAATGTTATCCGTTAGATCGAGAGAACAAGACTTTTGTAAAATCCAACCGATAACGTATGAGCTCACATGTATAGAAAAGATTACGCATCGCATTTCGATAATTTCTTCATAGTATTCTCGTGATAGCGGTATCGGTTCGTAGGGAAAAAAAAGTACTTCACTTCAATAAATTAATCAAAAAGGCCAGAGATTTTGAATGCTAAATTTTTCAAGGACAGGAAAGAGAGAGGAAATCATCACCAACGCAAGAAGTCAAAAGGGGAGGAATTTTATAGGAGCTGAGGGGGGCTAAAAAGGAGAGATGGGTTGCTTTCTTTGAACGGTTTATGAAGATTATCATGGGGACGCACATGCTGCTTGAGCGAGGATTATACATTGATCAAAGGGGTCCCACGCGCTTTCATTTTGAGGACCCTGACCACCCCCTTGCACCGTTCCTATGCGCGGTCGCCAATGGGGGAGCGGCTTCTGCTTCCCACCTTTTTTTTTTTTTTGCATTGGATTAGATGGAGAATGTTTTGTGAAAGCTTTACCCACTTCGCATCACGTTTACACCGGATGCCGTTTATTTCGTGAAAAATATAATATTTTTTTCAAAAGAGGGACGATATTTTCTGGTATGAGGTTGAAACCTAAAAATGAACTGAAAAATATATACCGTCGCTTTGTATGAAAACTCCAATTCGATTTTCCTTAACACACATGCACGACTCGGGAGCTAAAGATTGGCATAAGGGTAACGAAGAACCAGATACATGCATCAAAGTCCTTGCCCTAGCCTAGATGAATCTCGACCGTAGCACTAGAGATTGGGGCCCAGCCCTAATGGATTGAGGTATGAGCGTAGGGGTATTGGGCTTGGCCTTGATGGACCCGAGCGTAGGCATAGGGTCTAGAGCCAGACCTTGACGTACTCTCAGTGCAAGGACTGGGAATCCGAGCCTCAAACTTGAAAGAACCCCGACTTGGCACAGAACCCGAGCCCAAGTGCCGAAGACTCGAGCACGGTCTTTGTGGGCACGGGCCTTAGTGTTGGGGATTCGAGCTCGGGTATTGAAATCTCATGCTTGACCCTTCTAGACTCGGTCTCGGGTGCTAGGGCATCTAGCAAGGGCGCTGGAACTTCTTGCTCAGCCTTGATGGACCTCGGTCCTAACAATGGGGTCCCAAGCTTTGCCTCAATGTACCCGAGCGTAGACGTCGAGTACCCAAGCGCGGGCCTTGGGGTCTTGGGCAAGGACACTAGTGTCACGGGCTCAGCTTTGATAGACTTGGGCCTGAGTGTCGAAGACTTGATCCTCAGCGTCAGGGATTTGAGAATCGGCATTGGGTTTTCGCATCAAAGTGTAGAGTTATAGGAACAAATTATAATACTTAGTTATAATTTGAAAAATGATTTTCATTCTTTTAAAGAAGAAGTTATTCTTCCATATTTAAGCACAGCTTTTCTGTTGAATCGTTTTTCTAAACAAATCAAACACTGAAAAATGAGATTTTTTTTCGAAAAATATTTTTATTGAAGTAAACGAAACCTTAATAATATTTATTTTTATTTAATTCCGTTCTATTCTGTTAGCCCTTAATATATATAAATAATTAGTCGAATAAATGAATCTCATCTCATTGTGGATCAAGTTTCTAGAAATTCTCTTGGAAAGATTGTTGATAGCTCGAACATCCCATCAAAAGAATTCATCTTATTGGGTTAGATCTTGTGGCTGACGTTCAATTTCAGGGATTTTAGATAGGGGATTACTCCCACTGTTTTATGGTAATCAGAATAGGAATTCGTCACTAGTAGTGGCCATCTCAAGTTCTCCTTTTTGAATTTCGAGGTCATAGAAAGAGAAAATTTTTGCTTTTGGTACGTTGACAACGGAGATTGACTTTGGCTTGTTACGAGACAACATACATTATTTTCTTGAAAAACCCATTACTTGCATCGTGTAGATGGAAGATAGAGAATCGAGCAATCCGTATTATAAATGTTCTTGAAGCTTACTATGTAGCCTTTTGTAGATTGACTGTTGAGGCGCTTCATCAAACGTTCTCTTAAGAAATTGATGGAATTGCATTGTAAAATCATAATTCGAAGCTTTGAATGGAGAAGTTGTTCAGATCATCGACCTTAGATCCGAACAACAATTTCATCATATCAAATATAACATGCATTCGCTGAAGAAATCTACGAGACACGTGTGAACCATCTGTCCGAAAATCCAAGCTACCTTGGATCTGATGGCCGAAAGAACACATGAAAAAGGAAACAAAGGGAAAAAGAAAAGAAATGAAAAGGAAAATAAGGGAAGAAAACAACACAAAAAAAGGATTTGGAGAAGCGACGCTTCCACAGTGCCAGCCTTCTCCACCTCTCCAACTGGACTCTCTGCTGAAACAACCCGAATGTCCTCCCTTCACTGCCATCCGTTTCCAACCCCGTTGTCGCCAATTTGCCATCACAAGCGTCTCCCATGTCCAAGACTCCATCTTTTTACCACCAAAAGCAGACCCTCTTTCGCTCTCCCCTCACTCTCCACAACCCTCTGCAGACACCCATTTCGCTGCTCCTCCATGTCCGTTCAGGAAGACACTCCCACGTCTCAGGTTCAACCTTCTCTCTTCTCTGAGACCATAACCCTCGTCTTAGTTTTGAGTACAAGAGTTAGCCCACAGCCACTCTGGTGTTGTAATTTTCCTTCTTCATGGAACCGGAAGTCCATGACAGCTTAAATTGAGTCGCGGCAAGGCGTAAAACGTTGATAACTAAAAATAAACCTGAGGATGATCTTAAAATTCGGCTAAAAAGATTTCAATCTCCTTTAGTTCTGAATGAAAGGAAAAAAAGAGAGTTAATGCCTTTGCAGCTTTAATTATCCCTTGCCAGTGATCGTAGCTTTTGGAAGGTGAAAAAGGAGTAGATTTTGGAACTTCTGTGACGAGGACACAACCTTATCCCTTTACGTGCCGTTGTTAGCGTGGGTGTTTGTCATTTTCTAAGTGGGATCAGTGCGAAGAAAAAGGTTATATATATATATATATATATAAATAAAGCCACCTGGACACCTTGGTAGATGTTACACATGTCGAGAAAGGATTCCAGGTAATAATCTTGAATGAGAAAATGGATTCTAGCATAAAAAAATCCAATGAATGAATTACTAGCACACTCGTTTCTTTTCTTTCAGTACCTCAGTTGGCCGGCCCTTGGCATTGGAAAATGCTGAAAGAAGTGTTGGATGTAGCACCGAGTCTGTTTCTTTTGCAAATGCTAATCGGTCAAGATTATACGTCAACTTTTTTGGTTAATGTCTGAGAACTTAGGCAAGTATTGCCGAATCTAATTACTATGTGCATTTGGGGATTTGCAATGACCTGGTAGCACATTCCTTCCTTAAGAGATGGATGCGAAAAGAATGGCTGCTCAAGCTAATCTGCATATAGACTTGATATTGACGAGGGTGGGCTGACAGAGATTGAAGTTTGCGTTTTACTTTTGAGATCAGGAGTAAAATTATAGCTGTATCCGCAGGAGTTGATAGTCTTGTAATGATTGTTGGAAACCTCAGGTAGGATTTTTTTTGCTGATGAGGTAGTTATTTTATTTTATTATTATACATATTTTTTATATCTGGCCTCCTAGTCATGAATATAATTAGAAGAGTACAGTACGATGACAAGTGTGTTCTATACATTTTTCCTTTTCTTTGGTATAATCCAATATGTCTCTTGATACTTTATTTTTCATATAGAAGCTATCTTGCTAATTTATGCTTTCGACATGTCCTGGGATGATGATCAGTTGCTGGATAGCCCACTCCACTGTAGGGCTTACTGGGTTAATAAATCTTTGATTGCTTGGAATGTGGACATTGAAGATGGTTCCTGCTTCATGTATGCCAGTAAATGCGCTTCATTAGCTGTTACAGATGGTGGCATTCAAGGTCGGCATCCTTCTAAATACTGGCGTCAACCATCTTCATCTCTGTTTCTTAAAATTCCTATTTATATCAGTATACAGTTTTTTTTTTTTTTTTAAGGAAGTTGATTCTTTCTGCATAATAGCAGGTTATGATGTGAAGATAAAACTCGAAAGAGCTGGTGGTCCTCTTCCTGCAAATGTGAACTCTGTTTTTTGTCGACCAAATGATTATCCTTGATAATTTCTATGTTATAAAGTGTTGATGATTCCTTGAACTTTTGATATTAGGTAATTGAAAAATTTCCGCATATCCGAGACTATGGAGCTTTTGAACTCCCTTCTTCTCTGGATGCCAAAACTCTCCTCAAATGCCAATTAGTTGTTGCCATATCTAAATGTAAGTCTGACATAAAATTAAGTATATATATTTTTGTGTGAATTATGTGTTTACTATCCTTAAAATTGTCTCCACCTGTCATTCTTGTCTGCGCAGTTCTAATTCTGGAGTAGATTCGAAATGTTATGATTTGTGGCAGCCAATGATGCTTCACAGATGTTGCTTCTTGCCTAGATATAGTTCGCTAGTCTTTTCTTTCATTAACTACGAAATGTCTGCAGCGTGATGCTCTGCCCATTTCCATAGGCATGTCGCTTGTGGTTTTGGTAATTCATTAGACTTGTGCAATCATTTTGGTTCACAACCTTTGACTTGTAACTCTATGCTTGACTAAATCACACACACACACCAGGCCTATTGCCTCTTATGAACTGGTGGAGCCAGGAGTAATTGGCCTTCATTATTCTTCTTCTCATGAAACAGCTGATGGGAGATGCTGCAATGCCACGGGTCTGCAGTTTCCTGGCGTCCTTGATGAGTTATTTGCTTACACCGGTCCTCTAGGGACAGTTTTCTCAGAAGATGCTATCTGTCTTTACCTTTGGGCTCCAACTGCTCATGTATGTCGATTCTTGAAAATTTTGTTGTGTTTGATGTGTAATTGAATTAGATTTGGTGCTGAGGTGTTCTCTTTTCCTCCCGATTGCTTTCTAGAGTAGACAGTACGAGCTTTTCTTTATAGGGAACCATCCAGTGGGGATCCATTTGAAATTGTGCCCCTAGAGGAGGTTGAAGGTGTCTGGACTGCTAAAGGGCCCAAAGATTGGGAAGGATGCTACTATGTGTATGAAGTCTGTGTTTATCATTGGACCACCTTGCAAGTTGAAAAATGCTATACAAATGATCCTTATTCCAGAGGGTATGCTGGCTATTTCCTTTAGTTGTGCCTGTGTAGATCTCATCAATGTGTAGCTCAGCTGAATATAGCATTTGAAATTTCAAGTTAATGGTTGGAATGTTTTAATCGCAATATTTGTTGTTAATGCAGTCTATCATCAGATGGTCGGCGGACATTACTGGTGAATCTCAATTCTGAAGCTTTAAAACCTGAAGAATGGGATAAATTGGCAGACGAGAAGGCCCACATTGAATCCTGTGCTGATATCAGTATTTATGAGTTGCATATACGGGATTTCAGGTTAATTCAAAAGTTTCCTCTGTTTTTCGTCTCAATGTGGCTCATCTTATTTCTTTAAGTTGTTTCATTTGGCTTTTTAAAAGATTAAGTTACACATTGCTTGCAAATTCCTTGCGTGTGGGAGAACTCTTGATTGGACATGCTGTTCTGTGCTCTGCCTTACTCCCGCCGTGAGACTGCTTTCATCATCTTTTGAGCTTAATAGTTATCAATTTTGTACTTGATGACATTCCTGATGCCAACTTCATGTGGTGCATTCATCGTATATGGCTCATGGCAACCTCATCCACATATGTAGGAGATTCTGCTAATTGGTTCTTTTGTGGTGTAATATAGTTGTCTGCACCTTTCTACATACTTCGTCTGCTGTCCTCTGCATATACTTTACTGCAGTTTTTGCCAGTGCTTCTGCTCATCTTGGTTATGTCTATTGCCACTGCAGTGCCAATGACTGTACGGTTCACCCCGACATTCGTGGTAGTTATGAGGCGTTTACTTTGCAGGTGTTTCTTTTTTCAATGACTTTTACATTGTTACAGCTAATATAGTAGGGCTTAATTTTCAATAGACTAGAAGGATTGAATCATGCAATGTCCAGAGAGGGTCTTTTGTCAGTTAAAAAATCAACAAGGATTGAGGTGCGATGAATGGAAGGAAGATCAGCAATTAGAATGCAATTGCATCCAAGATAATACGTTTTCCTTTGTTAACTTAGATTTGTTGCTTCACATAGTCCAAAACAGATAAACCTTTTCACTGTTTTATGCAAGTATTTTGTCCCAGGACTTATCTTTTTGGCCGACATTCAAGCCTACTGCCGCCATCATTCTAGCTTAGTATCAACAGGGTTCTTAAATCTCAACTATGTGCTGGTCCCTTAAACCACTGACTCTTTTCCTGCTCCTACCCCTTACAACAATCATTTTCTTTGCCACAAACTTCTCGTCTAGCATTTTAATCATCAATCACTCTTTGTAATCTACTTTGGGGCACTCATGTACTTTCTATCAAGAGAGATAGGGAGCCTGATCACTAAATTTTCCTTTGGATGTTGCTGCTAATGTTCTTTCATTGGGTTTAATTCAAGAGTGGGACAGAAGGAGCATGTGGAAAGGTGGGGATGTAAATCTCCATTATATCTTTCCTAATGGTTGATTGTGATCGAGATTCTGTCACTATTGAGTCAAAGTGAAATGAAATAAGTTTTTTGCTAATGCTCTTCACTTTCTGCCATAAAAGGAGTCAGCTGGTGTGCAGCACTTAAAGAAGTTATCAGATGCTGGCATCACACATGTCCATCTCCTGCCAACTTTCCAGTTTGCTGGTGTGGATGATGAGAAAGAGAAATGGAAGTTTGTGGGTAATATTCTATCTTACTCTTAGGAATTTGTTATCCCTAATCACACTCCATCCAACTCTACTCAGAACAATAAAGATTTGAATGTGGTAACTTGGAAGCATATCAAGTAGAAGTATTGTCTTGTTGGGAATCCAACCATATCGTAATGTTCTATTCCCTTGTCATGCTTGATCTTTCAAGCAGCTATATCAATATGTCAGTGTAGGTCGAACTACCATCTTTGTAACCACTATTTCTCTTTTTTAGATTTGTGTGACTATTCAATTCTAATAGGAATCAGTTGAGAAGATACGTTCTTTTACATTTTTTCACTCGAATAAACTTGATTTTTCTTATGTCGCATTGTCCTTTCTCTTGACACTAATGGCTTTTGCAGATGTCAAGAAGCTGGAAGAACTACCTCCTGACTCAGATGAGCAGCAATTTCAGATCACAGCAATCCAAAATGAAGATGGCTACAATTGGGGGTAAGCTACACTTAACTGATTTGTTCCAAGATGTAGAACCTATATAAAAACACCGTATAACAGGTCTACTAGGACATGGGTATCTTTCTTGGGTGGGGCAGGAAGTACATTTATCTTTTACCAATTAACCAATTTGTAAATGCTGGAGTAGATCCTAAAGAGATTTCAAGCTAATATTGTTAACAGTGATAATCTCCTAGAAAAAGAAGCTGATATAGATGTAGGTGGATCAGCCTTGTCGAAGTTGCTTAAAGTCAATGTAAAAGACCCCTGGGACTAGAAAAGATGGAGAAGACTTATTTTGTAGGAGAATGCACATGATCATGTTGGAGCTGTTCATAGGTTGAATACTAATTGTGTGACAACCAAATGATTTTGTTGATGGCGTTAAAGAGGTGAAGACAAAAATTATGATTACTACTTGTGCCTCAGCTGGCTTTAGCCATGTTTTCGTTGAAGGAGTGAAACAAGAAAAAATATAAATAAGTGAAAGAGGAAATACTTTTTTGTGTGGAAATTTTCATAGAGAAGTGAAATAGGAGGGAAGGGACTGCTCATAGTAGGTTTTAAAAATCCTCTGAATAGTGGGCGGAGATGGAGGGAAATGAGAAGTACCATGAAGATCAAAATAGTTTACTTTTGAAATTGATTACTGGTAAAAAATTTGGTCAGGTTACCCTTGTAGAAACTGGTTCTTGAGGGTCTCGGTCCTTGCCTCTTGCAATTTGCTCCACGGGGTGATGCATGAGTGATGGTGCTGCTTTAATCCCACCTTAGGGTGCTGAGTTTAAATCCATCCTCATGTAATCACCTCAGACTTACTGGGGTGCAGTGGCAGGGCCCTGCCTTAACCCCACAAGGAATTTTTTTTGCTGCAACATGCATAAGCAAGAATGGCGCAGGCTCTTCCCATGGTCATAAAAGAAAACATTGGTGGCGAACCCCTTCAATTTATCATTCCTTTCCTTTCCCTTATTTAATCGCGATTGTAAAATATAAATAGGATTTTCTTTCCAACTTCTCTCCGTTCTTCTCATCTCTTATTTTCCTTGCGGCTGCAACTTAAATTTCCAAGTACTGGATTCTCTATTAAGTCTTACTATCTCAGTGATAATTGTTATTTTGCTTGTATGAGTAATGTGCAGGTACAATCCCATTTTATGGGGTGTCCCGAAAGGAAGCTATGCTAGGAACCCCAATGGTCCCTCCCGTACTATGGAGTTTAGAAGGATGGTTCAGGTCTGGAAATTGGATCTTCCTTTATGATTGACATAACATCCATACTTCATTGTCATTTATAGATCATTCATGTGATGGAGATGTAGTGTTACTGGCGAAAAGACTCACGTTGATGATTTTGTTCTGCATATGATTAATTGCAAATTGCAGGCGCTCAACAAAATGGGCCTTCGAGTTGTAATGGATGTTGTCTACAATCATTTGCATGCAAGTGGACCATTCGATGAGAATTCTGTTCTTGATAAGGTACTTTTGTTGTATTCACACCTCTTGAACAGTGTCTCAAGCCTTAAATGGTCTGTTATGAGCATTACACTTCAGATTACAAAGAAGTCTCACATATTTCAGTGCGAACACCTCTTTGCCATGCTGAATTTTTTTTTGTCTCTTTGTAGATTGTTCCAGGTTACTACCTGAGGAGAAATGCTGATGGTTTTATTGAGCATAGTACATGCATCAACAACACAGCCAGTGAGCATTTCATGATGGAGAGGTTGATTCTTGATGACCTTCTATGCTGGGCAGTTGACTACAAGGTGACGAGTTGTGACTGACTATTATGTACAACTCTAATGACAAATTCTGAGTTTCAACTTTTAGTTGCAAAGAATGATTTTTCTTTTAATTGCATTTAGTGGTCTTGTAAGCCTAGCTTAGAATTTCTTGCATCGTGTCTTTTCTAGCTCACGTCTTTCCATCTACACAGTGAGCCTTACGATTGCTGACATTTGATATCATGCCTCTTTTATTAGGTTGATGGGTTCCGCTTTGACCTTATGGGTCACATTATGAAACGGACTATGGTATGCCACTTTGCATCTCCATCCTTCTTCATATACTTTCTGGTCCCCATTTATTCAGGGTGCGTAGAGGAATTTTTTTTTTGAGAATATATGCCAACTGCACTGGTTCCGTTCTTTTTCCTATTTTATGAATTGCTTAGTGGACTTCTCTGGCTTGGCTGAGTTGGGTATGCTTTAAGTAAACAGCGATTTCACATTGTTTCAAGCATACGGCTATCGGGTGTTACATGTGCATTGCTGAGTTAGATTTGTGTCAACAGAGACCACATTATACCAGCGAGATCAATGAGTGACCATAAAAAGAGATACCCGTAGTAGCCTAGTGTAGTGTTCGTTTGGTCGTGGTATGGAACAAGGATGGATACTTCCTTCTTTGAGTTTTGGAGCACTCATCATTCACTGTGTAAGATGTGAATCTAATACTTCTTTTAGTTTCTTATTTAGAATCACAAAAAAAGTGCCATAACGATTATAATTATTCATATCACACATTACTTGTCCAAGACTCATCTCATGTTCTGGCTGCAAGTGTTAGATATGAAGTGTGTTGGTTTTGCACAAATACACAGCAATATGTATTATACTGTGCAAGATTTAAACTGATGAACAATTTGCCTCTTTTTTTCAGCTCAAAGCCAAAGCTGCACTTCATGGACTATCAAAAGAAAAGAATGGAGTTGACGGTTCTTGTGTATATATGTAAGTTTGGAGTTTTATTAAAATGTGAAGTGGTATTGTTTTGCGTGACAATCTTGTTTCCTCTCTGCTAGTGGTGTTAACTTTGTTACTTAGTGACACCGCATGCTTTCATCAACTAGATACGGTGAAGGATGGGACTTTGGTGAAGTTGCCAAAAATGGAAGGGGCATTAATGCTTCTCAGTTCAATCTTTGTGGAACTGGAATTGGGAGGTAATAATACTTTACATCACCTATAAATTTGTAGATGCCCGTGTAGACATTAATGAATACATGCACAAACTACATAAGGTAGGCAGAAGCATCTGTGCATATGTACATGATGCAGACATATGATACTAATTCCTAATCATCTGGCAATGTGATTCAGCTTTAATGATCGAATTCGAGATGCAATTCTTGGAGGATCTCCATTTGGTCATCCTCTTCAGCAAGGATTTGCAACTGGTCTATACCTGCAGGTAGATATTGCACAATGTTCTCAATTTGGACACGGGTTCTTTTTGTGTTCTTCCAAGTGGAAAATAAACTGTTAATTCTATTGTGTTAATCTTGAGCTCATTGGATTTTGTTAGAGCACAAATTCTTATCTTATTCAGTAGAGGGAAACTAATGTATTGCCCATTTAACTCTCCTTAGATAAGCAATGTAGGATCACTTTAACAACCCCTCTCCCATGCAAATTGCAATGAAAATGGGATGTGGAATTGACAAATAGAGAGCCACACATATGAAGTAAAGTTGGGACAAAACCTAACTCTGAAACCACGTTATAGGGTCTATTCCAAGCTATTAAGTGGAGGGAGACTACATGTATATATGACCCATCCAAGTCACATTAATAAGCAATGTGGGATAATGATCTGATGGTGGAGAACAACTTCTTCTAAAAACTGCTCAAACTCATCCTTTGTTCTGAAGTAATTTACCAGAAAATATACTTATTCTATCAGCTTGCTGTTAACACAGTGTTATCTTCAGTTTCCTGAACCAAATTGGCTGATTCCATGTTATCTCTTTTTCTGTTTAAAGTTGATTGCGAGTCTTCCACTGTCGAATTTTATTCCCCCAAATTTCACTTTTCGTTTATAATTGTAATTTACAGTGTTGTTTAATCTCATGGAGAGAAATCTGCTGTATCTTGGTTAAGTTCTCTATTTGTTGAGTGGATATTGAAGTGAAGTCGCAATTGCTTTCTCCGTCATATGCTGATTCTTTAGGGGAAAGTTGCTACTTATGTGTACTGCATTAATAAGATTATCTGGTTTATTAAGTTCCTTTCTGCAGTGTAATGGCCATGACCATGGTACACAAGCTAAAGAGAAGCTCATGCTTGCTTTGTCAAAGGATCACATCCAGGTTATCATGCTTTCGAGTTATTGCTATTGATTGAGTTAATATATCACAATCTGAAAATGTCTTGCAAAATTGCTTAGTTGAGTTTAGTTGAGTAAGGAAAGGTAGCCACCTTAAAATTGAAAATATAATATAACACAGAATGGCCAGAAAATGAGCATAAAGGACTAGGATGCAAATGCTTTTAATATCATAAGGTGCGATAGTGTACTGCTGTGCCAAGTTGAATAATGGGAAAAATAGCCAGATGAAGCATTGGAGGGATGACTTCACTTGCTGGTCCACATGACCCTTATAATCTTAAGAGTAAGTCCTCTTCATCTGATTCTGATGTAATGTTAACATAATAAGTGCCTTTCTCAGGCTGGGATGGCAGCAAACTTGAGGGACTATGTCTTCACTAATAATGAGGGCAATGAGGTATGTGTTTAGCAGTGGTGTCTTCCTTTTCTTCTGGTGTGTTAGAACTTTCTTTGATAGGCATCTGTCTTTGAGTTATACTTCATCATTGAGGCCTGCTTGTAAAAAATGAATTATAGTACTTCAAAAACTTGTTGCCAGGAAACATGTTTAGCTTATTTCTATATGTCTTGGTAGTTGTTGTATTTGAGCTAACTGTTGTTGTTCATGCGACTAAATGTGCCTTAGGAAAGGGAATATACCAAATTGCCTATCATTTCTATAAGTTAATAGATGGTATACACAGATGCCATGACCAGGTCTGACTGCTTTCATGATTATTAATAGCCATGAAGCTAATTGATTTTCAGGTGAAAGGGTCTGAAGTTTTAACTTATGATGGAAGTCCTGTAGCATATGCTCTGTGCCCCACTGAAACAGTAAGAAATCTTCATTTCTTTCTTCATGCTGGTTTCTCTGTCTCTCCTGTGCGTGACATTTTTACCTGTATTAGTCATTTATATGCTCCTGTCAAGATGGTAGACATCTATAACAACGTGAAATTAGTGTTCCTCTTAATTCTGATATACAGGATACAGGTGGCAAGAATTACTAGGACTAAACTCCTAGGATAAATGTCATCTTTGTGAAAACAAAGAGAAAAGAGTCTCATTGACTAAGAAGATTTGTATTTATTGCGTGAAGCATCGAATGCATACTTCATATTGGACAATATGAGTTGAAAAATATATGCTGATCCATTTTTTGCATGTGATTTTGTATTATATAGGACTAGAATGGGGGGCTATTCCCTGAATAGTGGATGAATTACAGTCTTAACAAGATGTGGTGTAAATATGACTGTAACTTTGCAACCCTACATTGCCAGGGAGAATGCTACAGAGTAGGGCTTACTGTCATGGTTCTATGTGCAGTTGCTTGACAAAACGAGTCAGTATGCACTTTGCTGAAAACTTTGTCTATTCCCAGTATTCATCAATTGCATATGCGATATACTCTTGATGTTATCATGATCTGCAAGAACTTCCATCACTTTTCAAGTTTCTTGTATGGTGTGTCTTTCCAATATTTTGCAGCTTAATAGCTGTTCCATTGACACCATTTATTGCTCTAACAGGTTAATTATGTTTCTGCTCATGACAATGAGACCCTGTTCGACATTGTAAGCTTGAAGGTATGCAGTTTGCATTTTTTGCATATCATACTGACTTTCCATTCTTCTTCGAGGTTAGAATTCCTCCAACATGTACACCTAACAGGAACAGGGGAAACCGATACTTGACTTATTAACTTTGACTTTTCCATCTAACCTTGCTCCCCTTACTTTCAGACTCCTATGTCAATTTCTGTGGATGAGAGGTGCAGGATGAATCATCTGGCAACAAGTATAATCGCACTTTCACAGGTTTTTGTGGAACTCTCCTGTTATGTGAAACAGCTTATTTCTGTGAATTTTGAAGGAAATCAACATCTTGAGACTCATAATTCTTTGAAATGCCTGTGTATTCTTGTCACATTCTTTCCTCAAGTATTCACTTGCATGTTAATTCACTTAGGGCATCCCCTTTTTCCATTGTGGCGATGAGTTACTACGATCCAAATCACTTGATCGCGATTCTTACAACTCTGGTGACTGGTTCAACAGGTGAAGTTTGAATCTTTCCGTCAGCTTTCCACTTTCTTTATAAATGTTCCGTTTTCAGCTGTAATGAAGATTAAGATGAGAAGAGATTAGTATCTACTGAAGTTGCTTTAAGGCCAATTGTTATATTTCTCTTCTTAATCTGACATTAATATCTTACTATTATTGTTTTCAGACTGGACTTCACTTACAACGATAATAATTGGGGTGTTGGACTTCCCCCAAAAGAAAAAAATGAGAAAAATTGGCCTCTGTAAGTTAATTAGAGTTCCAAATTGTTTCTTGGTTTTGATCACCTTGATGTCTCCTCTTGGTCTCCCATTGGAGTCATTGCATTTATGCTCGATGTCTATTTTGCATGATTGTTTTCCTTTTGGTTTTTTTGCCAGAATCAAACCAAGACTAGCAGATCCATCATTCAAGCCTCAAAAGAGTAATATCCTTGCTGCTGTGGATAATTTCTTGAATGTGTTATGTATTAGGTACTCTTCACCCCTTTTCCGTTTGAAGACTGCAAATGCTATCCAGGTGAGATCAATTCTCACAACATTGGAGACTGTTGCTCTTGTATGCAGCCACGTATTTATTTATGTGAATTACAATACTTTTGGAAAAGAAAGTATTGTACTGTTGGCAATAGGTGACTTGTGCATGTGTATGGACTTTCTCGTGAGTGGAGGGATTTTTCTTTAGATAGAACTGAAAACAATGATAGTAAGCTTACTGTATTTGGATCAATTGTATTAACAAGTACCTAAATGTAAAGGAACAGTGGATGACTTGCTTGTCAGAAATATTTTGTAAACTTGAGTTTCCACTATAAATGGAAAATTACTGAATAAAATCTGATTCAATTCTATTATCTATATTATTTATTATTCTCTGGTTATCTCTGTTTGGCCTTGATAGAAGCTTAGGTTATCTCTTGTAGATGAGAGCTCTTCTTTTTCATGGGTTTGCCTTCCTAGTGGCGCCAGTATGAGTGAAATTTTTTGCTAATGTATGGATGGAACGAGTATGGTAATTCATCAAATAAAAGGGAAAACTTATGGCTTCTTGAGACTTCTGCACATGCACAATGTTCATAATTCTTTTAAATGCTCATTTTCTGGCCAACTGTTTAATTGGCTAATACTATTAATTGATGGAACAAGGTTGACTTTTGCTTAGCATGCATAAACTCATTATTTGTCAATCAATGAGAAGTAATTCTTTCTCATTAGCTTCTCCAAGTAAGTGTCACTGGCTGGTGAACGTGTCATCGACATGTTGGGGAGTCAAAATGAAAATGTAATTGTTAAGAGCCCTGGAGTGTGCAGACCAAAAGAAAGGTCTTGTAGGTTCTTATGTGCTTCCACTTTTGTAGGAACGTGTACATTTTCTCAATACCGGTCCATCACAAATCCCTGGTGTTATAGTGATCAGCATTGAAGATGGCCATGAAGGTGTTCCGGGATTGACTCAACTAGACCCCATGTTAGTGAAAGTAAAATATCCATATTGCTTCTCGTTATATAATTGCTCAATCTCATAGGAATTTGTTCTTGACAGCTACTCATACATTGCGCTTGTTATCAATGCCCGCCCATCTGAGGTTTCATTTGCTAGCCTGACATTGCGAACAAAAGCCCTTCAACTGCATCCTGTGCAGGTAGAGAGTAGTACTTGCAGTTACTTTGAATCATCATTATAGAGTTGCCCCCTTGAATTCTATTATTTATCTTTTGGCCTATTTTTTGTGATTATGCTTTGATGAAATAGCTGTTTATGTTATGCTCATGGCTTCAATATGCGTGACACAGGTTATGTCAACTGATGACATAGTGAAGAGATCGCGTTTTGAGGCATCCTCGGGATGCTTTATCATTCCAGCAAGGACCACGTCTGTGTTCGTTGAGCCAAGAAATATTTGACTAAGTGCGGCCAATGAGGCACCTGATGTTTCACATCGCAATGAGTTGGTTAGTTTATGAAAAGTTTCACAGTCCAGAGCTTGCGAGACATGCTTTACCCTCTCTTCGGCTAATTAAAATCGAAGCAAAAGCAGTATGGCCCTAAACAACTATCGTGATGATGACGACAACAAAAGTGGTGTTAGGAACTCCTCGTCATGGTCCTCGGCGCCTGAATAGATACTGAACAGTATGCGACTTGTGTCAGCCATAATAACCTCCTGTCTAGAAGTGGGGAAGTTTAATAAAGAACTATTATAATGCTATTTACGTCGTTAATAACAATCTCTTTTTTGATGACATTATAGTTTAATCTTATCTGCACTCTCCTCCCGAAAATTTTCAGAGGTTTTTTTGCTTCAGCTGTTGAGCAGCTGATGATGTCGCACAAGTTGCTCGTGGAAGCCAAGTGAAAGAGACTTTTCCCTGATTAAATGAGTGGTTTGCAGCTAAAATCGGTGGAGTTGGCATCAAGTCCTTATCCTGGAAGCAAGCTTTATATTTACATAGTTCAATATTAAATCTACTTGCATTGAAGTAATCAACCTAGCAAGGACCAAGTGTTATTGGCCGACATTTTACCCGTCTCTTTCGTGGTTTTCCCCGAATTCGTGCTGTGATCGATTGATATGCTTGATAAACTTTCAAACATTACATTTAATTATCCATGGCGTCTTGATCAAAGATCCGAAATGCCTTGTTGCTACCGTCCGGTATGAGAACGCCCTACTAAGGTTCCAAAGCAACCCTTCTCACAGAGATCTTCATGGGTATAGGGAACATGATGCTAGGCACAGCAGCGTATGCAAAATCCTGGAGTAGGGGGAGGGGATGGTTGAATATTTTGTGAAAATCTTAACTTCGGACGGGACGACAAGGTTCACGGATCATCACCAGTGACAGCCAATGAATCTCGCATGATTCACGCAGACTCCACATAATAAAGGATAGCCATAAATCCAATCTTCGTGAACCTCTAGATCCAGATAGATCTGAACTCATTCTTGAACGTGTACGGCAAATTAAATTCAAGAAGTTTATGCGAGCTCATCCCTCAGCTATTGACATTGGGATATCAGGAGGAGTTTACACGTCTGCAGATCTGCAGAAAAAAAGAAGATATCCACGAACTCGTTCAAGAGGGAAAAATGATTAAAATATAGGATATCACTAGCGACGAGTTCTTGTACTAATTATCATCTGTCGCTGTAAGCTTGGGACTGCAAGGTGTTCAAGTCAACTCTATACAGGATTATGGGGTTGCTTTGCCTGGCACTTTAATATTCATGAATGTGGAAAATTCTTTAAAGGACATTGGGAGCACTCACTGGCCACTCCCTCCCACTTCACTCTCTATGCATTCCACGACTTCTTATATATTTAATAGCAGGGAATCTAGAGAAATAATTGAAGTTTTCCTGCCACCTCCTACTAATGTTGCTAATCGTGGGAAGGTCCAGCATAATTGGTAACAGATTGTCATTGAATTGCTTAGCTGCAGTTCCAATACAAATTCAGTAAAGAAAGAAAAATGCGATTTTAAAAGTGGGAATGATATTGTTCCAAAGATGAGGTAATGTTTGGATCCGCATTTGCTTTCCGTAGTTGCGTTTGCGGGTTCTGTATCCACATTGAAGCTTGCCCTCTATTTTTCTTTCCTTGCCTTCTATATTATTATGTGGGAGGATGGTGCTTGATCAAGCTAACTGATGATTTGAAAGATCGCGACTCTTGAATTGAAATGTGTTAAGCTAGTTAAGATGTCATTGGTATCTCATGAATAGGGCCATAAATGTGCAGCTCACCTTTTCATTGACCCATGGAGTTCACCTCAACTTGAAAACCTCTCTTCTTTAGCCCCAATCAAATTTAATTAGCTTGGTTGTCACACTGAGATAACAAGCATACATCCTCGACCAAATCAAGCTGAACGTCCAATCCATGATCAATTTCAGTACTTACAAGAATCTAATGAAATCGACCAACTACGACAGGGCATAGGACGAAGGATGTGATCAAGCACAATTTTCCCACACTTTGATTGGCCGGGAAGAATTAGTGGTGATAGTAATTTCTTGTTCACGTTCCTTTTATTTGCCGCAGTGCAGTTACTCGTGGACTGAGACAAGGTATGGCAGTAGACTGGATTAGGTCTTAAGAGTACATTTCATCAATTCTCTTGCACATTCCGTCAATACTTGGGGGAGTTAATAAACTTTGGGCCTTTCGGTTGCTTTGTTGCAACCACCATGCTTGTATTGAGTGGCTCAGAAGCTACTTATTCTCTCTCTCTCTCTCTCTCTCTCTCTCTCTTCCCCCGCCCCCCCATGGATGACTTGGGAAGCAGAGAATATATAGAATAAGAAAGACATACTATAATGGAAGAGTCGGCTCTATGCGTATTCGGTGGATATATTCTTGCTTCTTGTCTTGGTTACTCACTCATGTCAACGTTTTCTTCCCAAGCCTAGATCTATCGTTAGCTTCCCCATTTTTTGCCATCATACTCTCACTATTCATCACGCAAGGCTCTCCAACTTCTGATAACGCGATAAGCACAATAATAAATGGCAGTAAAATTTTTCTTTAAAATGCCATTTTTTTTATATCTTTCATGGAAGTAGAGAATTACCCAACAATCTTATATGCAGGTGGCTCGATAGCCATATATATATATATATGTATGAATTAGATTGGTGGAGGAATAGTAGAGAATTTCATGATGAATTGGTATTCTTTGCTTCAGCAGAGAACCCACCTCTTGGAGTGGCTTTGGCCGCTTACGTGCTTCACACATTCCACGACCCAATCGTTAACTAAATAAAAAGAAGAAATTGTTCATGCCAAGGAAGGAAGTCCTCCTTAACTAATCATGCACGCATCTCGCCAAACCCCTAACGAGGCTGAAATTGAAACTTACAATGTCCATCACACGTTTATCTTCAATTTCAGGTACGATTTTTCTGTGTAATTCAATAACTATTCTCCCGTCATGAAAAGGCGTAATTCGATTGTGCTCACATCATTGGATTGTAAATCTAGCGGTTGGATTTCCATTACCCGATCTACGGCAATAGTAATTTGCAGATAATAAATCCGTCGAATCGCGCAAGAATATGTACACACCGTAATTGACGCTATGGCATGAGTAGTCCATCATGACATGGCGGATTCGTTCAAGAATAGAATGATGGAATTCGGTCGCCGACGCATAACATCTCGACTCCTTACTGGAACAGCACCAACCATGCACTCTGTATAGTTTTCCTCAGAAAGAAAATGTCAACAAAGCCGCTTCATATCAAGTCAACATCAATGATTGCCTGAATTTTATAATGTGGGAGTGGTGCCTGAGAACGAATTCTTAGTGTGGTTGGTGTTAGAGAAGTAGAAAGGTCGCTAAGAATGCTAGGATGCACATTATGCCAGCTTAAAACTAATCAAGAAGATGCAACATTAAAATCTAACATCTTGAATTCAGTTTATCGTGCTTTTTTTTTCCCTTCATGAGTAAAATGGGATCGTTCTAACAGGCATTTCACGGGTTATCGACCCGATAATATCTTTAGCGCAACACGACTTAAAGAGCTATGTTCATGTAATGCACAGAAGAATTAGTTATTCTTGCAGGACAACCAGAACAGAGAGATGCGTGTCTGAATATGCTAAAATTGGGTGGCCAAACCATGCATATATATCTTCTTTTGGAGGGGTGCGGTGCACATAGTTTAGGTGACGTGGGTGGAGTTGCAAGCTCATATTGATGGTTGCAAGAATGAAGCTTTTGTTGGGGGTTGTTGTCTACCCTTTTGCGAAGGAGTGAGTTGGCAAAGTGTGAGAAAGAGAGTGTCAAGCGGGACAACACATGAATTTGCATTAACCAACCCTCGCACACAATTTATATTCCACCAGTTCTTGAATGATAGCCCACCACCCATCTCCTAATTTTGCATCATTTCTGTTTCGATTTACGGTGGTTTTTATGGGTCTCTCTCTCTCTCTCTCTCTCTCTCTCTCTTTTGTGGGGTGTGGGGGTGTTGGGGGGACTGTCGATGTCCAAGTATAGAAATCGGTAGTGTATAAAATAGGACTTCAAAGGGTGTTGGAAAATCAAGAAAAGATTGGGCGGACTAATTCACACAGTTTACTGTTCCATTGGTGGTGTCATCACATCCCAACATGACTCTAAATATAACTTAAAGACTTCCCTTGCCTCTCCTTAAGAGTCTCTGGCTCTCTCTCTCTCTCTCTCTCTCTCTCTCTAGTGGAAGAAGCTACCATGGAACCCTCAGAAGAAGCAGCTCTTGGAGGTCCTAAAGAGCACACCCAGATCATCATCAAGGGCAAGCGCACGAAGCGGCAGAGGCCACAGTCACCGATCCTTTTTGTGAACCCCGGCTCGCCAATAAGTTCCGAAGGAGGGGATTGCATCGACACCAGCGAGAGCGACAAGGCCGCTGACCTCTCTCCGTCCACTTCTGCCAAATTCCACAACGGCTGCACGGAGGAAGAGGAGGACATGGCCAATTGCCTGATCCTCCTAGCTCAAGGCCAATCCAAAGAGCCCCCAAGAAGGGTCATTATTCAACAAGACCCCGATCATAGCAATAAATTCAACAGCAAGAGGTACTTGGAGGGCTATTGCGTCTATGAGTGCAAGACTTGCAACAAGACCTTCCCTTCCTTCCAAGCCCTAGGTGGTCATCGGGCGAGCCACAAGAAGCTTAAGTTGGCAACAGCCGCGGCCGAAGAGAAGCCGCTGCTGTATAAGCAATTCGTGTTCTTGCCGTCCTCACCGGACGAAGAAGAAGGAGAATTCAAGAAAGTTTCGACTTTCTCTCTTGGGAGTGTTGACGTTTATGGGAGCAATGGTAATGGCAAGAAGCAGGCCAAGATCCATGAGTGCTCCATCTGTGGCACCGAGTTCACATCGGGCCAGGCATTGGGAGGCCACATGAGGCGACACCGCCCACCAGTCGCTGTCGGGGCAAAGCTAGAATCCGACGATGAATCCACGCGGCTGAGTGCTAACGGGCTCTTGTCCCTTGATTTGGATCTCAACCTCCCCGCCCCGGAAGAAGAGAACCGTGATAACTTGTTTCTCTTGAGCTCCAAACAACAGCATCATCATCAGAAGCAATCTCATCCTCCTCTCTTTGTGTCGGCCCCAGCGGTCGTGGATTGCCATTACTGAGCAAGAAATTAATTTAAGGTGATGGGTTGAGTCAATCACAGTTCACAAATTAAAAACCACGCGCGTGGGTCCATGTTAATTTTCCCATGGGCTTTAGTGCATCTGAAGTTGATTTATCTAAATTTCCGGTTCATCAATTATGGGGATGTTCCATGTTAGATTTAAGAAATTACAGAGATATTCAGTTGATTCTTTGGTTACATGTGTATCTTGATTTGGGCTGTTGCATGGACGTCAGTTTCTTTTGTCCAAAAGCAAAATTTGCTGGTCAATCATGGAAAGAGCATGATGGCACAGAACCAGCTTTTCTCTTCTTCATCTTCTTCTTTTTCCCCCCCTTCTTACTTCTTTGTGATCAAGTTTTGTTGTTTTCCAGTAGGTAACAAGAATGTGAATGTCCAGATCAGCGAGAGAGAGAGAGAGAGAGAGAGAGAGAGAGGCTTGCTTGGGGTTGTCACATGCACCAACCAAAAGTGGTGGCTTAGGTTTCATTGTTTAGAAAGCAAGAAAAGCCTCTCTCTCTCTCTCTCTCTCTCTCTCTCTCTCTCTCTTCAAGAATAGAATATGTGAGTGTTTTTTAGGAAGGACACTGAACAATGCACTTCCCTGTATCCACCTCTTGTCCTTTTCTTCTTATGACAAGCAAGCGCATGAAAGTTCCTTTTTTCTTCGTGGGGCTATTTTATTTTTGTCCCTTTATTTTGCATGATTCCCCCGCTTGTTTTCCTCTAATTCTGCCCTAGCCCAGCCTGCAAGGAATGCACCTTATATTTATATATTAACAACAAAACTAAAACCCAAATCCACGACATATATGCCAGCTTCAAGGGATCAGGTAAGAAGCGAGGCAGAGTCCGAGTGGACGGTCCAACTTCACTGAACTCTTGAACTTCTATCTTGTCTCTTCTTCATGGAAAACCCCAGACGGTATAAATTGACTTAGAAGCTTAACTCACCTGGTTTTAAACCTTTAAGCCTGTTGACCTCCCATTGATTACCCTAAAAGAAAAGAAAAATTCGAAAGAGAAGCGCAAGTACCCTTTCTGACATGCTGCTGTGAGCTATGTGCTCGAAGCAGTTAAGAGATATTGGTTGCTGATGGTTTTCTGTGAGGTGCAGCTAGCATTGGTTAGGCGATAATATCTATTAGGGACAACTAGCGTTTAATGAGGACAAAAACAAGGTACCTAACGATCTTTTCCCCGGCATTGTTTTAAGTGGCATGAGCTGTTACTGAGGGGTGGGTGCGTGTCTCCCTCAACTGCATAAGAGATTAAGTTGGGCAGTTAATGCTAATCAGGCGATGCCCCTCTTCTCATTTAGCAAAAGGAGGTTCTTTCTTTGTGAGGTCATCGTTGAACATGGAGTTTCCCAGGTAACGGCGATCGGTTTAGCGACTAAGGAACGGATTTGTGCGCGTGTTCGAATCATACGCGTGCCTGCACGCCGCTGAATGGAGACGGTTTCATGAAGGAAGCACTCTCTTGGAGTTCGGCTCATGTCTCACTCGGTCCATCAGATTGGTGGGTGTTTTATAAATTTAGACTTTACTTATCTAAGGTGGACTTCCTCCTCATAAAACACTAATAAATAAGTATGTCAAGTTGATCCATTACAAAGTTTTCCCTCATTAAAAACAAAAAATATTTTTTTAATATGGGAACTCAATGTCTTTGACAATGGTGGAAAAACAAAGACGTGTTTGTAAAATTACTTTTTGATGGGGTTTAGACTAGTGAGTTTCTTGAATATGAGTACTTCTTTTAAGTTAAGGTTATTGAATTTTATTTGAGCCACTTACCAATGTCAACTTGATCATTCTGATTAACAGGTTTTTTTTTTTGGAAACTTATCAACTTTTACTAAAGTAACAGATTGTTTCGGAGAATTATCCATTTTAATAAGTATAGAAACCCATTGTAAAGGTTAGAATGACTATTAAATTGGATTTGATGGAATGAATACGGTAAGTGACTCAAAGACAATCAAATAACCTAAAATTAATTGATAACTTCATTGAAGAAAAGTTGGTAATTAATTAGAGTCAGTAATTCATATTAGAGTTGGTAACTTTAACAAGAGTTGATAAATTATTAGAATAGTATCCAGAAATTACCTAATGAATTGGAATGCAATGTAAGCAAGAGTTGACAATTACATTGAAAAAAGAAGTAACTCAAATGATTTTGATAATTTAATTTGATATACGAGTTGACCTTTTCAGTTAAAGTTGAAAAAAATACTGAAAAAGTTAGTAATTCGGACTGAATAAACAATTCTGTTGGTTGGAGATTTAAATAAAAGCAGGAAACAATCTAATTAGTAATTTCATTTAAAGAATCAATAACTTGCTCAAATAAGGGTTTATAATTCCGTATAAAAGGAAGCAATTGGCAATGCGATTTTTAGTTTAGTGAATTAATCAGGGTTAATACCACGAAAAAACCCCAAACTTTATCCGTTGTGACACATTTATCCTAAACTTTTTTTGTGACACCAAAAACCCCAAACTTTACCTTCCATGACATATTTACACTAAACTTTTTTCTATGACACCAAAAATCCCAAACTATATTTTTTGTAACATATTACCCCCAAACTATATATTTTTTCCCAGATAAGTCCTAAACATTTTGCTACTTTGCTGATTCAGTCCTAAACCTTTTTTTTATGCCAAATAAGTCCTAAACCTTTTGCAACTTTACCAGTTAAGTCCTTCCGGCGGATTTTGGCCGGAAAATGCCTACGTGGCGATGACGTGGTGCGCCAGACCTCGTCGGTGACGACGTGGCAGCGACGTGGCGTTGACCGGACCTAAAAATGTTTTTCTTTTTTTTTTCTTCATTTTCTTAGAAAAACAAGGAGGCCGGCGGAGCTCGTCGACGACTCCAAAGGGTGGCCTCGCCCTCGCCGGCCGAGGGCGAGGGCTGGGGAGGCCGCCCGCGGCCGGCGAGGGAGCTCCTCCCTCGCCCAGATTTGCAGCAAGGGAGGAGCTCCCTTGCTACCCAGACTGCAGCGAGGGAGGAGCAGATTTGCGAGGGAGTGAGGGTCTCCCTTGCTGTAGTGCGAGGGAGTTGACCTCCCTCGTAGATCTGCAGCGAGGGTTCACTCCCTCGCTGCAGCTCCCTCGCTGGCCGTGGGCGGCGACCGACGAGGGACCTCCCTCGCAGATCTGCAGCGAGGGAGCTCCTCCCTTGCTGCAGATCTGGGCGAGGGAGGAGCTCCCTCGCCGACCGCGGGCGGCCTCCCCCACCCTCCCCCTCGGCCGGCGAGGGCGGGGCCGCCCTTTGGAGTCTCCGGCTAGCTCCGCCGGCCGCCGGAGCTCGCTGGCCTCCTTGTTTTTCTAAGAAAATGAAGGGAAAAAAATTTTGGGTCCGGTCAGCGCCACATCGTCACCGGCGAGATCCGGCGCGCCACGTAGGCATTTTCCGGCCAAAATATGCCGGAAGGACTTAACCGGCAAAGTTGCAAAAGGTTTAAGACTTATTTGGCATAAAAAAGGTTTAGGACTGAATCGGCAAAGTAGCAAAATGTTTAGGACTTATCTAGAAATTGTTCCCTCTTTTTTTTGTTTTTCAAAAAAAAAATTGGCCGGCAAGCTCTGCGGCCACTGGAGCTCGTCGGCCATTACCAGAGGGCGTCGAAGCCCTCGCCGGTGCCAGCCAGGACTCGCCGCCCTCTGGCTGGCGAGGGCAAGGCCAACGGCGGCCTCCCCAGTCCCCACTGCCCTCCCTTGACGGTCCAGGGAGGTAGCCCTGCCCAGATTTGGGCGAGGCAGCCTCGCCCTAGCCAGCTAGAGGGCAGCGAGCCCTAACCGGTGTTGGCGAGGGATTTGCGAAGCTCGCTAGCTAACTTTTTTTTTAAAACAAAAAAGAAGAGAAAAATAAAAAAAAAGATATAGTTTGGGGGTAAATATGCCACCAAAAATATAATTTTGGGTTTTTGGTGTCACCAAAATTTTTTTAGGGTAAATATGTTACAAGAGGTAAAGTTTGCGATTTTTGGTGTCACAAAAAAAGTTTAGGGTAAATGTGTCACAGTGAGCAAAGTTTGGGACTTTTCGTGGTATTAACCCAATAAATAATTGAAAGTATGTTGGCAACACAATATTAGAGTTGAGAATTTATTCACCGTTCAAATAATTTACTAATCGTAATTTGTTGATTACACTATTTGAAAATGATTATGACGTGTATATGCAGTTATCGTTACATGAAAGACTTTCATTTTTGAAGACACCGAATGTTTAAATTCTGCTGAGAAAAATGAAAGCTTCAAACCAAATTCATTCTTTGGGGAAAAAAAAAATTCTGATTTTTAATCATCAACTATTAGTTTGTCTGCTGTCTAGCAAGATGGCCACTTGGACTATCACTAAGAAAGAAAGGTGCAATAATGGTGGGATTCCGTCGTCATCTTTATCTTATTACAAGATCATACTGGAACCAAATGTACTGTAACATCGAATCACAAAAAACAATTTATCTGTTGCGTTGTCCGTTCTGCTAAAAATCCTTTGATGTGATCATCACCACCATGACCATGGTGCAGGTCCAGGTGCCGGTGAGCCAGTAGGAGCACCTGATTCACCAAATATTCCTGCAAAGGAGAATTTACAAATCTCATTCGAAGCAAATCATTGAGCTCCCAAAATTAGACAATCAGAGCTAACTTGTGCTGAAATCAAATGGAAAAAGATAAAAATTCGAGTAACGTTTCGTATTGACCGCAAAGGAGGAGGTTATCCGGTGGCGGCTGCTCCTTGGCGGGGTTCGGGTCAGGGTCGTGGACCCGGATATAGAGTTCTTCACCCAAGTACCAGTTTCTGAGATGCTGCGATCGGAGGTTCCACATTCCGGGGTTGTCCAAGAAGGCGTACACTGCAGTCCACCATCCTGGGTACACCAGCGAGGTTGACCGAACCACGGGATCGTACAGGTTGTAGCCGGCACGAGCACTTTCATTCCAGTCTCCGACCCCGAACCTAAAACATTTCACGAGCTTTCTTCCATAAGCATCATTTGATCACATAAGAATTCAGCCTACCTAGCTAGAATATTCTGATGATGCAGATTCGATTGTCGATGCTACTGCAGTACTCACCCAACAACAAAAAAACCAAAACCGTCGAGATGCCATGAATCCATGGCATCCAAATTATTCTTGAACACGATTTCCAACCACCCTTTGTGGATCCCTGACACAACTGAGACTCCGTATGCGGCGTCCTTGTTGACCGAACTAGTTGGGAACGCGTCGAGCTGATAGATTCCTGATCCGTTGAGGAAGTAGTCCGCAAGCTTCAGAGGGGTATTGAGGGTGTAGTACGATACGTTGTTGACGACATAGCGAGCTGAACTTTTGATCTCTGCAGCGGAGCTCTGCAGGACAAAGGTCTGCGCCAAGGTCACATTCGACACATTGAAGGTCCCTTGGGGGTTCGGCCTGGCAGCTCCAGTGGTCAAGTTCCATCTATAGACGCATTTATCAAGGATGTTGTTCTGGTGAGATACTCTGAGAAAATAAACTTTTCATGTTTAACAATGCAAATCTAAAGTTTTTTTTTTTTTTGTAACCGAGACTCCACCAGGGGACTTTCATGCCTAGACGGCACCAAAGAGTCGGGCCCCTATATTTCGGGAGAGACTAGCACAGGATCCCAAAATCAGACTCCCACTTAAGACGCTAGCAACTGCGAGTTTCAAACCCTTAATCTCGGTGATGAGGGATAATCTCTTAACCAACACAGCTACCCACTGTTGGGTTGCAAATCTAACGTTGTTCTACCTCAAAGATCAAAGGAATTGATGAAATTTTTTTTGGAAGGAAAGCCTGTCAAAAGATCATGATTAGTAACAAAACTGGCGATGTATTCACTGTGGGATCAGTTTACCTTATAGATCTAGCCTGAGTTACTGTGAAATTACAATCAAATGGATCGGGTCCGGCCGGCAAAGGCCCATCGACTAGGGTGAGAGAATTAGAGTAGTGCAGCACTGCAATGCCCAAAAGGCTGCTAGGTTCATCAACACTGTACATTTTGGGAGTCGCCACCATGTAGTAGTCCGCTTCGTCTTGATCGGCAGTTATGAGGACCGAGTAAGATTGTCCAACATGCACATCGAGGGAATCAACCGTGATTTGGTTAGTGTAGGACCCTTCCGTCTCCACTATCACCATGGAGTGATTCTGGATTCTAAAGTTCAAACTAAATGTAGTGCCGACATTCGATATTCTGAACCAGTATGTCTTCCCTATAGCCATAATGAATAGAATAACATTTTCAGATACAGCTCTCAAACTCAAGAGGGCTAACTGGACTTTTCATTGTAAAACATACGGTATTGATGTAGTCTTTTAGGATCATACCTTTGGTTACATTAAGGGACTCATGTGAAATCGATAAGAGGTGACCGTAAGGCCCCTTTCCATTCATTAGTATGACATCGGGAACTTCTTCATATGCTACTACGGGGTTGCTCAACCTCGATCGTATTACCTACCAGAATGATTTAAACCATAAATTCAATGCCGCATTCACATGCTAGACGGAATTTACAGGCTAATGCTAGAAAAGTCTAAGAACTGCTCAACGGTACTTAAATTGGTATCATTACCTTGTAGCTGTCGTAATACCAGTCTCCTATGAGAAGGTCATACTCCGCCTCGGGTTTGGGGAAGGGCACACTAATGACTACGCGGTTGTTGACGCGGATCGCTCCGTAACCTCCCGCTGCTTTCTGGAAGTTGATGGAGGGGAAATAGAAGAAAGTGCCGATCTGATCCTTGGTCTCGAACGCATAAGTCCAGTTCGTGCCAGGCAGTATAGGGCAGTTGGTGCCCGAAACACCGTCCTGCCAAGAGTCGAGCCTCTGTTGTATGCCGTTCCTGCAACCAACATTACCGGTTCTTTCCATCTTTAGTCCCGGATATATAGTTGAAATTCAGCTAATGTCCCTGGAAAAGGATCGAGCAGGGTACTCTTATGAATAACTTGTGCTCGTACCATGTGAAGAGTAGAGGTTCATCTAAGTCATTGTAAACGTTGACGAGGACGAAATCATTGGTGGTCGCATTGATCAACGGGCCAGGAAACATTCCGTTAATGGTAATGACCTGTCCATATATAAGTGAACCGTTCTTCTTTACATTCTTAGAACCACGAACTGAGACATTGACTTATGAAACGTTAGTAGTGAAAATCGCAATGAATTCCCCGTCCGGGCCAATACAATAGCTCAGCTTACTCTGATTTTTGTGAGCTTTTATGCAGATTCAATGCGGTCTTATGTCTAAAAACAGACGCCAAATGTATAGACTGAACATACACTGAAAAGCACACGGAAATTGGAGAGATACAGATTGTTGATGGGGATATGTATGTTTCAATGTGACTTAGCCGGAGAATGAGAGATCATTTTGTAGCAATTTAGATCATGCAATGAAACAGTAGTGGCCAAGCGGTGTTCGTACCGGTTGATCAAGAGTAAGTGGCTTGGCTGTCGTGTTGAAGGCCACGTGCCATTCCAGAAAGATGTCGATGGCGCTGGCTGGCATGCACAAAATTGCCACCAATGCTGTGCCCAAGATCCACCACTTATGGTGGCTGGAAAAAGACATTGCACCGGCGGACCACAGCTCCCACCTGGGTTATTTTCCGTGACTTATACAAAGATGAAAAAAGGGTATAGCTTGTTTCCAGGGCACAAACTCCCACGTGGGTATATATACACTGCCTGAATGTTATTTCCCTTGTTTTTGAAGTGTAAAGCTGAGAGACGGTGGAGCTTACTAAGATCAGGGAAAGAAACAGAAGCAAAAAAGACGGGCAAGGGTTGTGAATGAGCTAATATCGACAATCGGAGTCGAGACACGAAGGTTCATAGAATTCCAGCCGGCATGAGCATCTTCTGTGGTCTTTGTTTTTCACAACCTTCAAGAAATAGTTTAAATGAATGTAAAATTGTTCTCTATCGCTGTTGGATGGCCATTATGTGACGCAACTAGTTGACTCGGCTCTAGTTCATCTCTTCACGTCATCGATGAGCACAATGCTTATTGTGAATTCCCAACAAGAATGATTGTCATTTTGTATCTTCGAGGATTTGGTGAACTTGACCGTGCAACAACAGTAGCAGTAGCACCCTCCACAGCATTCACCTAAGATTATATGTAGTCTGTTTTACTATACTGATAGAGCTGTAACTTAATACTTACCTTTCTCGCTGTGTAATTTGAGTATTAATTTAATGAAGACTGAGAAACAATCATTAGTATCATGGCATTTCGCTGATAGCATCCCGAAAGGAGAAGAGCACGAGGAAGATCATACGTCCCATTTCGGATATGAGCAAGAAATTTCTTGAACCGGTCCGTCTTTTTTTTACCTTGTTCTTTCAAATATATACGAAAAGCTGCAATTCACAAGTATCGTGCACAGTTTTATGTTGCTAGTTTTTCAATACATCATATCTACAGCTACAGTCAGCAGCTTCCGTCACCATAATCTGCATATCCCATGCATAGAACTTGCAAAAGCGATAACCACATAGTGGTGTGTTTGTAAAAATTTAGCCAATGCAAATGATATCAAGTTATGATGTGGACCAAATTTAATCGATGTGGATACCACGTAGTCGTCCACATAGGAAAAAATTTATTCATGTCACACTACGACATTGTTTCGACGGTCATGTCAATTGAACATAGCTTGATTTGGTTTTCGAGGGACCGATTAAAAAGTTGAAAACTAGATTTATCTTATTAGACAAATTAAAAGTACATGGTTATGAAAACTAGAACTTCTTCTATTTACAAAACACAAAGCAATGGTTTAGAATATCAAGCTATAGCGCAGGAATAGAATCCCCAACTCAACAGACTCAAAAAATATACGTACACCTATAACACCAGATTTACAATGTACATAGAATCACTCTTTTTGTCAATTTTTAACAGTAAATCTTCTTTTCAAACATCTGTATACCGATTCTGTAAGTCTACATCACCTATTTGTTTTTGTATGTCAAACAATTCTATCTACGAACAGCAACTGCTTTGGTGAGGCGACTGATCCAGTGGTTTCTGTTTCAAGATTTGCTTCTTCACTGCCACAGATCCTTTCTCTAGTATACTAGGAACCTCCATCATCTGTGTTAATTGATGTTAACAATACATCACAATATGAATGTGGGAAATTCACTAGTGCAATTTTGGCAACGTTTACCTTCTGTATAAGCTCCTTGAAGCAATGATTGACGTTCTCTCTAGTTTTTGCGCTACATTCAAGAAACGAACATCTATGTCTTTGAGCTAGATCCCTTCCTTCTTCCCTAGTTACAGCCCTTTCACTCTCCTGAGATTATCACATCATCAGACGCGAGGTGACTTCTCTTCTTTGAAGAGAGCCAAATGACAGATAGAATCACTTTACCTTGTCAACCTTATTCCCAACTAAGATTCTGATACAGTCCTGATTTGTTGAGTAAAGATCCACTTCTTTTGCCCATACATCTGACAAATTTGCGAAAGTCTCTCGCCTCGTCACGTCATAAACTAGATCAGATTACATGAAAGCATATATTAGGCTCTAAAATCAGCAGAACAAATAAAGCCTTAAGCATATGAAGTCACGATAAAATATGCTAACAACTTATCTTCTCATCTGAATGTTCTTCTATAGTCTCTATGCCTCACAGCACAATCCACTTAGCAAGTATACCCATTTGGTCCAGGAATTTATCAAGTAGAGAATATAAATTTCCAACGACAATTAAACAGAGTGGCACCACGAAATACAGAGCTCCACAACTTTAAAGGACATAGTGGCTCACCCAATATAATTCCGTGCGCCCCTCTATAATATGAGCTCGTCAATGTCCCAAACCTCTCTTGTCCAGCTGCACCAGATAATGATTTTTAATAACTGAAACTGCTATCATTTTGCATAATAAAAATAACAGGGAAGGCCTGTTAGTTTATATTGAATTCCAAATAAAATAATCACACATCAAGAGTTGATATTAATCACAATCAGCCAACCACACCTCTTTGTGGAAGATTAGATAATTTTATCGATGAATAAAGATTAACCACATATTCACAAAGTACGAGGATTTTGTTTAGTCCAAATTGAAAAACCTCAGACTTTTCAACATGCATGCTGGATTTTGCTGTTAATGACCAATAAAAATTGGCGTGGATAGTTATGCCTAGTTTGACCGGAGCATCTCGATTCTCAAGCGAGAAGGATAGGAAAGGTTCGCACAGAAAAGAAACGGACACTATAAATAGAATCAAGATAGATTAGAAACCGTAATCCAACAATAAACTGGTCAAAAAAGAGATAAGGTGTTGGCAGTACCAGTATCCCAAATTGTAAGCTTCAATCTCTTGCCTCCAACTGTTAAAAGCTTGATCTTAAAGTCCACACCTGGATTTTTTCCCTCAAATGAGAAATTAGAGATTTTGTTTCCTACTCCCGTTGCCAAAAAGGAGGGAGATACAATCACACTAGATATGCAAGCCTTGGAATATGTTCAATCACATTCAACAACATTCAACCAAGAGGATGCAAGTCAAAAGAATAGAGACTTTCTTGGATCAAATGGTGTCCAATTTCACCACTGATGTTGTCAACAACAAAAGAGATCGTCATTAAGTAAAGAAAATACATAAAATGGATTTTTCAAATCCACACCCAACTGGCTAGTATTTAATATGAGATCAGTCCTCCTCTTTGCCTTACTCATACTGTTGGGACTAGTATATTCCCAGTTCTACTCCAACAGGATAATCCTAATGAATAAGAATTCAGAAAATAGAGAAGCTCGTGATGGCCACATAGTTGCTTGCTGAAAAGCTACAAACTTGATTGCAAATTTTAACAGAAATCCCTGACCCTCCCAATTCAATGTATCCTAGCTACTCATACAGGCAATAGATAGGGAACAGAATCGTGCAGAAAGGAAGGAAGATCGATTCTAATTATCATTTACCACCTCCCTGACAAAGATAAAAGACTGTTTCAAGCAACCAAAGCATGAAAAGCAACACAATAACCACAGAACAAGTGAAGATAAGCAAATAAAGTTAGGACCTTCACACATACAAAAGGTCCACTCCTCAATATTATTAATCAAAGACTTCTCTTTGATGTCAGAATACAAGACAGATGATCAGTAAATCACAGCCCAAAAGAAAAACTTAATAGGAGAGAGAGAAAGACTGTACTGTACCAATGGTAGGAGAAGGATCATGAACAGAATTAGAGATGAAGCTGAGAAGAAGGCTGCTCTTGCCAACACCTGAATCCCCAATCATCAATATCTTGAATGAGTAATCAAAGCTGTTGTTCCAACCTTTCCCAGAAGAACCCAACATTCTTTCCAACACACCAACCACGGACAAAACACACACAAGAAAATGAAGAACAATCTCTCTTGTGTCTCACTGCACCGCCCTCTTCCATCAGCTGACCACCACTACAAGAAACAAGAAACCCCCCATGATCCACGAAAGCGTCTTATCAGTGGGAAATTTCCTCTCTGGTAAGAGACAGTGAAAGAAGTTGGGGCGTAGCGGATTTCTTGTGGACGACAATCCCCCCAAGCAATCGCAGAGCACGAGCATAACCGCGACCGGAAAATCGCCAAGACACAGAGGTTGGAGCAATGGACAAACGTCCGTTTGATTGTTTGAACGGTTTTTTGGTTTTTCTTGATCCCCCAAGAAGTGTTTTCTGCTGGCTCGGGTCCACGCGCCTCTCTGCAGGCCCGCTCGCGGCGCTCATACCTCGGACGCGCATCCACGCGCCGGTCGTTTGGCATTTAATGGCTTGTCCATTTGTTAATCAAAATTGATTATGATGCGACAACGTCAAAGGGGAGAGTACCGCATACATTTTCTTCTTTTTTTCTTTTTCTATCTTCTCAAAACTTTCGATCTGGCTTGGAATAGTATTTCTAGATAATGACTTGACAAAAGATTCAATGAATTAACCTGGTAAAATTTTTATTATCATAATTTCTAAATTCGATATGCTTTTTTCTTATTATAGATTTCATCATTGTCAGTATTGGCACGTTGAATGCGACTCAATTCAAAAGGAAAATAATCAATACCATGAATGGGTATTTTATACTCCGTGAGATAAATAAAAAAATTCGAATTGATATTGATGTGACATATATACCTTATATAGATTTGAAATCAATGATGCATATATAGTTATAGTGGATAAATTTAAGATTTTTGATAATAAAAAAAGAGTTTATGGATATTTGTGCAGTGGGAATAGTTTGGTTATTTGTGATATTTGCCCATAAAAAAATACCAGTCATGATGGATATTTGAAAAAAGAAAAGAGAAAAGTGATTTGATATTTGGAAACAATATAATTTCGGAGGACATAGTCTACAAGCAATTATAGTATAGTAAAATTCCTTTTTATGAAAAATGGTGGTGCGTGAAACCATTTTTATTAATTGACGGTGCAAGCTCTATATTTCTTGAATTCGAAAAGCTTTAAAAGAATTTGAACAATTGTTTATTGAAATCGTACGGAAAAGCGACTTGCCGCACGCGCTTGAGAGCGCGGCGGTGATAAAACCACGGAGGTTGAAAATCCGACAACGGATACATATGGCGCCACGAGTCCGTACCAAGTGTTGAGCATGCAATGAACACGCAAGCCCACCTCGTTCTTACCTACGATCACCACCACCTCTTCCAAATGTTTCCCTCGAGAACGAACTTTCACTTTCCTTTTCTCGTCAGCACCTATAATTTTTTGCCATCTATTAATTCCATTTTTCCAATTATTTCACTTCAATTATTAGAAATGATTATCTGATTACGCGTGTCTTCTTATCTCTCGTGATTGTGCATTATATATCTTTGGCTGTAATTGGCATTATAATTATTTTTTATTACCTTATATGATTATCGTGCAATGAATATAAACACTTGAATAACTTTTCGTCATTGAAACACGCCAAAATTATTCACTTTTCTTTTCGATGCATCCCTATCTTGGTCTAATTCCAGATTTTACTCCAATTTACCTTACCTTAGCAGAATGTCGGATGCTTTAAATTCATCCACTTATTCTTTTTCTCAGACGAAACATTGCCGTTAATCGGTCATTTCTCAAATGAAATGCACCGTTGATATCCTTTTTCAAGCAGGATCGATAACAAGATTGCTAAAACTCCTATCGGGAGACTGATATCAAATTTTGACAACAAAATTATGAGTACTCTCGTATATAAGTATACATGTATACACTTATATGGTAAAAATTGGTGATATAAGTGTACAGTATAAAAACATGGATAAAAATTGCATAAACTACAACAAATTGTGCCTTGGATATATTGAGACAAATTAAGCCAAGTTTGCCTTTTATTGACCGTCCAGCTTCCAGTATCTCGGACACTAGCTTGCCTTGTGAACTTCCAACCCTTCATTCACATACTAGACCAGGCCCGATTTGCTTTGTGTCTCGAATCAATGATATGTGATTTCCACTTTGAGAAAACAGCTGAGATTTGTTTCCATTATAAAATAAATATTTTCTTAGATGTGGACCATCCCATGCCTCTCATTGTCGGGCTATATCTCAAATATATGGTTACTTAATAAATTGATTTTCCTTGATTGTTTTTTTGTCTTAGGCCAATGTCTCGAGATTAATAAAACATTAAAGGAAAAAATATTAATGTTTAAATTGGCCGAGGGATTCTCTACCATTTATGATAGTTGTATCCATTTTGCGTAGCCATATAGCATATACAACTCGTTGCCAAACAATTTGAAAAATACTTTAACACCCATTTTCACGTGTAAATAGGATTATAAGTAGCACGTGAAATGTGACCACAACACGTGGAAATTGACTTATGGATGCGGACATGCATTTGCGAAGACGGTAGTACTGACTTTGCATATAAAAAAGTCCAATCTAAAAACTTAAATTAATAAGTGGATGGAAAATATGAAGAGCATTAAACGCCTGTTGTCAAGCGATGTGAGACAATATTTCAATATCTCCTAATTCTTATTTTGGGTAATTTTTTAATTTTTGTCATATCACATTATAAGAATAGCTTGCCGACCATTCTAGATTGCAATTCGTACATAGAGTTCGATCTCAATACCACGCTTAATATTATAAATAAATATTCCTCATATGTAAAATCTGCGATATGGTTCGCTCATCCTACATGTTTCTTGGGAACTCTTGAAAATAAATTTTAAGATGCACAAATCATGTGAATCTGCTATCCAAATCAGACACCTACGCAGCTATATTTGTAAGGTCATATGCAATTTTAGGCAACAACATAGGCTATTGATTTCGATACTAACGACTGAAGCCTAGACGGCCTATTCAAACCATCCAAATCGGTCACAGAGATATATCATTTCTACACGAAAGAAGACGTCACTTCAACGGCTAAAATCAAAATGTATATTTTCCGATCTCCAATCAATGTCATATCTTCTCAATTCACATCCCCCAGGTGAATCCTCAAGCATCGTCTTCTTGGGATGAATGTCGGGGTCGCATCTCCACATGAAAATGATCAGACTGTGGCACCTGGGCACAGATTCTACCCAGCCAAGCCAGAATTATCGCAATGAATCTCTGGAAACTGGCGCTATTCGTGACGTCGCGATCTGCAGAACACCAGATGGTCGACCTTATTGAGTGTTTTGTGAGTTTAGTTAGTTTGAATTTTCCATCGTAAATCCATGTTTCTGTATGATTGTGAAACTGTAACTTTTGCTTCTATTTTTCCTTCTCCGGTGAGGCCGAGGGGAAGATAGAATGGTACTACTTCTCCAAGTTGGACAAGAAGCATATCAAAGGAGAGAGAATGAATCGATATGATGAAAAGGGTTTTCAGAAGGTCACCGAACTCGAATGCCTTATCAAACGGGACTCGCCTGTCATCGGAGTGAAGATATTTCGTGTTTGCTATACGTGGCGACCGCCAAAGGTAAATCGCACAGGTTGGATCATCCTTGAATATAGACTGACGGATGCAACACTCAGTGTAGCCCAGATGCGTGGTTTTGGTCTGAATGTGTGTGAATTTGTTAAATCAATGTGGAGTGAAAGGATAAAAAAGTGTGTGACCTGTGCCCGTTATCGCTGATGATGAGCTTCCGCTTTGTTACCTAGGCCAATGATGTGTAAGCCCTTTATGAACCCCTTCGAAAGGGTAAATATGGCCGGGATCGAGAATGATGATGCCAATGTTGTTAAGGAAAGCAATGACGAATCGACAGTGCCATCTAGAGATTGGGTTGGAGAGGATGATATCGTCAAGCTAGACACTGCAATTGATGTGGGTTAGCTCCATTTGAATTTGATTGCCAATACACATTCTCTGTGCGCATGAAATAAATCGTATGACTTAAATTATGCCTAGGATGCATGTTGAATCCGTCTTTGTTAATACAAAGACGAGCTTGTTGAGCAGCCCCTATATTAAACCATCCCCAGCAAAGGCTCATCAAACGACGCTAACCAAGGAGGAGGCCCAAGAAGCAACACGAGCCAAGGAGGCTCCAGCACCCTCCCAGAAGTCTTCTTGTTCCTCTTGAAGAAGCGGCTCCTCTTGCAACCCTTTGGTCTCTTGGCCGATTTTGATTCCAAGGTTTCATGGAAAATAGTTTCCAGAAAAAAAAAATCAAATTTTGTGACGATCATTTTATTGAAAATAAATTAGTTAAAAAATATTTTCCAATTGATGAAAAAAAAACCTTCAAAGGTGAGAAAAATGTAGAAAATGGAAAATATTTTTCATTATCTTTCTTTTACCCAGATCAAGCAATTCTCTTTTGTGCGCTGCTCTTTATTAATTTTATCTTTATTCTTTTCTTTTATAAAGAACTGTAATTCTTAATTAGTTTTATAATTTATTTTTTGTTCTTCTTTTTTCTTATGTTTTTCTTTTCTTTCCTTTTCTCATTCTTTCTTGGCTAGTGACTGCCGAGGCTTGAGCTCGTCGGTTTGGCAAGACTTGAGTTCATCGGTGTCGAGCGAGCTTGAGCTTGCCCAGGCAAGGCTCGAGCCTCATTGAACTAGCAATGCTTGAGCTCGCCTATGGCCTTTCTTCGGAGAAAGAAGGAAAAGCAAAAAGAGAAAAGAAAAAGAGAAAGATAGAAAAAATATTTAAAAATTGTAATTTTTTATTGTATTTATAATTAAATAATTGAAGTTTTAGATTTTTCATATCAAATGGTGAAAAAAATTTCTAGTTAATTTTCAGGTTTTAGCCAAACAATGAAGAATATAGTCATTTTTCAAGAAAATGGCTTAATGGAAAATATTTTCTAGAAACGTCACATTTTCTGTGAAATGAACGAAGTTTAAGAGATCCGACACAGCATTCTGAGTAACCTCCAGCCAAGAGGGAAAGCATGTTACCAATCCCCATAATGATATGTAAATTAGGTGATTTTAAAGCTTTTAACCTCACAAAGTTTATGCTATAATAATTAATTGTAGAAGAAGAACATTCAATTCTAAGAAAATTTAGCCACAATTACGCGAAACGCTTAATTTTGTGAGGTCTAAAACTTTTGAATCATTGAATTACTTATAGTTGTGTTTGTTGTAATTTTATAAGAATTTCTCAATGTTTGAAACACAAGTTGATTTGACGTTCTTTTTTATGCAACGATCTATGACAGCAAAAACTTTGTGAAGTTTAGAACTTTCAAATCATCTGATATACTAATAATAATGTTCATGTTGATCTCACAAGGATTTCACAAAGGCCGAGACACAAGTTAGAGTTATAATTCATTCTAAAGGATGGGAAATGCTTTTCTTAAAAAGTTTGGCTTCAATTGGTCAAATGCTTGGTTTTGTGAGATTTAGAGTGTATAATTATATTTATTTTACTTCTAAAAGAAAAACTTGGAGCACAGTTTGAGGAACATGGTTCATTTTTCAAAGAAAAGGCAAATGGGGTCGTCCAAGCATAGAGATCTTATTTATCGTACACTGTAAAAAAGGGCAAAAGACCAAACTTTATCGCCTTAAGGTAAATGCTGTAATCCTGATAGAGTTTGTTGATTTTGGCACGAAATTAATCTAGATTTGTTTAAAATCCAATCCATAATGGAATTGTAATGTGACCAGGCCATATTAGGACAGTCCAAATTGGACACGGACTCTCTATCCTACACAACGCTCCTTTTTATTGAGGCTCCTTTTGATGCCTCAATAAATTTAGACCGTTGATTAATGAAAATTCAAATCTTTATAGATGATCGATATCTCATTGAGATCGAGGGAAACACTGCATAAGGTAGAACGTCTTCACACCCAATGTAGTCATTTGGGATCTCAAATGCTTGGTTTTGGAAGCAACTAATCGGTGGAGATCGAGCAAAACTAAGGAAACTGATGAGCGAACATGGAATAAAGTTGTCTGCAAGCATGGAGATGAGAAATTAAACGACGGTGATAGAGCGAGTTGCCGTCTCGCATTTCGTAACTCGGAATTTGGCAAGAACATAAACAGTGCTTCTGGAATGTTGGATTTTTGGTAGGTGCTACATATGGTATCAAGACGAATTGGTAGTAGGAAGCTTAGGATGTCCATAAAAGGCAAAAAGGGAAGAGAGAACAATTATGAAAGTGCCACAATACTACACACCGATAACAATTACTTCAAAAGGATTGTTACTTTTAGAAATCTTCATTACCCTAAACTAATTATTGTTTCATTAAAAGTCTCAAACTGGCATCCACGACATATTTATCCTGAGCTAATTTTCTTTTGATAAGAATCTCATATTGTCTCAAGAAGAAATTCAAATTGATACCCATTAACCCAATTCTATCCTTCGACTATACCATATCCCATAACACCACCATTATCCACACACGTGGCAAAGGAGTATGGACGGATTTGACTTGGGCAAGGACATATATGCGTGAAAAATCCACACAATATGCACATTAACAAGGGTAGATTTGAGTCAGGAGTATCGGCTTAGAGAAAATGTATCATTGGGCACTTATTTAGGAATTTTTGTGAGATCAAAATGAGTTTGAGATTAATATGTTGCCAATTACCAATTTAAGATTTCAATGGAGTTGGAACCATAAAAAAGAAAGTACAGCTTCATTATGAAAGACAAAAAGTATCAAAGCAATACGCGCATGAGCCCTGCCATTTTGGGAACAACAGTTAGTTGCCAGATCTTTTCATATTGGGAAGATATTTCTAGCATCCCATTTCGAGTGATATTAATATATTGGATCGTACAAAAGAGGAAAGGCTTCAAACATGGTAATAAGTCCCATCTCTATCCACCTTCTTGTTGCCATATAAGTAAAGCTAATCAGATGCATTATTTGATTTTAACAATAACAAGAGAGGGAAAAAGAGTTTACCTTCATATTGGATCATAAGAGCTCCCTAAGAACAATCAAATTCGAAATTGGTCCCATCCCTAGGTCAATCATTAGTGTGTTGAGTTGTCTTCAAGTGTTTGTGCATTTGCAGTTAACTACGTTACACGACTTTCATATAACAAGAACAAGTTTGTTGCTACACTTACTTGAACGCAACGTTGAATTATGGCCAATTTTTCATATCCAAAATCGGCAGAATTTTCATTAGAAACATCTCAAAAAATAAATAAATTATTCATAAAAGTGGAATTATATTAGACTTTGAATGCATAAAGCATGTGACTAATCCAAACAAGATTTGCCTTGAGACATGTTTGGAAGGCTGCATTTAAGTAAGGCTGGGTTGTAATGACTAGGACACAACTTAGTTGCTAGTTTGGTGCTTAATGTTGAGGCCAAAGTGGGCTATTTAAACCATTGCAAAGCATGACCAATTGCCATAAAAAAGCTAATAGCTTACATTTGAAGTTACAAACTTTTTCTTCCTCCTCGTTCTTCAACATTCGGTCCTTCCATAGATTATATCCTCTAGTTCATATTCAAAATGACTTCTCAAGCATCATCTTCTTCAACGCTCGCGCCGGATGTCGCCTCATCTTCTGTCCCACCGCAAAATGGCAAGCGCCTTTTAGTTCCTGGTTTCAGGTTCCGTCCGACCGAACATGAATTGCTCTTGTACTATCTAGGGCGAAAAGTATTTGGGGAACCCTTATACACTAATGTCGTGCCTGATATCGACATATACGGACTTGAGCCTTACCAAGTACAAGGTGACCGCCGTTTTTCCCCGCTCATCTATGCTTAATAGTGTGAATATTCCGTGTTTGTATGATTTTAGGATCTCATCTCCTATTTTTTTTTATATACTGAATACCTAATAATTTTTTAGCATCACTCAAACATGTTATTGGGTGGTTTTTTTCCCTCTCTTTCAGGAAAAGTTGGAGGAGACATCGAATGGTACTTCTTCAGTAAGCTGGACAAGAAATATGACACGGGAGAAAGAGTGAATCGATCTACGAAATTGGGGTTTTGGAAGGTAACCGGGCCTGAATACAAAATCATATATGGCTCCCAAGTGATCGGCGAAAAGAGGTTTCTCGTGTACTACGACGGGCACTCGAAGATGAGGAGGCGGACGGACTGGGTTATGCACGAGTATCGACTGACGGAGGAAACACTCGAAATGGCCCGAGTATGTGGCTTTTTGCGTTTTGGATGTGTATCCTTGTTCGTTCCTTATCAAGTGAAAGGAATAAAGCAATCGTTCGAACTGAAAATAGTGTTTCTTTCGTTATCTCACAGGCTAGGGACGTCTATGCAGTCTACAGGCTATTTTGCAAAGGCAACTCCAGCCCAATCCTTGATGGCCCTCCGCCCCCCGCCGTGGAGAAGGGTAAGCGAGTTCGTAAAGACAACGTTGCTCCAGCCGATGCGGCTCTTCAGGTGTGATGAGCTCTTGTTTCGAAGTGCGGATATCATTGAAGTGCAGACTTTTTGTTTAGACTCGTCTCTTCGGTCTTGTTTCTTAGACATATTTCTTGTGCATGCACGAAACCCTAAGTCCAAGCCATGTTTCTTGTGCAGCCTTCGGAGGAACTTGGATCGGAGGCTCCAGAAGCAGCACCGGCCGACTACGCCCTGGTTATTCACAAAGAAGCCCCTCTTCAAACTCTTGATCTCTTGACCAATTTGGGCAGCAACAGTGTGTATGGACACTTGGAGGGGACTTTTCCCATGAGGAAAGACACGCCAACCCGTCCAGTGAAGAGACCCAGAAATGCCGAAGCTGATAGCCCGCAACATCTTTCCCCGAGAGCTCAAATTCTGTGGCGGGGGCTATACCGTCACTGAAATTGAGTTTGGCATGTCCGGCGTCGGAAACATTACTGGAGCAACAGCAACCCCGACCCATAGCAGCGCCGCAGCTGGTTCCCCAGCAAGCCTTGGAGCCACCGCAAACACCGACTGTTCCAACCTCGCCAAAGATTCGCATAGCCATCGGGAGGGAGACCGTTAAGCGCGAGACTTCGGAAGACCAATGAGTGAAGAGAGAAGACCAACGGTCGCCGTCCGATGATTCGCGGCGGGCAAAGGAGGCATTCCGAGGAAAATTAACAGAATCCTTAGGGTTTGACCATCGTTTTGCATTATGTCCTAAAGTTCAATGAGCAGTTTGCCTCATCATGTGGCGAATTCAACGTTCGCGTTCGTTTGTAGTAATCTTGGCTAGTGGTGGAGCCTTGTCCACCACCTTTCTCTTTCTAAGAAATAGCTCCAGTTCTTTTCCTTCCAATAAGTGGCTGCTCATAACAAATCCTTCGTCAGTCATTTATTTTCTTCCTATTGTCCCCTTTCACCGGTACCTTAATCTACCCAATTAACCTTCTCACTTACTACAAATTTCGTAGATACTACACTTTCGACTTTTGTTTAACTCTACACACTTGAAACCATATAACATACATAAACAAATTGACATGTAAAATTGCATATAATGCCTTGTGTTCTTTGCAATCTCGTAATATTTCATTTTCAAATTTTGAAGGAAAACTTGAAAGTTAAAACAAAACAAAACAAAACAAAACAAAAGTAGGCAAAATGTATCAGCCAAGAGAAGCCCTCAAGGGCTTGAGAGCTGCACCTAATTTAGGTAAACCTAGCCTTTTTTAGTCACTATACCTTAGGGAGCTCCTGTGCTCAGTTGGGGAAACAATCAGTTCATGGGAAGTAAGTAAAGGAAAATTTGTTTGCAGGAGTTGGGATAAAGTTTAATCTACGTGGAGAGAGAGAGAGAGAGAGAGAGAGAGAGAGAGAGAGAGAGAGAGAGTCTTTCTCTCGCATTTGACAAGTCATCCGAAGTGGAAAGAGCAAAAACAGAAGTTATCATTTTTGCAGCTTTGGCAGATATACTTTCCCCTTTATAAATTCTCGAATTTGGTAAGTGTGCGCTGGATATCTTCCCATAAATTTTCATTTGTGCACGTCCATCTGAATCGGGAACCAACCCATTAGAGTAGGTTTTTAATTTTTAGAACTCGGAATTGAACCGATCGAAACTTATTTGAACTTTTTTTTTTTGCGCCTCATTTTGATGAATCAAGCATCATATTCAATTTGTACGTACTTGCAACATAAAGATTTCCTACAAGAAATTGAACATGTCATGAAAATACTGCTAAGCCAAACATGCTGAGGGCATTCTGCCTCGTCTTGTACCATTTCGGGCTCTGTTGAGCTCACAGAAAGTGGCTGTTCTACATGAAACCACCGTTCTCTATTTGCCAGCTAGTCATCAAATTTTTTTTTGCCTTGCGACCTCATATGATCAGAGAGTACCACAAGTCACGGCATTCGACCACCTTGCAGGGTTACATTAGTTAAGCGGCAAACAAACTAACTATCATGTGCCAATCCTATGCACGGAGGGCCAAGAGCACAAAGAAATCGAAATCACAACACACTGCAAATCGAAACATTCGATGAAGAAATGGAAAACGAAGCCGATGTTGAAAGAGGGTGTACCTGGCTAAGAGAGTGGGCTGATTGACAGCCGACCGATGAAGGCAAGGCCACAACTTGCGAGACCGATCAAGAGAGATACGAGACGATACAACATCGAGAAGACTCTAGAGAGAGACGAGACTAGGCGTCGTCGGCAATACTCGAGAGAGAGAGAAAGATCAAGAGCTCCGCTGGAGAGAGACGAGAGACGAGGGAGTCCAAGAGAGAGAAAGAGAGGGGGGAGGGCAAATCTGAAAGTGAGAACTTGGAAAGGAATATAAGAGATCCGAGAATTGACCTTGAAACCGGTTTCACTCGAGAACCGGCCGTGGTAGAATTGAACCGAATGTTTCCGAGTTGAACGGTTGAGTTGTTCACCCCCAATTATTAGCATTAACAAGTACATAAATCGTAAATATTTGGTATTTGGATAGTAAATTAGGCTAATTAAATTTGACTATTAGCCTATCTATGTAGACTATTGGAAAAAGTTTGATGTTGTATTTAGCAACATTCGTTTGTAACTATCTTTCAACACATGATTCGCAAATTGCAATAAGTTAGTACATTTTCACTTTGCAGTACCAGTGGAAGCACTGCTACAAAAATACAAAAGCCTATGCGGACAAATTATCCTTACAACTAGTAAATTCCTGTATGTACAAGTGACATTGGAGTTGCTCTTTTTTTTTTGTGGGGTGAGAAGTTTCTGATCGTGTGGTCATAAGAGCAACAGCCCGTAGATAAGATGTTGGTAATTAGTAATTTCAACCATCAATTAGGAATTTTTACAACAAGTTAAAGTATATTTTCGGCAGTAAAAATGATAATAGTAGCATGTATCTCCCGAAAAACTGAGTAATCTTTAATAAACTACGAGAGTCGCCTATATAGAACATATTATGTAAAGTATTCCTCAATATTACATAGAACCCATAATATTTCTTCATGATTCGTGCATTTTAAGTAAATTCTCAATATTCAAATTGAATATCAGTATTATCATTTGAGTAATGTACGATAATCGATTATGTAAATTAGTTTAATTATTGATTGATATTGCATGGAATCCTTATTATCACTTCATGATCCGTAATTCTCAAGCGAAATCGAAAGATTCGCCAAATCTCGAGATCGCCTAAGCAGACTACGAGAATCGCATCCGTAGATCAAATCGTTCCAAGTGTTTGCTCGATGTCACGTCATGATCAATGTTGTTTTACTGGGCCCTGACTCCTTTTTAGCTCTATCTGCAAAGGCCCATCTGGAAGCCCAAAAAGAAGCGTTTCTGTCCAGAAAGGAAAAAAACCCTTTTTTTCCCGTCAGTTGCAGGTCTGATGACAGTCCCGAGCCGAGCCTCGTCTTCCTCAAAGCCCTCCCTCCCTATCTCCAATGCCTCTCTCTTTCTTCTCATCCAAGTAAACTCCAAACTGTCTCTCTCTCTCCCCCTATGGACTGAACCCGACCCTTTTGGTTCTCAGAGACTTCGCTTCATTTGTAAGCTCTCGTCAGCTTCAGCTGCCAGAAACTTCCAAGTTTCTCTCCCATCTCTCGAGAGGCACAGCCTTGTTCCTTGGGTACAGTTATTTCCTTGCGCTGATACTCTCGTTTAGGATTTTGGGTTTCTATTTCGCCTTATTTTCACGGTGAAGTTGCTTGCTTTTGGGTGAATCTGTGACCTTGGTCCTCTGGTGTTGCTGATTGTGCCCCCTTGATATTGTGCTTGGACTAAGTATTTGTCGGAAATGTCGACCTGCATGTGGGTTTTACCACTGGATCGGCACTTTCGTTTGGCTCAACTAGAAGCATTTGGTGTGATAATATGCTGGTTCTTCGCTTTTGTTGTTGTTGGAGTTGGACCGGACTTTGTGGTTGTGGTTTCAAGAATTGGACTTGCATAAGATGATTTTATGTACGAAAAGTTCTTGCTTTGATAGCTTCATTTCCCGTGCTGATGACTTGTCTCCTTTTTGCGATTTCCCTGCGTGAAATTTCTGAAGATGTTGGGCTATTGATCCTTTAAAAAGTGAAAAAGTATGAACTTTGAGAAAAGTGTCCTCCCCTTTCCACCATTGTGATGATTGTAATAATCTGGAGAATGGAGGAATGTGATTTTGCAATCCTATTTGGGAACCTCGATCTTTCTTGTCAAAGGGGCAAAAAGACAATTCTGATCAAAGTGCCAAAAACATTATAGAATGGCGGTTATTAAGAATCATAACGTTGAACTATGTGTTAAATTTTTCCTGCAGCTCAGACTATCTTTGCTTATAGCAAGTCTGCGACAGATAGGATGGGTTAAGGTCATAGTTGTCCTATGAACAGAGATTTTTTCAAACATTGATAGTTGGAGTGACTACCATTTTACTGAAGATCAATTCTTCTTGGCTATCTATAGTACAGGCATTAAAAATATTGGGAAAGCTTTGAGAAACAAGGGGTAGTTGTTATTTCTAGTAGAAAGCAAAGAACAGCCCCATCTTTGATGATTTCAAAATATAAAAAAGTAAACCGAATTTAGAGTAACAAGATATATTGGAAGAGTGAACCCTAGTGTAACAATACTGTTTCTCCATTTTGAGGTGTTACGACAAAAGATTCCCTGGAATGTGGGGTGAAGCTGATTAATTAATTCACCCAACTCCCTGTCTATTTTTCATTGAGAGACACTTTGCTTGACTAATGGATAATATGCATTAAGACAATCATTTGGATCTTATGGTTATGGATTATAAGATTTTTCTTTTTTTCTTATTCTATAATATTGTGTCCTTATTCTAGCATTTGCCAAGGTTTTTTTACCATTCGGGTGCATCTAATTGCATTATTGGGTGCTAGGGTCTGATATACAGGAAACAAAAGAATCTGCTTCGAAGATTAAGTCATCTAACTTTATTGCTTAGTGGTGCTATCAGAAATGTTTGTAAATATCTTACAAATGCACTGGCTGTGTTTTTGGGGAAAGCCTCTTTAAGATTTGAGTGATGCTTACGCATTTAGCTCTGTATTCTGGAAGTTAGAAGTTCGGAAGAAGCATAAGTTTGTTGAATCTTGTCATATTATGGATGGCATCACATATGTGGCGAAGGGCTTGTGCCTGTTCTTTTCTTGTTGTACTAATGGATAAGACATGAACTTATAGAATTGACAGTGAGAACTGACTTCAAGGGGAGTGTCTCACAACTAAAGAATTTTTTCAGTGGATCGTGCAACTCTTGTCTGTCCATCTCTTGTAAAGCTGTACCTTTCTTGTCCTTATACAGATATGGGTCCTGAGACATCAACACCTTCAACATCTGCAATAGCTGCAGCTCCATCTGCTCAAAAGACTGGCTCCACTGCTTTGGCCCCTGGGTTCAGATTCCACCCAACAGATGAAGAGTTGGTTATATATTATCTTAAACGCAAAGTGTGTGGAAAATCATTCCGCTTTGACGTGATAGCCGACGTGGATATCTACAAAATGGAGCCTTGGGATCTTGCAGGTCATTATTCTGTTGTTCCTTTATTCCCTCTTTAGTTTTTATGTGGAATTACATGGACTCAATTTTATTTAGATTCTGCAGCTTTTTGGCACCTTTCAGGTCACTTGTATAACCGTTGAATTATAGGGACTTGGAAAAGTTAAGATTGCAAATTTCATTTGCAATTATCATTCTTTCTTTGCTCGTTAGTAGCTGGATGTGTTAGTAGTTTTCTTCTGTGAATGTACCTAGTAATTCATACTTTAATCTTGTACAGTTTTATGGCTAGAGTACCATATGATGACTTCTTGTTCTACCATTTGTTTCAATTACTTTTCTTTTGTTTGGTATTAGGCATGTCAAAGTTAAAGACTAGGGACCAAGAATGGTACTTCTTTAGTGCACTGGACAAGAAGTATGCTAATGGGGCTAGAATGAATCGGGCTACCTTTTCTGGTTATTGGAAGGCAACTGGTAATGATCGTGCTGTTCAACATGACTCACGTGTTGTTGGGCTAAAAAAGACACTTGTTTTCCATAGTGGGCGAGCTCCAGAAGGGAAGCGAACAAATTGGGTCATGCATGAGTACAGGCTACATGAAGATGAGTTGAAAAAATGTGGTAATTTCAAGGTACATATTGGAAGTTGGCATCCAATCAATAGCTTATTAGCTTTCCTTTGTACAACTTCAAGTTATTAACTGTCTCACGATAAGGAGCAATGTTGCGAAAAAAAAAAAAAATTTACTCTATCTTGCTCAGACTTCTAAAATTGACTTTCACCAATTAGGAATTTATGGAGGATTCTGTATTATAACCTTTTATTTTGCGGAACCTTGACATTGTGGTGACTATACTATATATCTCGAAATTGTGACCTGGCCCATTGAATTACAAGGAATCTAAGGCCAGCAGTTAAATTATGATATTCAATGTCCATCTTATCAGTTCAGTTGACCAACGAATGTAGGTGCAGAATGGTGGAATGTTCTGTTATTGCTATAGTTGAATCAGCATAAAAATATAGTCAGTTGTGTGTTTCAGCCAGTTAGACTCTGAAAAAAATTGTACCATATGCCTCTCTCTCTCTCTCTCTCTCTCTGTGGGGTGGGGGTTGTTATGCAAACTGTTCTTATCATGTTAATCATTGTCTTGTGTGTGTAGGACGCATATGTTCTTTGTAGAATATTTCATAAGGCCAATTTAGGGCCACCAACTGGTCATCGTTATGCCCCTTTTGTTGAGGAGGAATGGGATGTTGAAGGGAATGTGGTTCCAAGTGTGGAGACCAGAGAAGAAGCGGTACCTCAGGGAAATGGCATGGTTCAGGTTTGCATTTCCCCTGCTTCTTACATTTTTATACTTTAACTGTTATCATTCTCTCAACACAATCTTTATTTTTTGTATTGTCTCAACAAAAATAGTGATAGAGGAGTCCATGGTCCAGGTGGTCAGCTTCAAGGGTGGAACCTGGAACCACCCTGCAGGGGCGTTTCAGAAAATTGGAATCTGGAACTGCTTTTGGGTGGTTCCTGAGTCTTCCCAGGAACTGGCCCTTGTTTTAAGACAAAAAATAGAAATTCAATAGCTAGACTTTCTCACTGAGCCAAGTTTAATGACGACCAGCCATCAGAATTTATGATCAAACAAACTTACCTGCAAATCAACAAATTTTGGAAAACAAGCAAAAGAGACGAGGCGAATAATTTCCCAAACAAGGATGAAATATAGAACACTAATTTGTAAAATAGGGGCTGAATTTTATGCAAAAAAAGAAATATCGCCAAGAAAGAGCCTCTAAAAACAAATTTAAGAGATATAGGAAAAACTACGAGAAACAAGGTTCACAGTGTGAGAGAAATGGAAAACAGCAAATAGACAACAAGCTGTAAATGGAGAATAAAAAAAATAACAATGGAGAGAAAGAGGAGGGTAAACCTTGGTGTTGTGGTCGAAGGTTACTCCATTGTAGCCTGAGGTCATGGGCTCAAGTCACAGAAACGGCCCCTTTGGCAATCATGGGTAAGGCTGCGTACATTGATCCCTTTCCAGAAACCCTCTCTCTGGAGAGCCTTGTGCATGGGGATGCCCTTTTTTTCCTTTTTTTCCTCATCTCCCTGGAGGGATGAGATATGGCATAGAAAATGCCATTAAGTACTTCTGTGACCTTTTCTATCTATTATTGGGGTATTCCTCCAAACGCGACAGCTTGAAGGGCTGAAACGTTATGTCAACAAGTTAACCCACATTAAAACCTGATTATGAGGTGATTTTGTCTGGCAACAATGTTGAACATGATTCACTTTGGTTAAGCAAACTTGATTGGTGAGATACTGTTTTATCATGAGCTAAAATGTGATTTTAGAATCACTGCTTGTGGGTGCTGTTGGTTGTCTGAACACTTGGTTTAGTGGTGGGTTTATGAGGCTGTTCATACTCAAGCCCAGAATTCAATTTTCCACGGCTGCACGTGATAAGCATTATTATCATGATCATAAGTCTTATTCAAAATACAATTTGATAAATGGGAGAAAAGCAGTTTGGAAGCTGGTTCAATGGACAGTTTGCTTCCTGGTTTGAAGCGGTGGCTCTGAAGGTCAGAAGGGAAACCTATTAGTGCTAGGATCCTGTGGGAGCTAGATTCAAGAATCATGGGCTGGAATCGAACCACCACGTTCTTCGGTCCATTTGTCGTGTTGGACGGGCCCACTTTTTAATGGCCTAATAAGCCTTGTATACCTGTGGGGATGATGATACAATTAAATCTTCTTCTGGCCAGAGTGAATTTATACCCGAAATGCTTACTTCAAGACCGTTCAGCTGGAATTAAATCAAAAAGCAATCTGAAGTGTTCCTACGTGAGCGCTTATATTGTGTCACCTGATTACTACAGGAAATGCCGCCCCGCATGCTTCCTGTTAGCCGTAATGAACTTCCAACTAAGACCCAGTGCCTTCTAGCTGTTTGCAAGAGTGAAACAATGGGTGAGACTTTAGATGATCCATCTGCAATATGTCCAACTAACAAGGAAACTGCGCCACTTCTTCATTACAAACGACGGAGAGATATTGATTTGAACTCAATTGATTCAACGGGTTCAGAAAATTCACCTAAGAAAACTGAAGGCCCTTCTTCGTCTACCATCACAACAGCAAGGTCAGCTATGAATTTGACGTGTGGTTTATCGACATTGGTGGAGTATTCTTTGATGGAATCGCTTGATATAAAAGAAGGACCTCGTATTCCTCTCTCAACTTTTGCCCCCGCCAATCTCAATGCAACAGTGCCTCCTGAATGCTTAGACTTCATTCACAGTTTGCAAGAGGAGATTTATAAGGTGTCCATCGAGAGGGAAACATTAAGGCTTGAAATGTTGAGCACCCGCTCAATGGCTAATGTTCTTCAATCCAAAGTCGATCTTCTGACAAAGGAGAATGAGGAGCTGAAGCGGAAGGTTCAAGATGCTTAATTGCTGCTTGATGGCTTTGACATTGTAGGTCTGCGCTTTCACCTTCATTTTCTTCTTCCCGATTGCTGTACCGCTGTCTATCGGTGGCCTTTAGAAGTCTAGTTGTTCATTGTACTCTGTAAGTTATTGTAGCTGTAGTGTTTCTGCCTATCTGTGGTTCTTGTCTGTCTACAACTTAAAGTACTTTGAACCGGATGAACTATGATCTGGGCCTATTGCTTCTTCTATAATGTTAATTTGGGAAGCAGCATCTGCTTGATCTCGAGCACTCCTTTTGTTATGGTGGTCTGACATTTATTCTTATTGAGTCACTGCTACTCTCGGGGAGTCCAGCAGCGGCTATGAATTTTGCATTGCAGGCTCAGTTTGTTCTTTGTATGAATTCACTGAAGTTGCATTGAGTTTGTAAATTCATTGCTTCTTGTTATTCAAGTAGATTAATGTCCATAAGTCTTCCTTTATCCTCCTGTTTGCGCTTTTGTATGTGGGTAAATGAAAGCTGACTTGTTGAGTATCGTTTCACTCTTCGTTGCAAAGGTTAATGTATTCTCATGTCGATTGGATGAAGCTAAATCCTTTTCATCTGCTGTCTGTGGTATGTTAAAAAGCGACCGTACCCGGCAGTTTCACAGGCTTCTAAATGTAGGGGCTGAGTTTGCTTGCAATCTCGAAATAGTGATTCGATGGAGAAAATCGATGCTAGTTGGCCTTAAAACGGAGAGCTTCGTGTGATGCAAGTCTCATGCTATGACGTGCCCGTAGCACAGTTAGTCCTTTTTGCGTACTGTACGAGATCTGAACCAGTACTGTTCATCGTCCAAGATCAACGAAATCAAGCCTTTCCGGGATATCAAATCGGAGGAAGTAGGTTCCTATTGGTGTTCCGACATTTGGTCAGTGCTGTTCGATCTATTTTCGCTTGTTCTTGAATGCCGAGTTGAGCCGTATTCGATTCGAAAATATGCAACGGGTGTTGGTTTGATATTTTATGTGACGATTAGGTGTTAATTCGTGGGGCTTTGTCCAGCAAATAATCAGGTCGTAATCAAATCCTATCTGGCTCGTGTAATGCTAAAATGATGTTCTTGTCCGAGTCGATATTCCCCCGTCGAGTCGATTTGGTTGGACATATTTGTACCTGGGCGGCATCAGAAGACAAATTAGCAGCGATGGAATCCATGCAATGCGAAGCATAATATATAAAAAAAAATAGTTTCTTGTTTGCTACACTGGGAGCAGTACTTAAAGCATCAGCCATGAATCTTCTCAAATTTTTCGAAGATTCCAATGACTTGGTCCTAGCACTCAAGCCGGCCGCTAAAACATACATATGTTGTCCTTTATCAAATCGTGTCGCTAGGACAACGATGTTCACAATGACGAGCCTTGATTCCGACGTACCTAAAAGACAATCGAGGCAGCTCAAAGGTGCCGCTTCTGCATTTTAACAGTCTCCAAGTAACATTTCTGAGCCACTGAGAGTTGTTTCCATCCTTGAGGCAGAAATATGTCAGTTGAAGAAGGGTGGTCTACTCCCAATGAAGAGACAAGAAAACACCGCCCGTCAGTTCATAGAACAAGCAGTTTCGATCCAAGGACCGGTATCTACAACTCTCGCGCCGAACTTCATGAGTACCAAAAAATCCCAGCGGATGCCAACCTCGATGTTGCTTCGTATGTGCTCTCGCAGTTCCCCCATGCTCTTGCCGAGTCGCGTATCGCGCTGATTGATGCGGCTACAAACTGCCAGATCTCGTATGCACATCTCCAACGCTCCATCAAATCGCTCGCCCATGGATTGTATCATGCACTTGGGGTCAGAAAAGGCGATGTGGTCTTCCTGTTGGCCCCGAACTCGCTGCTTTACCCGACTATGTGTCTAGCCATATTGTCGGTCGGTGCAATACTGACTCCGGCGAATCCGCTAAATACCACATTGGAAATAGCTAAGCAAGTGGCTGATTCCGGAGCCAAGCTCGCAATATCTGCACCAGAAGAGCTACATAAGTTGACACCAACCAAGCTTCCTACAATGCTAACAACCAAAACATCGGATGACACTTTGCTGTCCGTGGAAGAACTCATAGAATGTTGCGACCCAATTGATCTTCCCCGAGAAAGGCCGACTCAAACAGATACTGCCGCTATTCTCTACTCCTCAGGAACCACGGGCGCTAGCAAAGGCGTCATATTGACTCATGCGAACTTCATGTCCATCATCACACTGCTAAAATGGTCAGTCCGTGCATCCTCGTCTCAAGACGATGTGTTCCTATGCTTCATCCCCATGTTCCACATTTACGGGCTTGCTTTCTTCGTGCTCGGGTTGTTCTGCTCGGGAATCACTACAGTCGTGATGAAGAGATTCGACTTCCAGGTCATGCTCGATGCCATTAAAGTGCATCGAGTCAATAACATCCCTGCGGTGCCCCCTGTGATTCTTGCACTAGTGAAGCACGCCAGTAACAAGAAATGTGACCTCTCGTCGCTCCGAAGAGTGGGTTCTGGGGCAGCACCACTGAGCAAAGAGGTGACTGATGGGTTCCGAGAGAGGTTCCCGTGGGTCGAGCTGAGGCAAGGGTATGGGCTAACCGAAACTTGTGGTGCAGCCACTTTTTCCCCATTGGATGAGGAGGCAAAGGCCCATTCTGGATCTTGCGGGAGATTGATACCACACTTCTCAGCCAAGATTGTCGATATTGAAACCGGGCTACCTTTGCCACCTAACAAGGAGGGAGAGCTGTGGCTGAGAAGTCCTACAATAATGAAAGGTTATCTGCGGAATGAGGAAGCAACGACTGCGATGATGGATCCTGAAGGATGGTTAAGGACTGGTGATCTCGGTTATTTCGATGAAGACGGGTTTCTTTATATTGTTGACAGGATAAAGGAGCTGATCAAGCACAATGGTTATCAGGTTAGTTACCTCGTCAGGCTGATAATTTTGGCTTGAACCAGCAAGTAAACTAGGGCATAATGCATCTCTGGAAGATCAGAATTTAGTTTATTGAGAACTGAAAATTGAAAAGGGTGCTCAAATTATCTAGTTATGGGACCATTCAGACCCGTGGATCATATATACATTGTTACAGGTTGCCCCCGCAGAACTGGAAGCTCTGCTACTTAGCCATCCTCAAATTGTTGATGCAGCTGTCATTCCGTATGTCCTCTCTCTCTCTCTCTCTCTCTCTCTCTCTCTCTCTCTCATATGTCTGTGCATGTAGCGCACATGAACATGCATCTGTATGTGTACATGATATGCAGATTGGAGGATGAGGAAGCAGGACAAGTACCAATGGCATATGTGGTTAGAGCATCTGGTTCGGAACTCACCGAGAATCAAGTCATTCGTTTCATTGCTGACCAGGTTTTTTATCAGTCACCGTCTGCTAGTTCCTTCCTTGCCCCAATAATATGCGGAATAAGAAAAGAACAGATAGTAAGATTTTTCTGTGTGTTTCATTGAAATTTGCAGGTTGCACCCTATAAGAAAGTGAGAAGTGTGGGATTCATCAGCAACATTCCAAAATCTGCTGCGGGGAAAATCCTGAGGAAGCAGTTGATTTCACAAACCCAACAACAACTCAATTCTAGATTGTGAAGTAATGGAGTTGGATGATGACGGTCGGTGTGTCGAATTAAGAAAAAGAACAGTACTTAACAAGATCACGGGTCTCGAGGTTTTACCAATAAAGAGTTCACAGTATACAATGTAACTAGAAAGTACCCAGATTTTCGAGTCACTTTCATTTTCTGAAGTACTGGTAATCAACAGCTATTGGTTGTTCCCTACCAAAAAAAAAAAACAGCTATTGGTTGTCTATGTCATCTATTGTCCATGAAACCTAGTTTCCTCCATCAGGGTATCGTGGTCTTTCTTTTTAGTATTGTTCATTAAATTCCTTAAGTCCAATGCATGGGATAATCCTAAGAGCCAATTTTGCAAGACACTGCACCGCGTCACTGTAAATTCTCCTAACCCAGGAAAACTAGGGTTTCCGTTAAGCCAGGTATAATAATAGCGGAGGACCCCGCACTGGCGGGACAAGAATAGGAGGATAAGAGTGTGTGAGAGTGACTTGACATAACGTCTTTTTCATCAGACCACTAAAACATAAAAGATGCAAAACTGAGGTATAAGCATTTCTTTCGTACCACGAGTTCTCGAATGCTAAGGAGAAAGGATTACGGTCGGCATTTCAATTTTGGCAATAGTAGGAGAATCACACAGCGGCAGAAGCAAAATGAAGGGAAAGCTTCTCGACTCTCAAGACTATTAATCGGATGAACTGTTCACATGGGACTGCAAAAGAAACCCCCTTGGTAATGGTGTCACTATTTCACTTTAAGGTACCCTCAGCAATTCCGATACGGAAAAAGAGCAATTAGCAAAGCAATAACGACGAGATCATTAGACAGCAAGTAACGAGAATTTTCAGCTCACGATTTTAGGAGGGTCAATGCTGCCACTGTAATATAGAGTTTACGCAAAAGAATCTGTAAAATTTCCCAAAAGGAAAAACAAAATACAACATGATCCAGGACAAAGTGGTAATCCATGACAAACGAATATAGTCTTGCAATTCAAATGAATCATCGACAGGATCCGATTGTAACGAGAAGATACATGTACTTCCATATTGCAGAGATGGTAGAGATAGCATCCGCACAGAGCACAGTCAAAAGATTCGAGAAAGCTCCGTCATAGGCCATCCAAATGAATTTCTTAGTGAACGGGAACGGGATCATCTGAAAGCAGAAGACTGGCACCATAGCCACCCGTCTTCAGGCCCTCAGAAATTTCTCCCGTCAGTAATGCCAAATACTGAGATTTGCCCATTTAAATTGTTGGGTAGATGTAAAAACCACGGATCTTCAGAACATTTACAAGCTTGACCTAGCAAAGATCCAATGCCTGTGTCGCTGTACTGCAGTTGCGCAAAAAACTATTCAAACAATAAGCCATTGACACGATCCGACTTTGGGGCACTAGCCTCTTCAAACATTATCAACTTCGTGGAGCCCCGGACAACCAGCTCAACAGGCCACCGGAACCTTGTCTTGTGGCAGCTACAGCATGCTCCATATCCTGTTCTAGTGCAGACTTTTGCTTTCGAAGAACTTCTACCTCACTTTCAATTGAGTGAAAGGATTCCAACACCTTCTGCAATTCCGCTATTTGTGCCTGGAGAACACAATTGGTAATTATAAGTCGCATGGTCACAAAGAAAAAGAAAAAACTTAGCTTTATCATAAAAATGATTAATACCACAAAAAATCCAAACTATGCCCATTGTGACAACAGTACTCTTACGTTTTTTTTTTTTTTTTTTTTGGTGCATCGCCAAAAACCCTAAACTTGCCCATTATGACACAAATATCCCAAACTTCTTTTTGTGCCATATCCAAATTATATTTGTCACACTTGGTTCTTCGCAGCAAGAAAAAAAAAAGGGGGGCTCTTTGTATCATAGTGGGCAAGTTTAGAGTTTTTAGTAACACTTAAAGAAAGGTCCAAGGTATTTGTGTCACAATAGCATGGTTCGTGCTATCTTGTCATTATTTCCCTCATAAAAATGACATGCTAGTGCAAATAGTTAGAAGAAGAACCTCCAATTTAAAGCATCTTGATCTCTCAGAAGTCAATTGACCTTGGACAGATAGAAGTTCCTGAAAGAACGCAGAGTGAAAAATATGAAACTTCTATCATCACTTGTGAGAAGATTATCATCTTACAAAATCTAGACACACCTTTGAGAGCTCAGCATGGGTACTGCTGACTTCTTCTATCTTTTCCCTGAGCCTAGAATTTTCTTCTCTGACTTCAGTAAGTGACAATTCCATCACTTTCTTGTCCTCTCTAACCGCATCAAGCTCAACTGACACATCTTTTTTATTCACAACTAACTTAATTGGTTCCTCTGTTTCAGAGAAATCCAGTTTTTCAGATTTTGCCAGGGCATATGCAGCAGTGACAGAAGCTGCAGCTGCTGCTGCAGCTGGTGATTGAAATATCTTAGGACGTGAAGAATCTCTTGGTTTGGGTCTCATGAGAAAAATCTAGCAACAAAGGGAAGACACGAAAACCAAGAAGGAAATTAAGTTACTATCAAATCTGTATCAATATGTAAAACAGTGATAATGAAAATAAGCAGCAGGAGAAGCAGTTCTTGGATATTTACTATGAATTATAACGTTGACGGGCATGCAATAAACATGAACAGGTGAGTTCTCAGAAAGTAGATTTCTAAAATCCAAGTTCCATTTTACAATGATGATTAGGAAATAAACAGCTGCATATTGGTGACATCATACTTTATCTCCCTCCTACCATAGCCTCATATTTCATCTCCATCCTACCATTTTCAAAGCAAAAGAAAACACTTTCCAAGTGAAAAGTACAGGCAAAGCCCATCCCACTAGCAATGCATCAACTTATAAGAGTCCTGAAATTATCAATGTCAAGACAAGTGGCCATGGGAAAAAGAAGAAATCCAACAAAAATACACAACAAAGATCATACATCTCAACCCCACCGAGAAAAGCAAAATGAAGAAGATGATAAGAAAGCAGTCTATATTTTTCCATAATTAACATAAATTAGGCCAACTTCCACAATAACTTGACTAATATGAATCCTTCACGGGGGAAAAAAAATTAACACACATCATGTTTTGATCCTTTAGAACTTGAGAGAGATAATAATGAGATTAGTTTCCCTGATCTGCTCAATTTCCCATTTATACTCAGAATTTCCAAAACATATGTTAGCATCCAATTGGACAATTGGCCCCTCGATGATTCAATCGGATAAGTAGATGTAAAATCTGCTTCATGATTCATATCAAGATAGGTAACACGACTCAACTAAAACCAATAGTACTCATATTCTCCAGTACCTCATTTTGATATTTGCCATTGTAGCCACCAAACGCAACCAAATGTGTCTCACCAGCAATAAATGCTGAGCAAACACTAAGTCCCTGCTTCCAAGCGTACAAAAAAAAAAGGTATATCATATAGTAACAAGAACGAAGATACTAAAAGCACAAGGAAGAAAAGATAGCTATGTTAGACACACACTATGTGCAAACCAGATCTGCAATGCTTTTTCAAATATGCAATGTTTCTTTTTCTCCTTTACCTTAGAGTATATCCAAACCTAATGAAACAGGATACAAAGATCACAATGAAAACAACAGCATATTGACCTCGCTAGCAAGTGGATCCCTCTCCTTCACAGTTGTCAACGTCGACCAGACAAGTTTAGGCATATTCAACATCAAAGTCTCTGAGCAACCTGTAAAACACTCACTACATCAAACTTCGAGGGCTTAATCATGGATTTGGGAAAATCAGAAAAGAACAACTACAACTCAGTTTATAATATATCCTACATACCACTCTTGTTATCTCCACCACCGACCACGTACCAGCTCTCACCAATGAGAACACTGGCATGACCTGCTCGAGGAGTAACCATATCGCCCCCAAGTTCAGGTTGGGACCATTCCCTCTGCAATATACAGTCACACCGGATGTTTAGATGTCATGTACAGTGAAGGTGAATTGTCTGTTTATAAACTTCAGGAAATCTTTTTATCTGTAATAATGGATATTTATTAAGATAAAGAAATTCAATTATATCAGCAATGTATAAGGAAGAAAGAAAGAGCACAAACAAAGGATACCATCACAAGACTAAGAGAAATCAGAGTAAGATGTCCAAATCTGAATAAAAGAGTACAACACAGAAGCAACCAAAGATTCTAAACCTCCAATAATCTTTTGTTGTGTTACTTCCAACACACGAATCAAAATAGTGCAGCACACCAAGACTTCTTAAAGTTTGAGCTTCCTCCATAAGCATTCCATCAGCTAAAAAGCCGGATGGCATGACTCAGCATAATCGTGCCACCTTAGACAAGCTAAGGATTATTCCAAAGCTTAAGAGCAAAGTCAGGATACAAAATCCCCAGAATGCTTAGACATGCAACACCAATCCGTGAGAATGAAATCACATTTTTCCGAGATTTTCAATAGTAAGATCTTATTCCAAGCAACCATCCAACAGAAGAAAGAGATCTATAAGGTAAATGGCGCAGCCAGATTGCTTAGAAGGCAATGAGCAAGGGCAGAAATTCCCCAGGATAGAGTAACATTACACAACACTAAATTTCTTCTTATTAGCTGGGTGCCCCACCATCTTTTCATCCCCGAACCCATCTATCTTGAACGAATAAAGAATATCCAAAAGGGAGTAATTCAAGGAAAGCCCCCAATCCTTAAAATTCCTGATGAAAACAGAATTCCAATGAATGGAACCACCCTCAAAAAACATATCATCAGAAGCCATGGCATCCTTGTTGATTGCTAAAGAGAATAAAGTAGGGAGAGGAGAAATAAGAGGCGCTTGACAAAAAGATACACTTCTTCTGTTTCCGATTTCAAACTTAATGCAACAAAAAAAGATCCTTAATGTGTTGGGCTTCTTGATATGCCCTTAGGTTACAAGAACATGTGGTGGCACAAACTGTGTTATACCCAAGGTTTGAGATCTGAAGTGAGCTCAAGACAATCCTATTAGTTTCTCACAAAATTTGAAGAGTTGTTGACAACTGTCTTAATTTTCTTCTTTTGCTTAGCATTTGTCTTCATTTTCTTGTTTTGTCATTTTGATGGGTTTTGCATATATCCACTAGTTGTTGAGATTTCCCAATTTCCTTATCTAGCAAAAACATCAAATGAAAATATTGCAAGTTCCTCCTATGTATAGAGATTTTACAGTTAACATGCACATCTGTTCTACCAATTTCTTCAAAAAAAAGAGCACATTAAGGCCTGGAAAACCCTAATATCCAAAAAACAAAACAAAAAAAGCTTTCTCCGATATACTCTGCCAGCTAAAACTCACGAAGATCACCTATGCAAGCTCATGTCCCAATCTCAATAAACCCAGTTATTTTTCATACTAGGCTAGGGTAAAAAAGCATCTCTGGCATCATTACAAACAATAATCCCAACAGATCTATGCAATGACGCTACGCCTATTCTGCAAAATGGTCAGCAAATCAATAAATGACTTGAATAAAGAGATGTAGGAATGATAATAATTCTGAGATCTTTTAATTACTGAATTCTAGTGCTTACCGTCTGCAAGTCCAGTACATGCAGATCACTGAAGAAGATCGAGTGAGAGCACCCACCGAAAACTATAAGATAGCGATCTCCATGCACTGCAGCTGTGTGGTCAAATCTAGGAGCTGGAGTTGTCTGCCTATCAACATGAAAAGATACTATACAATCCTTTTTTGGAAACAGTTTCCATAATAAGCTGACAACAAGATTAAACAATTACGTTGCCTCAAGAAGTTCCCAGGTCATTGTCTCTAAATCAAGGACATGCACATCATTCAGCAATCGCCTTTTCCTGTCTTCTCCACCAAAAATTATGAGCTTTGATCCAACAAGAGTTGCAGAGTGCCCCCCTCGAGCTTCCTGCAAGTATAAACCAAAGATATAGAGAAACCACCTTCCAGTTACAAATCTAGGGCAGTGAACATATTCTGATGATCTGGAAGATATCATCTTTAAAGGTTAATAAAGAATTGCATATTCTAAAAAAGAACAGAAAAAACAATGAAAAGACTCAAAAATTGCAGCAATTTCAGTTGATAACTTACTGGAGCTTTTCCCGAGGTCTCCACAAAACCACATAGAAGCGATTCTAGATCAATGAACCTCACTACAAAAACATGGCGCACTCTTCAAGAGATATAAAACCAAACTCCAATGTCAGAACAATCTTAAAGCCAAAGCACCATACCTGTTATACTATCGGAATCATGCTTTGAGTGTCCACCAATGAGAAGTAATTTGTTACCCCATGTAATCTAAAAAAATTGTATAAATCACCAGCATGCTTCTGATAAGCCATATAAAGACAATCAGATTATAAACATAATTTGAAAAGATAGGTTACCATAGTGTGACCAGAGGTGGATAGTAAATTTTCTGGTAACCAGTTGCCAATTTGAGGTTCCACCTTTAATTTTACACTAGCCCATGTCAAACTTTTAAAATCAAGGGCCTGCAAAAGTAACCAAATGCGTGACATATAAGACATAATCAATCACATGAGGATTGATGGAGATAGCATATCCAGTACCTGAACATCAGATAAGTATCGACCATTTCGACTCCCACCAATGATGTAAAGCTTCCCATCAACAACAGCTGCAGCATGCTTCATAAAACATGATAACAATAACCATCAGGATAACACACTAGCGCAAAAAGGGGATATGCATGTGAGATGGATAAAAATAAGATCACTGAAAGGAAAATAGGTCACACAAACATATCTTGCATTTCTAGAGGATCAAATGACTAGTTTGAAGCCATTACCTTGTATCGAGCAGATGGCCGTTTCCCCAACACAGGAAGTGGTACCCACTGGTCATATGCCAAATCCAAGCACCAACTGTCAATATCCATATCGTTTCTTGTCTCTTCTGTTCCCATCAAACTTCTGCAACCATCCACAGAAAAAAAACATCAGATGCCTGACTATGTCAATGTTCTGTATAAAAAGTAAAAGCTGCATTCACAACTCAAATAGTAAGATCACCATGAGCTTCTAAGAAATCAGATATTTCATAATTAGAAAAGATAAATATGATTACCTGTATGCACTAAATTTGAGTAACAAAGAGCTACGGAATTGAGAAACAAATTTTACTCACACATGCCATCACTTGGCGTATGTCTCTATCTGTTCATTGATGCTATTTCATGGTTACTTCCCCATATGCTCTTACACAGACCATACAAGATTTAAACCTTCATGCAGAGTCCAGGGCGCATGATATATTTCAATTCAACTTACAGATATAAGACTTTTTTTGGAGAACTAGACCACAATGCCGATCAGAATCGAACTCTTATCATCTATGCAAGGTTGTCCAAAACTGATCACGGACTAACTCGGAGTGAGAGCATAAATGCTCTCGGTACAACTTTAGCAACACCGATCCAAACACCAGCTACATAAACACAGATATAACCAAGAAAACCAGAAACTTGCCGAATTCCGACAGACAGTTTAACTCAAAAGCTAGCCTAATTGACCAGTCGCCGCAGGGCATCACACCGCTCCTAGCCACGGTCAAACCAATAGACCGAGATCGCACACTCTCGGCATCATCACGCAATCTTCAACAGCAGAAAAATTGCACATATGATACACACCCATTCAGCTCGAATTTGAAGAAGAGACTCACCGAAACTAGAATTGCGAATTCGCGGTCACCGAAGCCAATCGGGCGGCCGGATCTGAGCAGTGAACTGGATCCGAGCGGTCGTGGCGGCGGCGGCGGCCGATAGATCGAACGGCGGCGGTGGCCTCCGGAGAAACGACCGCTCCAAGGACCACCGTCAGATCTGTCTCCGCTCCAAGGACCGCAGCAGAAATGTAGAAAAAGAGAGCGTCGTATCGTGCGGACAAACTAACCGTAGAGAAGGCCGACGAAGCGTTACCTCGTTGGCCGGGAGAGACTTGGCGCTGACGTGGCGGCGATATGGGCCCAAGTTGTGGTAAGCCAGGCCTGTCTAATTAAAGTTGGGGCCCACTTCGGCTCTGGGCTAATGACTAGGGAGGCCCACAAAATGAGCCCAGATGGTTCCTAGAAACTTGGATTGGAATAGCAAAGTCCAATGGGCTGATCAGGCAATTCCGGTCTGATTCACATGCTCAAGTTCGTTGATTTGGTAACACGTATTCTATCGTATTACGTATGGTATTTAAGATATGGTCTAACATCTGCATCCTTCTGGATGCAATCGAATCACCGCGCTTGTTGCTTCTCTCAGGACTGCCCAGCATAGAGCTACATGTCTTCGAGTAGCTATCCAATGCGCGTGCGACGGAAACTACCACGTCTTATAGAGATTAGTCGAGTGCTCAAAGAGTCTCCAATGCCCTATTAATATAAGAAAATCATTATTTTCTACATTGGTATATTAAGCGAAGCTATTATCATCAGGACTTTGAATATAACCCGGATTTGGTTTGTCATATCATCTCATAGGCTAATTTTATGAATCGATCGGTTTGAACATGGTGTCTCGAATCATTGATCCAAGCTAATGTGATTCGTTGTGGGGATACCCAAGATCTCCATTGGTCATGTGAACTGCTTTTTTAAACGTGTTTCATTGATCAACCAATACTTTCATTAGTTCGGGAGATATAAACTTATAAGTTGAGGGAACTAATCGAACTATTATATTATAGGCCCGTTTGAACGTCATGCGTTTGGAGCGAACTTGAAGAATAGTCGAAGTTTATTGAGACAGAAAAAGCATCGGTCGTGCTTTCATCCTCAAGCTTAAGAACCGCCGGCCGTCTAGTACAACGTTCATATTGTTACAATGTAGACACAAGACACGATCCTCATAATGCTCTATCGGCTTTCAGAGAATAGACGGCTACGCACTCAAATCTTGACTGTTTGACGTGTCACCAAAATCAGAGGTTTGAAGTCTGAATATTTATCCAATATACGCGATATGCCGATACACGATTTGGTGAACCTGGCCACGAACATCAGTCCAGCGTTGTTAATTCAGAACGAGTTCGACAAAAAGCGAGCGAGTAGTCAAAGACGCGAGGTCAGATAATGATGACGATTGAGTGAAGAGAGTGCGTGCAAGCATGCATTCATACTATCATGGCGGGCCGAAGGGTAAAATGGAGGAGAGGAGATCGAAAGAGAAGGCGCCACCTGTCACGGGCCATGCGTACCTGTGAAGCAAAGAGGGAAAGAGACGATACCATCAACACTACCTCCCCACTAAACCACCATTGTTGTAGATGCTGACAAAGGAATCTTGGGTTGGTGAAGATGACGGTGGGTAGATACGATACGTGCGCAGGGAAGTGTCGTTGAAAATGAAATGTATGACCAATCACTCTTAACTATACCCTCGTTTGTATGAATACTCCAGAATCTCATTGAAAATGAAGTCAATTCAGGTAATGAAGGTACAGTCTCGATATTCTATACCTCTGAGCATTTCGCGAACGATCTCATTAGAGTTTTCGAGTTCGCCAAGGTAGATAAAGTTCTGAGAAGTATAAGCAGGAGAAGTTGTATATAAACTATATTTGTTTTCTCCGGTGAAACGATCGCTTGAAGAAGAATGCTGTGAGATACAAACGCGAGCCTTTTAGGATAAGAACAAGGGATTGATGCAAGAACTCGGAGCACATGTAATCATCTCTCCATTTTCTGTGGTGGAAATCCACTGTCATATGCAGTGCAACCTAACACTGCACATCGAAAACGTGTCAGTATGCGACTAATTAAATGGCCAGAAACCGAGCGACAAGTGTTAACCCGAGTCACTACAAGTGATCATTAATTAGTTGTCAATCACTTAGTGCACAGAAGATCGAGCAACGCTTTCTATTTAAAGTGTTGCTCCGACAGTATGAACAAACTGACCTCGAATAGGGATTCTTCTTATTGGTCCCCCGGCCTATTTTTCCTTCTAGAAATTGCTTGGCAGAGACTTCATCAAGTCAGTAGTGGAGAATAACTTTATATTATACTTCAATTTGCATGAATAATGGGAAAAAAAGAAAAACCGAGAAGACGACAGTCCACCACCATATCGCAATATGACAATCCACTAACAACGCCACTAACGAGAAGACGTAAGGGCATGTACCTCTTTCATTATCATCATCCTCATCATATAAAATGTAGAAATATTTATTTATACATAAGTTAAAGAAGGTACTAGATAGAAAGCTTAGACGTATGTGTGCACTATAAATAGGGACCCTACCCTTAAGCTTTGGTATGTCACGAACACTTGTAAGCATTGGCTTATATAGAACTGTCCACACTTACGAAACAAAGCGTTTCTCTTGTCCCACTTATAATCTAGCTTAGCTCTTGAGTCCCTCACAAGATTGGAAATGATGGGCAGTCCTAAGCTGATAGGCGCTGCATTCTTGGTTTTGCTGCTTGTGGACATCGCCTTTGCTGCGAGGTCGATACCGGACGTTGTGGTGAGAAAGAAAAGTGGAGGAGGTAGTAGTGGTGGGGGAGGAGGTGGTGGCGGTGGTGGTGGAGGAGGACATGGCATCTCTGGCTCAGGATATGGGTCCGGGTATGGATCGGGGAGTGGTTCCGGCTATGGTGGTAATGGAGGAGGTTATGGTAGTGGAGGTGGCGGCGGCGGCGGCGGCGGCCAAGGCGGAGGGATTGGAGGCTCAGGTTCTGGGTATGGGTCGGGGAGTGGCTCTGGATATGGGTCCGGGGGTGGGATAGGGAGTGGAGGCGGTGGTGGTGGAGGCGGAGGAGGTGGCGGGGGAGGCGGAGGCTCAGGATCAGGAAGTGGCTCCGGCTACGGCTCTGGCTCGGGCTACGGAAGCGGCAGTGGATATGGGAGCGGTGGGGGAAGAGGTGGGGGCGGAGGAGGAGGAGGAGGAGGAGGAGGGGGTGGTGGGGGAGGCGGCAGCGGCTCAGGGTACGGGAGTGGCTCTGGATATGGGTCGGGGTATGGTGGCGGTCACGGCGGAGAATACAATGAATCGCCATGAATCGAAATGGGTTACGTCAATATACTCTGATTTGAGCTCAGAACATTTGGTATTCGCATTCCAATAATAAAGGTGCAGAGGCTTCCTCTTTGCATGCATGCACTTGCTGGGGTGCCTTACGTCGCTTTTGTGTGATCAATGCCTGTAATCTTTGGGTTTTTTGTCAGCCTTACATGTACAACGTTAAAACAGTTGTCGCCGTTACTTTAGTATGGCTCACGTCTGCATAAAAATAAAGAGAGCTATCTTTTTCGAATTATTTGACAGCCGGGGGTTTGGGTCGATATCAAGCTCGATCGCTTGCGTGTTCAACCGGAAGCTTTCGCGGAGAGCACTAAAATGATCGGGTATCGAGAGCGCGCCACCGGTCGGTCAGAATGACCACCAAAAGGGACGAAAGAGATATGATTTTTCAAGTGAGATTTTCTCTGGCCATCATTCTCTGGAAAGGGCTAAAATAGTAAGGCTGTTCTAAGATCATAAGACCGACTAAGTGGGGTAATCAAACTAGCAAACTCCCATTTAAAACACCCGAAAGGAATTGATCGACTTACTTCACGAGTCGATTCTCTACACACCTCTTCTAATGATATTCCAATAATCCCTTCTGTATCCATACCGACAATCAACTATCCCCTTATCAGGCAATGCGAAAAAGAATCGACAGCAAAAAATCAGGCTTCCGCTCCACGACCCTTGATATTCTCAAACCCAGTCCGAGCAATTTGAGGATCAGCAAGGCAATGCATGGGTTTCAGGCCGAAAGAAGAAGGCGTTGCGTGGCTCTACAACAACTCTACAACAAAGCCGGCACTTCCTTCGGCCATCAACTCCACTAACCAATTTGACAGACAAAACCAAATAATCCTTTGAGCAGAAGCAAATATGAGAAGCAAGAAATTGTACTCTGAATTTTCTCCCTTTCTTCTGCCATCGTCATTCCATAAAATAGTAATTCTAGGAAATGTACCACTTTAGATAGAGAATAACCTGCTCGAAAGCTGAGTTAATTGTTCTATTAGGAAAAGAAACAAACACGAATTTCCTACAACAATTTCCTTTGACTTAAATAAGCAGATACTATTTTGGAAAGGACAAAAAAAAAACGAATTCTCCAAAAAGGTCTTCCCGATCTCACTCTTCCAATGATAACTCGTGCGCCACCTGCCAACGAATTAGATCACGACGGATTTAAAAAAAAAAAAAATCAGTGAATTTGTGGACAGACTGAAGGAGAGTCCACAAATTTTTTCTACAACAATGGATGGAACTTGAGAGCTAATTCACGCCTTTCTCTGAGGCATATGCAACCTTTTGCATTATCATGGCCTCAGCTGCACGAATCGCCCTCTGCGATCCCGTGATTGTGACTTTCCTGCTCCAGACGAGTAAAGGAAAAGAACATAAACCTCCTATAGTGAAGAGATTTATCAGGAAAATAATTAAGGGAAAACAAAACTCTTATCAATGTTATGTACCTGTCGGTTGTCCCAGACATGAAATCACCTCTATCTGATATCTTTATCCTGGCCCCAGTAGCCTATAAGGTCATTGTCATGTCATTTAGTGCTCAAGTGGATTCTCATAATGTCAAATGGCTACAATTTTCAATTACAAACCTGACTGATATCCATGATATTCCGTCCACCTCGACCAACCACCAATCCAATGTGCTCATCTGCGATGCCAATAGTCATCGAGTTACTTCGATCTTCCTGCAGAACAAGAAGAAAGCTTCATCATTATTCCTATTATTAAACTAATCCAGTACGAGCTTCCTTGTCAATTTGCACCATTATACATAGAGAATTAGCTTGTTACTAGAAATTTGCCATTCAGAGTTAACAGCACGAGGGCTTTACATGGAGACAAGATATATTGTAAGCCCATTAACTAGACCTGCTCAAATGGGTTGAGGGGGCCTGTGGTCAGGAATCATTATGATACCAAAGCTTTCTCACCCATAAAAAAATTGCAACAATTTACAGCTCAGTAAAATTCAAGCCAACTAGGGCCCGACCGACTTTTTCATGTCCTTACAGCCAAGCCCACTCGTTTAACCCTTCAAAAACCTGAAATGCTGGGTCACATCAATGACCAGCAACACACTAGAGTCTCACGGCCAAGACTCACCAAATATTCAAACCTTGACAGAATGGAGCATGCAGTTCACAATAAAGTAAAAAAAAACTTTGGTATAATGGTAAAGGTCACTCCATTGTGGTCTAAGGTCAAGGATTCGAATCGTGGAAAAAGCCTCTGAGAAAGAAAATGTAAGGTGCACACATCAGCCCTTCCAGACCTCGCAGTGCAAACAGCCTAGGGCAATTGGACACCCTCAGCTGCACCGTGCCAAATTCAAGTTCACATATATATGCATCCAACTGCGGCCAATTCATGCCCACTGAGCTCTCTTAACACTGCCCAAGAACTTGTTATCACAGCTAAAAAGAAAAGAAACTCCATACCATAAGGATGGAGAGTTTGGGGTAACACGTAGCAATCAATATGACACTATAGTAACTTGAAGGAATGAATTCTGTCACAAAGATCATTAGCACTAATAAAATGGATGAACCTTGCTATTCTGGAACTTTCCTCCAGCTCCCGCTGGTCCATAGTTGACCCCATTATATGCTGCTGTTGCAACAGAAGGAAGTACATGTGTATAGGGAGTACCATGAAAACCGGAGAAGTAAACACCTAAACATTCAAGTTAAACAACTCACTAATCATCGTACATCACCATAATGTTGTCAAAATCAATAAAGGATACAGCTCTGCTATGGCAATGACAAAGGTCCATTCATTCTAAGAGAAACTATCTAAAATTGCAGAATCACCGAACATGCAGAATATCCAACAAATGCCTCAATAGCAACTTGAATTGATTACTAAAGAGATACAAGAACCAATACCTCCACCTGATTATACCTCTACCAGGTTGCCTAGGCACTAGCTAAGCTAGGAGAAGCAGCACTTCAGTCTGCATACTATAGCCTGGATAATAATGAACTCCAATAGCTCATGCATTGAATTTGTTACTTCATCCATTTAAAAATTAGGATTGAGGTGACCTGCATATATACTGTTTTCTTTTTCATTTTCATCGCAATGAATTGATCAAAAAAATCTTTGATTTCATAAGTCAGGATTGCTCCATCAAAGATTTAACTCTAGATATCTCCAATTCTATGACTGGTTCACATTTCGAATTATTACTCATTGTAGATATTTTGTCCCAAATTCCACCAATAATTACATCCATTTGATGAGGCCAAGGCAGTACAGCATGAGTAGAGAACACTCCAACTCCAGAGTGTGAGACATATCTATGATGTCAGAGATAAGAACCTGGCAAAATTTCTCCCCCTTCATCCCCTGGCACTCTCCTTTTAACACTTTGAAGGTTCATGTGAAAACAATTCATGCAGGCATAACAACTCCCCAGTACTTTCAGAATATTACCAGATACAGGTAGATGGCTCTACAGGAGGTCTATCTACAAAAAAATAAAGTCCTGCCTAATATGTGTTTGATTCAATGGAACCGCTGGGAAAAACCAGAAAAACAGCAATCCCAACCATTCATCTCCATGCAACAACCTTATAAGGCTAAACTACCAGATACGACAACTACGCACGGATTTTCTACCATGTTTTAGTTTGTAGAAAATAATACTGGAAACCTTTCCAGTTATTACTTCCCAGTTAGCACAACGGCCCATCACACACTTGATTCATGACAATGTGACATCTCAGCAAGATGAGAAAATATTCAATGACAGCTACCAGGACGAACATTGATTGCAGGCAATATTTTCATAACAAATTAGGTAGTCTAAACATGACATCAATACAAGTTTACAAAGTAGAACTATAGAATTTCTGAAAATTAGCCATAGGCATGGTGCAGTTGTCTCGAGAATGAGATGGTGGTATTTTCCTTTTCATCAAAGTAAAAATAGCCACTTATAGTCATTCCGACTTTTTCTTGATTACCCAACATAGATGGATAAAGGGGGGAGAAATCTGGCCTCTTTTATGAGGAAATTAACCCTCTACTCTTCCTGTCCAGAAACATATAAGATTCACCAATAGAACATACTCTCCTTGAATGCCAGGGAGATGCATTGTGAATGTCATGAAAAAGGAGATTTGACATATCATGGTCATACACTCCTAAGAATTAATAAAGACCTGTTATGCTACTTACTACAACTGACAATAGTAAATAAGCTACAAATCCTAAATAAAACAGTAAATTCAGACAAACCTGCATACGAAAATGGCACATTAACAGACTGTGGATAGTGAAGATCCTCTGATAGCTTCGAGAGGATCAGATCGACTGCTCGCATTTGTTCATCTAAAGTACCTGTCACAGTCACTAGCCTATCGTTCAACCCATAATAATTATTATCCTGAGGAGATATCTTGATACCAGCTTGGGACTCCTCAATAAATGACCTGAAAATAAGCAAAAGACATTAACATCACATCTCCTTGGATAGATCATGGTCATAACAGGGTCATGCCTAATATGACCCAGGCACATGGATTCACATTAATTTAAGTGGAGGAATAGAATTAGCAAAACAATATAAGCAGCCGTCAAGTGATACTATTATAGTCATATATCATATTAAGTTGGCCCTGGCCATCAGCCGCCTATGGCAACATTGATGAACATCAAGTTTCTTCTTAAGCACCAATAACACATGTCAATTACACCTACATTTGACAACAACAATAACTACAATTCTCACAAAAGCAGAAGCTGAGCAAGGAGTTTCAATAATCAACAAAAATTCAAAGAGAAACCCCATCAAATTTGGGAGTCCTACCAGGAAAAATAAATCAAAAGAGAAAGTATCTCAGCATGGTTAGAATTAGAAACAGGAAATTAGACAAGTAGATCAGTCTAACTGGAAATAACCAGAATGGTCTTTCAAGAGAAACCAAGAAGACATTTACAGAACTCTAACAAAACTCAACTGCTTCAGGAGGTTTGATGAGTATGATGTTATAGCTACTAGCCAGTTCCCAATACAAAAGCTTCAGCTTTACTTTTCCAGTCATTATAAATCCGGCACTTCCAACTAAGCCTAAATTAGTAGTAGCTACCATATCAGTGATTTTCCGATCAGTCTTCAGCTTTCAGAGTGTGCATATGAACAGTCAACTTACTTCCATATATTTCACTTTCCCAGAATCAGTACCAATAGAGCATGTCCAAGTTTCATTTCGTCAATAAGATGGATTCTATCTTCTTACAGGAAGTTGGTCCATGTAAAAAAAAAAACTCTACGCAAAGGATCACAATGTCATCTTTCAAAAGAAAATCCAGTGCAGAGAGACAGGATTCCTAAATTGAAACTGGCAAACCCCCTTCAATTGGCTTCAAAACAACCCCCAGAAGAATTAGATTGTGGTGCCCAATCGGATACACAATCAGAGAAGGTCACTTAGTGTTGTTTAGCCATATGAAGCCACATCCTTCATATACTCCAGTGAGAAGACGCGACTTATGAAAATGTCACAGTTCAAACTGAATGAGAAAACCTAGGAGACAAGTGAAATCTTAAGGAAGGACATTAAGTGTTTGATCTTTCAAAAATCATAAACAGAATGAAAAATAATGAGAAGATTAATGTGGCAGTGGGAAAAGGCTTTATTGTTATCCAAAATGTATTTACTATTATGGTGCCAGCCCATGAATAGAAGAATAATTGACCAACAGAGCAAGTTCCCTATAAACAGGATACAAGGAAAATGCCCTTTTTACAAAATCAAGGCCAATTATAAAATCCAAGAAGCCAAGAACCACTATTCTCTCAGGTTATTTCAATAACGGAAGAAATACCATAGTATCCTTTCGTCTGTCCCGCAAATTTGATCGGCGGTTTCAAAATCTTTCAACAGTGAAAACAAAATTGAGTACTCTAGATAAAAACAATCACATGATACATGTGTCAAAAGAATACCAAGGGAAAGCCCAATGTGACGATCTTGTAAAAGCATACTAATACAACGTTATGACACTTCAAAGGAAGATCAACTCCAAAGAGGAGGAAAAGCATACACACTTTATCGTGGCTCCTCCCTTGCCAATTATGCCACCACAGAAGCTATTTGGGACGATCAGTCTCACTTTTGTTCTTGGATCAACATCATTGCCCTCTTCAAGATTAATCTGACCGACATAACATGTGCCATTAATCTTCAGGATACATAAAATAGAACACACCAGCAGTATTAACTTAATTTACCTCGCTTAGCAATTTCGAGAGAATGAGTTCTACTGCCTTAAGCACATCATCAATTAGACCAGATATCATAATGATCCTGTCAGTTGTCCCAGGAAAAAATTCTTGATTACGTGACAACTGAATACGTGCTCCAGACTGTGACTGAAAGTCAGTAATTGTTGAACCACCCTTTCCAATAACTGATCCAGCTGCAGCATTTGACACAAGAAACCTAATATGCGTTGGCTTCTCTAAAGGATCTGCCAGCAGTAAGCACAAAAAGATCTTGATCAACACAATAGCAATATAATAATAAGGCAAATAAAGCAGCTAGGCAAGTTAGGTAACGGAGAAAAAAAAAATATCGTTCTTGGCTTGAAAAATAAGGAAGGAGATGGCATCAACGTGACTATAAGTCATCCAAGATAGCATGAACATGACCATAAGTCATCCTCAACCATGTCTTCTAGCAACTTCAGCAGTTTGACTAATTCCAAATTCATCAGACACATTTTCAGGGGATGGGATCTGACATGCAACGGCCAAACACTCCTCCAAATGGAACTCTAAAAACAAGAAAAAGAGGAATGGTCTTAAAAAAGTTCACATCTATTCAACAGATCAACAGTTTTTTTTCCGACCTCCTAATCAGAGGCATGTCATAATTTAATATGTTTCATCTAAAATAAAAGCGCACAATGAAGTTCTCAGCCGAATTTAAGCCCTACACCAGCTATCTGCTTTAAGTCGAAGGCTTAAGATTAACATAAAGAAATAATCCCACGAAGGCGGCTTCAGCCACATATAATGAAAACTCTTGATGGAAAAGAATGACATGCGACAAGCCCCTCTCTGCATTTTCTAAAAATAAAGTTCAAACAGCTACCACAAGGAAATCATCTATAGCCAAAAGCAAGGGTACTAAAAAAATGTAATTGAGTTAGACAGTAAAATTTGTGAGTGCTTGGCAAACAGCTAATAAGATTATTCAGTATCGTGTAGAGGTGATAATTTATGTGTGAACACAAGTTGCCACTCATCCCCAATTACATTAAGAAAGGACAGGGCCAATAGATACTAATTTTTGCTTTGGACGAGAGATCTCCTTAGAATATTGCCGCATGCATGTACAATTAAGCATACAAATGAAAAAAGTCGTCAAATTCGCAGCATCAAACATGTACAATTAAGCATACAAACGAAAAAAGTCGTCAAAATCCGCAGCAGCAAATACATAAAATTGTTAGGGACGTGAGCCGCTCTTTCATGACCCCTTACTCTGAACCTTTTCTGCGCGAATCTGCATAATTAATTTGTGCGGTTCCGATAAATCAAAGTACATCAAGCACTACACCCCAAACGTATAAAGGTTGAATGACCCGTAACCGCAATAGTTTTCTTTCTCTCTGCTACATTTACCTTCGGAATCAAAACAAAGTGCTCAGCCTAGGGTTTAAACGCGCACCCGCATTTTCACAATCAACGCAACAAAAGAACAGCCTCCCACCCCTCCGCATCGCCAATCGCCATCAAGAATCGCGACATTCGCCGACAACCAGCGCTACTAGACCTAACTAAGCCCCCGCGCAGATCGATTACCCGAAACAGCGAAGGGGAGAGCAGATCAGGTCCGCCAGAGGAAGATAAGCAGCACCTGAATTCGGGGATTTCGGCGGCGGCGGCGGCGAAGACCGCTTCGGCGCTAGCTCGGGCGACGACACGTACGAGGACTCGTTCGACTCCATCCTCTCGTTCCGGAGACGCGGTCTCAGTACCTGCCTAATCTACGCACCACAGAGAGAGAGAGAGAGAGAGAGGATGTGAGCTAAGCCAGAAGCAACATTCGAGAATGGCTTCCGAAAGCAGCAGCAGCAGCAGAAGAAGAAGAGGAAGAAGAAGCAGAGGGAGAGGGAGAGGGAGAAGGAGGTCAGAGCTGGGACGTGCGAACTCACGGAGAGAGAGAAGGAGATATGGCAATGGCGTCGGTGCGAATCGGTGATTTCCTGAGCGAAGAGTCGTCGCGGTTTTCCGGTTTTTCTAATTTCCGCCACTTTTTTCTCTTCCCTTCTCTTCTCTAAACATACAAAATTGATTTATTAAACAAAAAAAAGGGAAAATTATTCAGAGCCGAGCCGAGCTGAGCTGTGACTGCTTCACGCCCCATCTCTCTCTCTCTCTCTCTCTCTCTCTCGTTCGTCTCCCCGGTGGATATTTTGTTTTTATTTTTCATTTTTCCTTCCCAATAAGAAATTGTTTTTTATTTCCTCTTTTTTAATTTCGCTGCGGAAATTCCCTCCCCATTTTCTTGCACGTCCCCTTCTTCATCACACGTCTTCAACCCCTTCCAAGATTAAAGATAAGGGGAATGCACGGTCAAGTGTCAAGTTATTATAATCTAGAACAGCTAGTGAGATTGCAGTGCAACTTGACAGATTCAACAGTCTTTGTCTAGAGATAAATAAGCCAGTCTCGTATCGGACTTTTTCTAATTCGCGATTCGTAATCGAATTAAAAAAAATTCATCATTATCGGACGGCATTGTCAATCGAGTTAAGGTATCGGTTTGCATGACGAACACTCTTATTCTGATCGAGGTTGAAACGGATCTCTTACTTAATTTCAAGACCGCCCTACATTTTTGTACAGTCCGATGCCATTAAATCTTGTTATTATACAGTAAATCAGCCTAACGTGTGTGATTTCGGTGTCCAACCCTACTCATCTAGTGACCAAACAAGCTAATGGGGAATCTTTCGAGTGTTGTCGTCTTCCATCGATCTCTGTTGGACTCGTTCAACCATGGCAAATTCTCACGCGCTCGCCCGTTGAAATGGTGTTGGGGTCGAATCCCTCCATTTTACTTTTTTTCTCTTTAGGTTAATTGTTCCAGGACATCGGGCTCAATCGCGCGAATTTGTCGCCCGAACGAGACATTTTCTACGCAGAATGACCGGGCCGAAACGGGCCTACGGGCGGGGCTCGGCCGGAGGAGAAAGTGGGCTGCCTAGGTGGGCCGCCCAAATTGTAGGTCGGGCTTGTTGGATCTAGATTTTGACTAGTCAATGAATGGGCAGAAGCCCTCTTGTTCTTCTTGATTGCGCACGCAGCTCCTTTACAAAGGACCTCAACCCATCGACTAGATTAGCATTTTGCTTATGCCCGATGACCTAAAAATTGAATTATATTTTGTCACGTTTTTTTTTATAATTTAAAATCTATATCGGAAATGCAAAGAAAAAAATTTTACTGTAAAATTTTGCCTAGTGACTTACTAGATTTATCGCGAAGCAAGGTCCGCTCCGAAAAAAAAAAGAAAAAAAAATTTGTCGAACTCATAAAATTAAGGTCTACCTGTATATATTAGCTGTTTAGAAACCCCTATGTCACATGATCATGGTTCGCAATAAATATCGCGATGTGTTTCAAGCATAATTTACACACATGAGTACCTAGTATGGCTCATAAGACTCGTCTAAACCTGATTTAGTAGAATTAGAAGTACAAAATGAACAAGATTAAGGTTATGTCCGTTGCACTGGAAAATATTTGATATGGAAATTATATCCATATATCAATGGAAAATACTTTCATTATTAACAACAATCTATATCTAGATACTTTTTTTTTTGTAAAAGAAACAAACAATTGCTTATTGAATTCGTAGCAAGTGAATGGTTTTGGTTTAAAATGATTACTTGTATTATATGAGATAATTAACCAATAAATCAAAAATAACATATGTCTAAATATTTTTACAAACGATAAAAATATTTTGCATTCATTCATTTTTATAAGTCTTGCAAGCAATCATTTTTAGGAAAATATCTTATAAATCATTCTTTTTTTTACAAAATAAATGGAGCCTAAATTATGCTCTCTCTTTTTCGAGTTAGCTTACTCAACTCTTCTCAATTACGAATAAATGGCGGTAGTCTCTCTCGAAATATAGGGCCCCAACCCTTTAGTACCGTCCGGACATGGAGGGCTCGTGATGGAGTCATTGGTAAAAAAAAATGAACTTTATCAACTTTATGCGAAGAAGTATTGATCTTTTCTTTTTATGGGCAAGCTTAGGGGAAGGATTTTCAGGCTTGGTCAGCCCAGAGCCATATTTTAATTTATGTAATAAAATTATAAACTATTTGGCCCTATGGAAATTGGAATAACAAAAAGCGACAAATACTACAAAAATTCCAAATTATATCCACCCTACTATAAATACACAAAAAAAAATCATGTCGTCGAAAGTCCTAAATTTGATCACCGTAATATAAATATCTCTAAGTTTTTATATAACGAAAATACTCAAATTTATACGTTTGTAATATATTATCTATTTCACTTTCATATAGGTTAAATTTATCGTATCAATATAAAATTTAAAATTTCTGCGATATAAAAAAGTTATAATATTTATGCCATAATAATTAAATTTAAGTTTTTTAGTGATAATTTTTTTTAAAGGTATTTATATTATAGAGGTTATAACTTAGATTCTTTTGTATGTATTGATGGAAATGGGGGGAAAAAAGGAATAGCCAATTGAGAGAGACAGAGAAGGGCCCCGCCTACGCTCCTCCTTGGCCACTGCTTCCCAAGCCTACCAACGACAGTAGTCCTCTCATCTCTGTACTCGCTCGCGATGCTGCTTTCACCGGAAATGGCGGCGACGAGCTCCGCTTCTCCTCCCTCCCTTGCCTTCTCCCCCGCTTCCTATCCACGCGCGAGCTCCCGAAACCTCCTCTCCTTCCGACACGCTCTCCTCCGCCTCGCTTCCTCCGACGACGGTGGCGCCGCCGCCGGGTCCCCCTCCTCTCGACCTCCTCCGCTCCGTGTCTCTGCGAGCTCCAACCCTAAGGCCCGGTTCATCGCCCGGAGGAAAGAGTCCGTCTCCGTCAGGCAGTTGGACCGGCCTCTGAGTAATGATAGTGGACATTGTTTTTTTTTGTTTTTTTTTTTGGGTTTTTGCAGTTTGTTTCTTGTTTGATGCCGGCGTGCGTATTGTTGGAGTCGTCGTGGTAGTTCATGATTGGTGTTGGGGGTTTTGTAGGTGAGTACATGAGCTTGCCGGCGAGTCAGTACTCGGTGTTGGACGCGGAGAGGATCGAGAGAGTGGATGACAACACATTCCGGTGCTATGTGTATAGGTTCAAGTTCTTTGCGTTTGAGGTGTGCCCTGTTTTGCTTGTTAGGGTGGAAGAGCAGCCCAATGGCTGTTGCATTAAGCTATTGTCGTGCAAGGTGTGTGCTCTCTGTTGTGTGTTAATGTCTAATTTGATTGGTTTGCTCAATGCGTGATTCGTGTGCTCAATCGAGACGAGATACGTTTGGAAATGCAAAATTTGTGCTATAAAAATTTGCCATTGGCCGATTAGGTTCCACATTGACTTGTTCACATGTTTGAAGGCGTGGTTCATCAGTATGGCATTTATACGTAATGCAGTCTTTTTTCTCTACTGGCAGCTTGAGGGCTCGCCGATTGTTGCTGCTCAGAATGATAAATTTGATGGTACGATGTTTCTCAGTTTTCTGTTTCAACTTCTCCAACAAATTTGAAGTGCTTTTGGATTAAATCACTTGTGTGCTTACTACTTTCGCTCATTTTTTGTTGAAAGTTAGCTCAAGAGAAGATTGCCTGATTTTCCACTCATTACACCATCAACATGATAAAAGTGCAATTGTAATTCTGCATAAATTAACTTGTCCTGTCGGTTAGTTTTTATCTGCACCTCCATTTCGTCACTAATGTGTACTCTAGAAATAGATGTTAACCATTTGATAGAAGAAGTTGCTCATCATTAGCAGTCTTTCATATTCTTTCCACTATGGAGCATGTTCACGACTTGATTGTCATGCTCCATTTTTCGTGCAACTTTTGTTTTCTTTAAACTGTGAGAACTTTGTTGAATGGCAATTTATATGAGCAACTTTGTTTGCTTAATTGGCATGTTTTGTGTTGTTCACGATTAGCAAACTGTTTCATTTGGTTTTTTTATCCCAAAACTGCAAAAGCGATGGATGGTCTCTCTAAATTTAGGTATACATGCCTTTTTCCAGGAGAACTTTGACACTGATTTCGTATGGGAATGCAGCTTCTATGGTGAACCGAATATCATGTGATACCAATCAAAGGACGTCATCACTGCAGCAACTCACTTCAGACACAACCATTGAGGTGCTTCTACCATATTCCCTTTCTAGTAGTAACATTATATTGTGTGTTACGCACTCTTGAAGAAATTCTTAAAGACTCTAGAAATAATACTTCAATTCATTACCAAAAACAGGTTCACATCGACATTCCTTTTGCATTTCAAGCAATTCCAGTGCAAGCCATTGAATCAAGTGGCACTCAAGTTCTCGAGCAAATACTCAGGATCATGCTTCCACGCTTTATGGCCCAGGTTTTGATTTAGATGTTGTGATTACTGCATGTAAAAAGTTCTCTTAATTTCCATCAGACTGCTTCAGGATGAGTGCAATGGCGCTGATGTTCTTTACTGATTTTACCAAACATTGAGATGCTTGTTTCAAATGATTGTAAGTTCTTGGGAACTAGGAATCCATGATAGTATTGCTTCCTCCAAGAATAATGGAAAATCATCCGCCTGGTAAACTAGCTGCAGTGTGTGCCTGCAGAACTTTCCTTTTTTCCAAGGATTGCATCTCCTGCAAGGAATATGAATTTAAGAAAAAAGAAGGTAATTTTCTGGTGCTGAAAGTTGTGATATCACACATAAGACAAGGAGTGAGGATGTCTGGCTAATGCGGATTTAGTACGAGAAGTATGCTAATTTTGTATCTAATTAGTGTGAAGTTAGTACAAGACGTGATCAGAAAGATGACAACATCCATATAGGTAGGGAAATGTTAGAGCAATGGCCAATGGCAAGGGTCAGCAGTATATGTGGCATTTTTTATTACAGCCATAAACTGTTTATGGGTTACTATTTTATGGTAGTTTTGCATAGTGAGGTGTCTGGCCTCATATCTTTGAAACACTGTGGTTCTGCTGTTGTTGTTTTTTGAAGCAAGGCATTTATTAAAAAGAACCAGTATATTAATCATATATCCCTGGAGGCATTCACACTTGAATAGCACCAACAGAACATATCAAGGGAGATTTGAATCGGATATTGTGGAGACACTACCCTCATGTTAGTGATGTTTTAACCAGGAATAAAGTGCCCCATAGAGGTCCGTGATTCACTGATTCCGTGGGAAATCTTTTGACTCCTGTGTTTAAAGTGGTCGAACTGCAGGTACTTTGATATAGGTCCTTGTGTGATTACTCTCTTGAATTATGCTATGCAGCTTCTTAAGAGATTTCTGCTCACTCAACAAAGTTCACATCATATGTCAGTTGGAACGGACAGCTTAGGGCATAGTAAAGAATAGTTAAGTGATTGGTCTGGGAGGCTGCATATTCCATGGAATACTGCTTTGTACTTAGACTTGTGACACTTTGGACATATTGGAAGGGAAAATCTTTTAGCTGCAAATATGGCAACAGATCCATTACCAAAGCAACTTGAGGCATTGTTTCAGGCTGAATAAATGATGGTTCATCTGAATGCTATTTGGGAGAATGATTAAGTGAGAACTGATTGAGACAGCAGCCAGAGTAGGATTAGACATTTCACCAGAGCTACAGACAAGTCCAATGTTGTGGTGGAGCAGCTGCCACTGGGAGATGGGCTCCAGGTGCTAGATGAAAATTTGGAAGATGTGAAAAGAGTTTTTGCACGAAGCACTGGTAGTTTAGTAGATTCTTGTATTGAAGCCTGCTGATGCTAATGGATTGCTTAGCTTTTTGCAACCTGGCTGGGAAAATTAAAGGAGGATCAAACACCTTGAAAAGCTGGCTAAGAATTTAAAACTGCTCGACGATCCAGCTAAGGAGCTAAAGCCTAAAGAAACCGTAGCTTGTGATCACTGAGGCTTTTGTTATGGTAGCATATGTTGCCTGTCGACAAATATCGTGTTCATCAACTGCCTGAGATAAGTTCCTATGCAATATTGGTATGCTTGCAATAGATCAAGGACTCTTCATTTTTTCATGGAATCAGAAGAGGAGCTGACAGTTACTCTGTTCAGAGAGTGAACAGTAGTTATATGCTCTTAACTAATCTTTTCTTTTAGAGTAGTCCTTAGATTTGCTTCAACCCTAGTCCTGGCTTTGAACTCGTACAAAAAATCTGCAGTATAAGAAGCAGAGATTTTTCAAGATCTAGAAGTTAAATTGTAAGAGCTACTGGGTTATTTTTTTCTTTGGTAACCAACTACTGGGTTATTTTTTCGTCTCTAAATCTATAAAAATTGCCTTCTTTCTGGCCTATAGATACTGAGATGTTCATTTGAAGTCTCTTAATCAAGAATGGCAGGAACATCATAGTTATCACCAGATATGTCATTGTTTTGTTTTTCTTATGACCATGTCTAAACTATGAGCCAATGAAATTTGTGGTGGCTTTCTCTCCTCACTGGAATATTTGTCTGTGAGATTGTTGCCAAGACAAGCTTCTATATGAGATTTCTCTCCATAAGAATTAATACACCTTCATATAGGCTCACCACTGCCTCTGGAGAGAATAATTTAGTGAAACTTTTGGGTTACTTGGTTTTTTGCTTCTCTCTTAATTTAGATGTCTTGTTCCTTCCTATACCCATGTGCTCGTCTTCTTGTGTAGCTCGTGAAAGATTATCAAGCATGGGCTTCAGGTGACAAATCAAGGCAGCCTCTTGGAACGGGCAAAATCTGAATGGTAGAAGGTTGCGCATGCTACTGTTTCTATCGATGACTTGGCTGCCCATGTGAGTCAAGCACTCGTCGCCAGTCCTGGAGGATCCAATGGTTGCTCTGGTATGGCGTATGCAATTTTTTTTCTTAGTTCATAGGGTTAGCCATCGAAATTAGTGCAAGCAACTCGTGTATATAGCCTTGTTTTAGCTTCTCTTTGGACATTCACGTGGATTATGCTTCACTTTTTCCATAGAACGCAGTCAATGATATTGCAGTATGCTGCAAAAGCCATTTGAATGAGGCCGTCCTTTTTTCTGGCCTTGTACTTGTATCTCATCTCCGCTTTCTTTCACTCCATCCAGTCATTCAACTGGTTAAGTTATTTGAGTTTTCTGGCACTTATGCTGACAAAGGAATAAAATATGGTATGATGGATGTAATTTTATAACCCTGCAACCGCCTTACAGGAGCCAAAAGGCCAATTGTATCTTAGTTTTCTGTGCGGATAGAGCATTCTACATCACTTCATGAATTTAGCTTTCGAAGGAAAATGGGTTGAGTTCTGCTTCTGAAAGTTTCTTTCTGATGGTATGTGGGCATGAACTGAGTGCTTTGATGATCATAGGCAGATTGCATTGGTTCAACAATTCTAGGATATGTTTTAGTTCCAAAAATCGCTAAACAATTCAAAGTCCAATTTGCTTTTCCTTCTCCGGAGCAGAAGTGAGCGTTCTTCCGCCTGCATGTAATTCTTACTGTCATTCATCTATGTGCAGTGGACTGCAATGACATCCTTATACAATAGAAGTTTATATGAATATATACGTTGCTGTTGATTATGTCCCGAGATGAGATGAGAACAACGGTAGAATGTCCATCGACTCTTATAACTGCTATTCCATGAATGGGGAAATGTTCCAACAGTATGCTTTTGACTTCACGACATGTTGTCTAACATATTAGGATGCATAAGATTGATTGTTTGTCTTCTATTGATTCCATTAGACTTTCCAAGCTCAGGTTAATTACCCATCTCTTTTACCTGCCGTTATGGTGCCCAAAAGGCACGGCACGGTATTGCATGATGCCATGGTTATGCTAGCTTTAGAACTATAGTCACTCTTGTTCAATGAGCTCGACTGCCAATCATACATTATATTACTAATTAAATTGATCTCTCGGAAGCAGAGTACAGTACCATAATCGCGTCGAATAATTGGTTTCACGGTCAATCAACTACTCCAAATTTGGCTCCTCTTCGATGCAGAGTAGTTGAGTCGAGATCCGTCGAAGTTTACCTAATAAAGATTTGTCGCAATTAGAACTAATAAACAAAGATAGAAACTATGAGGTGACGGGTGTGGGAATGGACAGAAGATGACACCGGGATTGCAACGAAGTAAGATCGGCGATGACGTTGATGGCATGGGGACAATGTGGTCGTCCCACGACCCCCTTTTAAGTTGTCAAATAGTTTTCTCCTCTTTCTGCAATGGCCTTCGGGTGGGTTGTCCGATTCCATTAGTTACGGCATCACCTCAGCATTGTCCGTTTTATTCGAGTTGTCCCTATTTAAGGGAATGGGAAGAAGATGAGGAGACAGCACACAGCAACGCCCGAAACGACACTCGAAAAGGATTGTAGAGGTTGCAACAAAAGAGGAACCGTGCACGTTCCTTTCCCTGTGTTAATTACTTGCTCTTGTGAGATACCATGAACTCGACTCTTGGATTGAGAAACAGTCCCCCTAGTAGCATGAATGTATGCAGATACACCATACTCAACAGCTTATGAAATCGCTATACTGAATGATGGGACTTTCTCCAAGCGGGCTCGACACCCCCATAACAGTCTGTTGCACCATTCGATGCACAAAACAATTTGGATCAAGTCAAGGAATTACATCTATCTCCGATAGAGATGAGTGTGTAGATAATGTTGTTTTCGACATGGTGGTCTCCATCTAGACAAGGATGAGCATGTTCCCTCCGTCTATTTGATGTGAATCCAAAAACGTCTTTACCACAACCCTGTTTTACTATTTTGCACTCTCGTTCTTTCGTGTCACTTGCATCAATTGAAAATAATGGTTCTCTAATTTTTAACATTGCCCTAACAACTTTGAATTGGGGCAAAGTACTAAAAAAATTCTGAACATATTGTATTGATATTAATTCAGTTTGAAATTATTTAATTATATCAATTTAGTTCTAGATGTTTTGTATCAATTGAGTCTATTCCGTCAATTTTGATTGCAAATCACTGATGTGATTCGATCAATGCTAATGTTGACTTTCAAAAACAAATTTGGTTCTTTTATTTGTATTTTTTTTATTGAGGGCTGGCAAGGGTCGCTGGCTGACCCTTGCCAACTCTAGGCTTGTTAGCTCTTAGCAAGGGCCACAATGCCCTTGATGATGTCCATGATCGGCTAGGATGTCTCAGGCCTTGTCTATGGTCAGTGATCCCTAATGGCTCTATAAAAATAAAAATAAAACAAAGAAATTATTCAAATTAAAAGGAATGATATAATTAAAAAATTATTATAAAAATCAAGTAAGAAATTATTAAAAATATGCCCATTTCCGTGTCAATTGCATCGCATCAGACCTTTGGCATTTGCATTAGAGATTTGAGCTAATTCTAATTAGACGGACTAAATCAATACCAATATAAAAATAATTACAACTAAATTTATCTTATTGAAAGTTTTTAGGATTAATTTAGTATCGATACAATATGTTGACGGCTTTTCTTAAGTACATTTTCCCCTCGAATAGACTAAGGAAGATGGCACCATTGCGCTCCTAACTCATTACTCGACTCTTCTTTTCTTGTCCTTCATTATTCATTTCCATAGACAAATTATTAGGGGTGAGTAACTTGGACAGCCTGAACCGAGAACCGCCCAAGAAATGGACCGAATCAGAAGTGTGGGTTCGGTCCTCGGACCGGTATCTAGATAGTTTGGTTCACAATTCCTAGAAGAATCGGACTAGACTAATTGAATTTTTCATATTTTATTAAATATAAAGAAGTAAAAAAAAGTAAAATGAAGTCAATTTAAATTTTTGAAATTTTAGTTTTTATCCAACTTTATCAAAAAAAAAAATTAAAAAAATTAATAAAGAAACTCAACTTTTTAAAGAATTTTTTCGGTCCCATTGGACTGTCTGGAAACGAGACCAAATTGGACCGGACCCAACAGTCCGGACCGGACTGTCTTAGCACCGGTGAGTCCGGTTCTCAATTTCAGGCGAAGGGATCGGTCCGGACCATGCACCCCATAGGATAAATAAACCAGAAAGAGAAAACTAAAGCTTTAGGGAAAAGTGAACAAAGAAAAAGAAAAGGAAAGCAAAGACTGGTTGACGCTGTAAACCTTGCAGCATAGGATTCTGATCCATTCCCCATATCCCCAACCTGGGAATCCCAACAGCTCGTGGGAAGATAAGCGAAGCGAGACGGGGGTCTGTCCCCTATAGAAGCCGCCATAACCGACCGAAGACACGAGACATATCGAGCAAATATTCCTGTGAACACGCAGCTCCAAGAGCAGAAACAACAGATCCCGGTTGAAACGGGGAGTAGGGGACGGAAGGCCTGCCTCTCTTCTTGCTTGGCTTCTTGGAGATGGGGTCCTTTGCCTCCAGGGCAAAAACCCTAGAAAGTCCAGCGAGCTGCGGGACAGCTTTCCTTTGCATGGGGATGAACGGGAGGAGGGAGGGATGGATGGAGGAGAGACAATCATGCAGAGGTGACGTGAAACCTAACGCCGCTGCCGCACCGTTGCTCGCGTCCCGATCCGTCCTTTGTCATGACTCCCGTGGACACACGCGCATGATTGTCCTCGGGTTCGGTGGCTCGTGCGGGTGATCTCCTCGTCATCTCATCATCCCGCATCTCTGTATCATTATTTATTTTCCCCTTCCAGTGTTCCCCCGTACTGGTTCAGATGGACATTTGCTTGGGGGAGATGATGTTGACTTTCACGTGTAGCTTTAACTTCCTTGACCACCACCCCTTTGAGCCTTTGCAATTGGCCTTTTCCCATGCTTTTATTATACATTATATGCGTATCCTTTCAAACACCAGCAGTAAATTAATTTTTTTTTCGTGAAATTTATATGTATATAATATGTATAAATATGTATTACACAAAATCTTCTTTGAGGGTGGTTTAAAAACTTGGCCCCTAGGATTTTAGGTGGATATGTATACTTATACGTATTGTCGACGGGTTGAGCCCCGAGTAGATATCATCCGAGCGATCATAGAAATCTTCCGTCAAGTTCCTTTCGATGAAATGAACAATCGATTATGTAAATCTCAGGATCTCTTAATTATTTCTCACCGTAACGAGTTATAAAGTCCGGTATGCTATGTGGATTTTGAAAATAGAGTTTATAAGCTATGCTGCCGAGGCATAATCTTGTGCATCGCGTGGTTGTGAGTTCCGTTATGGTTTACCATCAAATCACAAGTCGTCTTCTTCATTTTTTGATCGACTTGATAAGACAATGCGCATAGAAAAGAGCTACACCGGCTCTGTTTCAAGTACTTGTCGTACGATTATATCCAATGAGTATATCTAGAGCGCCTAGAGTTGATTGATTCATATGATATGCAAATATCACGTTCTAGGATACCAATGAGATTGTCTCATCAAGCAAGTCAAGTTGCTCATTGGTCAGATAAAACTCACGATCATGCTTCATTTTCCCTCGAATTACTTGTCCCCTCTTCCACCTCATTCCATCTCTCTCGTCTCATTGTCACGGCTAGTCATGCATACGACGATAGCTTAAAATAGAGAGCAGCACTCATTCCCTCGTTCGCTTCTTTATACGATGTGTCGGTTGCCTAAGTTTCTTTTTTTTCACACAAATGATTCTTTGACTCTTGATTTGGTTAATTATTTGACTTACACGCATAGCTACATATATCATCGCTGAGAGATGTGACGCTTACAAAGAAAAATAAAGTACTTAACCTAAAATTAATCGTCTTTTTCTCTTTGGTATATACAGATATAATGCGAGATTCAAGGCAGTTTTGATTTCTCAATACGCAAAAACCCTTAATAACCCTAACGTGATCATTGCTCCAAGTTGGCATTTATATAAACCTCCGACGCTTCTCCTCCTCCTTATTTATATATATAAACCCTCAATAACCCTAACACCTAATTAATAATTATTGCTTCTTTCACACGCTTCCTTTCTCGTCAATTACAATTAAATAAAAGAGTGACGAAAAGGGCAAGAGTGGATTCGATTACACATTTATTATGCGGTGGTCTCTTTTCAAAGTCGGGGAAAAAGTGCATTGATAATGTGTGCGTATACATTTGTATTTATCTCTATATAATTATAGGTGTATAACCTCAGTTAGATTGTCCTTTCGATAAGGAAGAGACTAACCAAAGAAGCAAGAGATACTCAAAGCAATTTAATTCTTGCCGTAGCTTTGCAGAACAGCTCTCTCTCCAACTCACAGAGTGCGTTTGATTTAGTTTTTTCAGGGGTTTTATGAGGTGTTTGACAGTAATTTTTAGAAGGTTTTGAGGTGAAAAACTATCTTGATCCCCAAAACTAATTTCCAAAGCCAAACCAATGCATGTGGAATCTAAATCCTTTCATTGTGCACGAGGCACTAGATTCAAAGAAATACCCTCGTGCACACAATCGAAGGCCATGAAGTTGAGGACGGACTAATAAGAAAGGCCAACTAATAAATAAATAATCTTTTTCAACTATCGAGAAGTCATAATGTCCCGGTAATTATTTTTTTTTATTTTATTTAAAAAAGATATGTAACGCGATAAGATGACAACACACGTTTCGAGATTATAATATAGATAGAACTATTGTCCCTTGCCTTGTTCTTCCAATGCGTCACTATCACAATGTAACACCTAATCTAGAGCGTGGCCAATAGTATTTTTTCTGGATTAAACTAATTAGAAAGCTATTTAAATAATGGTATCCATGATGACATTCTTTTGACTTTCTCCATGGGGAGGGGGAAAAAAAAGAAACAGCAGCGGGAGTTAAAGGAATCCTTGCCCTCCAATCACGAAAGAGATATGAGCATTGTTCGTATTATAGACCATACAACATTAAATTAGACTAAAGTTCTCCCCTTTTCGTGCCCTATTGAAAAAGCTCGAGATAAAATTAATCATCACTAAAGTGGGATTGCGCTGATTAAAAATGTTCACATGCGGTGCAACTTCCGCATCTGCCCTCGGAACTTGCAATGGTGGGAAAAAAAATTGATTCGCAGGACCAATCATTGGTCTCCACGTGGAAATTGGAAGGAACAGTGGACTGTTTTTAAGTATATCTTGGGGGGAATAAATTAAAATTGATTGAAAAATGGAAGTAGCTTTTGTAATTTACATAGGTGTGATCATTGTGTAGATGGGTCAACCGAGATCTGCATCTCCGCATGATGTACTGCCTTTGTCCTTATTTAGTAGGGGAGAACCTCGTCGAGGGTAAATCGCATTTGCTCCCCCCAAAGAAGGAATTTTTTAATTCCCTTTTTTCGATGCGTTCAATTTTAAAAATTAACGACATTAAAATCGATAATTATCTGAATTTAAGCGAGAAAGAGGTTCCGTACATGACTGATATTACTTACCTATTTTTGTTGAATCCCCTCCATATTTCTCAATTAAAAAGTAATTATTTCATTAGGAAGTTGCGAATATTTTCTTGACGACCGATCATGTAACGATTAATAACTCATATGTGGATCCGAGCTTTATGTAATTGATGAACCCCGTGAACATACTCGGGTATTACTATAAAAAAAAGAATGTGATGCTTTAACTGATAAATCAACGTTCTCCCATAAATCTTTGTTTCTTTGAATTTACTTTTCGAGCCAAGCATTCACTATTTTTTCCCACTAAAATTGTGTGGAGGTGATTTTGGACGAGAAAATTTATTTCGACGGAGAAGTAGAAAGGGGGGAAAGACTTGACAGCGTGTACAGAATTACGGCTAAAGATACGTACATGCACTGAGCAAAGCGGGTGACGTGGCAATTCCTGATTCGGCAAAGCTAAAAGACGCGAGAGCGCCTACGTGGCAATCCCTCCTCACCCCTCTCTCTCTCTCTCTCTCTCTCTCTCTGTCTCAGAGGTAAAAAAATTTCCCTTGCTTTATAAAATGGCGACACCATTCAATCGATTAGATCTCTCGTTCTTCATGTCCTAAACCTTAAAAAAATCCTTCTTTTAACTTAATCACAATCACCATTCCTCCTCCTCCTCCTCCTCCTCCTCTTCTTCTTGTTTCTTCATCATCGTTTTCCAATGGCTTGTCGGTTCTGTTTTCCTTCACTGTGACGGCGACGGGAGTAGAGAGCTTCACAGGTACTCTTCAATCCCGTCCCTTTTGCCTTTTCCCGGGTCATCAATCCCCGCTATCAATCGGTTCTTTATCTTCTCGATCAACCGATTGCGGTAGTTCGGAATTGAGTTGCATTTCCGAATTCTGGGTTCCTGATTCGAATGCATTGTGGCTTTTTTTTTTTTGACGCGGTGGGTGGTTTTTTGTCAGGTGAGGTGCCCCACACTCATTGTCATCGTCCTTCTTCAGATTAGGGCATGCTGTTTCTGATCATTTGTATATTCCGGTTCGCTCTCGAGCGACAATTGGAACGTTTTGTATTCTACGGATAGATGGGCCCGCTTTTTTCCTTTTTTTTTAATGAGTTATAGAACTTCTTTTGAATTGTGCAATGAAGGGTTTTGGGCAAAGATGTTTGTCGAAATGAACGTGTTATAGGTTGTAGCTGGAGTGCTGCGGTAGTGTGAAGGCTAGGTTAAGGTGAAAGATGACTGATTTTCAACCGCTTCAGCAAAAGCCTGAATCGACCGGAGATGTTTGTTCTGAATTCGAGCGTGGGCTGGAGGAGCTCATGCGGGGGCATTTGGACGATTGTATGTCATTTGCTTCGTGTAGCTCAACGCGTACACCCGAAGAGGAAGATGACGAGGGTGACCAGTTGGTGAGGCGGAGACGGAGATCCGAGCTCGAGGGCGATGACCTAGCTGAGTCCTCTGCTGCAAGGAGGCGCCATTCGCGTATCTTGAGCAGGTGGGCAGCTAGACAAGCCCAGGAAATGATCACAACCATTGAGAGGAGAAATAGGGAGTCTGAGTTAATGGCGTTGGCTGGTTTGCAGACCGTATCAATGCTTGATGCATCGTTCCTGAGGGAGTCTCAATCACCGACTTCCCTGAGGCAAGGTGCTGTGGAGCAGCCAAACACCCAGGCGTCGTCCATTTTGCAGATGTGGAGGGAATTGGAGGATGAGCAGTTGCTGAGTCGGGCCAGAGGAAGGGTGAGGGAGAGATTGAGGCAGCGGAGGAGTGTTGAGCCCAACACAAATTTGTCCAGCACCAATATGTCCGAGAGTAGGGGCACTGAGATTCAGGGAAGTGTTGGGGATGTGAGTGAGAGTGAGAATGAGTACGGCACTTGGTCGCATGATCAGACACAAAATGAACGTCGGGATGATAATGATGGATCAAGTAGGGAGCAGTCTCCCGATCTTGGTGAGGTTGAGAGAGAGAGAGTGAGGCAGATTGTTCGGGGATGGATGGAGAGTGGGATTGGTGACCATTCTTCGAATGGTAATCACAGAGACAACAGATCGCGAGCAGAATGGCTTGGTGAAACAGAGCGCGAAAGGGTGAGAATTGTTAGAGAGTGGATGCAAATGACTAGTCAGAGAAGGGATGCTCGTGGTGGTAGCCGAAGGGAAGAGCAGGAAGAGGGAGCGAGACAGGGTACTCAAGGTGATGGAGTTCGTGAAGGTTCTGTTGCTGACACTGAGGATGGTCAACCGGAGCATATTCGGCGGGACGTGCTCCGTTTGCGTGGAAGACAAGCCCTGATTGATTTGCTAGTGAGAGTTGAGAGGGAACGACAAAGAGAACTTCAGAATTTGTTGGAGCATCGGGCTGTTTCTGATTTTGCTCACCGTAATCGTATTCAGGTCAGTGGCTTGGGTAAATTTCTGGTTTTTCTTTATGAGGTTTCCTTGTTGGCCACTGGTCCTTTCTTTTGCTGAGATATTGCCCATTTGTTCACAGCATGGGGGATTTTCTTGTTTGGTTTTCCTTTTCATGCTTGCCATGATTTACCATAAGCCCATTTTACATGCCTTAGGCAAGACTCATAAATTGTGAGTCAAATTAAAATGAGATGATTGATCTAGATTGGATGGTTATATCCGAGTGTTTCCAGTTCCAAGGCCCTTATAAGTGCTGCAATGCAGAGAGTTATTGTGGGTTGGAAGATTTCTTTCGAAAGAGTTGCAATGGAATCGTTATTTTGTCCTGTAGCTCCTTCTTGTTCAATGAATTGCAACTTTGCTTGCATTTTGTGCTTTTGAATTGGTATAGTCTAATGTTTTCAGTCACTACTACGAGGGCGATTTTTGCGAAATGAAAGAACAGTTGAAGAAGAAAGGCCTCCTTCTATGGCAGCAAGTGAATTGGTTCAGTTGCAACAACGACATACTGTTTCTGGTTTAAGGTAGGCCATCTTTCTGAAAATGTTTAGGAAGCTTAAAGTTTTGTTATTATTCATTTTCAGTTAGGTTAGAAAGCTGTTTGCAATGCTTGTGAGTTGACCACCTTTCCATTCTTAGTTTTTATAAGAACTTTCTGGCTTATATAGAGATAAAAGTCTGTATAGTGCTGTTCTTTTTCTCCCGAGTGATATATAAAGACATTTTACTGTTTAGCCAATAGCCATTTCCTTTACTTTCAACTACTATGAAAAGGAACATCAAACAAGAAACATAGAGAAGTAAAATACTGGAAAAACATAACAGCTTGAACTTCAAAAATATGTTCTAAGACAGTTTTAGAGATCATAAACTCAGAAAAGGAGTAGAATGTCTAGATTATCCAACCTTTGGTTCATTCTCCTTGCCCTTCTGTGACGTGAAATATAGAAACGCTGATCTTAAACTTTAATGAAAGTTTTTAATTTCGGAGTAATGGAGCATCATGATAAAATTCACATTTAGTGGCATATTCCCAAGGTTGTCAGTGTTTTTACCCTATTGGCTTTCTGCAATATGAAAGAGTGCTTTCTGTATTGATTTTCTTCCCTGAGATTACCCTAGAGGTAAAAAGAGGAATTTTGTCAGCTTTGAGAATTTTTAAGTGATTGCCACATTCTTCATTGCTATAGGATTATTTTTCTTCTTTTTGGTAAAAGGATGTCGGTACTGTTATTGGTCTTTCGATGAGTTCATCAAGAATTTAATTTATCCTCGGTTCCTCTCCTCATTAGGGAAGGATTCCGTTCCAGACTAGAAACTATTGTTCGTGGTCAGGCTAATACGCAATCTGATTCTGCATCTGTTGATGTTGACAATGAGTCCAGAAATGTGAGGACTCCTGGAACTTCATTGGATGTTCAACAAGAAACCCGCGAACTGTTACAATCCAGCCAGGCAAATGATAGTAACCGCTCATTGGATCGAGTTAGAACCGACGAAAACAATGCAGGTGCTGAAAGTGTGAATTGGCAAGATACATCTAATGAAAGTGGCAACTGGGAACAGAATCTGGCTGGTGAGAGAGGAGAAGGGCAACAACAAACTGCTGGACAATTTAATGAGTTTAGGAATGATAACATTACTGATATGGAGTTTAGGGATGATAATATTGCTGATATGGAAGGCAATTGGCCCACAAATTCAGCCAATGACTGGGCTCATGGAGCTCCAACAAATATGGGGGAACAATACCTGCAGCAAACTCAGGGCATATGGCATGATAATGGTGGCCCTCATGAAGCAAGGGGAATGTGGCCGGAGGGTTCTGCTGGTCCTTCTAGAGCACAGCGTGCTGCTCCTCTCAGAAGGTATAATAGATTCCATCCTCCTGATGATGATAATGTTTACAGCATGGAGCTCAGGGAACTTTTGAGCAGGTACAAATATTGTAATGGCTATTTGATCCATCAGGCTTGAGGACCTTTTGGGCTCAATGAAATCTAATATCCTTTAAAATGCAGGAGAAGTGTTTCCAATCTCCTGCGCAGTGGTTTCCGTGAAAGTTTGGATCAGCTGATACAGTCATATGTGGAAAGGCAAGGTCGCGCTCCCATTGAATGGGATTTACAAAGAAATCTGCCTGCTCCGACTCCAACTCCTGCCTCACCTAGTCAAGACCAAGAGTTACAGACAGATCAAGTGGATGTCACTAACAGACCTCCAAGAGTTCTTCCAGGTCCATCAATACCCACACCACAGCCACTTTGGCATCAAGATCTACACCATGCTGGATGGTCTCGCCACAGCATGCATCGATCAGAAATTGTGAGTTCTTTTGATATCTATTATCATATGGTGTTAACCTTATCAAAGCATGTTGGCATTATGTTGCTCATTCCCAATTGGTGGTATTTTTGGAGTATAATGTCGATAGAAACTTAATCTTGATGTTTTTACCTTTCTAGCTAAAATTATGACATTGAACTTCATTAGTTGTTATGGGGATAGCGTACCCAGTTGTTCTTTTGGTACAGATGCTTAATGCAACTAACTGTTCACTGGATAGCGGCATTGAAGCTTCTGGTGTTGCTCAAGAACTCTTCACTCTGTTTCAAAGGCAGTCATGTGTTATATTGTAGTAATGCCGTTGTCTGGAATAAGGATGAGTTTACCTTGTCATTAATTAGCTTCCTTGTTTGAGGGATGGTATCATGCAATGCTTAAATGTGGAATGTTTGGGTAAAATCTTTAGCTGGTTGAAAAATTGCTGCTTTGTAGATGCTTCGTTGCAAGCATTGCCGTTTCCATTAGGCATGTGATACTGAAATCTCACCTGATTTTAAATGGTTGGTGGGTGCAGGAATGGGAGATGATCAATGATCTCAGAACAGACATGGCTCGCCTGCAGCAAGGCATGAGCCACATGCAGAGGATGTTGGAAGCCTGCATGGATATGCAGCTTGAGTTGCAGCGATCTGTCAGACAGGAAGTCTCTGCAGCTTTAAATCGATTTGCTGGTGATAAAGGTCTTTTTTTTGCATTGAAACGACTAATTTTTTTTTAAGTTGCTTTTGCCTTATATATCTTGAACATATGAACATCACTTTTGATTTGATAGTCATGGAGTTATCTATCGTTGTGATGGCTTAGGCCTGTGGCTTGGTTCTTACATCTTACTAGTCAATACAACATGGAATATTGCAGGTTTGGGTCCTGAGACATCAGAAGACGGATCTAGATGGGCACATGTGAGGAAAGGAACTTGTTGTGTTTGCTGTGACAGCCACATTGATTCCCTCTTGTACAGGTATACTGGAAGGTTGTGCTTTTACATGGGGAGAGATCACATTTGTTGCTCACTGACTTATTTGATGGGATTAAACTTCTGCAGATGTGGGCACATGTGCACTTGTTTGAAATGCGCAAATGAATTGGTCCGTGGTGGGGGGAAGTGCCCTCTTTGTAGAGCTCCGATTGTTGAAGTTGTTCGAGCATACTCCATACTGTAAGCAGTCGACAGAAATCTGAAAGATGGTGTGTATAAGAGAACCTGGAATACTGGGTAAGACCAGTAGAGCCATGTCCAGCTTCTCTTGGATGAAGCAATGCTCCAAGAATATGGGGTATTCACTTATTTATTTCTGTTCTCCTGATTATGTCGGAACGCTTCTCAGTGTATAATTGGAAACACTAAAATAGCACCGCCAATTCATCATTCATGTGTAAATAAAATGTCAAATCTTTTCCCTCTTGTCCCCTTCTTTCCCAGAAAGAGACAAGGAAGATGCAGATGTTAGGCGATTTCAGTACTGCTGTAGCTTAAAAGTGATTAACAAGATGCATGATCTGTTGTCCAAATTTGAATGATCTGAGTAAAGTCCATTGCAGTTACTAAGGGCCTATAGGCATTCCACTTGTAACCCCAAAAGAACGGAAATTTCTTCCCTGGACTCAATGCTACTGATTGAGGAATCTCAATCGTTGATTATGTGAGGTTCACTTGGGCTCCACAGGCGGGTCCAGGCAAGGCATTCCCCATAAAGTTCTTGGAAAAATTGTATGTCCAATCAGATGAATTATCCTCTGGTGCAGATGGACACTGTCAACACATTAGCATATTGAACTTATAGTTAACTGATTCTGTTTGATGTATTATGCATCTTCAATAGGCGAGTTTTGGAAGAGTTGTCCCTGGAGGGAGAATGAATAGTTGGTAGATCTGATGAAGCTATGGCTTAAAGAAAAATCTTGAAAAAGCATATTGATGAAAATTCTACTAGAGAAAATATGATAATGACATCTTATCATGGAATTGTATGGCTATGGTTCACAGGCATATGAAATGAGGGAAAGCCAGGGAAACTTTTGGATTGTCTTCATGAGCGTGGTTATATTTTCTCGACAAACTCTCGAATAAGGCCAAAAAAAAACAAAAAAGGGAAGTCTGATTGACTACTAGAATCATCTCAGTTTGTTATGATATAATGGAAATATTGACAACGATGATTCCAATCATGCCGAAATGGCTTTAGAGAATGAAGTTTGCGTTATGTTACAATTAAACTGCAATTTGCAAACTTACATATATCACTGTTTCTGTGGGACTTCAAATTACAACAACAGAAAGGAAACTGACTCTAAAACTCTCCTGTAGTCTCTTCTATACTTGCTGATGCACTGTTTTTATACATGTATCTATTTGTTATCCTGAACAAATGTTACATCAATTGTTTCCTTGTATGTAAAAAAATTATGTTGACCTGTAGAGATGAATACTTGATTCAAAATTGGCAGTAAATGAGTCAAGAGAGAGGACATTCCTGGCTTAGTTCGTTTCGGCATTTCTTGCCTTGAGTTTCATCACAAGCTCCTCGCGCTGAGCCTCTGCCTCTGCATATCTGAGGCTCATGTGCAGGTAGCTCTCTCGTAGATGTGTCAACTCTTCTTCAAGTGATGACTTGTCCTGCTCTGGTTGTATCTCCAGCAATGCATCTTCTGTCATGCTTTTTGGCATTTGTGAGTGATCGTTTGCTCTTGTGGACAACAAACTGAAAAGAAATGCCATCTTCAATTTAGAAACAGCTGGAAGGACAAGGAGGCCTACAAGTTTTGAAAAAGTCGGTGCATGCCAGATATCCCCAGAATCTATTGATCTGCTCTCTCGTTATTTTAGCAAATGAATGCAGGACTTCTCATAAAGTCACAAACAAAGCGAATTATCTGATATAGCTTGTGAATTAATTTGAGGTATGAAAAGTTATGGCAGTATTGAATATCTGCAGAATAAAAATTGGCGTAATACTCGTGACAAACTATGCATACCGGTTGCTGTTTCAGTCTCTAGGATTCTAATCGCTGAAATTTTCAGATAGACTGCAAAATTATGATTAAATCTGGAAAAATTTGACAGGGAAGTTAACTGGAGTACCATCATTGCCTACCTCTTAAGCTGCATTTTATGCATATCGTTGGCCTTTAAAACCTTAGCCAGCTCATTCTGAAGAAAAGAGACGTTCAATGATAGATCTGGGTCATCTGTGTACTTTCTTGATTTATTGTTCTGAAATGAATATGAAGCAAACAAAATTAGCGGGACAACAAATTACTCAACGTTATGTAGCCTTTTATGATGGCACTTACAAAATGCTAGGCAGGAAAATTAGTGAAATATACCTCTTCACAGAGTTCATCTACTTCTAGATGCCCTTGATCATCCGGAAAGCGTTGCACTTGCATAGCTTCTGCAGGTGACTGCTTTTGTCGCAATTCACTCATCTGGCATTTCTGTAGTTGAATTAGAAATGCAATCCATACTGTATTAATTTGAAAGAACGCTATTTTAAAGGAGAATTCATCATACGGACCAGTGGTGGCTTCAATTCATGGCTAACAGGAAGACCATTTGTATTGCGAGGCTTGCATCTATAATATCCTACTTCCTTCCCATGTTTCACCTGCTCCTCCACTGCTCGAGCACTCTTCTGGCATTCTTCCTTCTCTTCTTCCAGGAACTTTATTCTCCTCTGGAGCTGGCTATAAGATCTCTTATTCCGGGCAACCTCATTTTTCAGCTCAGCTTCCTGGGCAAATAAAGCTTCTCTGGCGGTTAAATCTCCCTCGAGGCGTAAGATCCTTTCCTGAAGGGCAACTTTAGCATGTTTGCATTCTTCTAGTTCGGACAAAGCCTTCTGCATAGTCGAGATCTTCTCAATGAATGTCTCTCTCTCCGCTTTCATATCTTCAAAATCTGCCAGTAATACATGCTGTGACGTTTCCAGCCTTTCCTTTTCAAATGTGGTCTCACTGATTGTTCTCTTAAGAGCCAAAACTTCATTCTGAAGCAGTTCAATCTTCTGTAGCTGAACGTGAAGGCAAGAGATCTCTTCTACGAGCTGCACTCTTTCATACTCAGAAGCTTTTACTTTCATCTGGAGTCTTCTAGCAGCATTTCTCAGTTTGCTTTCATTAGATTTTACATCTTCAAGCAAAATTATCAGCTTTTGATGGTCGGCCATCAAAACTTCTTGGTTTTGCTTGGAAGATGCTAGCTCCCCAATAAGGCCAAGCATCTTCGCTTCATATTCCAACTGGATGTTATTAACCGTACTCTCTGGACGTTCAGTTTCCTCTTGAGAATCCTTAACAGTTTCTGCTCTGCCTTCCAGAATAAAGTGGTTATCCAGTCTCCTGTTTTCAAGGAGAAGTGCATTGAGTTCAGAAGTAAGAGCTTTCTCTTTCAAGGCGCTTTCTTCCAGCAAGGAATCAAATTTTTCTTCTATAACTTCAATTTCATTAGAAAGATGAGAAATGGCCTCATTGGATTCGCTAAGTTCTGCTTCCAACAAAGTAATGTGCTCATGCAACTCTATGTTCTGCTTTCTCAATTCTCCATTTAATTTCTGAAGCAAGCTGCATTCCTCGATAAGATTTTCAGCAGTAGCCTGCACTTTCGTATTTGCAACTTTTAGATACCTACACTCTTCTTGAGCTTCTAATAACTGCTTATGAATTTCGTGCAACCTTTGTTTCATAGTAACCTTCTGCGCTTCCATCTCAATTTCCAATTTCCTTATGTCACTCTGGATATTTGATGATTGAGATTCAGAAAACTGTATTGCCAAACGGCTTGACTCCCTTTCATGGGTCAAATATTGTAGTTGAGCTTCCAAGCCACATATCCTTTCAGAAAGCCGTACGTTTTCTTCTTCTAGTTCAGACAAATGAATTTCAAGTTCATCTTTTTCACTCTCTAGCTCTGACAATTTTCCAATAACGTTGTCAGCCGAAACCTGTGGACCCATGCTGATAGCATGAACCATCTTCTCTTCATGCATAAGAACAAAGCTGCAGTCACTGTCGCTACCTCTTTCGAAAACTTTCACGTTATTATCCACCTTTCGATTTTCCCGCTCAAAATTACATAACCGGGTCTCCAACTCCTTTTGTAGATGCTGTAGAGTCTTGACCTCTTCCGTCTTGAGTATGTTGTCCGCCTTCAACTTGTCCATCTCAAAAAAATTTCCCAGCATTTCCTCTCTCAATTCTCTAAGTCTTGATTCCAGTTCAATGTGAAGAGCACTGAGTTTCTCATCAAGAGTCAAGACAGTGTCTTCTTTCAAGTCATAGAGAGGAATGTCCACCTCGGCTCCATCTCCACTCATGGTCCTTGGCCTGGAGTCTTCTTCTTTTAATTTTTCATTGGAGACACCAACTTTTATTTTGATTAATTTTTTTAAATGTACAAGCTTGTTCAGCATATCATCATCTCCCCTTTTTAGGTCACTCCTGTATGAACTCTCTAGCATGTTTAGATAATCTATAGCATAATTACCAACAAAATTTTGAGGAAAACAAAGAGCATATTGTTCCTGCAGCTGCTTTACAGTGATTGCTGAAAGCTGAAGCTGTTCTTGATAGAGCTCCAATTGCCGATGCAGTGCAGCAATCTCAATTTCCTTATCTTCTGCTCTTCTGCAACCTTTGCAAGGTTCACCATCAAAAAGAGAACCTTTGAGAGACTGCAACTGCAACTCCAGGTCAGCACATTTATCCCGGAAATATATGCACCCCCTATGGTCACAAGATAATTTTTCAATGAGAATTTCTTTCTCCTTTAGTTCCTCCTGAAGCTTGGATATTTTTGAATTCAATCTGGTTATCTCTGATTGACAACTTCCGATTCCTCTACTGTCATTTGGAACAATATTTGAAGCAGCAGCCATGTTCTGAGGGTGCAAATCTTTGAGCTTAAATATTAGCTGCAGGTTTTCATCTGTAAGTTCAGTGCAGTCTTTCTCAAGCTCCTGCACCTTCAACTTTAAACATTGAATTTCCTTTCTCAGATCGGTATCACTTGCATCTTCACAATTGACTTCCTCAAAGACTTGAGAATCAAGTGCTTCAGGTGACATTTCTTTAATGCTCACAATCTCCACCTCATTCAGAGTCGATTTATCTCTCCATTCTGCCTCACATTCCACCATTGTTTTGGTCTTGCAATCTTGGTCAATCTCAATATCTCCTTCCTCCTCCGATGTCGGTTGTAGAAACTTCATGGCACTTTCCAAGTTCTGTTTCTCCATAAATCTTGGCTGCCAGAAGTTAAAACTTTTGCTGTCATCTGGATGAAAACGTGGAAACACATGACTAATGGGTTGTGCAAACACAGTATCAGGTGTAAATGCATCATATGATTTTATCTCCTCAATGGTGGAAGCATTTTCACTTAAATGGACTTCTGATTTTGCAGATAAAAGATCAGCAATTTCAGTTCTCTGTTTCTCTATGGTATCTTCCATTTCCTGAAGAATGGAGACAAGCTCAATATTGGATTCTTGAGTTTTCTTTAGTTGTGAAGCCAAATTGGCATTTGTCTCCTTTTGGAACTTCAATTCTTCTTCCAGCTCTTTCTGAAAATTGTCCGCACCTTTTTCTTGTAACTTCAAACTGTCCACTGCTGTTTGTTTCATCATCAAATCTTCTAGCTGAATTTTTTGCCGCTCTATTTCCTGCTTTAGGCTGTGGCACTCAGTATGAGATGCAGAAAGTTCCAACTTAAGAGTTTCTTGGTGCTCAGACTGTTTCAATAACTCCCTTTGCAATTTTTCAATGTCGACCATCAGCTTTCGAGCATTTTTCTCCCACATCCTAGCTTCTGCCCTAAGTTCCCCTACTGTGACTTCAACAGCTTCAAGCAGCTCTTTCGATGAACCCCCACTGCGCAAGGGGGACATGGAGGGCTGTGAAAATCGATGGAACTCTCCGTTTTCCTTTTCCAAAGAACGTCCTGATCTCCAGACATTTGACTTGAATGAGGAGTTGTTTGATTTAGCAGGAATGTCACAGGAGTTGGAGCCATGAGCAGAACCAGCATTAGATCCAGTTGAATCCTGTCGTCCAATAAATCTGTTAGTATCCCCAGTCAGATGGTTGCCGGGGGAGAATTTTTTCCCACCAAAGGATTCCTCCAAAGAGTTGAAGCTTTGTCGTGAACCTGATAGTGAGGACATTGTTCCCTGTGACGATGTCAGAGGAGAGGTGAGCTGGTGTGAGTTAAACTTGAATGTTTTAGGAAATGCCACAGAAAATATCTAATTCCTGCATCTGGGATGTATCCTGTTACGCAGCATGACATTCATCAGTTAACATGCAAAAGCAATATTACCTTTCCCAGGCAAAAACTCAAAAAAAGCTCATGCAAATGTCTCTATCAAAATTGATTGATTTACAAAACAAGTATTTCTGGGAGCACCGAATCTTCTTCTTCGAAGAAAGAAGAAAAAAGAAGATGCAAAAGCCAAAATAACTATGTTCTGGACATGCACGTTTCTAAATAAAGGAAAAATTAGGTGAGATATGACAAGAAGATAGGCGGGACTGTGGATATGCAGATAGCTCATGAGATTCACGGAAGGACAAACCTACTCAAAGAGCATGTTCCCGTAGTGAGGAAAGAAATACCTTTTTCCCAAATTCTTCTGAATGAGATGGACTATCCATGTAATTGCTAGATGAAGATCCAGCACTCCTGACAAAAATACTGTCAGATACATCAGATTTGTTTTCCATGTTGTCATAGTCAATGCTTGCCTCCCCAAGTAATGAATTTGAAATTTTCCAGTCATCCCTGTAGAAGGAGTTGTTATTATTACAAATTCAGTTATGAAGCTGGAGCTGGAACATTCTAACATCCAAAAGGAGAGTGAAGCTGAACCTCGTCTTTGGAGTAACACAATGGATTTTCATCTGTAAAAGGAAGAAAATAAAGGCAGATGAGCAGCTGCGTGTCAATAAGCTCGACCACCAAGTCTGATTCCTTGTTGATTACTTGATGACTGAGTAGCTATAAATCTATGAATGAACACCAAATGGATGAACTTGCATATATCTCAAGAATAGGTTAATAGCTTATAGGTGTAAGTTTAATGACTGAAAAGTTTAATACATGCATTTTGTTCCCTTGAAGATTTTTTTTTTATTTTTTATAGTTTTTAAGTCCTTCTCCACATAGGTCTTTGGAAATTAAAAGAATGACTTAAGGACGAGAAGGTTGCCTTTCTGAAATTATATCTGTGAAAAGTGAACACTCTAGAATGCCGATTACAGTTGGAAAATAAAGCTGATCAGCACCAACAGAACCACTCCATATGAACAACACTAGGCCGTGTTCGTTAAACTCTAACAAGAATGAGAAGTGCCTTTTGTTTTAACTCCAAAATTTAAAATATTACTCAAAAATAAAAATAAAAATGTGAAAAACTGTATGCAGTTCTATGTATCGCCATCTATATTATGCAATTTTTTTATTTTCTATTTTTGCTTTTCAACTAAAAAACATCAAAGTCCATGCACCACGAAATTTAGATTAAGCAAAAAGTAGAAAGAAAAGGTCAAGCCAGACATGTCCTTAGCCATTCGGTTGAAGAAAGCTCGATTAGAATCAAATGAAGTAGAGTTACGACAAAGCAACATAAAGCTTTTACATGGTTTTGCAACAGCCTACACCCAATGGCGGGAGGAGCAGAAAGTCCTCCAGAACATAAAAGTCAGAGTACAAGAAAACTAGATTATAATCCAAAAAGTCCAGTCTCCACGGTCTTATCATGCTTCCATTCTGTGGCTTAGCTTAGTACATTCATGCTGACCTAATAATTTAACTTTAGAATGGCATAGTACGTGAGCTGAGATTACATATTCAAACGAGTCGGATTCTAGACATTGTAATTCTGGATCCCATGTCAAGTCAGCATGAATAAAGAACAGGGGGGGAAAGACTTTTGATAAAAGCAAAAGCTTGACCTTTGTGTCTAAAAAACTCCAGCACGAATGTTTTTTTACTACAATTTGACTTGGAAACTGGAAGGAGATTGAACAGGGCTAGTGCCAAATTGATTCGATCCTTGTAACGTTGATGCAAGAGCAGCCAGACTATGCTGTAGAAGTTTGTGCTTGCTGATTACAATCAGTTAAGCATTTGTGAGAGAAAGTCTATCTGTTTGTGAAACTTACTTGTAAAATCGTTCCTTGATTGCATTTCTTCAGCTGTAATGAAACAGGAACAGAAGCTTTTGAGCTAATATGGTTTGCCAGGTTGACTGAGGCCTCTCCTAGGATACCAGATCTAGATGATCCCTAGAAAAAGAATGCCATGAAAAGTTGGATACATTAGTTTTCACTGATGAAAACCTATATTTAATAAAACTCTCTTAATTGAGAGAAACCTCATACCATTGCAACAACAAACTTAAACACGCATCCCTCCATATCTTTTGGGCCATCACACTTCGATATCCAGATTGATTCTGATATGGTCTCTGACCATTGACAATTTCCATTACAGACTGGCGCTTTTTCCAACCTTACTACAGTTTTTCCTGTGTCCAATGAGATAATAGACAAAGAAAGTTTGTTCCATCCTTTTGGTACCTGCATATATTAAGGTGATGGGTGAAACAGAGAAGAAAGAAACAAAAAAATCAACTCGATTTTTTTTGTGGGCTCGCCAAAGGAAAAAAATGAAGAATCAGTATTAAGCACAAACTATATACTTGAGCTAATCAATAAGATGACAACTGTCGATAGATATCCTGAGGCTTTTAAGAACTCTGGAGGTAAAGTTCTCATAAGTCCTCACTCACAAGAAGATTGTTGCATCATGACCTAATGCTCAGAGAGGGAGAGAGAGTGGTCGGCTATGAACTTTGCTCAGTGTCTTTAATGAGCAAGTAACAAATCCAGACTGCAAAAGGCGCTTGAGTTTGAATATTAGCTTCACTGTAGAACTCAGTTAGTGTCCTCCCGTTCCCAAATTAAGAGTTCTCAACTTAAAAAAAATGCTCTGAATAGTCACTATGACACCCAGAAAAAATTTGCTTAAATAGGAAAGTCATTATATGACTCTCAAGTCTCAAATTATAATTTCCTTTACCAAAGAAACATACCATTAAATCACCCCATGCAATGCCAGCCACAAAGTGTGACTGAGGATTTCAATGCATATATGTTCAAAGAATGGCGCGAACAATAACAAGTTCTCTGCAGTAGCGCATGAGATATATAACAGCATGTTGCAAGACACTTTTTACTGTATATACAAAAAAGACTTCTGCGTAAGATGACAGAGCAGTCGAAGCAAGCATCAGAAGATAATCTAGTGGCTTTGACAAAGTTGCGGAAAACAAATAACAATCTGGCAAAACTTGGCGAGCTAATATACGCGAACAATCCATCATCTCAAGCGATGACATGACAGGCGTCAAGCAGTGAAGTCGGCCAATTCCGTCAAATTATTTTCCTCAAGCAGCAAGCCGCCACAGTCAAATTGTTAAAGAGTTGTTAGCTGCGCCAGCAGATCATTTCCAACTGAACTCTCCGACGTGCTCTTGTAGTCGAGTATAAAAAAGAGCCTTAATCAACCAATTAGGCGCAGCAAACACAAGTATCGATGAGATAACGCAGCGACATCCATAAAACTTCAAAAAGAACAAAAAAATAATCGAATCGGCCAGCATTTTCGTCTTCTTTAACGCTATCATCTCATCACCCCGCGAGGAGAGAGGCGACGAACGTGCCGCTTCCATTCGACAAATTACGACCCGAGCACTTGCACGCGTTTAAAGCACGACGAATTCACATACGGAGCTCGCGAACGAAAGAACGCCCGCGAGAGACGGCGACGAGGTGATATCAGGAAGCAGGGGATCTAATTTCGTCAATGGAACAGCAGATGCAAGGACGAAAACTCAGGGACGTCAACAAGCGTATTTATAGAGAGAGAGAGAGAGAGAGAGAGAGAGAGCAATGAGAGAGACCTGAAGAGCCTGAAGGTTAGAGAGCTGGAAATCGAATCTCTCTCGCGGCTTATCGGACTTCTGCTTGTGTAGCCTGAACATTGCTCTCAATTTTCAGTCAACTTCATGGAGCTCGCTCGTCTTCAACCTCGCTACCGGGTTAGAGAGAGAGAGAGAGAGAGAGAGAGAGAGAGAGAGAGAGAGAGAGGAGGAAGCTCCCAGTTGCGGTTGCAGTTGCAGAGATGAGAAGAAGGCGATGTGAGAGAGAGAGCGCACGTTAGCTGTTATTGTCGCCAAAAGTCTTTTCTAAATTCTTATTCTAAAGTCTTTTCTTCGACAGCCCTTCTATTTCGCGGTATTTACTTTTTGGTACCCCGGAGTCCAGAGACAAGAGTTCACTGTTTTTAGCCATCCATAAAGAAATTACAAATCGCACGTACAGTGACCTCAAAGCAGCCTACATAAGAAGAAAAACGAAATATCAGAGACGATTATGATCATTAATAGATTACGGAACATGCGACGTCGAGATTATACGACGAACCAGCCAACTCTCGTGTCCACGGGCACGTAACATTCTTATCACTAATTCTGCACAGAACGGATTCGATACGGCTACTCTCTTCGAGACAAGCTCACTCGTGGCTTAATATGTTCGCCTCCGCTCTCATGTTGCAAGCCCTTCCTCGAATCCTCAACATGAAAGCGAAATCAGATGGGGTTCTCCGCATGGAATTCCGGAATTCGGGGCTCCAAATGGAAAGCGTCAATTCTGTGGGGGCTAGTCAATAAATAGGTAAGAAAATGACTTAGGAAATCGGGTGGAGAACATCGACGAGTGGGGACGGAACACCGTAACGAAACTCCCCCAAGAAGGTTTTATTTTGGGGGAATTGGCGTTTCCTTTGTCGGGTAAAGGCGAGAACTTCGAAGCGTTTGGAATTGAGGGTCCGCAGCTGCGGAGACGTGTCACCTCCTGATTGGCTGGATCGATGGTAATTAGGGGCCCGCGCCGGAGGGGATTAACCAACCAATCAGATGGTGGCTGCGCCAACGAGGACGAGCCCTATGATTGCGGCCACGTGGGCATGCGTCTTCGCGGTTAACGACGGTAATTAGCGAAGCATTAGAAGATCGAGTAATTAATTATAATGGTAATCAGCCTCGAATGCCGTAGCCCAGTCCCATCCTTTCTCAGGTCGCACCTGAAGAAGCAAAACAATCATCGAATCGGAATTATCTTGCTTAATATATTTAAGCGATCTAACATCGCACCCAAAATTTCTTAATTATATCTTGATATCACCGTATATGATCATCCAATTAAGAATTTTGAAAATCGACAACATAATATCTTGGAGTAAGCATTTGGGAAATTTTCGAATCAATAAGATATGATAAGTAATCATCGTCATTTGCCGAATTAATTAAGCACGAGCTCTTGTCAAATGGAAGTGACTTAGTTACAATTAAGACCCGCAGAGCGATTTGGTAACAGACGAAATGACGAGGGGGAAGTCGGGTCGGGACATTGATTGCACTGGCCGAGGGTCGGTAGCGTGTGGGGGAAGAGACGGAACGAACGTGAATGGATTTTCTTCTTAGGCCGGGGGGTGTGATTAGAGAATCAATTGCGGAATTCCGAGTGGGGATATGAAAAATTAAATGAAAGTCGAGTGGCGACATGACATGACACTCTTGCATTGATGAGCCTAACGTGGCTCCCGACCGTGGGGGATTAAAATATGGAGTGGATTGGATTGGACAGATGGGATTCGCTCTAATGTTGTTGGGACGTGGAAAGAAAGATCATCTCGTGTTGATTTGTTGACCGAGATGATATACTGACGCGTTTATTTCGAAATAAATAAATAAATAATTTCAGAAATGTAGTGTTTAATATAATTTATATTGCTTATCAAAGTGAATGAACCAATAATTGATATAGAAAATATTTTTATGGACGAATCATTTCATACTATTCATTTTAAAATTTAATATTTTCTAAATTATTCATATTTCGTAAAATATATAAAGCCTAAATGTATGTCCTTTTTTTTTCTCTGTCCATTGTGGAGAAGATTGAAGCAGAGGATTTAAAAGAATGTGTTTGCATATAATGCGTTTGCACTTCATATTTGTTAATTTGAATCCTAGCATTTGATACCCTCTTTAGCATTGAAATGATTGTCTTTTGTAATGCGGATTCTTCGTGTTGAAGCTAGGAAAAATTTTTGGAAAAGTTTTAAATCTATTACATTGGCATCAATTTTATACTAAACATTTTGACCTAGAGTCAATTTAATTCTTCAAGTTAATTTTGGTTGGATATTACCAATATAGACGTTAACCGTTTTATGTGACATAATTGGCTCTAACATAAAAAAAATTTTAATCTTATTTTATTAAAATTATATTTTCTTCCTTTTTCCTTTTTCTTTCCATCAATGACCGGCAAGGGTTGGCCCCTCGAGTGAGGGTCAGCCTTACCGCCAAAGGGGAGGGCAAATGCCAACAAGGCTAACCTTGGTCCAAGCAGTGCTCGACGACGTTGCCAAACCCTGAATAGATCTAGCGAGGCCAAGCATCGCATGTCAAAGCCTCGCCACACATCGCTTGACCGAGGGTGAGGGCCATCCTCGCTCAACTAAGGCTAGCCTCTACCGTCCACAGGTAGAAAAATAACGAAAAAATTATTGAAATACTAAAAAATATTCATGTGCTTATGTCACATGACATGGTCGGCATCAACGTCACTAATATCCTATCAAAGTTAGCGCTATGACTGAATTGGTTATAGATCAACAGATTTAGGATTAAGTTTGTACAATTAAAAGGTTTTATGACTAAGTTAGCATAAATACAGTATAATCATGACTCTTTTTTTACACTTTTCCCATAGAAGTTATGGACATTTCATTTTTTTGTATACGGCTACTTTTCACTTTTCCATATATTTCAGGATCTCTTCGTAATCGATTTGAAGTCCATTTGGGTGGATATAGAGCTCAATTATAAGACTTTTATGGTTATCAATAAGTTATCGACAATGGAAGAATTTGTCGTTAGCTATGAATGACGATCATCAGTGAATGTGAAAATATAACCATTGAGATGCACGGTGGCACGTGGTCGACGAACGTCTTGTTACGATAGCAAACCCAAGATATGACCAACTTCATTATAAATTTGACTAAGTGTTGGAGAGAGGGGAGAACACAAAGATTAATGCCGATTGAAGATAAAATATGGATCGATGGTTGAGTCCAGTGGCTTTTTAGGAGTTATAATCACTTGCGGACCTTATCTTGTTTCGATTACAAACCTAAGATATGACCAATATTATTATAACTTGGCTGAGTGTTGGATAGAGGACACAATGACATGCCAATCGAACACAAAGACGTGTGAACATGAGGCTTAGAGTTGTAGAAATGCAATGCATGCATATTAGCAGTTATGTTTTATACATTATGAAAGGCAATGTAGAACTGTTGCAGAGGGAGACACTATTATCAAAAATAAATTTCCAGTGTATTTCTATCATTCTACTATTATTAGTTTCTTTTCAGTTTCCAGCATCCATATCTTATTATTTCTAAATCTATCGTTCTTCATCCTTGCTACACCAATTGAATTCGTGTCCAAATCACCATTGAACCCATTTAACAAAAAACTGGGGATCAAACTTCGGTGAAATGTTTTTTGCTATTTGGGTCACCAGCCCTCTCTGATGAAACAAGTCGATAACTCATAGGCTCAAATATTAGGATTCAGATCGAAGTACCGCAGGCGATTATAGCTGTGCATTGAAGGGGGGCATTAATGGACGTCTATGATCGCCTGCAATATTAGAGTAATAATGAATCCAATTAGATACGTTAGTGGGTTAGGTCTTGAATTTCCTCTTGATGATCTCCCCACCAAAGTAAAACTAACATGTTTTTTTTATGCCCGTCCCAACAGAGATAATATGTAATGATTTGACTTAGGTCAAAACGAAAATACTAGCAAAGGGTTATTCATAATAAATTCATTCCAAAACAAAAGGACGAGGAACTTGTAGATTTTCTTTTTTTGATAATATTCTCATGGATTACATCTACCTTTTACAGTAGTAGGGTTTCCTTGACTCTCAGTTTTTCCATCTTAAATAATCATTTCTCGAGTTGAAAGTTGTAAGATGAAAGGTGGGAAGCTCTCATAGCTCGAACTCACCCTAGTAAATCAGTCAACAAGAACAAGCATAACACTAAAGAGATGATCGCGCCATAATTCTAAATGTGCCAATTATATTGTATATCATAAGGGCGCCATACATAAGACAAAAAAAAATGTCTTTCTTTCGCGCGCGCCCGCTCCATATAATAAAAGGATCGTATACCTATGACCGACCGACGGTGAACGTAACAAAAATCCAGACAGTTAATTAGGGTTCGGGGCTGCATCGTCCTTCATCTGTGCTTGGATGGCTGCAGCCAACTGGTCATGGCCTTCAACCCATGCGCACTCTTCTGATCTTGACTCCGCTTCTCTCCCACAGCCTCTTGGATTTTCCTCGGCAGCGCATCTCTCACCACCTGGTTCGTAAATCCTTCGGTTCACCAACAGTAATATACAGGAAGATGATTAACAAGGGGGGTTGGATCAAGCCAAAGCATATGCTACGGACGTCGAAGCGGCGATAGGTGACTCCCATCTTCAGACGAACGGAGCCCAAGTGCTTCATAGTCGGACCCCGCGACCACGCCGCATCCACAGTATCGGACGACGGATCCACCCGTCTGTTCAAGTGCGACAAGGGCAGTATAAAAGAAATCGCGAAGGAAAGGCAACGGGAGAGATCAATCGGCGGAAGGATCTTGCCGAATTAAACAAGGGTTTAAGATAATCACGACGTGCATGTAATTTGTTTTGAGGTAGACTCACCGACTTGTAGACCTTCATGGCATGAGCCTGTCTCCATATCCAAACTCCCGACCTCCAATGTTTCCCGAATCGAACTCTTGATAATTGTTGACAATCCGACGAACTCTTGATGCTAGACTTGATTATAGTTAGATATAATCACTGCAAATGTTTGCTGTTGTTGTTGTTGTTGTTGTTGATTGGCTTATCAATCGTAGACCATAGATATAACTTTGGGCCTATCAATTTCCTCCGTGCGTTTACTTTTCTCTCGCTTTGTGAATTAATATTATGGTCATGAGTTACGTAAGGCAGGCATTTGTCTTGTCTACAATCTCACTTATTGAATAAATGGGTCAATATTCATATCGAGGATCCTCTGACACTACCACTGCACACTAAACATGTCACTAACGTAACTACACGCTAAACTTATTTATACACTAATTTGGTAAATCATCAAAGAGTTTAGCATTGAATTGTTACAAAGAGAAGTTTATGACTAAATTTGTAAAATCATCAAAATTAGCAATATATAAATGTTTAAGATTGAATTGACCGTCGCACGATAAGTTTAAGACTTTTCGGATAATTATCCCGTTCTGAAACTATCCAACATCAAAATGATTCTTTTTTCTAAATATTTACATGTCTCGATTTAGACTACCATGCATGTCTATCACCGAAAATAAATCAGCTAATCAGATGTATGGAGGCGTCTCCATTATGCCCAAGCCCACACGCCTTCTTCAACCTTGTCACTTACATTAGATCTTATTATCGGACATACGATCCGTCTCATCGACTTGGTCCATTGACGATGGTCCGAATTATGCATATAATAAGCTTGGTCCCACTCGATGATGGTTATAAGATGTGCAATGGTCGGATGCATAATTTTCCAAACGTCCTCTGTAGTTTTCATGGATTCCTTCCTTTTTGCCTTAGCTTTTAGGCACTTTCGGTAATGAGGGACCGGCATACGCCCTACATAAGATGAATAATTTGGTTTTTTGGACGGCAGGTGATCTCGGATCTCCACGTCTCGTGCGCTTTGTTGGAGTCCTGTGTGGGTCCCCCACTCAACCCCAAAAATTTCCCTTTGCGCCAACAGAACGGCGAAATAAAGGGTTGTTGGCTTGGCGGGAGGGAGCTCGGACCGTCCGGGTGTTCTCGAGCCCGGTGCGTCTCGATCATCGATTCATGTGAATTTCACGCGATCTAACGGTGGTGATTGGCTTAATTCGTAGGTATAGTAAGTGAAATTCAAGATCGTTTGGTGCTCGATTCCATGTATTTTCACGTGTAACATCGGCACATGAAAACAATAAATTTCTATATATTCACCGAAAAAATAGAATTTCGAAAATAATAAGGGAAAAGGGGAAGAAGAGAGAACAAGTGACGCGGCGATTCATCGTCCGACCGCTGTCCATCTCGATCCGACCACCCCAGCGCTCGTCTCATTTGCAGAAGGAACGCCTGCGCTTGGCCACATCGGCGACGGCCGCGCCGTCGCAGCTCCTGAAGAAGCCTTCGACCTCCCCGCGGCCCGCGGCGTCGCAGAACTCGAGCTGATCCGACGGCCGAGCTCTCTTGCAGGGAACTGCCGGCTTCGTCTTCGGCTTGTGTGGCGCGGCCGGACAGGTCAGGGCCGGCGGGATCCTGCTCTCGTCGGACGTCGGGGTCTTGCACTCCTCGTCTTCGCCGGTCGGTTCGGCGCCGGCGGCTCTGACCTGGAACTGGAGGGATGGCGTGGGAGTCGCGGGGGAGTCGAATTCCGATTCTGGATCTGGATTGGTCGCCATCTCGGGGTCGAATCAGGGAAGGCGAGAGGGAGGATGAAGGGGAGGTTGAAGGAGAGTTTCGGTGGAGTTTGCACCTGCTTATGTAGGAAAAAGGAATTTGGAAGCCGTACGAATCAAGGGTGAGAGAAGGAGGTGGTTTGGTTGTTGGTCGCTTTATTCCCTTTGTGCATCTTCTTTGGAAAACGGCCCAGCCAAAAGCAATAATGACGCTGACCATATTGACCATGCAGAACCGACCCGATCCGACCGGTTCCGGGGGATTGAGTATTTGACATTACGGGGCAGGTTTCGTGCTCTAAAGTTTCAGAGCCGATGAGAATGAGGTAGGTTCCGAGTCGTATCCATCCTATGCTCGGTGGCATATGAGCAATATGACACGTGGAGAATGATCCAGGACCTTGTATAGTCGTACAATAAGTGGATACGGGCGACCGGATACGTCGGATCGTGGGAAGCGATTGTATTTTACTTGAGTTTCTATTATTGGTTGGTGATTACGTTATTAGTAGACACGAACGTGCAATCTCTTTACGTTCTAATGCGGAATGTTGAAAGTGCTTTAATGATCAAACTTTCGACTTTACCTAATAAAAACGAGCTTTGGAAAAAGAAAAAGAAAACCCCCATGGAACCGACAGATTCTAGGTGCTTAGTATGTTCGGGGATTCCTCGTTCTGTCTGGAGGGCATTGAATTGAGCTTTCGAAGGAGTTAAGAAGCGGGTTACTTACGTTAATTATTTTAGTTAGTTTTGAAAGTCAACAGAGAATTACACATGGCTTAGTTCTTAGTATAAAGACAAGTCGCTGGTTAAGCTGGTTTGCATAGGATTCCGCGGAGGAGACTTTAATACAAAAGATGTATAACGTCACGACCACGGGACACGGAGGGATGGAGACTAGTTTTGCCGGTCATATTTATGTATTCTTTCCCACGTGAAGTGTCCGGCCTTGCTCCTCGTGAGACGCGTGCAGAATTAACCATCGTTTTAGAATCTATAGACATATGAGAGCACCGCGTATGGTGATTGTCGATTTCCATATGTGTGTTCAAATCTTCCAATTCCACTGATTCGATATTCTCATATAACATCGCTGTTCAAATCTTTCAATTGGCTAATTATTCCTTCATGATCACACACAAGTCACCGCTCCCGTCCGTGTTTCTCTCATGGAGTAGTACGCCCGGCCTTCGAGAGTCTAATGGAGTCTGTGTTTCGAGTGCATGTTTGTTAGAGATCATTGTGTCGAGCTTGAATTTAAAGCACTCACTCGTGCACTCGTGTAAAGACATCCCAATCTTTCGATTCAAAGGGTATTTTGATCACATAAGAGGTGATTGGAACACGAAATTTGTTGTATCCAAGCTAGGTGTTTGATCACTCGGCCAACCTTTGAAGGATTCATGCTCAATTGATTTGACACATCAAAAGAACACTTTAAAACCCACCTTCTATCTGTTTTTAAGACATCAAAGATTGATCGAGAAATTAGACATTTTGCTGCTTATTTTCTCTTATCTGCAGAAGCAGAGGAACCCAAGTCATCCATCTTGCGGATCCACTGATGTCGGACTCGCGTTGTTAGGGCATATGGGTACGAATCTGTAATTATATGGGTCTATCCTAGGTTGGTTGCGGGTGGCGGGGGGGAACATTTTCTGAGCTGAACTCAATGTCAACGAAAGAAGTCGGAGAGAAACACTGACACTATGAATGAGAAGAGGACCCAGCTCAATAGTTGCAGTTGTTGGAATCAGAAACAAAAATTGACTACACAAGTAGTGGTTAACGCTATGTAATTTGATGTAGCTACCTGATATAAAAGAGTACCTAACCCAATCAATATGCAGTCGAGAGGGAAAGCTAAAGGTTCAATGAAAATGAGTCAAGATAGCTGCAACCCGTGACTAGAGATCAATACAATGTCTAACCACTTCTTCTACACAACCACCGAAATTTGCCGTGTAACTCCGAATTTTATTGGCATTGATTAGGGTCAGTAGACTAAACTACTCGCTCTGGCTAGTCTATTGCTGGAGGTTGGCGGCACTCTAGATCGACCGCGGTAACTCCTGCGAAAGTATACGTACGCGCGGGTGCATGCGTACCTGGATTAGATCGAGCCGGAAATAGAAAGATCAAATGAAAAGAATAACAACAGTCTCGTGTTGATTTTTTCCCTTTTCATTAATATATTTGAATATATTTCTATCTTAGTATATATCTTTGGTATACATACATATATAGTATTTGTATTCTTATGTATTTTCGGTATATTAGTATAGTTTACGATTTAATAAAAAATTATTTGAGAATGATGGAAAGAGAACAACGATTTAAAAGAAAAGAATTAAAACAAAGAGGGACAAAAATAACAAAGAAAAGAATATGAAGTAGGCAAGAGTGTCATGAAAAATTCTTACTATATTGATTTATGCAATTTTTAGGTTCATTTGTATTGATACGTCATTAATGCCAAACAATGGACATGAAAATGATGTGGAAAAATCCAACTTTATTACCTCAATACACTAAATAACCAATAACAATACAGCAACATCCTTAGATTTTATGTCTTGTCCAGTGTTGTCTAACTAGAATCCAGACGATCGAACATAGTCTATAGGTTTCCCTTCACGAATCTCGTGAATTAGCGAGATGTAGAAAGCCGTTTAATTCTATCCGACATATCACCACGCTGTTCTTTCTATCCATCTATACTTTGATGGAATACATCAAGCATGTTAACAAAAATTAATTATACACAGAAATAAAAATAGTTATCAATTTTTTTATTAATTATGATTTTTTAATTATACTAATTGAGTCAAGAATTTTTTCATATTTTACTAATTGATTCCACCTGGCCAATTTTAACTAATAATTGCTGACAAAATACTAGTCATCCTATGTAGTATGCAACACAACCGACGTTGCCATGTACATTTTTAAATAATATTTTGATGTTTAAAAAAAAATTAAGGGTTATTTTTTGTTTTCTTTAGGTTTCTAACGTTAGGGCCTTCGCTTGCTCCGAGTGAGGGTATTGCAACCCTCACCCTAACGTGGAATCTGTCCCCTCTCCAGCATCGCCAAGTGCCAACTCCACTCTTCTCCGTTGCGCTACGTGTCTCCAGAACTCTCTCTCTCTCTCTCTCTCTCTCTCTCTCTCTCTGCGTCAACTCTTCAAATTCAATGGAATCAACAATCCATCCAACTGCTACAGCATAACCGCAATCCTGATTCAAAAGCTAGACGAGCAACGCATCGCCATATCATCGACGACCACGCATCTCTGGCTGCACAGTCCAAGCACGTCTGCCATGGCTTTCCGATCACCGGTACGTCACGGAAGAACCCTTCTACTGTTCTCTTTCCATTCCTTTCCTGACCGACTCGGATGACGAGCTGTCCTCGTTACATTTTCGTCTCGCAGAGCTACTTGCACTCGATGCTCATCCGCGCGAGGAGCGTCAAAGCTGACGCGTCCTACGCTACTGCCACGGCGCCGAAGCTGAAGGTCTATGCTCCGTCGGCGGGTGCGACGGACATCGGGCGGGCCGACCGGAGGGCGGGCAAGCCGTGGGGGGAGTACGTGCCGGTCTGCGTGGCGGCGGGGATAATACTGCTTTCGCTCACGCTGGGGCTGCACACTGCAAAGCAGCAGATAATGCACTCGCCAGCGGTGCGGGTGCAGAAGTCGAGGCGGGAGACTGTGCCGGAGGTGGTGGAGCCGGAACGGGTGGTGGAGGAGTCGGAGAACTTCTTGACCCGGTCCTTCTTCAGGAAGGTTGCACACGTGCAGGACATCGACACCGGGGAGGCCGTCATCCCCGACCCGATCAGGAAAGACGCCTTCGCACACCGCCCGAAGGCCGAGACACTCCGCTCGGTCGGCGTCAATCCCGTGCCCAAGCATCCTTGAAACATCCACACGGACACACGCTCTCTCTCGGGGGAGGAGCTTGATTGGTCTGTGTTTTGTAATGTACATACAGAAACGAGGTCGTGTTCTCTTTCATACTGTTCATTAGCTTTGAAGAAGAGCAATAACGTGACTTTGTCGATCAACTCAACCAAGAAAGTCGAGAGGTTAAAGGTCATTCCTCTCACGTAATGATACCATGTGTTTTCCTGCACTGAGATCGGCTTAAGACAAATTTGCAGGAATGTCGTTAGAGTTCTCACTTTGCAGACAGAACTGAGTAGCATGAACGAAAGAATCGCTTCATTTTTTTCCTTTTCGCTCACTTCCCAAAACCAACACGCGAGAAAAGATGTACCGAACTCCTTCGGAATCAAACCAATCCCTTGTAAAAAAAGATCAAAAGGTGCAATGTAAGCATATATATTAATTGTATGAATCCCAGTCGCGTCGCAATCGCATCACTCCAGCATGAATTCCCGGGTGAAGTCGAGGTCCGCAAGGAGGTCGAACGGCTTGTTGCGCAACGAGTCCTTCAAGATCGTGATCTGGCCTTCCTTCACGAGTATGTCCTCGTCGAGGACGTCGATCTTCTTCTTCAACATGGAGACCTCGGAGTTCAGGAGCATGGTCTTCTCGCTGTACTGTTTCACCTCCTCCCACATCAGGTCTCTCTCCCGGTACGCCTTCGGCAGTATTCCCCTCAGGACGCCCATCTCCTTTCGAGCATCTTGCAGGTCGTTCTCGAGCTCGCTTATCTTCTCGTCCTTCTTCAGCATCTGTTCAGAATTCACACGGGGAGGTTTTTTGAGAATTATATCAAATGCTCAAGAGGGTTGAACAAATACGATGGCCTAATGACATCTGCCGAGTGGATCATTCGCACAAGTCGTCGGCGGGGTATGGTATACCTGAAGTTCCAGGTCCTTGTACTTGTGGGTAACGTAGGAAAGGCAGTCTAATGCGTTCTGAACTTCGTATTTGACGACATCAGCGCTTCTTACTGCTGTTGCAAGTTCGGCTTGGAGTTGCTCCACTTCCATCTCTTTACAGTAAAGCTTCTCTCTCAGTAAGCTCGTCATCAAACTCTCCGCTTTAAGCTCTGATGCCAAAGCATCCTGCGGTAGGAGCAGAGAAATTCATTAGGACTGTCTATGGGGAAGTCGTGGAGCAAAGGCTACGGGTGTAATTGACGATGAAATCCTTCAAATGAATGTGCCCTCAAAATATACTGGTTCCAAAGTCGGATCATGAGGATATTAAGATTAGCCATCGTGCATCAAGCATGAGCAGGCGAACAACATGCTTCGCATCAATTAATAACTATTGATTAGTAAAGATTGATAACTAACTTACCTCGTAAGTTTGATCATTTAGCTGCATTGAACCTTGAGCATCAGCAGCCTGTGAATCTTTCAGAGAAAATGGTTTGGCCTTCTCACGAAGCAAGCCAGACATTGCATGCAGACTCCTCGTTAAGCTTTCAGTTCTACGCTTGATCCCGTTCACTTTCATGTCTGATTCAACAATAAATTGCTCATCTAGAGTATTTTTTATAGCTTCCGCACCTTGCTTGTTCGCATGGCTGAATTCCAACTTGATGAAGTCTAGCAACTTTGAACACAAATGGAAGCTGTCATTTACCGTTGACAAAGCTTCACTTTGCAAGCAGCAAAGACGAGTGGAGATTTCCTGGTCTAGCTGAAACATCAGGTCACCATAATCTTTTCCATTGCAGTTCAAGCGGCTTAACAAGCTGATATTTTCACGTCGAAGAGAATCCTTTTCTCGTCTAGTTGATTCCAATTCTCTTCTCAAAACCAATTCAATTCCTGTCAGCCTGATTTGCTCCATCCTCAATTTTGCCGACTGCTTGTCCGTCATTTCCAGAGATCGATGCTTTCCATATTCCTCACCCAATCCCTCTCGAAGCCCTTCGATTGTTTTGTCTTGGTCACCGCAGGTTCTCACTAATCGCGCTACTGATTTGTGCAACTCCTTACACTCCTTCTCCTTCTCCTGAAATTTTCTTTTAAGCAACTCTCCATTCTCCATCATTGCTACATATTTTTCTTGTAAATCAGAGATTGTTTGCTCAGATTCATGATTATTTGCGCTAATTTCCTCCAGTTTTTCCATTAGCTCCCTAACTTTCTGTTCTGAATATGTCATTGAGCTTCTGCACTCTGCTTCCTTCTCACTGATTAAACATAATTCCCTCTGGACCGCAAAGTTCTGCTCAGCTAGCTCTCTAACACGTTCACGAAGCCTCTGCACTTCAAGCTCGAATTTCTCAAGGTTGCATGACCAGTCACTTGACCTTCTGTCAAGTTCCTTCTCCAAACCAGACTGTAGCTCCTTCTTCTCCTTTTCCAGTCTCTGGGTTTTTGACTCGAGCTCTATATTTGCCAGCCTAAGTTTTTCTTTAAGAGAAGCCCTGTCAGAAATTCTTGATTGTAAAAGTTCCGAAACCTCAACGGCCAAGCTCATTCTGTCTTCTGAAAGGTTTCTAACTGTCCGGATGAGTGTTGGCACATCAAAACTAATGTCAATAAGAAAATGATCCTGCTCAACTTCCTGTGAAAGGAATGCAACCCTTTGCCGTGCTTCCTCAAGCCTCCTTTGCAGTTCAAAGTCCATGTCCTCTCCACTTACATCCGTGCATAAAGGTTCACACTTTTCCATATGGTAGACATGTGGCATGTGGAAACCAGAGGAATTCTCCCTATGGTACCTTTCGGTAGTTTCATCAGTTTCCTGTGAAGGAATGTCGTCATGAATAACTACATTCCCATTAGAGAATTTATTCAAGGAGTCGCCATAAATATCGTCAATTTTTGTTATAGGAATATCATGGTCAAACTCTTCTGAACTTATTTTAGGGAAAACTGTAGTTTGGGTGAGTCCCTCAATCACATTCTTAGCCAGCCTTCTAGGGGATTCATGACCAAAACCACTCTCTACCCCATCTCCAGATGAATAGTGGAGGCAAGCACTTTTTACTTCTCTAAACGACTGCGCCCTCGGTTTACATTTCACGCTATCAGTTGGCGAAGTGGGAGCTGTATACTGGACACGTGGGGGGCGATTCCCACCATCCTTACCAGTATGCATCTTTTGAAAGGTTTTCTTGGGCCTGCTCCTCTCCTGGTGCTGCCCACCACCAATATGGCAGTCCAGGACCTTACTTGAAACTCTACTAGAGCAATTAAAAGAGAGTGATGCATCATCAGAAGAGACAACGTAACCTGGCTTCTTGAACCCATGTCCATTTCTGTGAGCTGTCTCATTGAAATCTTTCAGCTTGGATTGCTTCTCTGGAGTAATGGTTCGACTACAGACAATGGTTCGACCACAGACAGAAACCCATTTTTTTAAAAAGTTGCACCTGGGGACATATAGATCATTAAATAACAAGTTTCCAAAATCAGCTAAAGTTTGTAAAGTCAAAAGTCAAGTGTCTTTTACCAAGGTGAAGATTGCTGATGTCGAGCGGGAGATCTGCTCTGATCACTCAAAGAGGAAGATGAGTTCTTTTGCTCCAAAGATTCTGCAAGGAAGTTAGGAGAAGAGCGGCTCTTCCTAAGCCCTGAACCTGAAAAAGTGCTTGAGCTTTGACTGTCAGATGCTTGATTTCGAGATTTGATGAACAGACCTCTAGGGCTTCGGAAATTATTCGCACTCTTGTCTCCAACTTGATCAGTCAAACTGTTGTCAAACAGGGGATTACATGTCTTATTCGTTGACGGTGGAAAATCCCCAACACTATTAGCACTGCCAGATGCGGATGAGCGGAAAAAGAAGAGCTTTTTCATCGCAAATAGCCAAATCAACAGTAGACGAAGCATGCGAAGTCCCTGTAAACCAATCAAAACAATCCGAGAGTCAACGCTGTACGAAGCTGGCTCCACAATTTGATTGAGAAAAATCCAGAACCAACCAATTCAGGCTGGGAAACAAGGAGAGAGAGAAAAAAAAGTAGAATTGACGGAAATATCATAAGCTCCGGCGGCCGACCAAATCCAGCAACAGGAGCAGCAGCAGCAGCAGAAGAAGAAGAGCAGATCGAGTTCATTGTCGTTACCGGGTCTTCGAATCGGATCGCGTCAAAGGCCGGCAAAGAAGAGCGAGGCGCCGAAATGAATGCGAGCTGGCGATCGATTGGAGAGCGATGATTGTGCCTTCAAGACAGAGAAGATAGAGAGGAGAGAAGAGAGAGAATGTGTGCTGCGCGTGTGGGATTGAAACTTTTCGGCGTTATAGAATTTAGTGAACGTGATGATGGCGACAGAGGAGGGGGGAGGAGAAGAGCGATGAGGAGGAGGAGGAGGAGGAGTCTTCTTATATTTTGAATGTCGAGGACGCGGGCTTTTGAGGGGATTGACCGGGAGAGGCGGGCCGCACGGAATTTTAGGGTGTTCCCTTCCTTTTTCTTCTCGCTTTTTCAACCGGAGTTGACAAGAGACGCGACAATGTGCACGTGGAGAATGAAAAGAAGAGATTAGTGTGCACAACATCAATCCTATCAAGAAATTTAATTATGTATAAAATTATATTTTTCTGATTTTATTTTAAAATGAGTTTTTAAAAAAGGAAACGGTTAAAGAGTTTCTATTTAAAAATATTCTGTTTCTATTTCTTATTATATTTCTGTTTCATTTAAAGAAACTTTTAATTTTGACCATATTGGTCAGAGTTAAATGGGGAAATTTAATTTTCCAATTAATAGCTCTACCTTTCGCAAGGCAGTTTGACCATATTGGTCAAAGTTAAATGGAGAAATTTAATTTTCCAATTAATAGCTCTACCTTTCGCAAGGCAGACTTCCAACAAAACAAGAAACTTTTAATTTTGACCATATTGGTCAGAGTTAAATGGGGAAATTTAATTTTCCAATTAATAGCTCTACCTTTCGCAAGGCAGACTTCCAACAAAACAAGAAACTTTTAATTTTGACCATATTGGTCAGAGTTAAATGGGGAAATTTAATTTTCCAAAAAAATTTGGGATTTCCATATCGTTCAAAGGTCGGAGATTGTAGTAGATAAATTAAAAGTCTAGGGAATGCATTGCGATATTGAGCCGAAATTCAAAGACTATTTATGTAATTATCCGTTGAATTCGAGCTATCTCATTAGCTGGCCCATCATCCGCATAAACGACACGTCGTTCGAGCCGCGCGCAAGCCAAAATTATCCGGCGGGAGACTCCGCACGTGCAGATCTCAAACCTCACACGCGCGCCTTTCCCGCTCCCTCTAGCTGCTTCCCGTTTCGCAGTTCTCACGCTCCAAGATACGCGCCCCTGTCCACACCACCCCTCACTCCCAACTCGGCATGTCAACTCACTCCACCGGGTCGCAACTCGCCACCGCACCGCCGACCTCCTCTTCCCCTCCCTGCAGCTCGCGCGACTCCGAGAAGGCATGGCACCTCCTCTCCCTCCTCCTCTCGTTCGGCCGTCCGTCTAGCCCTCTCGAGCTCGCCTCAAAATGCGAACTCTTCCCCGCGTCGCCCGAGCTCATCCGCCGCCTCTGCGACATCCCGAACTCGCCGATCCATCTGACGGACGACCACCTCGTCGTGCTCTCGTTCGCCGCCCTAATCTCGGTCGCTCGTTTCCTGACGAACTCGAATCTAGTCAGCTTCTTCTGCTCGCCTCAGGCCGAGAGGTTGGGCTTCAGGAAGCGGGAGGGGGGCGAGCTAGAGTGTGAGAGTCTACGGCCGGTGAAGAGGAGAGCGAATTCGGAGAGTTACGTGGATGAGAAAGTCTATCCAGATATTAGAAAGGGTAATGCGCGTGGTTTGCCTAGTTTTTAGTTCCTGATGTATAATGCAGTTTGTGTATTAGTACATGTTCGTTGATTAAGGTGATGGTTTTGATACTAGGCAGGTGTCATGGTCCCTTCTTGTGCTTTCCTGAGAGGATTCAAGATGGTCATAGAAAGGTACCCATGGCAACTGTTTTTTGTGCTGTTTACTGTTGAATTTGAACCTTTTATTATCTACCTATACATTGGTCTCCGTAATTAAGTTGTTGTAGATCTAATTTTCATCGGTTGACAAAGTTCTGGTGTTTACTTGCACTGTCTCATTGGCCTATACACTCTGCGTGATATCAAGGGCAACATGGATGTTGCAGCAGTTGTTTTGGTAGATTTTCTTGCTACAAGCAGATAAAAAGTTAGTTCTTGAAGTTTTTGGACTGATTAATAGTTTACTTTGGATCTTACCAGAGGTAAAACTGAATAGAGGAAAGGCATAAGAATACGTGTTCAGTTGATTAAATGTGTTGTGAAAAGAGGCTTGGTTGTCGGTGTTCTCAATCTATTGATATGCTTACTTGAGGTATAATGCACACACCTTAGTCAATGCACCAGAAGAATGTTGAATTAGCAAAATAGAGGCCTCATGATATGCCTCTGTGTCACTATTCTCTAAAAACAAAGTGCAAATTTTGGAATTCTGCAGACCTGCTTAAACGGTGATGCTTGGTGAAAGTATAGAGGACTCAAACCCATACTTTCTGCTAAGAAGACGTGTGCTAGTAAGCCATGAAAATTTTGGCAATTCATGTTTCTCCATGAGAGACGTGAATCAGTGCCATATCTTATCTGAAGCAGTTAGCAACTTGACATCACATTTGATAGTTAAACCTGCTGCACTGTTAATGGGTCTTAAAGTGTGATGTATTCACGCCATCAACATCATATTCTCATTTGTCTTTTATCCATTGCTTCATTCACCGCTCTGGCATACAAACCTAAAGAGAAAAAATAATTAATGCAGGTTCATTTACGTATCAACAAAGACAAAGTCTGGACAATAAACAGAGAGCAAAGTAAAATGTCAGACATGCAAAGCAATGTGATAACAACTCCATGGCTGTTTGTCAATGCTACTACGAGACAGTTAGGCTGGTTTCCCCATGACACCGACCATAAAGGTCAAGATGATACCCTAATGACATTTGCAAGGGAAAAGGTGCAGAAAGATGTAGTTACGTTGAATTACCGGAATAGTTCCTGCAAAGCTGAAGCATTTTTGGACATATCAAAGATTCAGACATCTGGGAATGTGGTACCTTATCTAATGCCAAATGTTTCCCATGGAGTGTTGGAAAATCCTTTCATGTGCAAAGAAACAAATGCTGGAGTAATAGATTCCACTGAACACGAACACTTTCATCAAGCATTTTTTGAAGGGGAGAATCAAGAAAAAATATTACTGAATGACGCTGAGAATAGAGATCATGCCCTTGAGGGAACAAGTACACCTACTAACAATAAAAGAAACATGGAAGATGGTCACAAACAAGTATCAGTGAGTTCTGTCAGACTTACAAGAGACACAAAGGAGACTAAAAAGGCATTGTATGCTAGTACGTTGGCCAGACCATCTGAAACAGAATTTAAGAGGAAATTTGAGGTAAATTGTCTCAACAAGAGATCTTCTATTGGAAGCAAAGCATCCTTTCCGGAAGTTGAACTTTCTGATATGCAGAATCTTTTGTCAAAACCGTCTGCCAAGATGAAAGCCAATCATAAGGATGCAAGGTCTCTGAGTATCCAAACTCTCTCGAAATCTTTAGAGCATAGAAAAGCTGTTCAAATTTTGAAGGAGAAAGAGCAGGTGAAAAGAGGTCAGAAATTGATCGATCTGAAGCAGCAAGCAAAGGATGGTCAGAGTGTCATGTGCCATCAGGAGAGGGAGGGAACCTCCGCTTCTGCATCCCTTAAAGTGAGCTGCAGTTTTTTAGTCATTCAGCATATTTTCTTTTTTGCTTGGCATATTGCTGGCTAAAATTTTGCGCCATTGCAATGCCAGACATGCAAGAAGTCATCTGGTTTATAATCAGTCGTGCAGCATTCTAGGGTATGTTTCCTTGATCAATACTTTCTTGCATATTGTAGGACCAATTGGATACAAAACTACTGCCTGATTTTGAATCTTATATTGTGGAAGCAGAGGAAGGTTCAGGTATTACTGTAGCAGACATTGTCTTTAGCTAATAATGAGAGTTATCGGCTAAAGAGCTACTGTGAACTGCTCAGACTTATAACAGCACTCTTCAAACCTTGATTGCTAGGTGGTTATGGCACTGTTTACAGAGCACGCAGAAAAGATGATGGAATTACAGTTGCCATTAAATGTGAGTGTAACTCTGTTGCCTAACTTGATTCTCGAATCGCACATGCAATTGGTGCAGTGTCAGACAATTGCTGTTTCCTTAGTTGGATTCATGTTATGATGGGTGCATAGACTACAATTCGTGGAAAATCAATTACTAGTTTATTAGCTACTGAAGATTCATATATCACTGCATGTGTTTATGGCTCACAGGCCCTCATGCAAAAGTACATCAGCACCACATAAATAATGAGCTCAAGATGCTGGAAAAAGTCGGGTAATGGTTGTTCTAAATTGTGATTCATTCTGCTGTATTTTTTTTTTTCAAAGAGACTACTGACACTCGTGTTCTTTTAGGGGAAAAAATTGCATAATAAAGTATGAAGGCAGCTTCAAGGATGGAAATTTCGATTGCTTTATTCTAGAGTATGTAGAACATGATAGACCTGAGGTAATTGGGGCTTCGGATCACGTGTTCTTCTTTTTTCTTAATTTTTCCTTCTCTCATGATGTCTCAACTAATTTTCAGGTGCTCAAGAAAGACGTGGATGTTTTCCAGCTACAGTGGTATGGCTATTGCTTGTTTAGAGCACTTGCTAGTCTTCATAAGCAGGTATGAGTTCCTGACACACAAGTTCTATCTATAGAAATGTCTTCCCCAAGTAATGGATTTGAAGAGCTTTTTGTAATTTGACAGGGAATTGTTCATAGAGATGTGAAACCAGGCAACTTCCTTTACTCTTCCAAGACTAACAAAGGTTACCTTATTGATTTTAACCTTGCCATGGTCAGTAATGCCTGGTCTTTCTCATTCATGGTTTTAGTGGACAAGTTTTTATGTGTTACACTTTGTTATGCTTGTCATGTTTTTTGTACAGGATCTTCAACGGAAGTGTGGAAGTAAAAGTAAGTATCATCATTCGTTGGTTGTTTTTATACGAAATTGGCAGGCTGTCTAATTTGATTGTGTTTGGGAAACCTCAGCAGTCTCACCACTTTCTAAGAAGTTCTGAGTAACTATTGCATCTGATTCTTATGAATTTTATTGTTAATGGCCAAATCTCTTTCTCAATCTCTAATTATTAGTTTCTGTCAAGAGTAGTTTATCAAGTCAATCCTACAAGATAAGCCGCAATGAAATGTCAATTGATTCCTCGTCATGATGTTTTTGTTGAATTAATACACTTGCTTCATCATTGTCATACAATAAAAATGATGGAGACTCAGTACCCTTCTTGCAGACAAATTGAAGTTGGGGTACAAGCACGCAGAAGATTTATACCCTTCTACATTTAAGAATGCAAAATCCCTCACTCCAACGAAGAGTGGGAAGTCCTCTAGGGCTAAATCTTTCAGCGCACTCAAGCTGGATCTGGAGGAGGTAAAAGGTTCAAAGTTACCTGTAGATCCCAGGAACTTGAAACGAAAGTTTGTGGACCAGAAGAAGTCTTATGATGATTTAGCTAGTCGCAATACAATAAAGAGCCAAGGTCCAGATGGTTCAGGCATAACCTCTACCAGGGATTTGACTGGCGCTAGTACCTCTTCAGCAAAAAGGCTGCGGGAACCTTTGCCACTACTAGGTCGGAAGGAGCTTATAAACCTTTTGCATGATGGGATGCACACGAATCATGAAGCATCCAGCGTTCCAGCTACTCTGAGAAAAAGAGTGGCTGCTCCTCCCGGAAAATCAGAAGGACAGCTACGTGTCATCTCCCCAATGCCTCTTCATTCAAAAGGTGTTGCTGTTTCTGGTGCTGGCTTGAGAAGGAGTAAGGGTATAGAGTTTGCAATAGATTTCGCATTAGATTACCTCGAACCTAAGACCTTCATGTCGTTCATCATTTTAATCGTCATTTAATATTCAGGTGATCATGGTAAAGAAGGCCCTTGTGTAGGGACCAAGGGCTTCAGGGCCCCAGAGGTGAGCAATGAGTAATTAAAATTAGTATGTGGCATCTTTTTATTAAACTATTTAGGTTACTTTTACGGGAATGTCGTCTTATTTGAGAAACTCAAAGGCAATTTGAAAGAGAACCAGAGGTCTCTTTACCTTGATCATCTTATTGCATTTCCACCACTCCCTATTCGTCTCTGGCAAAATGAAAATGGCGGTGCTAAGATCCCTGGTTAGCACTTCTAGTTTAGACACAGTTATTGCCTTTAACCTTATTACATTAACTCTCCCCATGTGATGTACGATGAATGACTATTGCACGTTTGTGACTTTCTTTTATGATTGCCGCACGTTACAATAATCTTCTCCGTAAGAGTAGACAAGTTGAGTAATTTTATTGTGCAGGTCTTGTTGAAATCTCCACATCAAGGGCCCAAGCTCGATGTCTGGTCAGCTGGGGTCACATTGCTCTATCTGGTGATTGGAACTTCGCCCTTTCTTGGCGATCCAGAGCAGTATGAACTTGTGCTTTTTGCTTTATTTTCTAAGTCAACAAGAAGATTGTTCTCATGTTTGAGGGCCTCAAACTGCTTGCAGGAACATTAAGGAAATAGCAAAATTGAGGGGGAGTGAAGACCTATGGGAAGTTGCGAAGCTACATGACCGTGAATTGTCATTTCCCGTGGTACTTTGAAATTCCATTATGATTTAATTACTTATCACGGAAAGCTTCTTGTTGGATAAATAACCAGGAGTTTCTGTTGCAGGATCTTTATGACACAGAGTTCCTGGCCTCAACGAATCTGCGCAATTGGTGCAGAAAACACACAAAGAGGCCGGACTTCCTCAACGTGCTTCCAGAATCACTTTTTGATCTTGTGGACAGATGCTTGACGGTGAACCCAAGAGCGAGGATCAGTGCAGAGGAAGCTCTGCTGCACGAGTTCTTTGCTCCATGTCATGAGGAACTGAGAAAGCAGAAGCTACTTGAACTGGGGTTCAACCAAGACCTGGGATTGAGCCCTCGTGTTTTAAGAAACGATCATCAACGGCGCAGCATCGCCTCACAATATAGATAAGTTGGTTCAATGACTTTCCTCTTGTGATCTGACGCTTGCTAGGAGCTTTACCTCCAGCATCGTCTCCTAGCTTTTCCAAGAGAAGTCTACATCGTTAGATGTACAGAGATGTGAGATTTAATTTTTGGCATTCCTGTCCATTCTTTTGTAAATTGCGAGATGCTCGAGCCGTTGTAAGTAAACATTATCCGACATCGACCATGTTAAAATCGAGAACAAGAAAATCACAGATGTAAGTTCTAACCAACTTCATCAGCAGGTGACCATGTTAGGTTCATCTCATTTTACACCTGTCCAACCCATTTTCGCGTTACATTAGTCCTGGTAACGGAGTGCCGTAGAGCACCTAACCCTCAAAAGTTTTCCTGGAAATGGAAGATGTGTTTTCTGGAAGCATGGGAGTTGCTGAAGTCAAATAACAGAATCATCTAGGGTCGATCCTTAGACCATTGACTTGTTTTCATGGACCGAGAGATATACGTGTGAGCTCCGAATCGTCCCTTAATGCCCCCCATCCACAATCCAGTACGCGTGAAGAACTAATTTGCTAACGCACTCGTGCCAAATACCAAAAAGGAGAGGAAAAACGAAAAAAAGGAAAGAAGAAGAAATGATGTGGATCCGAATCTCGACTCGAATCACCCCGAACCGACCCATGATGGTCATCAGCTGAGGGGCCCATCCTGGTGATCTCGACATTTCCTCCCATCGTTCATGACTGAATGGAAAGGCACAAACACCATAGGAAGAAAAATAGTCAGTGACCGAACTTTTACTTAACGATCAACATGGTCATATGCTAAGGTAGTTATTTCTTTTTTCTTTTTAATAATCTTTTAGCTTTTTTGATGATATATAATACTTTTTTCCAATTATGAAAGGTACTAAGTCTCGAAAAAAACTTAATTCATAAACTTTTAATTTATTCAATATGATCTTTACACTTTAATACATTTTCATATACTTCAAGAACTGAGTTAAATATTTAACCGAATCGATCGTACTCTCTCTCTCTCTCTCTCTCCCACCTAAGTCAGTGTACGTGTCACTTAAATATGTGCAGGTAATGGGTCGTGTCACCTACAAAGTGAATCCCATCTCCAAACCGTGATAGATTCGGTTTTCAACTTTTGAAACCTTTAGACTTATCCTATTTGCTTTGGAATCTACCTTATTCTTCCAATCTGGTTCCAGGTCTATCCGAAAGATATACGGCCCATCAGAAGTTACAAAAGAGACGTTCCAAAGAGAGAATTGTATAAGAGCCAAGAGAAACCATACGTTTTCCAGGCGGCGGATAGAAACAGGATTTAATAGGCTCTTTGAAACCACAAAATTCACTCAGTCCAAAACTTCAGGAATGACACGACAATTGCTCTTATAACAGCAAATACAGGATTCACTGGCTGCTTGGAAGAATCCTTGGACGCCACTTCCCATGATTCACTGCCAAAAAGAAATCAAACCAGTAGACAAATCAATAATCGTGAAGAATGAGACTTTGGTAACATACACGGATACATCGCAAGCGACATTAGCAATACAATTGCTGGCACATAGAATTACGAACATGCATACCATAGGTTTGTGAGTAATTCAGCATGATTTTTTAAGGATATATTCCAACATCACAGACTGCTCTCTCTCAAAATGCAACAATCCCCAGTGAACAAACATTTCTGAACAGACATATTTCTGAACAAGTATACTACACTTACAGATTAATCCTGTCTAAAGGGGGACTGCTTCCTTTCTGGACGCTGCCTTTAGGTTCAACATTGGGTTTGGGTTCCAGCTTTGGCTCTTGCAATGACACCTCACTGTCAGTTCCAGTGGAACTGCTGTATATGCTTTCAGAATCGACACCACCAGGAACATTTCTAGCCTGCAAAGACATCTCCACCATTCAGAGACCAATATATGTAAATGTTCATCAATATGACTCAAAGCCAGTTTCACAACAAATACGAGAATGTGCCAAATTCTTTGAGAAAACGTATAAAAGATTACATATTAATGTCCGAGAAGTATTTCATATCAGAAAATTACCAGCAGGTTAAGGCATTTCAAGAAAGGAAATCAAATGGTAGATCAATCAACGAACAAGAGGCCAGCATAATTGAGAAACAACTGGCTCTTACAAATGCATGTTCGCCATTCCATTGTCCACCATGACAGTGAGTCAAAAGGAAAATGAGGGCGATTTAGTTAGAGGATCAGCCAAATTCCACTAACTTGACCAACAGGCATCATAAAGTAGTTAAAAAATAACATTTTCACAGTAAAAATGCTAATACCAATTTCTCTTTCATTTCATTATGATTCATAGGCTTACGCACGTTGGCATTTATCTGTTTCACAACCTGAATTCGTTTATAAAACTCGAAATTCATCAAATACCAAAGAGATCAGACAAGCAAGGGCATATGAAAAGTTAAGCCTAGATCTCCAATTATAACCATTTACTATTCATTCATTTGCCTAATATTAGATTTGATGAAGACCATGAAGATGCTTAGCAACTAATTCTAACAAACAGGCATTTTGCAGAAAGATAGTTCCTCAGGCTCATTTTGTCTCCACTATTCGAGCTTATTTAACATTTCCAAATAAATCTGTATGTTACATACAAAAATTGACTGTTCCATTCTGCGGAAACAATTTTCTGTGAATATCTGTTTTATCCGTCTGTTTCTGGACACCCACAACTCAAATTTCTGTGAGAATAATAAGGCAAGTTTTCATGAGATCCCAGCATACGTGCTTCAAAGGGCTATCATTTTATAATGGATAAGACCACTCAATACACAGACTCTGATACATACTTCTAAAAAATAATGAGTTATCCGTCAATCTCATTTTAAGTATCAAGTGTGTTTCCATTGCATTCTTCTATCATTTGCACCAACTTAATCTAAAACATTGCTATTCCTCTATATAAGTGTCTTACTATCTTCTCATGCAAAAGCTTTCGCAGATGAACTCTCAACAAATCATAGAAGAAATGCGAGTGCTCACCTCCACTCCAGCGACATTCCTGTCTTGCTTATATTCTAGGGGATGTGAACTCGATCTTTCAAAACTAACCGACGCATCATTGGCATCCATTTCGCCATCAACATCACCAGGAATGTTCTTGGAAAATGAGCCATGAGAATTCTTTAACAAAGGATCAACGAAGTCCTGCACAACTTCCACATCAACTACATGAGGTATTTGTAGTGGACCAGCTGAAGCTTCTGCTGTGTTCTCCTCCACTGAATAAGTTTTTTCTCGCGAATTCACCTCATACAACACAGCACTGTCACTTTGTGATTCCAGATGTGCCTCTAGATTTTGTTCTTGTGAAGCTTGAATCCTACCCTCACCAACACTTTGATCTACAGAGTCATTGGGGTTTCCAACAGATCTCAATGGAAAAGTCTCTACTTCTACACTGGTCAAATTAATTAGTTGAGATGTTGACTCAGCATCAAGATTCTTCCCAGCTTCTACAACTCCATTTTCTTGCAATTTTCTTGATGCTAATCTATCATACTCTTTTAATTTGATATCTACTTGACTTCCATTGACAATTTCCCTATCCTCGACCTTCAGTTCTTCATGTCCCTTTGAGTTTCCAACAGATAAAAGTCCAAGCTCCTTGGCATCAGCCTGTTGATCCAATTCCTTTGAAGGTAGGGAAATAGCAACTTGAGGTTTGGTGGCTATTGTACCCAGTGGATTCTGATCCAAGAACTGATCAATGCTCTGCCCATCCTGAACAAACTTAGAAGGTCCAAGAACTCTATTTTCTTGAATTATCTCGCGGACAATCTCTCTTACAGTGTAGAATGATCCACCAACTTCCTTATGTGTAAGATTTAGCGAGGGGAAATTCCCATCATTTGATTTCTGGTACCTGCAAAGTGAAGTACCAAAAGTAAATTATAAAATCCAGTATGATTTCCCCAAATTAGTCACAACAGAAACTGAACAGCGATGAAGAGGTTTGATGACTTGTGGGTAGAAGAAAAAAGAGAAATCTACACAAATCCTTGTCCTCCTTTGGCCTAGTTCTCCATTAAAAAAAATTATTTAATAGGAACTTACTCCCAAATATAGCTAATGAACGGGTTTCAGCAGCAGCTCTTAGCAGACTATTTGTCAAATCCTTACCAGAGTTTGAGAGGTAGAAAGATAGAAATTTGCAGATGAAACATGTCATCTTTGAGCGAAGTCTTTGTAAATTGAAGTTCAGAAAGATGGATTGAGCATAGGAGATTGAAAGGAATTGAGATAATGGACTCGGCTTGAATTAGTTGTGCCATCTAGGCATTTCATCAAGGCGTCATCCCCTTCAAAGAAAGAGAAAGTTCGCATGGTAAAATTCATTATGTCCAAAGGCCACCTTTTCTCCTCTATTTAATTCTATTTCCACCTTAAATTTTCACGTTCAAATATTACATCAAACCTATCTCAACACTAGACTCCCCCCAAAAATCGTCTTTTGATTTTCCGTTTGCCCTCTTCAACCTTAAGTAACTACAATATTGTAATAAAGACCATATTATTGTAAAAGAACCTAATTTTTAATTTTATCCTCATACCAAAAATTTCATAAACAGACTAATATTAAAAAAATGGTTGGTATGGAGCCCAATAAATATTCTGCCTTGAGCTGAACTTATGTAAATTAGTTCCCTTTAAATATCTTGCCTTGTATAGTAAAACTCGATAAATCTTCTTTCTTTGAATTTAAATTGATATCCTTCAATTAGCACGATTAGGAAACAAGTGAAATTTCTTATTCCCACTTAGGAAATAGAAGAAAAGTGGGGAAGGAGGGAATCCTACGAATTAAAAAAGAAGAAGAGAGGGCTGAAATCGGAATTTGAATGAATACAAGGGAATATTCTCTCTCAAAAACAATGTCAAAGGACATAGGATAGATTTGAAACATATTCAAAAGGTTAGGATTTTTTTCTAATAGGATATAAAGGTAAGGATAAAATTGAAATCGTTTAAATAGATAGAGATTTATTATGTCATTTGACAATTTAATATCTAGCAACGGGAAAGGGAAATAACAAAGACTCAAAAAATCATAAGACAAATTTATGAGAGAAGGCAACATAGCTTGGAACTGGTGCTATTTTACTGGAGAGTTTTCTTCACTTATCTCATCAATCTAGCAGAATTAAACAGGTTGACTGAGGTAATTATTCCCTATCAATACTAGGATAGATCAGAAAAAAGGTTGAACTTCAAGGCTCAATATCTTACTACTAATGGTTATTCTATAAAATGAACTCAAGACGCCATATCTTGCTTTTTATTTTGCATATCATCATGCTGGTTGAGAAGCTTTAATATGAAGGCAATGCACTTACTTTTTTATGAATGCTTCAACCATAGATTTTCTCTCCTCTTTCGAACGACGAATTCGAGCCTTTCTTCCACTATTCTCAGACTCATTACGCTTTGCCAAGGCAAATGTCTGCCCAACCCAACTGCCTTTAATAGCATGCATGACTTTGGTAAGCACACCAGCTTTGTAGATTTTAAACTGCACAAAACAACGTCAAGAACAGAATTAACCAGTGGGACATAGGTAAAGCACACCTAAATTGAGTCACAAGCACCAAATTAAACAACTGCACTGTGAAACAAGGCAGTGGATGCGCAAGGCAATCAAAAGCCCAATGCAAGCAGTAATGCACATGTTGTTAAACAAGTATCTGATGGTCCTAGACAATTTCTCAAGTCCAGAATTCACAGATTGTACAAGGACTATGCAATTCGATCACAAGAAGATCTTGACAGAAAGAGCTGATAATCTAGGGATTTATCTTAGATTAGTTAAGCTGGAAGTTGACCATGGACAATTAATAACAAATGCTAAAAATATATCGGCATACGACAGACAAATTAGAACAATGTAATCGTGAAGTCTTCTCTAGCATGCAAAGAAATTAGATGGATTGGACTACGTGAATGGACTAACAGATGGAAGAGAAAGTAAGATAGCCAGACAATATATAGAGAAAGAGGCCTGGAAACAAGTAATGGAAAGAGCAACTGCAACCATCCGAACACCAATAAGATTTTAAACTAAAAAAGAACTTTTAAAAGTTCCCTTAGATTCGTTAGATTGACCAAGTAAGGGAAAAGGTTGCATTTGAATGCAGCGAGCTTTTTGTCCATGATATCACCGCGGTCAATTCTTTGAAAATTAGAACATATAAATTTATTGAGTGTGCTTAATAACTTCCGGCGGGGCACTCAATTGCTTCATTAGTAGTTGCAATTTCAACGAAAACCAGGATACAGTAACTAACTTTCTGAGCTATATGAAACAGTAGCAAAATGAATGAATGAAAGAGAGAGAGAGAGAGAGAGAGAGAGAGAGAGAGAGAGAGATGAAGGAAAGTGAACATAGACTAAGTCATAAACCTCAAGCCAAGAGAATCCAAAGTCACACGTACAGCGGAGTTAATGAAGTTTCTGAATGGAAATCTATTAGCCTAAGCCAGAGAACCCAAGAAACAAAAGAAATGCGGTGATGGCTGCCTCTAATTTAGACTATGCAACATACATTGCATCGACTGATCTCAGCAATGAATGGCCGTCCATTACCCTTCAATCACAGAACACTACACACATACCCGACTGGTGCTACATTACATGAGACCACGAATTCCAAGCCAAGGCATGAAGGAAAAGATTAGTGAAAAAAAAAAAAAAAACCCAAGTCTTTACGCACTAACTCGCTCGAAGATCAGCGCGACTCCGCAACCACAGCCAGTCAATTTCCAGAGACAGGCCACTGAAGCGATCCCCAAAATGAACGAATCACAGGAAATTGCCAAACCGTAGCAGGGGCAACCGCACAAGCCTCCAATGTAACTGAACAGAAAAATCAACAACGACGGCAAATAGCACATCAACAACAACACCTGAAGGGGAGATTCCGCTAGACTTGGAAATGCATAAAATCATAAGAAAACAACCTACAAAGAAAGAAAGAAAAGGAGGAGGAGGAGGAGGAGAGCACAGCAACACTGTGAGAACCTACTCATTTCACGGAAGCATATGCAAGTACGCCAGCGAGAGAAAAGCACTGTGAGAGAGCGCGAAAGCGAAAGAGCAGAAGAACGTCAGCGAGCGAGAGCTTCATTTACCTTGAAGAGAGAGACAGAGAAGAGGCTAGTGAAGAAGCCAAACCCCAAAAACCCTATGGCTTCAAGCACAGCTACATCGACAGAGACCCATATTGAGCGAGTGTGTTTCTGTGCAAGTGTGGGCAGAATCCGACTTTTCGAGCCGAAATTGACAGAACGGGACTGGATGGCAATGTCGTGATATCAGCAGCGCTCGAGGCCGATTTGGTAGCACTGACACGAGACACGGATGGCGACACGTCATTTCTTAAAAATAGAGAATTCCAACATGTTTAGACACATTTTATATTAAATGAATATTTTTATTTTAATTAATTTAATTCAAATTTAGTATTTTTTCGAAATTATTTTTCAATCTTATTTATTTATTTTTACGATTAAAAAAAATCCTCACTAGGTCCACTGCACTCTCTTCCAACCCCCCAATATATTTTTATTTCCCTCTCCACCATCGTCCATTTACGCCCACCCTAAATTTATTTTTTTCCCTCATCACCATTGACAGACAGGTTGTCCCTGTTACTTCTCCTCCCCCCAAAATTATTTTTGATGTTTCCTATCAAAAACTTAGCTTTACCTCTCCGTCCACGCCACTCGCCGCACAACCCTTCCTCTTCTCCTCCTCTCGACCCTTCTCCTTCCTCGCCGCACACCGCACGAACGCCTTCCTCTCACCTTCGGCCCTTTCTCCCTCACAACTGTAGCCTCGTCGGATCCATCGCAGCATCATAGTGGCAACCCTCGCCTCAGTCTATGCTCTTTCTCTGGCCATCTCTCGCCTTTGCGGGCTCACCGTCGCTTGTGGCCTCATCTCTGCTCCCTTGCCGTCTCTTCCACCCTCCATCATCTTCCGAACACGCGTGTCCAAACGTATCGGGCAAAAGTTAACCACTTGTCGGAAAATCCGACACGCGTTGACCGCATGTCCGACACGTGTCGAACACGACACGGAAGCATGGGCAACCTGTCCGTGCTTCATAGCTGTCGATGCCCGTTCCGAGGGAATAGACCCATCAAACGGATGGGTCAAGGTGGGTTTAAGTTGAGTTAGAAATGATCCCGCTCGTATTGATCTATTTTTATGTAATATAATTTTAGTGCTTTATATTTAATCCATCCCTGACTTGATTTATATTACTAAAACAACTTCGTATCTAACCAAATCTGAAAAAAATTATTATGATTTAAAAAAATTGATTGGTTAAAATATTTTCATGCAGTACAATTTAGTCAATAATTTCTATGATTTTGCAATAATTAATTTTTATTTTTAAAAATCAAATTTTGAATTATGTTTTTCTTTTCCTTTTCCTCAGAGCCTCGCCAAAGGGCAACAAGCTCGACCTCACCCACCTCATCGCCATGGCTAGCCATTCGCCGAGAATGAAGAAATAAAAATTAAAATAATTATTAACTCGATTTAAAAGAACAAATAAATTAAAATTACCTAAAATGACTTGTTTATGACAAGCTAATTAGATATCCATTTATGACCCAACTAGAATCCATTTATGACTCACTTAAACTTTTAAACCAACCTATTTGTGATTCACATTATTTTATGAGTTAAAATATGAATTTTTGACCTATTTTGTCATCTTTACGAGGGAATTTAACTTCGTGCAGTCAAAATTTCCTTTCGTTTTCTCAACGAGTTTCATTGTATACCATCATAACTTCATATCCAGAGTCTATACCATATACAATTTACAATGCCAGTCCGTGGGAAAACTATAGTTATTAAGAAATTCACATCGAGACCATTGTTGTTATTTGAATTCTATACATGAAAACAAAATCTTCCGCTTCTGTGGGATATAATACCGGTTCGAATTACTTCCAATCCTCTTCAAATTCGATAAATGTTGATTCATTCTGTAACTCAGCTTCCTCAAGGTTTATATGGAGTGGAGGTGACCAATTCTACGTATGAATCTAAAATCTGTTCATCGAAAAAATTCCTCACTTATTAGAGCTTGAGATCCATCCTACATATCTTATGGTAAAAAACCGACCAATTCTCACTAGTCCAGTTCTCAAGATGCCGATTTTATCCTAGAACCATGCTCACCTATAAGTCAGGTTCAAATTGACGGGAGGTAACTGATCACTTTGCTCGTGTTTCATTAGGCCCCGAAAGGAGGGGAATTCATTTCAAAGAATTTAAGTCTGTTGAAAGAATTGCGCTGGAATTAAATTGAACGGACATCACCATCAAAAATCGCCTTTGACATCGTGAAGAAAGAATATACATCAGAGAAAGAATACTGACTTTTGCCTAGACTGAACCTCTTGAGTGCTGGAAAAGAATTTCGAACTCTTTAAACTTTGTGTGTGCTCTTTGGAGACCAATTGTACCTGCTGCCGCTTGAATCGACCGGACAAAATCTCCATAAAAAGAATTACGAGTCAATGGCAGCTTATGACGGGAGCCCTTCCGTATCTTCCCGGCCTCCAAAAGAATGAAGAGACTGATCTTACATCGACGCAGTTAGAAAGAATCAGGCATCCCCCAACAATCTGCTGCATTTCTTCATTTCGATGTTGGAGTAGCTTGTGAAGTGTTAGAAAACTTTTGCACCGTTTGAATCCTCAATCGAGGCAGCTCGTGTCCTATCCCCCAAGGGATTTCTGCTTGTACCCGTGTTTCATCCTCTCATTGAGTTTCTCCCGTGTCTTTCTCTTTTTATCCATCTTTAACCTATACCTTTCTTCTCTCTCCCTCTCGTAAATCCCTTGCCAGTGCACTTCCCCGGTTAATGGCCACAACCATGGCTCTCTTGGATTGTCGCCGTCATCAGCAGCTTCTGCTAAATCTTCATCCATACTCTTCAGCAATGTCAAATTGAAGTATTTTGACCACATGAAACCCCTTCTGAGCTCAACCGGATGCTGCTCTGAGAGTGAACCGGTGTGTGGATCAAGGTAAACCATCTTTCTGGCACTATGGTAGGCCCACACATTTACAAGAAGTTCCAAAACTCGACAGTAACAATGCCTTTTCTGTTCAGAATTAACAAGCAAAGAAAACCAGAATTATTTCCGACTTCCACAGCAGATTGCAAATCCGACTAGAAACAGAGACGAAAGTAATGTATGAGCCCACAATTATGACAAGAACCATAATTGCCGAACACTAAAACAACTACCTCAGCCTCTGTTTCACCCAGCAAGCAGAAAGTAGTTGCACTAGAATTTATGTGCAAGAAGTCAAGGGAATCGGCAAACATCCTGCAAATTCAGTTCAAAGTCACATTTGAGAATAAGCACATTCAGGGTTGTGCAGCTTCCTCAAAGAATGGAAAATGCTGTAAACTGAAGAAGAGGCATTTGAATGGTCTCACGTATGTCACCTGGTGAACATTATGAACTCAAGAAATGAAGGGGTCGGCATCACCCAGCTATGCAGCATGGACCAGTGACCACCATCCTCTGGCATGGGAGGAAGAGCTTCTATATGTGATGGTAAAGCATATATCTTGCGGAAGGCTTGCTCAAAAGCGTTTCTGCATGAATTTGGGTACAGATTACAACTGTCAGCTATTGAAATCTACACTTCTGCAATTTTGAGTAAAAGATGTTTAAAGAATCCATGCTGAGGTGAAGGACAACCAGCCGAACTTGTAAAAATAAAAGTAGTTCAAATCGACTTTGCCTATGGATGAACGAAACAAAGAAAACGCGTTTTTCTTTGCATTGAGCAGCTGATCGTAAAAAATTGTTCTCATTTCAGCCTAAAATATGAAGACCAATACCATTGAGTCTATCTTCACTCACTTCAAACTTATAAAATGTACAGTGAAATCCAACTTCTCACTTTAATGCCTAGACAATTTCAAAGCAATTTCTTTCTCCAGTATGGGAAGTTATAATGGAAGCATTCCATACATAATAACTGCTCAAAAAACCTCTTCCCATGAGTTATATCACAAGGCTCCCTTAAGAATGCATTAAAAAAACAAAGGAATAGAGGCAGAAAGGAGACCAGCATAATTTTTGCATATACCAGCAAAGACATTATATCTCGACAGACATCTATAGTACTCAAGCTAACATGGCATACCGGCAGCCTCCTCCATTCAAGATGTCACACATGGACCAAAATGTGAGGACGTCATTGCCTCCACCAATGCCACCATTCATGTCTAAACGCGCCCAAAAGTACATTACATCTCCTTTTTCCTCCCCTTGTACTGCCTCTTCCAACACCTTCTCCGCTTTTGGGGATAATGAAACCTGGCAAAGAAATGATGCTCAATTTTTCATACAGCAACACAAAAATTTCTTTGTTAAAAGTTTGAAAAGATCCAATGGTGCAGACCGAGAGCTAAATCAGTTTTGGCAACAAATCTGCTTTCAAGTGGCCTCATGGATACAAGGAACCTAAGTCACTAAAATTTTTATCACCAATACTACATTCCAGCAATATAAATGATTACCTTCGTACCGGCAGTTCGCCATGATTGGAACCCAATCCAAGGTCTGCTGTGAATGTTATCTACCCTTTTTGCAATAGAAAACATTCCTCCTATCTCACATAGAATATCCCGATAATAAGTGTTATTCAGAAGATGAAGCCGGCTGACTGCATCTACATCATCTGATCTCAATCTTCTTGCTTTTGTTGACTGCCCAGCAAAGTTGAGGATGAGCAAATGGCAAACCAGCATTATGCATAAGAACAATTGACCATGCAAGAACCAGGGGAAATCTACCAAATGAAACTATAAAATTGTGTGTGCTGTGGACCATTATTTTTTACCATAGTAAGTCACCTACATGTGCCAAGAGAAAAGGTTTGCATTTAATCTTCAGAAAATGCTCATCATTCGTAATTCCAGCTTCTCAATTTAAACCAAGTTTCATACAGTACATGAAGCATCTCGAAATGTTTTGTACATGCTGATCCCTCTTTTCAGATATGTTTGTCTATTAATCTTTCAGTTTGGTCAACAACACCCAACATAAAAACTAAGCCCTTTCCCACTAGGTGGAGAGCCACATAAATCCCTTTACACCATTGTGCTGGCTTATCTGTAAACGCAATTAAAAGCGCACACTCACCAGGCAATGTCAGTGCAACATCCTTAACTTTAATGATCAAACAGGGAAAAAACAAAGCTAATGCTTCACGAGCCCAATCAATTACATAGAGATTCACATTGTTCACGGAATATGATGAATTAAAAGCTGGTTGATAAAAAAATAAAAGTGACTTGAGAAACTTACAAGACTTAAACCCCGGTACAAAGAACCATGATGAAGAAATGACCAAGCTCCCGCCCCTCCGTATATCTCATAAATGCATACTGGCTGCCCTGTCCTTTCCAGTTCTCCCTCATCCCTTTCATTTGCTTCAAAACTGAGCTTCTCAGATTTCCGTGCATTACGGTATATGTCATTCCATGAGCCGGGATCTCTCTCCACTCTTTCTTCAAGCTGAAAGTGGACACAGATAATCATGTTTTCAGATGCCTTTTTTTTTTGGTAAAATGTTTTCAGATGCATTATTCTTTCATAAACAACAAAAACATTTAGTACGTAAATATAAAAGAGAAACTTGGATTGGAGAATCATGAAAGTGCCACATAATATATTGCATACCTCTTCCTTTTCTACTTTCTCAATCTCTTCAATTTGTTCTATTTCCTGCAGAATTTCCCAATCTTGTTCCGTTGGAAAATCTCCAATAGTATCAATTTGATTCTCGGAGTTGTTTCTAAGACCCACAAGGTCAGTCAATTCTTCCTCTAGAGCATGAACTACATCAGCTTGTGTCGAATCCTCACGAGGCATGTCACCTGCATCTTGATCTATTTCACCCTCCAATAAATTCCAATTCCATGACAACCCTTCAAGCTTAGAAACGGGACCAGGCAAAATGGTATCTGATGGAAAATCAAGTATACTCTCCAAAAGTTTCGCATATGTACTAATGCAATCCGATGCCATCATGTTCTTAGCAAGGAGTTTTCCAGAAGAAGCAACAGTGATGGCAAACTCAGAAAGTCTGCCATCTGCAATTAAAGAGGAGAATGCTCTCATCAAAGCATCGGGATTATGCTGTGGAAAAAGTATCCCATGGACGCCATCAACAACCTGTAATTTCATTAGGCCCTTCAGAAAATCAGCTTGAGCTAGAGGTAAAAATATCCGCGTGAAAGAAAGAAATGAAGATGAGGAAGTGATATAGACATACATATTTTGTAATAACTAGAATGTCAGGGACAATAATGGGGATCCCAAACGTCATGCTTCGGACAAGTAAGGGAGGGAAACCCTGCTCAGCTTGAGAAGAACCATAAAGAACAATGTCGGCCATAGTCAATACGCTATTAACATTGGCATTCATGCCAAAATGCCTCACTGAACCTGAAGGGAGTCCCAGACGAGAAGCAATCTCCTAAAAAATTAGGGTAACTACGTCAGAACTATCCAACTAAGCTCCTTACCTCTGCTTCCTCCTATACTTTTTTTATGCAGATAACAATACCATGCTAGAAATTGGGCAGAAGAAACACAGCAGCAATAGCAGCAGCAGTCACAACAATCACAAATGGTCAGCAGATGCAGAGAGCAAATTTTCTCCTCATTTGTGGCTTTCAAAATTTCTCTCCATGGCCCACCAGATTAACATGCTGCTCCTATCATATTATTCTCTTAAGAACATGTAGAATTCCAAGAAAATGTTTGCATTTCTAAATTTTACCATAGATACAACTAACTGAAGAAACGTCAAGGAGGAAAGTTTATGAGTGAAGCAGGGAGGAAAAGAAAGAAATTGCATTTTTTTCTAAACAATAAGCAGTAGGACAATGGTCAGTTAATTCTATTTTTAACTCATAGTTGTAACAAAGTTTTCCAGAAGATAAATCCAGGAGCACAATAGCAACTTCTCTTCCACTCCAATGCATTTGCTTTCAGCATCTCTAAAAACAAATGCTGCCGCAACATATACATATTTAATTAGTCACATCATTTTCACCATAACTCCTTTGTTCATTTCCTCATTCGTGAAAACGATAGGATATTTCTGAAAATTAGCTGTGATGTAAAGAAGATAACAAAACGAGTGGAAACAATCAGGTACCTGGAAAGCATCGCTACTGTCACCAGTTGAATTGCCACACAAGAAAGCAAACTTATAAGACCTTCCATCATTTCTCCTTGCATACTTTACCAGCAAAGGTCCTATGGCATGCATTGCGACAGCATAATCCCATGATAGCTCATTGTAGAACAAAGGGCTTCCAATGACTAGAACTACCAAATCATCTTGACGGAAGCCATTGAGTTCCCTCAGTTGATGCTTAAAATAAGTCTGGCTATACCTTTCTGCAGACCAGACATCAACTGGAGATCCAGGAATGACAAAGAAGTTCCCAGTGTCAAGCACACTATATAACATCTGATCCAGGAAGACATAATAAGCAGTGCAGAAAAGGACTTCCTAGGTGGCTGAAAGAATTATATATAATAAAAAAAAACAATAAGATTAGCAAGTTTACCGGAAGAGTGAAATCAGTAAACACGATGACATCAGCTCTGCTGAAAGTGTTTCTCCACAGAGTAACAAGATGCTTCAAGTCCATGTCCTCATAAAATGGAAGGCGTTCTGCAAGGATATCGTCTTGAATTACCCATATAAGAGGCACTGAAGAAAAAGGCTCCTGCATAAGGCTGCAGAAATATGAAACACACTAAATAAAGTAACTGATACAAAAGCAATTGCAAATATGAATCTTCTTGGTGTGAGCATCTGAGCCAACAACGACAGCCCATTCCCCACCCCCACCCCCACCCCCACCCCCACCCCCACAACCCTGAACCTGTATAAAAAACCTCACATGCACATGCACAGCAGCACGAACGTGCAGGTAGAGCGAGCACGTAGCACTTATATTGACTATCGGCTGGGATATTACGTCTCCAGTTTTTATGATGAGAAGAAGAAATTTGGGCCAAACTAGAAGATCTGCTTTTTGCGGAATCATAAATTCCATCTTCTCTATCATCTCATTCAAATTCCAATAATGTTAATCAATTAACAATAATAAATGTCCATGATCAGAACTCAGATACATCAAATCGCACCTAATTCACTCATCAGTGGGCTAGATTATTTATTATGATAATATTGTAAATTGAACACAGTGCAGTCTGTTAGATAACAATTTATTGCAGACATTTAAGATAATATGGATGCAAGCCAAACCACGAATGAGCAAGAAAGATTTGCTTTATAGAATTGCATGATGTTCTTAACAGCTAGAGGACTCTATTCGACCCCATGCACACAATTTTTATTTGGTTCTTGCTTCCGATTACCAACTTGTTGAGCACAGCTTGGTTCTGCTCATGTTCTGAGATTCAACTGTGGAGCTCCATTTGCACAAGAGAGAGCGTTATGATGCATATGCCACATACACCATAAGCTATTGATTCATTAACTTAAGCTTTTTGAAGAAATAACTGCATATCATCTTATTCATCCGCTCCAAAGCAGCCCTTTTTCTTTAATTCAAGGAATGAAACTTCACTTTTGCTACTATGAAAGTAACCTTCCAGTTCTTCCTTCTTTCTCAATTTTTAGTCTTGCTATGCTAAGTCTCAGTATCTATTATTCTGAAAATGCTAAAAGCACACTTCAATTTTATAAGCATTCTCATGGTTTACCTCTTTTAATAAATCGGACATTGTTGAAAATTACCAGGATCCCTGCAACTTTAAGTCTAAATTAGCCATGTAACTTCCGAGTTCATGAGGAAAGAGAACTTAACAAGATAAACTTGATTCATTAAAACCAGACCACTGTTAGATTCCCTGACTATTTTAACCATAAAGATTCATAAAGCCAAGGAAAGTTGTCGACATAACACTTGGTCATTATCAATATTATTGGTCTCTAATAGGAAATTGCCATGCATGAAATCCTTCATTCAGAAGTGATCATTAAACAGTAAGACTACTAATATCTTTACTTCAAAAAAAAGCAGATGAGCATCATATAAATGCCCAAAAATGTCCTAATATCTAATTTTCCAGGTAATGCACTGAGTGTGAAGGTTAAGCATGTAAACATAAGCATGCAAAGAAAGCAAGCACAACTTTGAACAAGGGAAGAATAGAAACGAACCTTGAAACGGCCTCTTTTGCTTCAATAGAATCGACGATAATACCTTCGTAGCTGTAAAGTGTAAGCAGGAGCATAACAATTAATCATTAGTTAGAAAAACTGTAGAGGCCCATCACTCAACTAATGCCAGCAAAAGCCAGATATAACATCATACATTGACCAATCAATGTGGCCATATTGCTCAGGACCCAGAACTGAAATCTGACTGGCTACATCCTTCCAGACAGGAAGTGCTTCACCATTTTCTACCGCATGTATCTGCAGAAAAGTCATCAGGGAGGTGTACTAGATCATTAGAGAATTTAACAATTGAAAAGTGAAAACTCAAAAAGGAGCATGCCATGGCCATCATTCTGTCATTTCTACAGTGTAATAAAATTTATGTTTTGCTGGCTGGCCTTTCTGGGGGACATCACATGCAAAGCCAGAAAATCAGAGCAACATTTGCTGCTACAAAAGTTAAAACGTAATAAGATCTAAATAGAGGTTTCACCTGAAAAGTGTAACCTAGTTTCTTTAGATTGTTAACAATGGAAAACAACATCAAGAAATGTGGATCCTTCCTCAAATTCCCCAAAACCTGAAAATCACAAAGCACCCAATAAGTATGATGAGTTTGCTAAAATACATATGCATACACAAATGAACTGCCACAGAAAGATTCCACTGTCCCTAAACATAAAGGAATATTGCGAACTAGCAGAACTCAAATCACCAACTCATCTGATCACCATCATCACATTCACGGCACAACCATCAAGAAGGATATAGCTGGTTATTTGTTCTTTTAGATTAGACATCACATCGCCGTCTCATCTTAATTTGTACTAAGTATTTTCTGAAGGCACGAGGCATGAGTCTGAATGGCACCGCCATCAGGACAGGCAGTTGATTCCAGGTAGCTTCATCTAGCTAACAATGAAATTATCAAATCCCAACTAGAAGAGATAGAAGACCTGCTTTGAAATTGTAGCTCATTCACGCCAATGCAGGAACCAACACGGCAAATGTTATTTAATGGAGAACGAATAGTCAGACTTTGAATGTGGCCAAAGTTAATCACTGGAGAACATATAGTCATGCAACGAGTGAAAATCTCCAAACGCATGAGATGCCCAATGTGAATGAGGGAAAATATGCGATTCTATCATCTTAAACATTTAATACACTTCCAATAAGCGCACAAATTAAAGGACGAGTGGAAAGGAACCCAGATCAGATCAAAACAAAACAAAACTTTCCCAAACTAGCACGAGTCATCAGTTTAACTTTAGAAGCAAATGACATTGCGAAGAAATGGATAAGCCCTCTCACAAGAGCAAGCCTCGGAGGCCGGACGCCAATCCTCCTCTCCGACCGCGCCCGATCCAATCCCCCTCCCTCCGCAAACTGCAGCGACGGCACGAACTTCAGCGTGCTGCCGAACTTCAGCCCATTCCTCAGCGACCTCTCCCTGTTGCTCCCTTGCCTAAACACCGACGTGATCGAGCTCTGCAGCACCACCGACGCCATCGCGAAGACGAGGACTACGAGCAGTATCGCCAAGTAAAGCAGCGACTTGCCCCTGAAGGGGAAGGGCCAGAAGAGCCCCTTGCGATTCAACCTCCCGTGGTGGACTCGGCCGGCCCGGAACAGCTGGCGATCGGAGGGCAGGCTCTTGGCGCGATCTCGGGAGGGGTGGTCGAGCTCCGGGCTAGGGTTCCGCTTGAAAGGGAATCTGCCGCGGATCGAATGGAATGCGGCGGTGGCGGGGGCGTCGTCCATTGCGTACGGAGATCAGGCCTGCGTCGCTCATAGGAGAGGTTGATCGTCACGGGGGAAGCGAGAGGAAATGGCGGAGGGTCTTCACCACGGACGAGATTGGAGAGATGGTGGCGTCGCCATTGAAAGGAGGGAGAGGAAAGGAGGTTCGACGTGGTTGGTTCGCCCGGATCAGTCGACTCGACTCGTCGACGTGAATAGAGTGAAGAAGAGAGCTGAGTTTTTTATTTTCTTTCAATTTTTTTTGTACTCTTTTCTTTCGATTTTTTTAAAGATTTGTTCGTTTTTCTATTTCCTTGCCGACTCGCAATTGCGTAATTTTGTCTAATGCAAATTTTAATATGATAAAGTACATTTCTTGAAGACGTAAAAAAATTAATAAATTTATCCGATTGATGTGATCAATTTTGTCATATATCACGTTCATTTTGATTAATAGAAAAAAAGTATTTTACTCTAAGTCGTTGCGCGTGATATTAAATGTGGTCATAAAGTGTCGGCCGCTCAAACTTGGAACTTACGGCCATGGCAATTGGCCACTCGAGCTTGAACCCGGGGGCCAGATCTGGCTTCGAAGCTCCGAGCGTGGCTGTCGGATCACTTGAAGCTCGAAACTCGCCGGCTAGATCTGAGCATGAAATCCCCGACTATGGTCAGATCTGGTCATTAAATCCAAACCTGTGTGCACGATCACGAAAGATGCTGTGTAACTTTTGGATGGCAGAAGAATCCAAAAGATAAAAAAAAGGTCTGAAAGATTGAAAAAGACCCAATTCACTTTTCTATCTCCTTTTCTTGTTCTTTTTTTTTGTTGTTGATTTTTAAAATATTTTTCCGGATCACCGACTAGTCTCTTCAAGATGTCGAATCTTCTCAATCAATGTTGAATTCGATGAGCGCCGAACCCTTTTTCAGACCGAGGAAGAAGACGAATTCTTGTCTTCGTGCTTCGTTTTCTTTTTCTTTCCATGGCAAGGGAGGGATAGAGGTATGAATGAAGCAAATTGAACATGCCAGTGATCTCGTCGTTGCAGCTTTCATAGGAGGAGGCGTCGGCTTCTGCGATTGGGCACTTCCAAGCCCGATCGAGACGTTCACTTCCCGCATTTCAAGAACTAACTGATATATGATTCTCTTAGCAAACTTCGGAAGGAGATAAAGAATGCCGAGGAAAGGTGTTCGTCTTTGAAGCCAGATCTGGCCATGGCCACTGCTTGAGATCGAGGTCAGAGCTTTGCTGTCATGGCTGGATGAGTTTGGCCGCCACGATATCGTCGGAGCTCCAAGGAATAGGGAAGAGACTGAACTAGGGAAGCGGAAGATGCCGCATTAGCGCCTCTTTTTTTCAGAAAAGAAAAAAGGATATGACATGTCACAGCCATGTATACCGAAAATAATACGTAATAGCATTTTCTTTGTTAGTTGAAATAGACATTTAAAAAGGTTTTTTTTTTTTTTGTAAGGTAAGAGGAGACATTTAAAAAGATTCGATTGCATCAATTTAAAAAAATTAAAAACATGTAATGTAATTGCTCAAATTTCATTTTAATTTTACTTAAAAAATGATTGAGTTGGATTTTTTGAATGTGTGATGCTATAAGCCTCGTTCTCAAACCCAATTTATATCACAGTTAGAGTACACGCAAACATAAATCAAATCTTCAAGCATATGGACGTTATATGGTCTGCGCTTACACAACTTGAATATGCCCGCTCGTTGATTACCAACTTAATCTTTATGGGTTTAATTACAATCTTATGCAACTAATCTATAGATGTAGCGCGGATCTATTTGGCCATTTTATAGTGCAATTTGTAGCTGCCTCCCAATTGATCCGATTAGAAGGAACTTATAACAAGTCAAAAGGGTAGATTGATTTTATAGCAAAAATATAATATCAATCGAACATCGATCGGGCTTTGCTTAATCATCAATGACTTCAGTTTCCGAACAACAGTATTTATAAAAGTCAGGGGTGCTTTCGGTTCAACATTATTGACGATCTTTTGGATTGTGTTGTTGTTTCATCATTCCTTAAGTTTTTTGAGCTAAAATTAACATTTACAGAGTGTCTTTTAACTCACGGACGATCAAGAAGGGAGGGTCGCCGATGCATGGGTTTGCATGATCTCCGTCCCGCTATCTGTAGTGTCACATCCCCCTAAATGGTCCTTAGATCGCACGACCTTAGTATGGCTTCGCCAGGTCTCTTCAGCAACTCGATTCTCTTCGATTCCACAACTGTTCAAAATTAAGACGTTTTTTTTTGGGGGGGAGGGGGCGTTATCAGCAGCCCATGTACTCTCCTGCCATCTCGAAAGCATTTCAAAGAGCCCAAAATTCAAATCTCCATCTTCCCTCCCCCCCTCTCTCTCTCTCTCTCTCTCTCTCTCTCAGCAACGACAATGGCGTCGCTGTCTCTGAAGCTCTACATCACCAAAGGCCCTCGCGAGGGAGAAACCCTAGAATACCCCCCCGGATCGACGGTCCGGATCGGCCGGATCGTCCGCGGCAACAACCTCACCATCAAGGACGCCGGCATCTCCTCCAAGCACCTTGCCATCGAGTCCCGACCCGACGGTCCCTCCGGCAACTGCTGGATCCTCACCGACCTCGGGTCCTCCAACGGCTCCTTCGTGAACGAGTCCATGAAGGTCGCTCCCGACGAGCCCTACGCCCTCCGCGATGGGGATTCGGTCAAAATCGGTGAGTTCACTGCCTTTCTCGTACAGATAGAGGCCTGCGGTGAGGCCGTCAAGTCGAGATTGCGTAGGAACCCTAGGCGAAGAGCCAACGAGAGGAATTTGGAGAAGGAGGCGGCCGGACCAGTCGTGGAGAGTCGAGCGGAGAGTGTTAGGGCTCCGAAGGGGAGGGGAGGGAAAACTGAATTGCCAGAAGCTGGGGGTGGTGCAGCGGCTCGGTTTGTGAAGAGCGAATTGGTGGAGGCAAGTGCAGTGCGAGGGTTTGAGAGCGAGGCGTGTGGTGTGGAATTGCGAAGTGTGGGTACAGCGAGGCAGAATTCGGGGATCTCACGAGTGAGTCCAAGGAGGACTAGGAGGAGGAAGAAGGAAAAAGAGATTTTGGTTGCTGATGCCGCGGTTGAGAAGGGTTTGGACGATGGGGGGTTGGAATGTGGAGAAACGAAAAAGGATGAAGGTAGAGAGAGGAATGCGAAATCGAGAAGGACGAGGCAAGCAAAGGGAAAGAATCGAATCGGCAATTCCGAGAGAGTGGAGAGGTTGGATCCTGTGGAAGAGGCACAAGATGATGTCAGGGGGAATAAAGAGAATGCCGGTCTGGTGAATACAGAGTTAGTCCACGGAAATGATGAAAGGGAAGCGTTTGGGGGTCAATGTCCAGACATTGAACAGGTGAATGAGGGCGAAGTTTTGGGGGAGAGTAAGAAGTTGGCCCCGGCAGAGCAAGTTTCTGGTGAGGAAAATCGTGGTATAAGGAGTATAAAGGTTGAGATTGAAGATGACTGTGCTCTTGATGCTGGGGCTGGTAACGAGGTAAGAAGTGGGATCGGCTTTGGTTTGAAAGAGACTACAGGTATGAGCAGCCAGTTCCCAGATTTCTCCAAGATGACTCTCAAGGAATGGTTTGATTATATGGAGGTCCATTTGCCAAAACAGATAATTGATGAGACAGAGAAGCTGATTGCAGAGATGAGGACAAAAGCTCAACGCGTTAGGGAGTATGTTGCAGAGCAGAAGAAGCAGAAGGGAAAAGCCATTTCGTAGACAGCGGAACATTCTGCATGGAATGCCAAATGACAATCCAGTTGGTCCTTCCATTTCAGCTGAAGATTACTCCGGAAGCTGGTGAACTGTGCATGCTAAGCTAATTGGAGACTCCAGGTGGATTAGCATTAGCTGGGTTTTAATGCCGGTTTCCAAACATGTGATAGAGCTTTGACCTGGAAGACTTGCAAAACGTCTTCAAAGCCGCATCCAATGAGTGCTTTGTGCATCGATGACGGGGCAACTTTAGCGGGAGTAGACAAGATGAGATGCAAAGAGGAAGGAGAGAGGAGGAGAAAATAACATACACGGTTGTTCTCAGTATTGCTCCAATTATCCTCAGATGTCTCTGAAAAAAGAAATTTATGGTTCTTCTGTCAAAAGAAAAGTGGTTAAGAGGAGGCATTGTGCCTGGTCAGGCACGACAGAAGCTTGGAAAATACAAGCACGAATTATTCTAGGCTCCATTGGATAGGCAACTGAAGAGAGGAGAATGTATTAATTTTTTAATATATTACCTCCAATTGACTTCAAGTGTTGGATGCAAAGTTTCGATACTATGAATCTTGTACTTGTCTCCACTGCATTTAGATAAAATGTTCAATTGTCGATCAGTTATGCGGAAGCAGTTGCATGCCCATCCACGCCATGAAAGTAGGGATAGAATAGCTCATGGACTTCACGGGCAAGATAGGATACGCCGCAAGGTGAAGTTCAGTGAATGGCCCATCCTAGGTCTGAGAAAAAACAGATGAAGCACATGAAGGTTCCGATCCAAACTAGAAAACTTATTTCAGTCAAGCTCGAATTGAAACGAATCTTCTCTTTATCAGGCCAGGATGACCTTTTTGAAATCATAGGGAGGACGGTTTCTGGAACGTGCATAGAGAGGAAAAGTTACGACCCGCGAGTAACAGATGTCAAACTTGCTCATGTGACCGTTTGTATTCATAAATGTGCTCATCTAAGTTCATAAGCACGTCTACATGTGCATAGATTGTGAGCACCATCTTATTTCACCAACTAAGGCCAAAAGAACTTTCTCAAGTCACGTATCCCGAAAGTCTCTTATTTTTTCACTATTTGATAGACCCATCTCATCTCATATGATATATACATATAGGAGGTTCACTGCAAAAGATGAATTATTTTTCCTCTAATAGCTTCTAGAAATAATGAACTTGCTTGTTCCCAGCGGGGAACTCTTGTTTCTTCCTTTCTTAAGGGGTCGGGGTCGTGGAGCTAGCTTGTTGGCTGACTTTTTACTCTTCATCTGGGTAAGCTTCAAGATATTGTCGAATTTGCAGACGTTCATCTTTTGTAAGATCGGCGTCATCGGAAGTCAGCCTATTTCGCAGTGCTGCACCAGCGCTGCTATGGTCATCACCAAGTACCTGCATAAATGAATTAATAAAAATCGATTAATCGTTAATGTCTTGAAGCTCCAACAGAAAATGTTCCATATATAAAGGCAATAACATTTGAAAAAAGAACGAGACAAGAAGCAGAAGAAAATTTTCCAATTGCTCATAATCCTCTGCAGAGTGTCAAAATTTCTCAACAGAATGAGGAAGAAGTGGAATAAATGATACTGAATCGCTGTGCTGGCAAAGATTGAGTCATTAGATAGGCATGAGCAGCTAGGGACAATAATACATTTCAGCTACTGACTAAAACTTACCTTGACATAGTTGTTCACATGGCCATCTTTGTTTGCAGAAGTAACAAGCTCATGTCCGTTGCACGTCCATTCACCATCAACAATGTACTTGTACTCGTAGTCTCCTTCCTGTTACTTGGAAGAGTCAATGTTAATGCCATTATTCAATGTGCAACGTAAAAGATCTTTTCCATCACGGAATAAAAAACCTTGGTCTTTCAGAGTCAACAAAAAATTGATTAGCTTTCTAAAGTGGAGTTAATTGGGGTCCTAAAATTATACGAAACATAAAGCAACTAAGTAACAGGAATAATGTAGTGAGCTCAAAATGCAGGACTACTACGAGCTGGGAACAATGTTTTATTAAACTTACCGGCAGTTCTCTCGTGAGTTTCCACAGTCTTAGTTCCTCATCAAATTGCAATGGAAGTCTCTGAAAAAGCATTAGAGAAAACCAAAATGGGCATAAAAAAACCAGAATCATATCTTCTTAGGAGGAAAACGTCATTTTTTTCTATCTAACCCTCATCCCTCTCTCAGATTTTACTCTGCCTCTCTGCAGATTGTGGGAGTTGAACCCCACACGTAAAACCAAACGTCCCCGCCTGGCCCCACCCAATTCCCTTTCCACTTTTACTCTGCCTCTTTGCAAATGAGAGTCGAAACCCACACATGAAACTAATTTCCACTGAGCCTCGTGCCCAACAGATAGGAAAATGTTAATTATCTGGGAACATGTGAGTATCCAGCACAGTCAGATAAGCATTTTCAATCAATAAAAGGACACGGAATATGGGATAATATAGACAATAATTCAATAATTCCGGAATCTGAGATACTCTACAAGGATAAAGTACATGAGCCAGAAGAATATTGTAAATGTGTCAATAACCAAAGGTTTTGCAATGATAATTCCATGGCTACATTCATATGCACAATTGAAGCGTTGGCAAAGTAAACTAAATTCTTGAACTGCAAAATTTTTCACTAATGCAAATATTGATACCTGGCCCCATCCAATATCAAGTCCAGAAACTTCCACGGTCGAAGAGTTGCCATCTTGCCATGTCAGGCTGATTGGCTTCTTTTTAAAGCCTGTAAGCTTTAATCAAGAAAACAGGTAACGTATTGAATTTGTGATGAGTAACAACAATCCATTAACATGAATTGCATGAAAAATGATTTCATCATGGAAATTCTCCTTTTGCAAAGAAAGAGAATGTGCGCATGATTAACAGCAATGGAAGATTTCAATTATCTGAATTTGATTGAATGTTAACAATTTATAGACCATAACTGAGATCTGCTTATTTATTTCAAGATCCATCTGCGTCATTTTCTTTTTAAAACCCATAAGTTAGACAGCCAACTGGTAATGTCAGCACTAAGTTCCTGAGGCTGAAACAACACATTTAAAACATTTGGAAAAACTATCTGCAATTATTATTAGAAAAGAGAAGACATGGCAGCACAAAGAAAAAAGTAAGAACTTTTAAAACTAGCATGTATTAACAAAGCATAAGACAGCGTCTTTAGTTCCAATGGAAAAATGGTGCCATCTGCTTCTAGAGAAGAACAAAGTGATTTTATTCTAGTTCGGTTTACTTCTCAAAACTGAGTTGACCAACCATAAAAATCTGAACATGCACCATCAACATATTGGACAGAAGCATGTGAATCCTCACACTCTTCAGAAAAAATAGAGAATAAAACTCACAATATCAGCAGTAGCACTTTTTATGGCATACAGCTTGGGAAAGCATGACCGTTTGCTCTGCAAAATAAAATTAACTCCAAGATTAAGTGAGAATTTGAGAAAAAATACATGATTGTCCACACTCTCCTTTTGGCTGAACGACAAATAAAACTCAACAAAGTACAAAGCAAAATATGCTCATAACGCTGCCATCAAATTCCCTAAATATCTAAGTTTCAAAACTTCCTTGCTCGGAAGATCAACTGCTAGGTACTTCATCAAAGTAATGGTGTACAGCAAGTTCAAAGCTAATTGTTACATCATAGAATAAATTACGGGCAAGATGTCCAAAAGAGGGGACCTAAAATATATTTTACATGAAAAAGAACAAGAAGAGTCAGAATAAAAGTAACCTAGCGGCATAAGCTTTGTTCTGGTCATCATTAGAAAAAATTTCAAGACATCTAGCAAAGCTTGTATCTACTGCAAAAGCATTCTTGTATATCACAATGCACAAAGCAATCTCAGTCTTCCACTGGAATTTTATTGATCAAGTGAGCTACCAGCAAATCAAGGTTTGCTGGTATCCTGTCATAGTCCTAAAAGCAATTTTAATATTCCCTGAAGCAGGAAAAAGAGCTAATCAATATGACGTATAACGAGCATACAATGAAATTTCAAGTCATAAATATGTCACACAAGGAGCAAGTCGACACTACAAGCTGAAGAACTGCAAGGATTTATTACCTGTAATAATCTGTGAGCTTCACCGAGTTTATATCCTTGAACCCAGAACATGTATGCTAACTGAAGTACATGAAAGCAGGGGAAATATTAGTTTAACATCTTGAAATAGATGAACTGTTGAAATTATCTTGTTCTCTTCACTTGCAAGAAACATCCAAACAACTGATAAGCTCTAAAAAGGATGGCATAATGTGCAGCTAGTCAATCCATGAGGTTCAATCAAGATCTGACTGGTGAGAGAGTGGACGATGAGAGAAAGAGATGACATGAAAAAAAGACAAACGACCAGTGAATAAATTTGTACAAAAAAGAAACAGGACATTTGGCATACCGCCACAGCAGGAGCCCTTCCGAGTCCAGCTGTGCAATGTATATATGTGATGCCTCCATTCTGGTTTATAGCCTTGTAAAGTTTGCTGACTACCGCTGGGAGCCGCATCCGCAAATCAAACGCATCGAAATCTCTGCTACAATGAAATTGAACTACTAAATGAGTCACCAGTTGTATATTATTTTCCTAATGCAAAAAAAGTATCATTAACAGAGAAAAGGTATTCCCCAAGGCAATTTTTCTGTTATTTCTGCAATGGTATAAAGCAGCACCATAATGATAATGCAAATTGGCTCCACTGATGTACTGAAATCAAATTTAGAGAACGTGTAACTAACGCAAGGCACTGAGAGCACAACATGAACTATTCATTTTCTGTTCACCTTTTGAAAAGAAAAAAAAAAGATGTAGATATATGGGATGGGCTTAGAGCCCAAAGTGAACAGTCTATGGATTGAAGAACGAGTCTAATGCCATTTTGTAGGCAGACTCTGGCAAGCCAATTGGATCTCATACTTCTTGGAGAATTGCTTTAATATATCATAGGCCACAATCTTTCGACACGAACCTTATCCGAGCCCGCAAGTGTTGAATGTCATCATGCGTTCCAGCATAGTCTTGGATTGCTTTAATATCAACCCCAAAGTATCTGGAGATAGTAGTAAGGGAACAAAATGTGCTAATTCCTTAAAAAAACATTGCTGTTGTCACACCAGTACCATTTAAATGATTAATTCAAGACAAAACTCTGTAGATAAAATCTCTCAGGATACTCCAAATCCGGGTCTTGCTGTAAGCAAAAAATGGTCTTCACTCCAATAGCACGAAGCTTGTCAACATCTTTTGGAGTCTGGAATAGCTTCAAATATTAGCATACTGAGTGGAAGAAAACATTATAAATCAGAGTGAGTGAAACTAGGGTGGTACTCATGATGGACATCGGAATTACCTGGAGGCATGAACCTACAATCAAGTCTGGTCGGATGAAGTTGTAGTTCATTCCTAATTCATGCCTATAAGTCAAAACTGTATTAGAAAGAAATCATTAGTCGCAAGTATAGATGCTTGACAAATAAATCCAGAGTACCATTAACTAAAAAGGAGGTATTTTGAAAAGAAACCACTAAACTAGCCATCTGAAAGTGAAAGTCCACCTTCTTGGAGGACAACAAGATGGTCTACAAGACTAGTCTGCTAAAGTCGCTAGCAGAAACAACAATGGGGTCCCACAAGTCATACAGGCTCTTTGCAGGCAGTTCTAATCCACTTTTTCCAGATTAAATAGACGGCGATACGGAATGAAGAACGAGGCATAATGATGTGCCATAGCCTTTAATTGACTTTACCGGTACATAATCCCCTGAATTACCGTTCTACCAAACAAAAGATTAACAATTACAATTCTGAATTACTGAGAGACACGGTAAAGCAAGACGAAAGCCTATTACACACAGCACTGCGGATAAAGTAAAAGCACACTGAATCCTACTTACCGGCACCCATGGCTTCCGTCATGGTGCTGCTATATTCCTCTGATTTCTCCTCCTCCATTTCAGAGCCACTCATTTCCGCACTGGATGTGGATCCCGACACCGCCTACGTTAAAGCAATTACATCACCGAGAAAGAAAAGCAACTCCGCAACCACCAGCGCACGGAGCAGAACATAATCAAAAGCAAACCATCTCGAAGCTCTTAAAACTAACTCGAAAGCTATCGGATCCTTCCTCGCTTACCTTCAAAGCCAGACTCTTGTGGCGATCGGCATTATCCACCGCTCCCTGCACCGTTTCGATCTTTAACCATTCGAGATTCGGAAACACAGTAGCAAATCCGGATTGGGCTGAACCGACACTAGAAGGAGCTTCCAGAAATTCCCGAGGTTAAAAAAAAAAAAAACGAGCGAAGCGTACGTACAGTAATCCTGAGGAAGCACGGCGTCTTGACTCGACGGTGGCATTCGAATCCGCGCGGAGCCAAGGACGAGCATCTGCAGATTTCATTCAGGCCGTGAGAAAAGAAGAAGGGGAACTTCCCAAGAGAAGCCGAAGCAAATGACGGAGAAGCTCTCGACGGAGATCGAAAGAGAGAGGAGAAGCAAGAGACACCTCGGAAGATTCTGGAGGCAGTTCATCGGATCAGCTTCACAGAGAGAGAGAGAGAGAGAGAGAGAGAGAGAGAGATTGTGGACTCTGGAACTGATATTTCTGGGAGGAGACAGGTTTTGACAGGTATGTAGAAAGAAAGGAAAGGAAGCGGAACGAGAAAAGGTCGCGCCTTTTCACAGATTCCACCGCAACGCCGATCCCGACTTTCCTCAATTATTAATCACTACATGTAGGATGTGCAGATATTCACGTGAGTGCGCCACGTGTCCGCCAGGACTTTCACTGATTTTATCTCTAGTTTTTGTTATGCTGATTTTTCGCTCTCTAGCTTGCTTGCTCTCCGATGACCGTTGCAGATATTTTAGAGCAGAAGGAGACATTCGATCATTCAGGTCGATGCGAATGATCCAGCGACGACGAAACAAGCGAGATGATCTCATGCCGAACGGCCGAGCCGTCGTCGTCGTCGGCTTGCTACATTATGCGCACCTAAATTCACAAGATACAAAGTGCTTGGATTCGGGTCGGGCGACCCATGGTCACAGTCCCCCGAGGGTAATCGCCATATGATGATATCTCTCCCAAATGCAGTCGGGAGGAGAGGGAAGTATGGTATGGTGCCTTTTATTACTTGCAAAGTACAAAAATAAAAATCCGTCGCTTTCAAATAGTTCAATCAGTTCCGACTCCGACGGGACTCTTACAAGAAAGCAATGATGTCAGTCCCATGCCCGCTTTGTCCACGCCCAGACGGACGTTTTGTTCCAAAAGACGCCTAAGAGTAACAATAATGAAACGGGATTGTTTTAGACCACTGGCTGCTGCTGCTTCTGGAGGCTTGCAGCGAGACACGACCGGCCGTCGCTCACATATCTAATGGCCCAAATTCTCCCCACATATTTTGATCATCAGCAGACTTCGTATCTCCCATAACACTGTCGAACTTAGGCCTTATAGGTTGATCCTTCCCGAGAGGGAAGCTCCAGAACGAGTCGGAGTTTTCGTAGAAGATGTAGAACGCAACAAGAGATGCCAAAAACATACCCAAAAGTAGGAGATACACTTGCCATGCTGCACATTGAAGGACAGAAGAAAAAAAAAAAAAAGGGGACAGGCAGGTCAGCTTTAAGTTCCCACTGGCTGTGCTTTGCATGCATCTATACCTCCATGACTTGTGTGTGATTATGTGCGCAGTTACCAAACAAAAGCTGAAAAAAATGCAGTTTGTGTTGTGTATCTATGGAGAGAGAGAGAGAGAGAGAGAGAGAGACCTTTCCAGTCAGCAGGAACGCTTAACTTGGTCACTAACACACCCCACTCGTCAGAAGTAGTAAGAACAACCCTGAAAAAGTTCATCCCACCAACCAAATGAATTAAGACTAAACATTATATACTTAGCCGTGTTGCAGTGCAACCATAAGCTATGTCAACTTTACGGATATAAAACGAAAGGACGTGAATACGTATCGTTCTGAATTCATATCGTGCTTCTATAACTGAAATCTGTTTCAAAAGTTATTACAACACATGACATTCAACAATTAACTGAGTGGCATATCACTGAAAATCTGCAAGCAAATATGAATCTTGTTCATAATACTAAACAACAAGAAATATATAGATACAGCTGCCAACCTATAGAGAATCAGCAACATATATTGCTCAATTACCCAATCCACCAAACAATTGCATTGATTTCTAGCCTAAAAGCATCTGTTTTTCTTACGCTGAGTGAAACACCCTCTCATCTCAAGTAGTAAGAGAATTAATCTCTTCAGCAGAGAATAACAAAAAACAAATAAAAATAGTAAGCATTCACTCCTACATCTTAAAGAGGCTTTAAGGAGCTTACCTTTCACTAGGACAGAATTCTAGTGATGTAAGGGAGGTTCCCAGGTGTAGCCTCTTGCTCCAATGGCTAACCTCCATTTTCTTCACTTCAACAACGCACATATCGCCATCTTTGCTTCCCCTATAGTTTCAGGAGGGCATTACACTATTTTCACTTTTATAAAGAAAATTACAGGTCTACCCCTCATCACAAAATACTGAAATTCCATAATTTGCCATGATCACCACTAAACTTTACCAAAGCTTTCAAAACTAACTATCCCTCTTAAAGATGTTTCTGATCAAGTACCATCCACTTTCTCAAGACACCAAATGCCACACGGTTGAATATTCATCCATAGTTCAAGTACTGATGGAAACAAAACGTAGATGCTGGTAACCAGTGGCAATTACTTACATCTAAGTATCTGATGATGATGAACAAAAGCAGATGGTAAAAGCGAAACAGGTATATGTGTAATATAATTACATCTAACTAGGCCCATTGTATTTTATTCAAGAAATGTCCAAGTGACTATCGATTTATGGTTTATAAATGTGCATCAAGAATTCTTGGATGTTTAAATCAAGGTCCTGGAAGGTATAATCCTGTTGACACTGTCTTGAATATTGGGTGACAATAGGTAGTCTGTGTTCAGTTAACACTTTACATCTCCTGTAAATGGTGTGACCAAGTATTCAGTATTCATCAGGGAGCACAATAACCATCCGTCTCTGTCTTACACATTAACTGCATGGATAACCAAGTATTTGCATGTCCTTGGTGAGCATATGCTCAAAAGTTCACACCCTTTGCTTCTCATCTCCCCTCAAACCACAAAAAGGGGGAAAAATAGAAGCAAATAAACTAGACACCACACATATCTATCAATGCAGCCAGGCAAAGCAAGATTATAATTCCTTACTGAGCAAGATATTTTCCATCCAAACTGATGGACATTACAACAGCAGGCTTTCTGAGGAGTCGTTTGTGCCCAATCTTGTTCCATGTACTTATGTCCCAGACAGCTGTAACAGCTTTATCACCTGCTTGATGAACATGAAACCTAATAATAAGTATAGACAAAAGAAATTAACAAGCACCTGCCACTACAAACTAGAGGAGAAAACCAAAAAGGAATGTAACATTAGCACGAGCACCTTTCCAAAGAATTGCTTTGACACCACTTACTAATGGTATAACGACTATAACGACAACTAAGCCTTTAAGTGCTAAATGGCATCTGAGGACCAACTCTGGAACAGCAGGATATTTTGTCTAAGAGAAACAAACTAATGTACCTTTTTGAACAGTACAGAACAGAAAGGGTTTAGTTCCATCCTTAGAAAACCGACACAGTTCAATCTTCTCGTCCTGTGAAAAAATATTTGACAGAATTAGGAAAGGACCAATAGTGCAAATTAAAAACAAGGACCTTCAAATTAATAAATCATACAGATCTGCGAGTCAAAGTAGTGCAAGGCAAACCATCTTCAGCCGTCCATATTCTAGCCGATCCATCAGTAGATGTTGAAGCCAAGAACTCTGAATCTAGACTGTAACAAAGGGAGAAGAGGATTCATATCATGGCAAGTAGGCAACTAATCCGACCACATCAAACTTTCAATTTCCTTTAGGCATACTGATCTGAACTAACTTTCCGCATTCTATATAAGAGTTGCAAAACAAACAAAGTGTTCACCTTCAAAACATAACCATTCAAGCAAATGAGTCAGGTTTTACCTGAAATCCAGGTCTCTAATGCTTTTGTGCGCTTTTGGTTCCTCAAGAATAATGCGCAGACTTGGCCATTCCAAAATTCTTAGACAACCATCCTGCAGATGACAGAAATAAGGAAAAGATATCAAGCCCTAATAGGTAGATATGATATTCCACTGGCCATATACATCAATATCATCGATCAGATTATCAAATGCTCACCACTCCACCAGTGGCAAATCTAGATCCATCAACACTAAAGGCCATGCATTTTTGAGGACCAATCCCTCTAAGAGGAGGAAGCTCCTTGGTCAGCAGCTTCAAATCTGATTCTTGAGCAGATAATTCAAATGATCTGCATGTCATAGGATTAGTCGGATAACTTAAAAACAAAAAGCAGGTGAGATAAGCTATTGATATATTATAGGCATTTAGAAAGACAGATTAGTTTAGCCTTCTCCAACCTCAAAATCCAAAAGGGTTCCATTCAAAAAGAAAAAAATTAAAAGTCAATATGTGTAATTGTGGTGTCAAGACCTCTCCAGACGCTCCACTAACCAAAGTGCAGGGCTGAGGAATTTATGTAACTGCTAAAATAAATAACAAGATGATGCTCGGTGCATAAAATGATAGATTTAGACTTATTTAGTCTTCCTGGCACACGACAACTGCACGTGCCCGCATTGTAGAGGAAACATGGTGACTGTTTAAGTTATACAGTGTATGAGGACATAATTGTTCTAGCCATTGTGGCTAACTGGTGCAACAATCAAGCAAGAAAGTTTCTCCCCATATGCAAGGTGACAATCTTTATAATGAGAAATTAAATGTATGGATAGGTAAAATGAAGAGCAATGTAAACATCCTTAGCTTACTTTTAAGACGAACATCTGAAGTGAGGACATACTTGTGCTATCAAAGTTGACATATAGGGTTCAACCATAAAAAAAAGAAAAAATGACATATAGGGCTGTAAAATCGACATTTATAAAGCTTCTCGTGTACCCAAAAGATGACAAAGAGAACCAAAAAAATCTATTGTCAAATCTCTAATGAATAGAAAAAAGATGCCTCAAAATGTATATTTAATTTGTGCTGAACCTGCCACAAGTTAACCCCAAAAGTAGGCAATTCAGCTTTTAGAAAGGTTTCTCTGTTAGACTGCCATAAAAATAGATGACTGAGAAAACATTTCATCAAATTGAAACTCTAATATGATAAAGATTGGACGGATTTGGTCACCATTAGTACGGTGGAATAAAAGCCGTACTTCCAATCTTAAGAAGGAAAGCAGATTCAGGGGAAAAAACCGGCACATGCACAGGGACAATCCACATAGACAGTCAGTAAGGTTCCCAATTCCCAAACATATGCCGCCTTACATCCCAGGGAATCTTCTAAATAAGCCATAGGTTCTTTACGACATTCAAGCACAAAACAAGCAAAAGAGGGGATTAATCCCATCAAGATTTGAACTATCACCCGCGTTTCTAAAGAAAATGCTGGAAGGAAATAACAGTTCAAACGAGCATGACCATGAGTTAAACCCAACAAGAATTGAACCGCTTAGCTATGCTTTCACAAGTCCGACAAGTGCGACACTCGAGCACCGAGCAGAGTGCTGACAATGAACAGAGCTCCGCAGCTACAAGAAACTAGCAAAAAATAATAAATACATAACGACTCAATCTACCGTAACGAGACTCACAAGCAACTGCCGGAGCTCGCGAAGCACACGATATCCTCTCCATTAGGGTGAACCGCGATCGCCAGCGGATCGCCTTCAATCTCCTCGATCACGTAAGTAACCTAAAAGAAAAGGTTAAATAAAAAAGCACAACACCGGCGTCCGCACACCCGTAGAAAAAAAAAAAAAACACGAGAAAACAGCGAATCGCGACGCGACGCGACGTCGACGCTACCGAAGAAGGAGACGAACCAGCGGGGAGGAGGAGAGGGAAGTGGACTTGGGATCGAAGGCGAAGATCTCGAGCGAGGACGGCGAGGAGGAGCCGCGGGGCCGCGACCTCCCCAGCACCGCCAGGTTCACGTTCTCCGGCCGGCGGATCCACGACCCGCACGTCACCGTCCCGTCCATGGCCGAATCGAAAAGCTTCTTCTTCGGAGGGGGAAGAAAACACTTCCGCAGAGAAGCGCAGATGGCAGTTGCTCTGATGACTCCGCGAAACGGGCTCTGCGTACGTGAGATCAGCCGGCATCAGCCATTTAACGGTGTCGTTTCTGAAGAGCTTGGACTTTTTTGGGGTCAACGGTTTTATTCTTTATTAAATTAGCGGGGTTGCCGAGAACGAGCGGCGGGCCCTACCGAGGGAGTGACGGAGCGAAACGACGTGGTGTATCTGGGGGGACGGGATATTCGGTTTGTGTTATCCGCCAGCAGACTTGGTATTTAGTGGGATAAATAGCATACAATTTTAATTAATCTCATTGATTTTTTTAATATTTTAGATCTACTCAACGCGTAAAAAATATATTAAAAAAATTTCGAAGTGGCATATGACAATCATACTTGAACTAGTGTGAGCTGCGCCTCTTCAAAATCTTCATTTGATGCGTACATGTTATTTCAATTGACATGAATACCAAATGATTCATTAAGGGAATACACGTCACTTGTCTGATCAACTTGAGATCCCTTTGCACGGCCATCCATCTGTATCATGTTATTCCAATATGAGAATATTTGCTTATGATAAAGGCGATCGGATAGATAAAATTGTATCTCGAACGTTATGTTCGGTAACGTGTAAGGCAATGAAACAACATTTGATCTTGCCATTTTGATATTATGTGCTTCAATATGTAGACCAGACTTCACGACATGGTATTTATTAGCAATAAGCCCGAATTGTTTAAAACATTCAATGGGCCGTTGAATGTTTTTGTTAATGGTTGCTTTTTCGATAAAAAAAAAAAAGGTAGAGTGCATCAAAAGTCTTAATCTCATGCCCATATCGAAATCAAATCCTAAATCTTTCAATAATTATAATTAAGTCTCCAACCTCTCTTTCTGAAATATCATGGTAAAGTCACTCCAATGAAAAGGTTAGAAGTTGCCTCCTGCGACTTAACAGTTAACTATTCAATAGCTTTAAATGATCTTTATATATATATGTATACCCAAGTGGATAAAAGCTGGAGAATTTATTGTACTTCTTTATAATAGGTTTAGGATTGTTCGATAATGGGTTTTTACAAACTTTCTTGATTTTTCTAATAAAGATCTACGGTACAAAATATCTGAATAAACGGGAAAAGAACCATGAAAGATATGTTGATATAAGACTACTTCAGTTTGGCGACTCTGGGCTTTTCTGTAACTGTAATCCATTGGACTGGATCCATATAAACGAGTGGCTCATAAGGGCTCAAATAGACCCGATCAGATGGGCCCGGATCCAGGCCCTTTTTCTTCCACGTAACGGGTTCGGCCCGGATTCGAAAAAGACGGAAAGTGGAGCGACCCAACCGGGAAAAATTACCCACCCGACCAAAACGACGTGACTCGGCCTTCTCTCTCGGCCACTCGGTTATCATCACGCTGTCCTCCGCCGTAGCAGAGAAGGATGAGCCTCTCTCCCCTCACCACCTCCAGTCGCCACCGCGCCTCCATCTCCGCCTTGCGACGCTACCATTCGGCCGTCCCCAGACCTTCCTCTCGATATCGATTCTCCTCATCCGGGCAATTGCCGACCGCGATAGGCGCAAAGCCTCGTGGTCCGCCCCGGAGGACGCTCTGCCGGTGCACTGTCGGATCCGGCGGCGGAGCTCTCTTGCAGGACGCCGGAGCCACCGCGGCCGTGCTTGCTGGAGCTTACTCTCTCGTCTTCTCCTTCGACACTCTCACCCAGCGAAACCTCATCCAACAGGCCTGCCCCTCTCTCTCTCTGTCTCTCTCTCTCTGTCTCTCAGTGCATGTGTAAGCAAAACGCAGGATGAATTCATCCGCTGCGAGTTAATTTCTGCAAGAAGTCGGGCAGCTCGCGTGGTACGGTTAGAGGTTCAAATTTGACGAACGATACTTAGGATTTGGATACCGCCGATCCCATGTTTATGGGGAAACTAGCTGAAGCGCAGGAAAATGATGGATATATTGTGACTGTGAATGACTACTTCATGTGAAAGAAAGACGCTGGTACTTTCCCTTACTTGTTTCCTTCTCGTCTGCCCAAATATGGAAAAGAGAGTTCCGTATTCCCTCTTTAATGGACGAGCCGAGGTAATACTTGTCTATGATCCAACGGCTAACATTCTTCAAGAGGAATGATCCTAGAGGGGTTGAACCCCTCCTCATGCCCCTGCTTGCTTGCTCTGTCCTAATGATTAGTAGCTGCTTGCATCAGCTGCAGTTGTGACTTCAGGGAGTCTGTTTCTATCAGATGCCCCGTATGATGTCGTCATATGTACAATGCCCAACAATCGTCCGGTCATGTTTTATAAATTACGTCGCAGTGTATGAATCTTGGCAGTGTAACTTACATAATCTGTCTCCCGCCTTATAATCATATTTGAGCAATTGAGAACCTTCTTTCTTAGTCTCTTTTAAGAATGACCTGACTCTTCAATTTGATCGCCCTTTCAAACTGGAGCAGAGTCTGAGCAGAAAATTGGTCCACATTTTGTCCGGGCTGCTTTTCATGGTTTCTTGGCCAATCTTCAGGTATTCCTCTTGCTTACAAAGCCATACTGAATTTGATTCTATCGAGCACACATGATTAAAGCTTTAGAATGCTTCAGCTGATTAACTTTAATTCTAGAATAGCAACTCCATGGAGGCTCGCTACTTTGCTTCTCTGGTGCCCCTTGTGAATTGCTTAAGGCTCGTCGTTAACGGGTTCTCTTTCACTACCGATGAAGGACTCGTGAAATCTGTCACCCGAGAAGGAAATCCACGGTAAGTTTCCTTTCATTCATTTTGAGTTCATCAATGTTTCTCCACTCTTGATAAGTGAGTTCATTATCGTCTTATTGGCAGTACTGCCTTAGCTCCTTTTCTGTCATCTGTGCCTCTCAGGGAATTGTTGAGAGGCCCATTATACTATGTTTTGATACTGATTATATGCGCTATTGTCTACTGGCGTGAATCCCCAACAGGGGTGATCTCATTGGCAATGATGTCTGGTGGGGATGGTAAACCTTTCTCTTTGTGACCGGAGATTTCGTTATTCTTTCGGATTACTTGGTTCTAACATTGCCTGTGCAGGTATTGCTGATATAATTGGGAGAAGATTTGGATCCCAAAAGCTTCCTTATAACCACAAAAAGAGTTGGGCCGGTAGCATATCCATGTTCATATGCGGCTTCGTAATATCGATTGGGTGCGTTGACAATACGCACTTTGCCTTTCAATGTGGCATCACTATCTATATGTATCTCGAATCTGATGGGAATTTTCCCTCGCAATGTAGGATGCTCCATTACTTCTCGTCTCTCGGGTATTTTCAGTTGGAATGGAGAATGACATTGCAGCGGGTTGCGTTGATCTCTTTGGCGGCGACGGTAGTGGAGTCTCTTCCAATTACGGAGGTGGTCGACGACAACATATCCGTTCCTCTATCGAGCATGCTAATGGCCTTTTGGAGCTTTGGGTATTAGTCTCCCATCCTGCTTTCGCTTCTTCTATGCGAATCTGAAGTGCCCTCAGGGTCTCCCATGCACCCGTTTCAAGAGGAATGAGACCTGGTTAATGGGCTGAATGTGTAAAATCAGGCCCATCTGAAATGTAGTAAACCGGTAATCAAGCCTATGCCTCTTTGCGTGGGCCCTTTCGTGTAGATCTCACGGTCAAGCCCTCAAACGCTGTAACAATTCAAAATGTGGAACGGAGCAGGATTAAGAACTCCGGATCAGACATGGTCAACAGAATTCGTTCGACTTCTTTCCAAAAGGGCGGTGCAATTTTCAGATTGGTTTGTTCGAACTCATCTCTTCAGTCCAAACTAGAGATTGCCTGTGCGAGTCTGCTAGGAAGTTCGTCGGAGAATTACGCAGTTCTGAATCTATTCGAAAGAAAACCCGACATGGCGTCTGTCGAATCGATTATGCGAACGAATCGATGCTTTTTCACCGAGGAATCATTCTCCTTTGATAATCTGTTCGGCGTGATAACACTGTAGCTCATCTGCGCCAAATGCAGGCTGGCATACGCTCAACATGTGCTACAATAAAAAGCAGCGCCCTAAACTTAACTCAATGACGAAGCTCTGCGCTCATGCTTTCGGAAGTTGGTATCAGCACTGTTTTAACTTGATGTAACAAACAAAATCAGAGCGAGGGTGGCTTTCATCTGACATTGCAAGTCAATTCACCATTGTCATCGATCTTCGAGTAGGCAAAAGAGACAAAGCGCGGTAGATGACACTGAATCAGATCCGCATTCTTAAACAGAAAGAGAGCAAGCTTAATGAGGAAGGTACGCACCCGACCAGACGAGGCTTTTACTGGGCAGGAAGATCTCAGATGAGCTCCGGCCGGGTCCGTTGTTTTCTTTGCCCACTTTCACATTTTGTATGCTTTGTTCGAGTCTGCGTATGGATCGTGTTCAAAATTGATGAGATCCATACATCGATTGACATAAACTAAAAAAAGTCCGCACAAGCCACCCACCACCCATCACATTAGTTTAAAATCTCTCCGAAATAAATAATTTATCTTGATAATTCAGAAATTTCATGACTAGGTCCAACCTAAGAGAGGTCGATGCAAATGCAACTCTCCCCACCCCAAACAAGTTCTTCCCCACATCACTACGTTTGGAAAGACCAAGTTGGTGCATGTGGAACATCAGGTATGAAGTGGTCCAAGGTCAAGCAATGAATAAGGCCTTCCTCCCTTGAAACCTGAAAATGCAGCATAAACAAAGCCCGATGTTCTCGCTGGAGAAATTTATCGAATGAGCCGTAAACTCATTGCCCAAATACCAAATTCAGTTTTGAACCTTTCAATTTGACTAATTAATCATGAACATTTTGATAATTTGTCAATATAGCCATTTCGGACAATTATAATCGAAAACCGCTGACGTGGACCCTAACAGTCAAACATGGCACAGCTAGCAACAATGTGGACAAATTTTGCAAATTTTTTTATAAAGTAAAATAAAATAAAAAAATCAGAAAAAGTTTATGGATATGCTGTTATGTGAGGAAGAACTTATCGACAAGCTTTGATGTATGCTCTAAAAAGCCCGTCGTACCGGCGATGGATGTGTCGCTGTCCTTAGATGATGCAACTTAGATTATAGTATGCAACAAATCTATATAGGTGGACCCATCTTTTGTAATCAAAACTTTATGAAATCTGATCGAATCTAACGAGCTTTTTTTTTTTACTAGGGTTTTAGGATATCCAATTTGACGATCTTTCGCAATCGGTGGTAGTTATTCAAAAACAGCTAGCTACGGCTCATGTAGCTTAGCAGATGCGATCGGGAAGGGGCGGCGTATATGAACATTAAATGTTAACGCCTCTTCTCGGAGTATGATTCTACGTACATTATTCACTTTATTACTAGTCGACGTGCATTTACAAATGAAATCAACAAGTAAAATTTTATAGAAAGTCCGCAAAACTAGGCTGATCAACCCTTTGAAAGCAGCAAAGAAATAAAAATTTACTCGTGTGCTCGAAATACTTCAGAGCTAAGTTACCGACGTAAGTGGCTTGAAATCCTCTTGGTCAATGGTCAATGGTCAATGGTCAATATATGTCCTTGGGAACCAAGAGCCTCAACGGATCAACAATTATAGAAAAGGATAAGACGAAAACAGAATAGAGATTAACTGATAAACGAGGCAGACATTGACCCTTGAAATGAGCAATTCGATGCATAATTTTTTTTAGAAACCGCTCTCTTATTAGCATCATCTCGTGCCTACGCTTCTTCCAATGTTGTTTAATCGGATTCGTTGAAGGGAAACTAGTATTCCTTGCGCGGACGCAGTTCAAAATAGTAATGTTTCTTTCTTTTCTTTGTCTTTCTACGTGAATAAACCTGCCACAAAAACACGTACGCATTGCCACGATGGGCGGCGGAAAAATCGCAAACATACATGGCTGATCTCACTTTGAAAAGGGACTATCATTCATGGGAATGGCCACAGCATGTGGAAGAGCTTCATACTAAGTTCGAGTATAACCCTCTGTTGCACCACGGCACGGGCAAATGGCATAAACCGCTTTGGATCAAGGTTGCCCAAACCTCAACCTCTCTTCCTCTTTTAGGGTTTCGCTAAGCAGGACGTCTCCAGTGCTTTTCAAAGCTTCCCATCTGCTTTCCCACCGGAAACGACGTGGAATCAAATAAGCAATGCGAGATGTTTCTCTTTAACACCCAATTTTACGTGCATGTCAGAGAGAGCATGACGCCGAAAGACAGATAAAAAAGAGATGCTGGAAACTACCGGGGCAAGACCTAGCAGGACAGAGCAAAGATAAGCACGACGACCTCGATATACAATCTCGAAATTCTTGCGACAGCTCCTGTCCAGCTCAACCATCCTCTGGGGCAGAGTGCTCATTGCCCCCATTTTCTTGAATTGTTTTTCAGCGAAACCCTAGAATATTCGAGGTTCACATTGCTTTTGCTCGATGTCTTTCTGATGACTATCGTCAGAGATACGCATATGAGGAAGGTTACGCCCTTTCCGTTTAAAGATTACAAATTGCATCCGGAGACTCGCCGGTCAGCAGGTGTGGCCTCATTTATCTAATATTAATCTCACATGTGCACGTCATGCCACTGTCGATGGAATATTAGCTAAGTGCATACACATGCTTATAGAATATGATGGTTTCCTCGATCAGTTTTGCTCGCGTTTGCTTCGGAGGTTTTTGCGATGTTTAAAACGAATCAAATCGTGTGTCATGAGATGGTTTTTAATGCCCAAGTGTGTCAATTTTCCGTCTAATTCCATGTACGAAATCGTAGATATGAATTTTATCGTTCCGCTTAGGCAGATAATGATTTTTGCTCTTTTTTGTTTTTGTTTTGTATCTGTGAATTTTAACGAGTGTTGGGTGATGCCAAAAAAATAAAATGTGGGTATAGAGGAATCTCGTGGAATATATGAATTTTCAAGAAAATAGGAAGAATCGAGTTATTAGAGCGCGTCTCGTGTCATTTGTCATGTTGCGAGAAGTTTGAGAGGCCAAAACTTCCGAAATGCACGGTAATTTTTTCTGGGCAATACTTCTTTCGATTCTACTAAAATTTTTGGGAGGAATCTCGTGGGAAAAAAATGAAGAGAATATTAACAAGTGTAAGGACGATAGGTTTTTCTTTCCCATTTGACTTTTTGGCAAATTACCATTGATTTTACAAAACTACCAAACTTTTTTTTGGTCAAAAAACTACCAAACTTCAAATTAAGAATTTTTGTAACAACTCACCAACTTTACTTGTATGACTTGCTAATTCTTAGACTTTACTAACTATTCTATGAAGTTACCCATTGAATTAGAATGTTCTATTACGAATTTTATTTTATTAAATTATCGATTGGTTTTGAGTTACTTCCCAACATTAAAATTTTTTCAATTAGAACCTTTTTGTCAAGTGTTACCAACTTTTACGTTGACAACTAGCTCCTTATAATTATTCTTTATTGTCAGATATTACTAACTTTTACTAGCATAACTCAGACAGCTTTTCTCACATTAAATTATCATTTAGTAGCTAAGTTGCCAACTCTTGAGTCACTTACCGAGTCTACTTATCTTTGATACCAAATTTTATTTTTCTTTTCTTAACTATGTCTTAAATTTGCCTATGTGAACATACTAATAGGCAATTTATCAACTCTTGAGTCACATACTAATATGCAAATTTGCCTATTATCGGTTTCGGTCTACCGACTTTTATTTTCAATTAGTGACCAACGTGTGTTCATTTCTTTCAATTTACCAGCTTTTAATGGGTTACTTGATCCCCCAAAAAATGGTAAATTCCTCTACAGCTTGGTAACTTATATAATAATTAGTAAATTCAAGATGTCATAAGAAAGATAAATAAATTAAAGTTCGATACTAGATAAGTTGCATCCCAATTTTTGCTGGTCGACAGTTAATACTTCATTAATGTACACATGTGCATGTCACGCTACATTACATAAAGTAAAAGCCAAGTGTATATACTCTATAGAATACCATATTCCTCAATTAAATTACTCGCATTTGCACCAAATGCTGCGAGGTTCGACGTCCAAATCACATGTCAGGAAATGGTCTTGCATGCCAAATTGTCAACTTTCCACCTAACCCCATATATGAAATGATAGGAGTTTTATGTCAACTGGATAGGCTTGCTACTAAAAAAGGTCATTAGTTCGTTGAACCTCGACGGAAACATATGGATTCTATTGTTTTGCGTTCAAAGATACGATTTTTTATTTTCTGTATTAGTAAATTTCAATAAGTGTTCGATAATGTGAAAAAATACGTTGGTAAACTAAACAATCGATGACTCTCTCTTTTTTCGAATGATATATTGGCAGTTTACCAATAATTTTACCAAATTACAGATTTTTGTGCAATCTCACCAATTATATTTAGAGCATTCACTGATACTTCGAAATTACTAGCTCTTGTAGGAAATTACAAATCGTGATCAGAGTGAGCTTTTACCAACTTTTTTCTGATTAATTATCAAGTAATTTTGGCTTACCAACTATCCTTTGAGTTAATTACAATGTTTAATTGTTTACATTTTTTATTAGGTGTTATCGCTTTTTGCTTTGAATAGCAACTCCTTACATTTATAAACTATTTTCAGAGATTACTGACCTAAATTAGCATGGCGGGTTATCAACTTATGAGTGATTTAACAAGTTCATCTTTCTTTGAATTACAAGCTTTCTTATTTTTTTTTACCAACTATTGTTTTAACTTTTTTAAGAACCTCTCAAATTTACCAATTCTTATGTGAGCCTACACTATTAAGCAATTTATCAACCTTTCTCCAAGTAAGTTATCGGCTAGATTTGTGTAGCCAACTTTTATTTAAAGTTAACTAGCAATGTTTATTTTGTTTCTTGGATCAATACAACAAAAATCCCAAACTATGCTTATTATGACACAATACCTGGAGCTTCTTTTGTTGCTACAAACTTGCTTGTTGTGATAGAAATAACCCACATATTTTTTTGTGCCACGAAAAATTTATAAATTTATATGCGCCAGCAATTTATAACATAGATGAAATTATAATAGAGGATATTTATGTCACACATGTATAAGTTTGGATTTTTTTTGTGATACAAAAATTATTGGAGGTATTTATGTTAAAGTGGGTAGATTTGAGGTGTTTAGTAACACACACAAAAAAAATTTTGGATTATTTGTATCAAAGTGAGCACAATTTGGGAATTTTGGTGATGTTTGCGCTTTTTTCTGTTTACCAACTTTTCTATCTGAGTTACTTAATGGGGAAAAAAATTGGCGAGTCATTCTAAATGTTGGGAATTTCATATGATAAATAGTAAAATGAAAACATTTGTAAGTTAGGTAAATGAATTTAAGTTAGTAAAAGATAACATCAGTTTTCTTCTTCTTCTTCTTTTTATAAAAAAATAAATAAAGAAAGTTGTTCATGAAAGAAATAGCCAAATGCATATTATAAGTAACATATTCAAGTAAGATTTAGTAACATAGTGCTAGTTGGTAACTGGGTAATAGAAAAGGGTTGGTAACCAACATCAATAAAAGTTGTTATTCTATAAATTAGTAGGCAACTCAAAAAAAGAAAAGAAAAGAAAAACAAATGTTGGCAAGCAACTCGAATGAGAGTCAATACGAATAGAAAACTTTGGTAATTCCGCGTTGTGATTGGCCGCTGGTTGATAATTTAGCAAAAAAGAAAAAAATTAGCTCCGGGGATAAACTCAAATGAGAGTTGGTGATGTAAAATACTTTGTACTTTATTTGGAGAAAAGAAGATAATCACTCTAATTGAGTTTGACTTACACATATCTTTTTTATTGCTCTTCACTTAAAACATGATCTTGTAAAAATGTTGCACATAAATTTCAATATTCAAACGCAACGAGATCATACAACATACGATATGAAAGAAGCATGAATACTTAATCAAGTGACGGTTTACATTTTTATTAGATTTGGCGACACTGTGATATCTTAGATAAAGATCATTTAAAAAGGTTAAATTGACAATAAAAATGACATTGATGGCAAAAGGAAACCACTCAGATTTATCTTACCAATATAACACAAGAATTTTTTTAAATAAAAATGTTTTTATTTTGAAAGAAAATCGAATAATCGAAAATTATTTTCCTAAAAAATATCGAATGTATCATTTATAAAAATGAATGGACAAGGCATATTTTCGCCATTTACAAAAATACTTAGATATAAACCATTGGCGACTGTAAAAACAGTTCTATCGATCGATTATGTCGGACGATGCAAATGATGAATTTCGATAAATTACTTTACAAATTATTTAATTTTTTCGTGAAACAAAGAGAAAGGGTTCGGATATGTTCCGGAGGAAGGAGAAAGAAGATGATGAGGAAGTACCAAGGCCGAGGATGAATCCGCCAACTTTGTTGTCTTGTCCGCATGCAGCATGGGCATCGAAGAACGTCGCTTTTGCGTGCGTCGTCCACAAAAATCAAAATTCTTAGTTCAACGGAACATCATCAAACGAAATGAAGACAAAAACGTCCGACCCCGCCCCGAATGTCATCCGAGGTTGCTCTTAAGCGCCGCCTCGGATTCTTCCCCTAACCAATCGGACGTAATCCAAATCTGAAAATCAAAGAGGTTGGTGAAGTTTGTCGCTGAGCTTAGATGATATAAACCATGTCTATACCTAATTTAGCTGACCCTCGATCGAAAACCCATGTCAGAGATAACATAGGAAAATATTTATCTCTAACAACCCGGTTTAAATTTAACATCCCGCTGCTCGAACTTGTCCCATCGGATCACGATAAAATATCGACGGAGGTATGGAGTTTGATAAGTGAAATCGACGTACTAATTTAAATGGGCGTGATCGGATCGCGATCGAGTCGGATATATTGAAATGGATGATACGTTCATTTCTTAATCTATATTTGGTGGGTTGAATTGTTATACGGCTTGTTTATAATCAGTAATTGAGACATAAATGGGTTTAAAATAGTAAATATCAAAACAATATGAGTGTTAAATAAGTTGATAACGTACTTAGACCCAATCTATCTTTATGATTCTTTCTTCACTCTCTCTAGCGCTTGCTCTCTCCCTTGATCCATGCTCTCACACTTAGTTCGAATACGAGTTATCCTAACTTGATTTTAAATATGGGACTGTTTAAATAGTATAAATTGGGTACAGTATGAGTAACTATATTTGCATTGCACAAAGATATATCAAAACGTGTTAAATTAGTTAATTTGGATCAAACAACTTTCAACTCAACCCGCTAATTCGTCGGGTCTGGATAAAATGCATAAATTAGGGCACTATACACACAAATAATCTAGATCTAGCATATATTATCTAAAGGTTTATTGTTCTAGTCCACGGCATTCAGGCGTTCCATTAATCAATACATGAGGTTGGTGCAGACAAATACTGGTGGATGGTATCTCCATGATCTATGTGAACTTTGCAGGAGTCAGATCTCTCTTTTGACTTGGCTAGTGGCATTTTCGACTAACATTTAATACACCCAATTATTATATTAAATAAAATAATTCAATTGAGGGAGGAGGAGAAACATCATCACAGTCGTCACCCAAATGAAGTTTCAAAGAATTTGCCGGCCTTAGATTCCAGCTCGGTAATATTTAAAAAAACGAGAGAGGAAAAACTCATGAAAAATCCTAACCTTTTTTCTTGTCATGCAAAAAATCTCAAACTTATACCTGTGTGATATGTTTATTCTAATCTTATATCGGCGTGATACATTTTATCTAAAAAATTTCTCGTAATATCAAAAACCCTAAACTTGTATCCGCGTATCACATTTACATCAAATTTTGGGATGAACATGTTACACACGTCTAAATTTGATATTTTTGGTGCCACAAAAAATAATTTTAGATAAATATGTCATGAGAATATAAAATTAAGGTATTTTGTGTCGAGAAAAAAAAACTTTTAGTGATTTTCTCTTTTTCAGAAAATCAAAAATAATTATCTTTTATAAGCAAAAAAGCTTAGAGATCTATATACTTATTTTCTCCATGCACTCACTAATAATATCAGAAGACGATGGCATTTTTTTTTTTTTGAAGATTTTTTTTTCCCGTTTGAAATGATCGGGAAAAGCAATGTTGCCATAATCTGGAAGGTGAGAGATATGATGGCCTGAAAGTCTTTCCTTCTTGAAAGAGACAATTGAAATTCGATTACCTTTGGTTTGACGTGCCCAATTAGTGAAACCCATTCATCCACGATTGGTTATATTACTTCAAGTTTCAAAAATCAACCGCCCCTACTATGGCCCGCTCTCTCTTGACCGCGACACGAAATATCCTAGAGTCGGTAATTTTTTATATTACCGGAAAGATAAAATCTCGTGATTGTTCTAATCATTTCTCATTTCTAACATGTGAAATTAATTAAGTATAAACATAATCGATATTCGTAATTGTAACTCGCCAATCATATTCCTCTAATCCTCTCACTAGAGTTAAAGGAAAGTTATCTAAGTATGATATAATAAAAATGAATGTTGATAAATGGCTCAATATAACTTATTTCACCAAAAAAAAAATTCAAGTAAGTTTGGTATGAAAATATTATATAAGAAATAGTAACTTCAATAGAAGTCGACAAGTTGGAGAAAAGCAGGGCAATTCAGAACCAATCAAACATAATTTGGTAAGTTGTTGTGGCTACTATTAAAGTTGATAATTCAAAATTAATTGACGATTTCATTAGAAAAAAGTGGGCAGTTGGGTTAAATTAACACTATTAAGTCTATGTAAAAGCCATGTTTTCGCTAAGAATGGCTTCAATGCCTTTCATCAAATGTTGATCTTCAGCTTGTATTAAATTAAAGCGGGTTCCGTGGTAATTCAAACAAGATGTAAAATGTGTAACCAAGAATTGGTTACTCTGAAGGAAAATTGTGGCCGTATCTAACTTTTAATCGACATCTTTATTGTCTTCAGTTTGTACCCCCAATATTTATTTGAATACATCTAACTATCAATCGTCAATCAGTTGTCACCATATGTCAATCGTTATGCTATCTTGGCCATCGTTATCTTGGTCACTGATAAGTCGTATATTGGTCATCAACAAGCATTTCTGCTATCAACAACTTGTTGATGACATAATTGCTTAACATCGATTCGCAAAAGCAAAAACTTTATGCTTAATGGTTGCTTTCGACGTGTCTGGTGCCTAACGATTGAAATAAAATATAAGGTTATTTTTTCATTATTTTAATTAAAAGGTTATGGATTATGAGTATTTAAAATAAATCATTAACTATTCTGAAGTGGGATCAATAAAAATCTACATATGGACCAATCTTTATCAAGAAACCAACCTCTATGGACTTTTTCATTATTTTTTCATTGTTTTTTCATTGTTTTAATCAATAGATCTGCCCGTCCGATAAAATACTACGTATGGACCAACCTTTATCAAGAAACATATATTGTATATCGATGTCGTGTTGATTCAGAATACTCTATCATTTAGTGGATAAACCACAGAGGTTGTCAATTTAACACGCTAATGCAGGTTGGTGACTTATTGAAACTGTGGGTAACTTGTAGCAACAAAATAAACTCGTGGTAACTTAACATTAAAGTTGTTTAACTTACCAATCTATTATATATCCGATAAGTACCAATTCGCATAATCTATTTAAAATCTGTCGCAAACCCTCCTTTTTCTATGCAGTTTACTCCTGCCTTTTTCTTTTTGTTTTAATATTCTTTATTGGATTTTTTTTTTCATAAGTAATCAACTTACAAAGAGCAAGACGGGTTAAAAGTGAAATGTATTTATGCGGTGATTTTCGTTTGAATTGGATTCGACAACATAGTATATTATATCGAAAGTCCTTCATTGGTTTCATTAGAGGAGATATTCTTGACATAAAATATTACGAGATAACTTATAACTTAACTTTAAACAAAATTAAACGTCGAAATTTAATTGACGATAAAGATTGAAAACTTGAGTATATCAAACAGAACGAGATATATACAAATCTTATCGGAATGTTGAGAACGTAATTACTTTAAACAGAATTAAATACACAAACTTTTCTAGAGCTTAACCAACAACAAAGCTCGAGAAAGTAAGGACATAATGTCGGAATTTAATTGATGATAAGGCGCCTATACATGTAGGAATTTTATCGACAACACGAATCTTGACACTATAATTAAGAAATATGCCGAAACTTAATTGACGGTCAAGTATAAATATTATAATCAATGTGCAAGAATTGAAAGATAACATGTTTGTTTTTTTTTACGCACAGGCCACCTTTGAAGAGAATGATGTAGTTATATAAAACATACACTTGACGATCATCAACGAATATTACAAAGGAATCTTAATAAACAGAGTTCATAAAAATGAAGGTTACGAAATATTATATTGACTCGACTATCTTTACGGTTTTTATAATTCTACTAATGGCTACTTTACTGCACTTCGTTGATCAATTCCTTCTTTGACAATCGCATTCGAGATTATCCACTCTAATTTTTGTCAATTTTTTAAGCCGTCCATTCATCAAGTTGTTGATAATTCCGTCTATAGATTATCGAACCCTACTCTCATTCATTAAGCTTACTGTACATAAATAATAACCAAAAAGTTTGTCAAATTTTTTTATGCAAACAGTAGTTTTTTATTAGCCAACTTTAATTTTCGATCTCGAGAATTCATTCATGTTCTCAACGCCATTAAAGGTAATCCCCCGTGTGAAGAATCGACCGTCGCGTGCTTTGCTTTTCGTGACTGACAAATCCCGCTCTTTTTCGATTAGTCACTTTAACATTAATTAAGGGAAGGTCTAGCCACGGGGTCCACGTGGCGTTTTCCCGGCACGATAATCACGATGATTAGGTTTTTTTTTTCTTCATAGCCAATCCTAATAATGTTTTAGCTGCTGCCTAAGTTCTTGAATTGGCTGTGGAAACGTAGGAATGTGCAATTAGAGTCGGCTATTCAGTGCACCTACCACCAGCCCTTTTTTGCTTTCTCCAGTCGATCCTTTCATTCAATTCCATATATGTTCTTTTACAACTTTATAATTAATTACCATGAGAATTGATGACACGACTATTATTCTAAAATTCAAACTCTTGAAATTTCCTTATTTGACTTCTGGAAAGTTTTGACCATCTTGATTCGTCTAGAACAATGAATCCAAGGTCATTCCAGTTATATTAATGATAATAGTAATTCGTGATCGAGAAACTGTTTTTGCTGAATCATGTTGTTCAATGAAATACTATTGGAAAATGCATTTGACGTTGATCGGGTTAGACTCTAGAGAGCTGATATCAGTCGGAATTTGACAATTAAAGAAGATTTGACACATTAATTTGCGTAAAGAGAAAAAAAAGTTTTATCCTTTGTCTTATATACTTCAATAGGATTAAGATAATTAAGTTACTTTCAATTTGACCTTACTAAAATCTCACGTTGAAGAAAAGGCGAAAGTTCTTCAATAGAATTCTAATGAGAATCATGAATCGCGATCACGTCAACGATCGTCATCACCATATCTACCCCTAAAAATGAATATAATATACTCCCACGAGAAAAACGAAAAGACAAAGCAACAATGTTTTTTTATTTTATTTTAAAACTTTGTCAAATATAAGAAAATGAGAAATTAATGTCCGGTCGCGCATGTTCATATGGAGCTCCATTAGCTCTTTGTCTAGTTATGTACCTTCTTCTTTTTCACAAACTTTTTGAATATAAAAGACAGAAGCATTTGGTTTTTCGTAAATTAACTAATTTATTCGTGCAACAACAATTCAAGATTGGCTGCTCCGAGGACCATTGCACGATCAGGAAGAGCTTCTTTCTTTCCCTTGTGCTTTGGCCGTTGGCGGGAATTTCTTGATTTTGATTTTGAAAGGCGGATTCGGAGATTTGATTGATTTTCTTTTTCGTTATATACAATGATGGAGTTAATGTATATATCGTTTTTATTACATAGAAGGATCGAGCTAAATTTAATTTGTTTTTATGATTCAAAATGATCGAGTCAAAGTATATATATATATATATATATATATATTATGATTAAGAGACGCAAGTGCAGAGGCTGTGTTATCGTGAGTACATAGAACGCCTGACGAACCTTGTGAATCAGTCGAGTTCAGACCTCGGGCCCGTGACAGCAGTCGTCAACCAGAGCACCTTTGCACGTTAAATGCATGCTAATTGTCATTTTCAATTGAGTACCGATGGAATTTTCGAGTTGCTGAATATTTTTTTAGATGTGCTTTCTTGCCAAGGAAGGCATGAGGTTTACTTTTATCTTTGCCCTTAGATTTAATGGGGAGGTTCGGGGAGGAAAATCAAAGTACGAAGTTGAATTCCAGTGTGGTGTCCATTCCGGTGTTCCTCGTTCTTGACCGACGCATGCATTAATTAAATGGATCCTCGCGTAATTAGAAGATGAGTCAAACTCGAACACCATCCCCCATGTCTTCTAGACCACTCCATATCGAAGTTTAACAAAATCAAAGTCCAAATAGAAGCCAAATTGATATCGAACTTTGAAAGCCGAATGATGGATAAACCTTTATGTCGGCTGAACGCGATGACCTCATCTACGATGATAATATATGTCATTCATTACAGAGCTAATGAAAAGATAGAAACTTTTTTTTCCGAATCAAAGACAAATTTTAGATTATTAGATACATCTGACAACTAAAAATCAGGTAAAGTAAATACGATTGTTATTCATGTCGGTGTACGAGATCATTTTTTTTTCTCATTATCAACATATGAGACACCCAAAATGTCAAGTTCATGGATTTGTTTTTTCAAAATCTCCCACTTTCATTCCACCCCAAGAATGCCCTCCGCAAGTTCTAATGGACCAACCTCTCTGCAATTGAGAAAATATTAGTCAACTCAAACCCCAAGAGCAATGTCATCCTCCTTGGTCGTCCTCTCCACATCCGATGTCCCTTCTCGCCACTGTAATGTTACTTCACCAGTCAGGAGTTGGCCAATCCTCTTATGTATAGTTTAACTGCTCTCGGCGGAGTCGACTCCTGGCTGATTTGACAGGTTATTCCAAACTTCTCTACTCGATTAATACTCTTGGACTTACGCAAGCATCTCGAGCCTCGGTCATTACACAAGAAAAGACTTCTTCTTAGCTACTCGAAAATGGGGGAGAAACACTTTCGATTGTCACAAAGCGATCCCGACGGATGGAGAAATCATTGAAGTCACTCTAATTGCAACGTTAGGGTTTGTGGGTGTGACTGATCATATTCGTCTCCTAGTCAATAGTGCTTGCGATGGTGATATTTCAATTTACATCACCAACATCTGCAGAAGCACACGATGAGACGGGTCCCGATGTGTGACTATACGGACAACATTCCATAAATTGACATACGAAACAGACATTCTCATCGATCGGTCTCGTCAAGTTTCAAGCGACTTAGGAAACTTCCTTGCGACCTTCGCATGGCTTATATTCGTTTGGCCATTAGGGACATGATCGATCTTCAGATCGATACCGAGGTCCTGCTTTTGGCCGAAACAGAAGGGGGAAATTCCTATTCTCCCATCTCGTCACACGGAGTTAAGAGGCAAAATGCATCTATTTCTCCCCTCAAAAAGAGAAGTGCCGTTCATTGAAAGTTTACGAGGAGGCGTGTTGATGTGGCGTTTCTCCTTATGTGTTGTGATTTGTCTTGATGGGATTCGATCGAATTAACAATTTAATGAGACGTGCGATTAAGCCTTGAAGCTATCGCTCGATGATTTCGGACGAGTTTGGGAAATCTTTGTAAGGTAACTTCTAATTCTGAGTGAAAGCGGTTGGATGGTTGCTTTGAACTTTTGACAATGCGGGATTTCGAGCTAAAAAAAAAAAGTTTCGGTGAGCGATTTTGGTAGTCCGAAACTTCTTTCAAAACTTTTGAAAAGTCGGTCTCTTTTTCCACGCTAGAAATTTAAGTTTACCATATTAGAGATGGTTTCCCATTTATAAAACCGCAAACCAAACCGATTCCACTTTTAGCTATGGAGCGGACCTAATCTAGAGTAATATGACAATCCTCGTGGGACAATAAACCATGGGAATAATTGGTGACACAAAGATGAAGGTGGTGATGGATTTCCTAAATTCCTAAATTTGAAATCCTTTTCTGCCATAATTATATTTTTTTCCTCTCTCTAAAACAAAGCAAAAAAGAATAAAGAAGTAGAAGAAGCTTAAAACCCTTGAAGGTTGAATTTCGGGTAGAACCGAGCATTCACGGTATAAATTGGAAACCAAGCTAGTCAAGCCGATTCCTCGATGTTTCACTTAGGAGCCTAGTCGGTCCCCATTTGAACCGACTTAGAATTGGTTGGGACATGTAAGTTTAATTCGGTGCTTAGATTGAACAAGTTGTCAGATTTGATACTTGATTCTTAGGTTTTGTCCCACCTCCTCTCTCAAGTTTCTGTACAGTAGATCTTGCCCTCGTGATATTTTATAGATAATGGCATTTTCTGACAATAATAATTTCTTCAGTAACTAAATGTATAAAATGTGTTTTTCAAAATGGCAACGAATTCTTTCACAAATATTTTCCATGCCGTCATATTTAAGATGCTTTTGTGGTATGTTTATATATATACATATATATATTCATATTTACATATATTGAGGAAGTTATTATGCTTATGAAAAAAAATCTTCAATCTTCATTTGACTGCCATGCGAATCGAAAGCATATTATAGAATGTATTTGTTCGACTGGATATTTTCTTTTCCACGAATTAATTGCCTAAACATTCACCCATTAAATTTTGTGAAAATGATTGGTCGATGGAAAATCATTTACGATCAAAAGAAAATATGCACACTTCAAATTACAAATGCGTGTTCCATAACTTGAAAAAGGGTAAAATGTTTTCTTGAAATTTAATGTCCTTAAAAATATTTTTCTTTATCACAATTTTTTTTTTCGAAACGAACGTAGTCGTAGTTTGAAGTGCTCAGTGTTGTCAAACAAACCGATAACGGAGACTTATGGCAAGCAGCTTATGAGAAAGCTACGAACTTTAGGAGAATTAAATATCTCTTCTACCATTTGCGTGAAGGGCTTGCCGATTCTTTTATATTTTCTAATTTGGAACCTTTTAAGTGTTGGATAAGTTCCCCAACCCGCATTGTCAATCAACCTTTACCTAAAGATATTCAAAAGGACCCCCACGGATTATAGAATCATGGATGGATTTAGGATTCTTATTCTTCTTCTTCTCTTTCTTAACCAATAAGCATAGCATCACCTTGGCGACCAACTTTTGCGATGTTTAACCCGATGCATCATAGGAAGTACCCGGCACGCATGGTCCAAGTTCTTCAATTTTATCAATTTAATTTTGAACCTTTTTATGAGATCTCAATATAGTCATTCCGATCGATTTTTCGCATGGGAATTGCTGATGTACTACAGAGTTTAAGACTAAATTAGCATCCGCACAATAGATTTATATCACATTAGACAAAATTTCCGATTATTTCTGGTGCCGATCAAATGAGGGGCGAAAGGACAACTTCGACCCAAGAGGCCTTTGGCCATCTTTCTATTGAGCCTATATCAACATTCAGTCGTTTTAATGCCCACTTGACCGCAAGTTCATTGTCACTCAAAACGATCGCACATGATTTGGATTAGATCATTAAAGGTGCATTATAGTTCAAATTTGTCGAACGACACGAAGCCACCTCGAAAAGCCGGTGTCCATTTTCGTTCGAAAAAAAATGCTCATATTTAATCTCAATTCAAGAAAATATAATTAAAGAAAAAAATCGAGAAACTATTAATAATTATGATTCGATACATTCGAGCGGCAATTTAAATAAATTTCCCTTTTTTCACAAGCGCGCATCTCCACCGTCGATTATTTTCCTCTAAATATTCTCGTTCAAAATCGTCGATCATTTACTATTTTCTGTTTTTTTTCTTATATTGGGGAAAAGCGGGGGGATGGGGAGGGCCCCACAGAATTTCCCTTCAAAACTCGCGATCTCGCTACTGCGGTTGTCCTCCACGTAGTCAAATCTGGTTTCTCCCTTCAGACAGCACACTGAGCACACACCAGCACGACCACCTCTTCGCGTTTTATGTCCATGTTTTAGTTGATGCTGATGCTGTTGGTGGTCGTCGTCATCATCATCATCATCATCATCGAGTCGCGGTTGCATCACATTAAACACGCTCGCAGCCCGGTGATCGCAACCCGGAGGGAAATCGGGATGGCCCATTATAAATCGCGCTTCGAGAAAACCGTAAAGCAGGGGAGGAGAAAACCGTAAAAGTTAAAAAGAAAAAGAAGGGGAAAGAAAATCTGGAACTTGCATCAGTTCTCATCTGCTACTGCGGTCAGAGAGAGAGAGAGAGTGAGGGAGAGATCTCTCCCTATATAAATACGGGAGCTTTCCTCGTGGGCAGTGCACTTTCAAACCTGAACCGAAAAAAGCCCACGACTTTCCGTCGCTCATGCCAGAGAGAGAGAGGGTGAGAGGGAAAGCAAGCGAGCGAGAGAGTCTAGGCAAGAAAAATAAGAAGAACCACCACTCAGGACGCGATCACTGATCACACAGTGCAAATCAGAGAACCCAGAAAATCTCGAAACCCCCTTAGCGCAGAGATAAAGAAGAAAAAAGGGTGGGGGCGGGGGGAGAGAAGGGGGGGGGGGTTATAACGTAAGTGAATTCGACGGTACAGACCCTGCTGGTGTCGGCGGAGACGGCAGGTGCCTCGCCTGAGATCTCGCTGCGTGGCGGAATCATGGGCTCGAGCCCGGTGGTGGGTCCCGCCGGAGGCGGTGGCTGCGACAATGGGGACGGCCGCTGCTGCCACATGAGCATGAAGTGCTGGTGCAGGTGGAGGTGCGAACACCAGCACTACAGGGGTTACATGGGGTTGGTCTTTTTCTTGGGCTGCTTCGTCGCGTTGGGGTCGATCGCCACCCTCTACGCGTGGCTTGCCTTCACTCCGCCCTACGCCGTCGCCACCCGGGCGGCGTCCGGAGGTGGGTGCCAGGAGGACAATGAAGGGTCCTGGTCCATCGGCGTTTTCTACGGCGACTCTCCTTTTTCCCTCAAGCCCATTGAAGCTGTATAATCTCTCTCGCTCTCTCTCTCGCTCTCGCTCGCGCGCGCCTGTGTGTACTGTGTAATCATGACGCTGATATCTGCTTTCTACCAGTGTTTATTTTTTTTATTTTTTTTACTGTTGTCTCCAGTGCTTTAAGATGGTTCTTTGCAGGCAATTTCATTTCTTGTCTGTGTCTGCTCGAAGTGGAGTTTGAATTTTGCTGATGTTTCGAGTTTTTGCTTCGCTGTTTTTTGCTGTTTGATTTGTCACGCCACTAAAACAAGTACTCTAAATTGACTCTCTGTTGCTATCTCAACCGGCTAGCGTTTTCAGTTCTCTCTTTTCTTTTTGGGTTTTCCTTCTTTTTTTCTGGAGAAGATGAGAGTACTAATTCTAAACACCCATGAAACAATTCGTCGCTTTAGATTTTATTTTTATTTTAAATTTGATGCGATTTTTGGAACCTTTAACTTTTGCAGTGTATTTCCAGCACTCTTCATCTTTCGATTACTATGGGCATCGAGAAAACATGTCATTTTCATGGTATTTTTCCTTTTCTTTTCCCCCGGGTGTCAGTTGCCTTTGAGGTGAAACCAACTTTTCATCTAGCTCTGTTTCTGTCTGTTTTGTCTTCAATTCGTCTCCCAAATTTAAATTATGTCTTCATATGCAGTTCCACAATTTCTGCTTTTTCCTGGTCTGGCCATAAATAAAATTTTCATAGCGCGCAAAAGTTGTTATTCTTCTTTTCAAAGTTGTTTGAGCATTTCAATGCTGAAGATTTACTATGTTTCAAATCTGGCGCAGATGAATATATGGAGGGATGAGAGTACAGCATGGCCAGTGGCCAATCCGGTTGTGACCTGCGCTTCTACATCCGAAGCTGGCTTTCCCAGTAACTTCGTAGCTGATCCTTTTCTTTATGTGCAGGTAGTATCTGTTTTTCTTCCTTGTCTTTATTTTATGTACCTGCATACTGTATGTGAATGTCTATGTTGGTGGGCAGGTTTGACATGTATGTGTATGTGAATTGTGATTTACTCCGTGCAGATGTTATAACCTCATAGTCTCTCATTATAGCCTGCTGTATGCGTTAGGACCAGTCACTAGACTGTGCAATTCTATGAAGGCTGTTATTCAGTTTATGTTGCCTTCAGTCAAGTAATACAGCCAAATACATGCCCATACTGATTTCTTCGTTGTCTATTTAGTTTTATTTGCTGTTTGAAGTTGCAGTTAATTCTTTTTGATCAGGGCTAACTTCAGCCTACATAATCACAAGAGCTGCGTTACTTGAAAGCTTGTGGTCCCTTTTGCCAACTTTTTCTGGGGGAGAAGGGAGGGACTATTATAAAGTCAAACTTTCTGATGGTGTGACCACAGTTGGTTAATGTAGAACTACCTGATAAATAATCAATATTCTGTACATTGGAAAATGAAGTTCGTATAAAATTTGCAGAATTGGACTACCAGTATTTCAAAATAACATGCTGGTCTTCCTTTTGCTTCCTCCATAGCTGACTTTGGAAAATTTGAGGGTCATTCGCTTTGATGTTGGAGTTTACTGATTTCTTTTTTAATATAAATCTCTATAAATCAGGGTCCCCGATCTGCCCTCAAGTAGAATTTTTTTTCTCTCGCTGAATGAAAAGGCTAAATCTTGTTGTAAATTAGTATAGGTACAATTGTCAAATTCATGTCTAAGATATACCTATAACTTGTGAATGCATCATAGTTCGGTGGGTTTTTGCAGGGGACATGGGCAGATGTTGACGGTATTATCTCATAGTTCTGTTTTAGCTTCTATTGGATGTTGGGTTTCTATTTTACGAGAAACACTAGGCAATTCTGTTCTTTTGGAGAAATTCTTGTTTAGACTCAAAATAATTGGATCGAGTTGATCACAAATGTTAATTTTGTGGGACCAACATGTGAGGCCCACATGCGACTCACAAGCTCAACAATTCCAATGTGCCTGGGGCCAGGGAAGAAATTACCATTCTTTGGCCTGTGCTGCAAAGCCTAGTAACAATTCCTAGTAAAATTTAAAATGTTACTTTTTTCCCTTGATTTTGATTACTGCAGACAGAAAGCTGACTGTAGTTTTCAGTTGAAGAAGAGACCTCTAGACCCACGAAACATTTAGAATGGTAGAATGGGGACTTCGCATCAAGGCTTCAAGTTTGGTGCTAGACTGGAAATGTTTAATTAGTAAACAGTAGATTATATAGAGATTTGATAGGATTAAAGTAGGGCAGTGCAGATTCGTTGATGGACTCCTTTTACATGCGTCAATTTCCAGGTTGAGGATTTTTTTCAAACATAGACAGTAATTTTACGGGCAAACCCCCCAAATTCTCACAACTTATAGTGAAGTGACTGCGAGCCTTCTTTCTATGATAATTTGTTCCTGAAATCACATGCTCCTAACGATATGATGCTTTGGTGGAAGATGGTTCTTGAGTGAAGAAATACGTCGAGAGAATCAGGGTACTTGGCAGTCAAATTGAAATATGTTGAGAGAATTAGGGTACTGGGCAGTCATACTATGTACTGGTATTTTCATGTCTGTCTATTTGCATTAGGATCTATGTACTGAAGAACGATATGTTCAAGCTAACCATTGGAGTACTGGCCGTTCACTTCACCTAGAGTTTGACTTTGGATTTTTCTTCACCTTTTAAATATGTGTGACTTCTCTGGATGTCCTGCCAACAAATGCAAGTCAGCTGGCAATTTGATTTGATATTTTCTCTCAGCGAAAGTGCTAATTATTTTGAAGACTTAGATTATATGTCATGTAATCATGCTGTGTGCATTTTTAATGGTTGCCTATGACTCTCTGGCAAAAGTTTATTGAATTTACTTTCAATAAGTTTGCTGGGAATGATGCTGACCCAATGATTTAAGCTCTTTTGTAGTTAGTTTTCTGCATGTAGCTTTATCCGGATATGACAGATTGCCCATGCTGTATTTGAACTTGGCATGTATTGATTTTTCTTTTAGTTTATATGCTTGACTTGAGTTGTGCTTAATTCGAACCTAAACTTGCCTTTTGATTCAGGGTGATGCTATTTACCTATTTTTTGAGATGAAGAATTTAATCACCATGCAAGGTGATATAGCTGTTGCAAGAAGTGTTGATGAGGGAGCAACGTGGCAACAATTGGGTATCGCTTTGAATGAGGATTGGCACCTTTCTTATCCCTATGTTTTCAGTTATCATGGGCAGGTAAGATTCTGATTTCTTTTCATGTGGGATCACATCTTTGAAGTTGTGCTTTGTCCTTTTTAGTACTGTGGTGAGTTATAAATGGATTAAGGCATCAGCAAGGAATGACAGTGTAATCATTCTAATTTTTGCTTTGTCCTTCCTGCAGATATACATGATGCCTGAAAGCAGTGAGAAAGGAGAGCTTCGAGTTTACCGCGCCCTCGATTTTCCATTGCAATGGAAACTTGAAAAGGTCATAATGAAAAAGCCCATGGTGGATAGCTTCGTAATAAACCACAAAGGTAAGTTTTGGCTCTTTGGCTCAGACCACAGCAGTTTTGGCTCCAAAAAAAATGGGCAGCTGGAAATCTGGTATAGCGATTCGCCACTTGGTCCCTGGAAACCACACAAGAAGAATCCTGTTTATAATACCGACAGGAACGTCGGAGCTCGTAATGGAGGCAGGCCATTTATACATGATGGGATCCTCTATCGCGTGGGCCAAGACTGTGGAGAAACTTATGGACGACGAGTTCGAATTTTTAAGGTGGAAGTCCTCACGAAAGATGAGTTCAAAGAAGTTGAAGTCCCTCTCGGGTTTGTGGAGCCCAATAAGGGAAGAAATGCGTGGAATGGTGCTCGGCATCATCATCTTGATGTGCAGCAACTACCATCTGGTAACTGGATTGGAGTTATGGATGGAGATCGAGTACCATCTGGCAATATTGTCCGTAGGTTTATTCTTGGGTGTGCTTCAGTTGCAGCAGTTGCGGTTATAGTTGTTCTAATTGGTGTGCTCCTTGGAGCTGTGAAGTGCATTGTCCCTTTGAATTGGTCTAGCCATGGCTTGGGGAAAAAGAGCAATTCATTTTTGGCATGGGGCCGATCGAATATGCTTTCTTCGAAAGTGAGGCGATTCTGCAGCCGTTTAAATAGGGTGCCTCCGTTCCTCCGAGGTTGGGTGAAAGTCAACACGTGTGTTGGCAGATGCATTGTTGCTCTTATATTTGCAATTGGAGCAGTTCTAATGTGCACGGGCGTCAATTACATATATGGAGGAAATGGTGCCGAGGAAGCATATTTATGGAAGGGTCACTACTCTCAGTTCACCTTATTGACCATGACGTATGATGCTCGGATATGGAACTTGAAAATGTATGTAAAACATTATTCTAGATGTTCTTCAGTGAGGGAGATAGTCGTGGTGTGGAATAAGGGGGTACCTCCCGATCTGAGTGATTTCGATTCAGCGGTCCCAGTAAGAATCAGGGTCGAGGCGAGAAACTCACTGAATAATCGTTTTAGAATGGATCCTTTGATTAAGACCCGAGCTGTTCTGGAGCTAGATGATGATATCATGATGACATGCGATGATGTAGAGCGGGGTTTCAAGGTGTGGCGGGAACATCCAGACAGGATAGTTGGTTTTTATCCTCGTCTAATTGATGGAAACCCACTGAAATACCGTGCCGAAAAGTATGCACGGAAGCATAAGGGATACAATATGATTCTGACTGGGGCAGCTTTTATTGATAGTCAAGTTGCCTTCAGGAAATACTGGAGCCCACAAGCTATGCTTGGGAGAGAATTAGTGGACAAGTATTTTAACTGCGAAGATGTGCTTTTGAACTACTTGTATGCAAATGCCAGTTCATCAAGGACTGTCGAGTATGTGAAGCCGGCTTGGGCCATAGACACCTCGAAATTCTCTGGTGCCGCAATTAGCCGGAACACAAAAGTTCATTACCGCATAAGGAGCAATTGCCTGGCAAAGTTTTCGCAGATGTACGGGGGTTTGGCCAGGCGTAAGTGGGTGTTTGATGGAAGGAAGGATGGTTGGGATGTGTAGTGGAATTCGAAGCAGTGTATGAGAGGCAAAGTCATCTTATGAACTCTTTCTCGTGAAACCGCCAATTTTCGATCTCAATAGATACATTCTTCTCCTGCAAGTCAATACATTTGTACCCTTCTTCTTAGTGTGAATCTTGGTTAGTGGGGCTTTGGGTTGGCTTTGGGTCTTGGTCGGCAAATTGTACATTGATCTTGTCGTAGAAGGTTCTATCTTTGGAATTTTGCAGATGCAGAGTTTCCCCATTTTCCTTTGGTTCAAGTAAATCTGGTTTGGTTTCTTTTCTGTCTCTTTTGGATAATGTATCATGCGATGGAAATGAAGAATTTACTTGAAGATACTCTTTTAGCACTCCCCCAATCCCGTACTTTGTCAACTTTTTTTTTTTTGCTCTTTCTTTTCGGCTGTTCTCGAGAGACATGTTCCAACTTTTGAAGTTTCTCATGTCATTGTCATGTTGACCGTGCATGGACCCATCTCCTCCTTAGATTGCATGGATGTTTCCTAGTCCACTAACCTGAGGGTTTTGAAAATGAGAAGCAAAACGGTGAATATAAAATTCTGCTGTCTCGCATTTGTTTCCTATGCACACGACATTACTCACTTTCCTTTGTGCAGCAATTCGATGCGGCGTACGCATCTGGTGTCGTGTTCCCGTCTTTATCGACTTTGGGTTATGATCCATTGGACCATGTTTTTCAAGGCGTCGCTAGGAACGTTAGCAAATAGTTTTTCATGCTGTCGTTGTCATCACTGCATTTTAGGGGTGGACCACGGGACTTCAGCTTCAGTGGATCAATTTTTGGCGGAGTGCGAGGGGTCGTGCATTATATCAATATTCGCATGTCATCGAAGCACTAGCGCAGGGTAAAGAAGGGTCACTCATAGTGTCGATCAGATTAGGATTGCAAGTTGCCCACATAACCATTGTAAATTTGTTCTTCCTTATCTGCATCGCCACGTCGCGACTCTGTAGACTCTATCTGAGCAGGCGATTTAGATTAACTTGTTGGTTGTTTGGATAAGAGCATCGATCCTCTCTATTTTATGACTTCTTTATCAAGTACGACGTCTTGTGGCCTACTTGACATATAAAATTGATAGAACTTTAGCACAATAAGCCCATATAAAGAAAGTCCAAACAAATTATATGAGAACTATTGCATGTTATACAGTAGTTTTTTTGCCAATTTGATCATTATAGCATAATTAGGGAGGCAAAGCTTAGAACGAGCTCTTGCTCGGTTCGACTTTGACAACATATGTTGTATGACCGGACAGGCGATGCTGCACGTTTTAACCAATACCATTTGTCGAAGGGACCAAATCAGATCGTACCCAGCATCATTGAAAGAACCAAATGCAATTGCTGGATGTACAACTTCTGCTCATGAATGGCATGTATTAGTAATGATGCGGAATTCATTACTCAAGGCAAATGCAATTGCATCAAAGTGCATTATACGGGTGCATTTGGTTCACTTTCGGGAAATGCAAAGTCATTTCCATAAAGCTCTTTGGCTCAAGTGTTTTTTTGCTTAATGCAAATAGCATTTGGTTGGGGATTTTTGGTGTAGTTTTTTGCAAAATAACTTGAAATTAGAAGAAAATAGAAAAGGAAAATAAAAGGCACTGTTCATCTTCTTTGTTGAAGAGAAGTATGTGAGATTGATTGCGGCATCACTTTCCCATCCACCATTTTTCTGCATATCCTTAATCCGAAAGCCCCAGTCTGTCAAAGCCTTAACTCTCTCGCATTGATTACTATGAATACCTAAGACTGATCGGACCATACATAACGATGGATCGCCAAGGTCACGCAACCTTGAGGCCACTGAGGTTGGGCGACTCCAAGCTAGGCAGCACCGAGGTCGCGCGACCTTGGTGACTACTGTCAAAGGGTTGTACAAGAAACATAACGATGGGTTGACCCTCCACCTACCCGACTTTGACGTCAACCCTCGACTTGTAGGATCTTGATCTCGGCAGCCAGCGATCTCGGTAGCCGGCGAGCTCAAAAATGATGGGTTATAGAAGATAGAAAGACAAGGTTGAAGAAGGTGAACGGTATTTTTTTCGGCAAAAATGGAACACAAAATTACTAGTGAATTGAGACAGAAGAAAAGTCATTAAACCCCTATAATAGCATTCCGAATATGCTGAAATCTCAAAGCAAGTCCTTACTTGCCTTGGGCTTTCAGCTTTTCCAAGGCTGACATTTGGCTAATAGAGTCCCAAAAACACTTATCAAACACTCAATTTCCCAGCTCAAAACTCCTTGGAAAAGCTGAAACAAACGGAGCCGTAGTGCCCGGACAGTTCCTGTAGTTGCTCTAGCTGAAAGTCTTTAAATCTTCTTAAACCAGAAAATCGCCGAATCCAACAAGATATGAAATTGTATCTAACACGATGACATTTTCCATTACAGCCTAAGCCTCCCAAGAAAAAAACCCATTGCAAGATTGTAATTCATGTTTATCAATTGTGAGGCCTTTGCCAGTCCCTAAGGAACAAAAAAACGTTCACGAGGAGGAATTTTCTAGAGGTGTTCTATATAATCATATATAGAACTACAGCCCACAGGACAGGAGTAGCATCATTGCTGTCATTCTTGGCTGGCCTCTTTGAAGGCAAGAGGTTCATACCATTCAGGACCGAACCCTGCAGCTTTCCTCGCATCCTCGTTGAAAGGCGGTTTCAATGGTCCCCTGAAGTGATTCCTCACTATCTCGTGAAACTTCTGAACGACTTTGGCATCCTCCTCGTTTCCCATTTTCTCTTCTCTTACCTCAATCTCTCCGATAGGTGAATTGTGCAACCTCAAACACAGAAACTTGAACCATCTAACTCCAGCAGCACAGTGTGTGATTTCTTCAGGATAAAGGACATTTTCCAGCAAATCAGCTGTTTTATCATCACCTCCACTGCGGAAACGTGATATTGTGGTTGGTAGGACATCAATTCCTCTAGCCTGATTCCAGACCAATCTCATCAGAAGGAAGTAAGCGTACATAAAATAAATGAGAACTTCAGATATTAAATAAGAAACCATAGATATGGCAGATAAATGCCCTTTTACGAACTTCTCAATTATTCTCAGCACAACTATGGTTAGAGTGCCAATTTCCAGACTAATGTGCCAAGATCTGTGATTATTTCCAGTTTTCGAGACAGAAACAAATGAGCCCAGGGAAAGAAGAGGAAAAAATAATTGACATAATTTCCAAAAGAGTAGACATTTTGATTAGGGTGACCCCCAGATTCCAATTCTTAACCCATTTCAGATGTTGTTTATGGAAAAGTTGCACCCATTGAGATTCAAACCTTGGCCTTTGACCCACTTGACTAAGAATAGTTTTTGTGTTCAAAAGACTACTTTTATCTTCTGTACTTATAAAACCCAAAAAAGAAAGAAAGAAAATTCGGCCGTGTAGGAGTTTTTGTCTTAGCCCAGAAACCCAAAAAACCTAACAGGATAGAATATTAGAGCCCTGGTTCGACTAGACAAGCCCCTTGAACCCTTTTCAATTAACTTCGAGCAGGTCTGAACTGTTGGGCTTCGATTGCTCAGATCTGGATTAGCCTAAATCAACATTTTACAACATAAAGATATTCTTACAAATTAAAGAAATAATAGATAATAAGATCAGCCCCTATTTCGAATACCGTCCAAGATCTATGCAAAATTGACTATTTGCATCACCTACCATAACTTCAGAGTCTTTCGTTATTGTGGCATATAGCTGCAGTGCTGCTACTGAGACAGTTTATATTACAATTGAAAAACATAATCAACTCCAGAGCCTGATGGCAAAAGTAGCAATAGACTCCACAACAGAAAGAATATTACCATCTTAGAATTAAATATAAACATTCAAACATCCTTTTCGCTTCTTCCGATGTATGGAAGTTCATGAATGTCTGCCACTCTCGATGTGGGATTGTACTAAAATAATTGTTATTTCATTCAAACAGAAAACACAATTGATCATCTAAATGTGGACATCTGACGTAAGTTATTCTCTGTGCATCCATTAAGCATAGAAAAGGGGCTAGACGGATGCTCAAAGGAAGGGAAGCCAAAAACACACCTCATGGACACAATGCTCAATGGCTAGACGGGCCAACAGATCCTTGGAAGTAGCAGTGGCAGAATCCCAAAGGCCATCATGGGCAGGCAATGCACCATAAAAGGAACCCAATTCCTCCAGCCTAGATGCAAGGAGGGTGAAGTGTCGACCTTCATCTTGGGCCACCTTCACGAAATCAGTGAAGAACTCTCTTGGCATTGAATCTTGCTTACCGAAGCGAGCAATTATATCCTTTACAAATGAAACTAGAGTTAATAGTGCTATCCAAGGTCAAAAGAAAAATAGTAGGTCCATTTTTTGGAGGTTGTTACATAACTATGGTATATTAGACTTCCATCTCGAGCATCGAATGATTCCTAGAATAAGGTTGCCTAGGGTGCAGGAAACAAGAAGAGAAATATGATAAACTCATAAGTCATGAACTTGACCAACGTTTTTTAGGCAAATAACACTTCCAAAGAAGATAGTGGTTACACTGCCAAAAGAAGGAAATCATTCGCCAGCTCACTGACATACTAGGAAAATCAGGCCCCTCTTCTCGTAAGGAACTCTGCAATTCCTTCCCTTACCCAATGAACTGAATTAATCCAGTCCCGACCGCACATTATCTCGAGAAGAAAATGTCGCGGATGATCATAGAACTTTGTGACTGGAGGCAAGCCTACTCATTGACCCATGATTCTTGACTAGCCCAGCACTCACCTCATAGTTCCCAAGTCTTCATGGGGCAGCACAACACTAAGCAAGAGTGAGGTCCCTTAAATCTAACGTAGACACAAAGCAGTTTTCATTTCTTTAATGATGAGGAACAGGTGCTAAAAACGGGTGTCGAAAGGGAAAAGGAAAAAAGAAGAGACAAATACCCAGGCCAAATCAATAGCCCAGCTCTCGGTGTGCACCAAACTGTGCACGATGGCCTGCCTGCTCTGCAAGCTGCCCGCTTTCCCAAGCTTGGGCATGAGACCGGGCGACACAAGCTTAACCTGCACATCCCACGTAAGTCCATTTCCCGCTCAGACATTTCATCGAAACGATATCACGCAATGCTCATAAAACAAGGAAAAAGAAAAGAAAGGGTGCCGCCGGAGGACGGAGGGAGCAGAAATTGAGAGCAACTACATGGGCGAGCCGGGCGGGGCGGTCCGGCACGGGGAGGTCGACGGAAGGGTCGTAGGGTCGGGGGATGGCGCCTCGGAGCCACCGGGTCGCGACCGATTCGCCGAGCCGGGCCTTGTCGAAGGGGTCGGGCGTGTTCAGGACTCTCAGTGCGGCCTCCACCAAGGTCTCTGCTTCTGCTTCTGCTCCACCTCCTCCTCCTCCCTCCTCCCCTGGCCTCATCGCGTCTCGTCTCCAATTGCTGCTCGTTTGTCTACTCTCGGCAGTAACGGCAGCGCCGCTCCGCTCCTCAGGTTCTCCAACTATAAACAATTGCGTATTCCCGAAGGGGAATGCATACTCCTGTCTGCATTCGGCAATTGTCCGGTGAGTTTGCGACATCCGATGAGGAATTAGTTATCGAATATCTCGTTATTTCAAAATATTAAGACAAATCATGTTTTCTCGTTTATATAAATAAACCACGTCTTCTCTAAAGATTCTTCTAAGGTCGAGAGTAATGTATGACTCTAATTTAGAAGATACTCATCATTTCCCTTGCAACGAGTGCTTAATATTTGTACTCTCCGCTCTGTTTTGCTTTTCAAAAAGGATTTCTACTTATTTCATTCGATATTGTAAGTGTTGTTACAACAACAAAAAAGCACTTATTTTCATGCGTTTTGATGCTGTATATTAGCAATGGGTTAGGAATTCTAACACTTTTCTAACCCTTTTTACTATTTTCTCTCAATACATCAATATATATAAATTCCGCGTCCATTGTATTTGTGTTATCACGAATATTTTACTTTGAGTATATATTTCGAGTATTTTAAGACTTACATAGCGCCATTTGTGGAAGGTAATTTAAGAAATATATAAGTAAAACCGATGATTCTTGCTCTTAGATGACCGGGCATATTAAATATTTAGATTCGGTTGCGTTGTTTTCTATTTTAGTTACCCAAGTTCCAAATCTTTGATATCTTTTTTTTAATCTATTAATCCATTTTGAATTTCCATTTGACAGATAAACATCTAGATTGGTTAGCATGGTGAAAAAAACGTAACTCCGTTTCCGGATGGTCCGCTAAATATATAAAAATGACATAAACATTCCTAACGAATTTCAAAGAAAAGCGAATTCGAGACAAAAAAAAAAAAAAACACAACTAGTAGGAGGGAAAATTTTTTTAAGGACTAAATTGAACAAAAAAGTCTGAGTGGGGGCAAATGTATAATAAATCATTTTTCACTCTCGTCCGATGAAGGAGCGACACTATATGCTTCCTCTCTCTCTCTCTCTCGCTATCGAAGACGAGGCAGACCCGAGTTCTGTTTCTCTGAATTCCTGTCACAAACGCGACATGAGCCAAGCGGCGATCTCGAGGCCCGACTCGACTCACCACCGCCTCCACGAGTTCGCTCGGAACGCTCTCATCAAGATCTTCGTCCATCCCTACGCGACGGTACCCTTCTGTCACGGTATCCGCTGTTGTGTGTGTCCGCGACCGCGCCCTTCTTTCAAAATTGACTTTCTCTCTCGTTTGCCTTTCTGATGGGGTTTCAAGGTGTGCGAGCTGTATTGCGGAAGTGGGCTCGAGGCGGAGAGGTGGGAAGAAGCTCAGATTGGTCATTACATTGGAATTGGTAATAATCGCCCGTGCTCGTTCGTTCTCTTATCGCCGGGGAAACTTGCCTTACGTGGGTGAATTTGATTTTTCTGCAACTTTAAGTGTCGTTGAGTAACTTGAATTTTGTAGATGTCACCTCGTCTGGAATAAGCGAAAAGAGAGAAGCTTGGGAGAGCTTGAGGAAAGCTTACACAACGGACTTCTACGAGCTCGACCCTTGCACGGTGAGCTTCCTCTCGTTTCTCTCGTTTCCCATTGCAGGAAAAACTGTTTTTTTTTTATTAGATGGTTCTGTTCGCGTGCTTATTATGCTTGGAGTGGCAGCTTACTCCTGCAACAACTTTCTCCTCAACTAGCTTTATGAGTAGATGGATTTTGTGAAGAGACCACTATGATCATAACCATCATTTGGGTGTCTCCGTTTCATGATCTCGTACTGGTGTGTGTGCCTATTATCACTGATTTTTTCAGGTTGTTATCTGTTTTGGTAGGAAGATCTGGAAGTGCATCTGCAGGAGAAGACAAACCAAGCGGATTTAGTTTGCTGCTTGCAGCATTTGCAGGTTGAAAGTTACCTTTGGCACCTCTTAGTTAGATGCTGACTTTGGTTGCGTTCTGATTTCCAGCCTGTCTCTCTCTCTTTTTACGTGGAATAAGTGGTCAAGTGAAAATTGCTTCTGCAGCTATGTTTTGAGAGCGAGGACAAAGCGATGAAACTGTTGCATAATGTATCATCTCTGCTGAAACCAGGGGGTTATTTTTTCGGTATAACTCCTGACTCATCCACCATATGGTATGCTATAGGGATTGTTGGAGATTCTTGTTTTGAGTTGCTTCCTGCGCCCACTGTACTTTGCGCCATTTCTTTAACCCCACTTTAGCATTGTTTTATGTTCTTTCTATCAATGGTACTTTGTGTTACTTGTTGACATGTAATGTTGAAATTTTCGTTATATAGTTTTGTTGGCTAGATTAGTTTTGATTTCCCAAAAAAAATGTCATTTGTTAGATATAGTTGAAGAAGTAAATTATTGTACTGTTATGCAGATTTTGTGTAACATCTGGCTAACATAGTATGGGGGAATTTCTTCCTCTTGAGAAGTGGAATGCTCATTATACGGGCCTATAGATATATAGATATATGCCCTATTTTTTATTGGTTGTCGATCTTTTTCCCTTATTCACTGAGCTTTTACAAAAGATTCTTGTGATAATCGAACTATACTCGAGTGCCAAATTGGCAAGCTACTTTGGTTGGCTAAGATTTTGTATTTAAGTGGGTCTAAGCCTTCTTGGATCTCCACTCATCGTAGAATTGTTTGATCCATTCATTGGTCACTCAACCTTCTTATAGACTATTTGACCATTTTCCTAGTTTGTAAGAAGGGGAATTTAAACAATACAAATAAAAAGCACTAGACAGCTTCTCTTCCGTCTCAGTGCCTTGCACTGCTACACTATTCTGCCTCATCCCTTTATTCACTTAAAATGGTCTTCAGGAAACACAGTTAGTTCTTTTGGGAGGAATTCATGTTTGCCTCTGTGTTTACCAACATTCAGTAAGATTGTGAATTCTTAAGTTCTTAGCCAAATTATAACAAGTTCACCTCAGCTTTCAGATAAACCAGCATGTTTTAGAAGGAAACATTTAATTGCCCTCATGCTTCATGCTAATGTTATCTAGTTTATGGAGATGAATCTTCCTTCTCATTTTGCCTTATGAGTTGTAAAAGTATTGTCTTAATCATGATATGTTGAGTGGTCTGAGACTTCAAAGTTTATGCATATTAAAGTTTGAGATTTACCTGGTAGACGAGGCAGTGATTTCTTTATAATGGTTACACTTCATCTAAGGTTCATGCCTATGTTATCTTCACTGCCACTATTAAGCGCCATGCTCTTATCTTGAAGTGACATTTCTGTCAGCTGATGTAACCAATATGAATATGCTGCATCATAGTCCTCTGTACAATCACAAAAGGATTTGTTGCCTTTTTTTTATATTGCATGTGAAATATAAGCGAAATATACAGGGCAAAATATCAGAAGAATGTTGAAGCATACCACAACAGAAGTGGTAGTATGAAGCCTGGCATTGTTCCTAATTACGTTCGGTCTGAGAGCTACATGATCACCTTTGAAGTAGAGGAAGAGAAGTATGTACGAGTCTCTGATGGTTGCCATGTTGACTATTACATGCCGTGGAGCTTATACTGGGATAATTTGATGTACTGCCCGTTTCCAGGTTTCCATCATTTGGGAAAAGGTACCAGCTTAAACTAGCTGGTGATGTGCCTGCTGAAACTTGCTGCTTGGTTCACTTTCCAAGCTTGATAAGGTAAAGATAATTGGCCATGATGTGAGGTTCTCCATTTTATCTTCAGGACATCACCGGAACTCCTGGTCTTTCGGACATTCTAAGTGTTCATTATGTCAATTATTTGTTTTGAGTTGGAATGAGGTGCTTATAAATAGACTATTACTGACTTTTGGCCATCTTGAGTGCTTGCATGATAATGATGTCAAAAAAAGCTTCTCTTTTTAATTCTTAGTTTGAATAATTGTAGCTGGCACTTGTGCGATGTTTTTTTTTTTTTTTTTTTAATATTGTTGGTAAGAATCTATGGATGTTTCTAAGGCATTTTCATCAGATTGGCTAGGGAAGCTGGTCTGGAGTATGTGGAGATTCAAAACCTGACAGAGTTTTATGATGATAACAAGTACGACCTTTTTGTGATTGTCTGGGTGAAGACATATTATGTTTTCTTGAGCAGCTACTTTTGAATAAATCCTGATATTCTATTGTTTTACGCATGGCTACAAGAGCAATCTTTGCAGGGATGCTAATGGGTTATGGTGCAAGCATTGTGGATCCTAGAGGGAGGCTTCTACCTCGCTCATATGACATGCTAGGTGAACTGCAATCTCCTTTCATCATAGTGCCAATTCCATTCATCAATACTTTTTTTCCCCTTTTAATTTGGACTATGAAGTTCATAGAAAACAAACCCTAACAAAATCAGACTCTGAGATGGCTGATAGGGGTCCTGTTGGTGTGCCCATTCATTTCATATGTGCCAATTTGCATTTTTGTGGATACTGTTTATCAAGTATTGCGAATTTTTGGGACTGTCCATCCACATTTTCCATTGTTAGCTATGCGTGGATACACAACGTATTTCCATACATAAATGCATACACATACACAGCCAACTCTAAAGCAGCATTCCATTTGTCCACCCAAAATGCTGGCATAGCATAAATGGCTCCAGTGTGGGAGGGTGACTAGCAAGTTTGCATGTCTCAACCCCATGCTTGCATTTTCAACAGTAAGATCTAGAAGCTGGGTCCAGAGTAGAACATCAGGATATGGAAATTGTACTTCTGAGAAGAATTACTTGCTCTCTTCTGTTGATATAAACAACAACAGGGTCGGTAATACCCGTAGTTGTTTAGAGTTTTTGTCTGTAGCCATATCATCTGTTGTCCAACAGAGTCTTCTACGTTCAAGTGATTGAGCAAAGCGATGATTTGAATAAGACAGATATTGAACTGAGCAAAATGCATCCAGTAAGTTAAAGTGCATTTGCTTTCTGCAGGTTTATACACTACGTTTATCTTTCAAAAGCCCGATCCAGATGCTGCGCCCCCACTTACAACCCCATTATTGGTCGATAGAAATCACCATGAAGAGGAGGCAAGTTTTTTTAATTCTATGTAAGAATATCTAACTCAAGCTATCAACGGGGACCAATCCTTATGCAAGGACTGCAATTGCTTGAAAGATGAAAGGAAAAGAAAATATGCCTCACCTAGCTGCATTGCAAAAGTAATACGTGGTTCATTTTTTTTTTGGCTCTCTCCTGGAGGTAATCTACCACAGAACCCTTTCTCATTTTGCTTCGTAAGAAAATATGACTACCGTTGAGACCCTAACTCACAACTGAGGAAAAACTTCAAGCTCTCAAACTATTTTAAGGTAGAGAAGACGCCATCTTTACCTTAGCCCAGCAGTCATTTTGGTGCGTGGGCCGTACAATGTGACTCAGTAACAAATGATCCAAATTCGGACTTCCCATTACCAGCCATTCTCATGAGCTTGTTTTTATTTTACTCCTTGACCTTACATGGGGATCAAGAATTGATTATGCCTTTTTACTGATGGATGCTCTGCACGAGTCTTGAAAGCAATCCGTTGAGCTTCTCTTGAGCACCTAACATAACTATGAAAAGACAAACTCCTGAATAGAAGACCTCATAAATTTTGCTGTCATTTTCTGATCCATATTTGTACGCCAAATACACTCGTGGGTACTAATTTCAGCCATTTCCACCGACAGCCAACTATGATTTCTCTCTTTTTATTAGGAAGACCAAAACAAAGGACAACTTAGATTCTTTCATCCTATTCTTCTCACCTGTCTTTGGATGAGTGGCATCAATGAGTGCTGTCAGCTTGAGGTTGAGGAGTGTGGAAACAATATCTGGTTACTCAAACTTATGTTCTGTTCCAGTAATAATGTGAATTCATTGTTCTGTTGCATGATTTTGCTTTGATGTTTCAGAGAGAGTGGACTGACTGGAGAGAGGAAGAAACCATTGTTCCTTCAGAGCCGCCTGCTGGACTCGGCAAAATAACGGAGCAAAAAGGAATATTAGGTCCAGGCCCTGCAGAGTTACGTTTTCCGGAAGCAATTTAACGTGATGAACTGTGGAGGGAGAAGTTAATGTTCGAAGTAGAAGCTTGTAGATAAAACCTTCCATATTTTAGTGACTTCGTCATGTATCTTGAATGAGGTTGATTACTAGTTAAACTTCTATCCGGTTGTGCGGTGCTATGTAAGGCAAACCCATCTTTGGTGACCTAACGGAGAGAAATATTAAATCTTATAGATTCGACTGATCAAATATGAGTCGGGCATCAGCTTTTACTGTACATTTATAAATTTATTCATATCTTCTTTCATGAAAGTTAAGAAAAAAAAGGTGATTAGTGTCAAACCATCAGGTGCGCATTCTACTTGGAGGATTATAGGCATGATTCCCTACTTAAGATGCTAGCAACTGTGAGTTTCGAATTTTTGATATCGATGATGAAGGATAAACTCTTAACCAACACAATTATCCATCGTTAAATTGGGCATATATATATATTTTTTTGGTACTCTTCTCAAGTGGAAAAACATCGTGTCAAGTGGAAAATTACTCTTATAAGTGTGACATTTGACTTTCCTTTTTTCCTCTTACATTCTTGTTTGCATCAAGAGCTCCAGCAGACTGCAGCAATGACTAGCCCGAGATTGCGAGTGGCACGATTAGTATATCAATCCAATCCCATGGCAGAGAGGGCACTCTTAAGATTCTGCTCCAGATGTGGTATGGAGGGAGACGGGGATGGAAGGAGCATAGAATGAATTCATCTCAAAGCTTGGGAACGATTCCACATGGATGACGTCCAATTCAAGCAAATGACACTTTGGTGAGTGTAGAGGGACAATAGTATTAAAGAGATAGTGAACGTCGAAGGTGGCAAGAGAGAAGGACAAAAAGTCCTCACCATCATCTCACAAAAGCATGGGCTTGCAGATAAGCCAGGATCGAGTATCGGTTACTATAGGCCTAAAAATGTGTTCCCCTCTCTCTATTTGTGACATTAGATTACACGAAAAGCTCGAAAGGAGCAGTGGGAACAGATCCGCGTTAAGAAAAGGGGGCGATCCTAATCGTCAAGCTCAATGATCTTGACCACAGAGGCATCGCCAACTTTTTGGCAGACAACTACACGATCGTGAGCCTTTATAAGACCTGATGCCTTCCCATGGTCCAGAGCCACCTTCAAGATTGATTCATTCGTGGCACTTGTAGACTCGGCCTACAGAAAGATGGAAGCGTTATTGGCTACATTCTCTAGATGGTTCGACTGGATCGAAGACATGCAATCGTTTATGCACCTAGACAAATGAGAAAGGGCCTGGAGTGGCTTCATAACACAGTTTACTGGCAGGAGATACTAAACTGGTAAAAGACTTGGAAACTTACAGGATGTCGAGGATCGGCGAGCATGGGAAATAGGCCTCGGACAACAAGAGATTGCCTTGCCTGCACAATATGATCGTAAAGGTATTTGCAAGGAAAGGAATGTTAAGAGTCTCGTTCAAACAAAATGTAAGATACGACATAAAGATGCCTGCAAAACAAGTTAGAATACATTTTAAAACAGGGTCTTCTGTTGCTTACACAAGCGACGAGCTTGAGGATTAGAGCCTCTGTTTTAAAGCACATCCGTTTCCCTGATGTTCTTAAATCGGCACATCACCATGGGAAAAATTTTCGAGGATGACTATAAAAACTGACGCACGCAACAACTTAAAGGCAACCAAATAATGCTATAACCATCCTCCGTTTTGCAAAATTTTCTAGAATAGAGTCAACAAGTCAACGTTTATGAGACTAAAGTGGGGAGGAGACAAGAAGCGTAGTGTCTGGTTGCTTTCAGTGGTGTGAATGCCCACTTGACAAATTTTAGGGAAACAGAAATTCCATAAAGCAGGCTCATAAATTTATTGAGTTAGAGACTGTGGTCCCTACCTCGAAGGCACCACTAAAAGTCCATCGCAGTTGATTGGTCTTGAGCCGAGGAACGACCACAGAGATCACTGGCATTGTAGGCCTATACTTTGCGAGTAGCCTATAAAACACCAAAAGATAAAAAGCGCATGTTATGCTCATGGAATATCTCATCGACTTGAAGCTGCTGTCTATGAAAATCTGACAAAAAGTTATCTAGACAGGACTAGGAAATAGCTACAAGCATACATAAGTTAAAAGTGTCAGAAAAATTAACCTCGCAGCTCTTCCTGAAGAAGTGAAGCATATAATTACTGAAGCCTTCACCTTGATGGCAGCACGCACCTACACCATATCAGGAATATACTAAAGACGTTTTGTGCATTGTATAAACTACTTCAAGAACAATAACTAGTAAGCATTCAAATATGGGAGAGCTCTCAGAGATTGATAGGCAAAAGAATAAAACAAAAGAACTCAGAGGATAGCAGGACATACTGCAGAAGAAGCAATGGATTCCAAGTGGCTCATTGGCTCTCCCACATATTTGACAGCCCTCTTGAAATACAAATCTTGATTGTAGACTTTCTCTGCCTACAGCATCAAACAGACAAAGTGAAGAAACCATGTCAATAGTTCTGGCAAGTACAAAGTGGCCTAGGTTTGGTAGCATGATAGAGGTGGCGTGATGATTGGCCCCAGAATTATTCTCAGGGTTCAGTGCATGAACAAGGCTTGGAATTAAACAATTTAATGAGGATTTTCGCCTTTCATACCCCAGGTAGACCCATTACACCACCCATTTACCGAAGTAACTTAAGAGAATAACTTAATCAATGCATCTGGATATGCTTAGTGATATTTATCAATGGCTATACCATCAGTATGATGTGCACACTTGGGGCCCCAGATGATTGCACGCTCCGATACATAAATCACCAGGGACGACCAAAAAGTTCACTCTGTAGGATGGCTAGGATATGCAGACCAACAAAGAAGCCATTGTTGAAAGATTAGAAATTTCTTTGCTTTTACAGATTCGCAAAACTTCTAAATATCAATTGTCCGAATTACCTCAGAAGCATAGACAGTTATTATAGATTGGATAAATTGATATAACTCTGGTATTCCAAATGAGAACTATAAGAAGAGAGGAGTGTTTGAATAGTTTTGAATGACTTTGCCATGCGAATGATCAACTTCGCTGCTCCAATTGAATGGGTAACTGACCTCAGCACAGATCTTTCCAACAATTGAAATGGTCTGGACAGGGTATAATCCTCGCAGTGTCTCCGCACCGAGAAGAATAGCATCACTTCCTGAAACAGCAAAGAAATAATCAGAGAAAATAAGAGTGACAATATAAATGCTGTACAATTTTACTTTCGTAAAGAAAACAGAAGAGCAGAGGAAGAAAGAGTGCTTAAGCCACAACCGTACAAATGTTCATAAAATTTGGTTAAGTCATAAAAATCTGGCAGCAGTTTTTAGAAGCAATGATTCTAAATTAGAAACCAGAAATTACCATCCAAAATGGCATTGGCAACATCAGTTGCTTCAGCACGGGTAGGCCTCAGGTTATCAGTCATGCTGTCAACAACACGAGTGACAACTGCTGGCTTCCCAGCCATGTTACACTTGTAAACAGCGGCCTTCTGAAAGAGAAATACCTGGATCATTGTAAAAACTGTTAGTAGATTTATGGACAATGTGCATTAAAAAGAATCCACTATTCAATTCCATCAAATAGTCCAAGCATGCTAAAAGAGGAAGAGTAATCACCTTCTCTGGCGGTAGATCAATCCCCAAATTTCCACGAGATACTATGATGCCATCAGCTTCTTGGAGGATCTCATCAAAGTTATTTAGACCCTGTGTTATCAGGTGAAGTCGAGTTATGCACAATTAGACAAACAAATGTTCTACAAAATCCCTATTGGGCCAAGTAATTATGGGGCAAGCATATGATTTATGATGAAAAGGAGGGTAAGTAACTCAGTTAGTCACCTCAACATTCTCTATCTTGGCAAAAATCTGAGTCTGATGGAGCTCACCCAATTTAGACAGGAACTCACGAGCCTGCAGGACAACATCAGCAATCAAGGTATTTTGAGATTAACACAGGTGTAATGATGATACTGGTGGAAAATAACCAAAGAACAAATCCCTAGCCAGTATGATAAGTACATTACACAGTAAGTAATTTCATCAATCATAAGGTTGACAAAAGTGAAGTCTGTCTAGATCAGCTTCCAAGTAGAAGAGTCCTTACATGACGAATATCTTCAGCATGTCGAGTATATGAAAGTGAGAGAAAGTCTATGTTATTCCGGACACCCCATGTGCTAATGACCTGAAATTTTTCAATGAGAAACCAGCCAAGCAATATCACAAGACACTAAAAGCAATCCCATGAAGACATCCACTTGGTTGGCCCCAAATAAAGCATCGGGTTAAACTATACCTTCTCTAAATATGGGGCAACCAGGGATGGTGCAGGGGAGGAGGAGAGGAGTATGAAGCCAAAAAATAGACAGATAAATAACATGAAGTACAAATGATAAATCCTGACGCAAGTGAGAATGGTCACTAACATGCACATCTCTCTTTAAGAGCACGAGGAAGAGAAATGCAACATTGAAAACTATATACATAGGCATGGGATGATTGTCAGAGAAGTTGAATAAATGCAGAAAAGCAACTGCCTATTTTCCTGAAATGCATGACAAGTACGGATTACCATTTTTTTTTTTTTGGTAAAGACTGATTACCATTTATTGTTCACCAAAAAATTCATTTTGCTCCAAGTAGTGTTGGCAGTACACTCAAAAGATGACATTGATCTTCTAAGTTGAACAAAAACAATTTACCTCCTTATCATTGTCAGTAAGTGTAGGCAAATCTATACGAATTTGAGAGACATGGAGAGTGTACATAGACCCTGCCAACACGGCAGAGTTCTTTATGAGGCAAACCACGTCTTCACCCTTGACTTCTGTGACCTGTGGGATAAGATAAAAAAATTTATGTAAGCAATAACAGTCAAATTAATTAAGGTGAGACAAAAAGCGAGATCTGGAAAAGAGGTAAGGTGAGACCCCTAATTGTTAAGTAAGTCATAATATATCGATGAACTGGGAAAATGAAATTATTTTAAGCCACAAGAAAGCACTACACTCAAGCACCACTTTACCTCCAACCACACAGAAGTAGTTTCACTTCCGGTGAATAGATACTGGCCAATAAATATAGTGTCTCCCTTCTTCACTGCCTGAAATGATCAACTTCAGTTTAGCATGGTGATAACAAATAAAAGTACCTTTACCAGGAGTCAACAGTAGATATAATGAGAAAATCAGGTGTAGCATGTTTATCTATGGGCATACCAGTAAGCTCTCTTTATTCAATGGGATGAAAGCACTTAATGTAAAAATAAAATAAAAGCACCATCACTTTCACTTATAAAGATATACAGCAACAAACATTGCATCAGTAGATAAGAGGCTGAATGGATGATAACTAAAGTGAGTTGCAATGAAAATACAAATAAGTTTTCTTTATCTAGGTGGGATGGGTACATGGATCAGAAATTACAATCCACTGAGGAAAAAGTTAAGTTTTTCACAACAGAGTCTCAATATGCATTGTGGATCACGACTGGATCAGGTTTGCATGAGTCAACTTACATTAATGGCTACAATTTTCTCAAAGCAAGCAACACAGAAAGCACATGAAGTAAGTTGTTAACCTTTGAGAGTCCACTGAAGTTGATTGGTAATAGATTTGAAGTGGCCTCTTTGTCTTGATCCGGTGTTAGGACAAGTAATGTATCTGCCTCGAGGGGAATGGGGCCCTCAGTTTTATTCACTACCTGTAACTCTGGGCCGATAGTATCAAGCATAACCTATGACAAAGAACAAGACCAACTAACAAATTAAGCTTGAATTTTCCAGGAATCAGAAAGCGCTCAACATGTTAATGCTATTTGTTAAAGCACTGCATGTGGATGAACAAGAAAGTCCTCACATCAAGTGCATGGTTAATGTCAAGCTTCTAAGAACAATACCATTGAGCTTTGAGTGAGATATATGAGAACTTACTGCACATAGCTTTTTCGTGTTTTTAATAGCTGCCTTCAGATTTTCCAATGTTTCTTGGTGGAATTTGGCATCGCCCCAGGAGAAATCAAATCGTGCCACTGTTCCAGATTAGGATATTAACAAATAAAACTGCGTATAGGGTATTTATTTACTTAATTTAGTTGGAATCCATTATATTAAACACACAATTGTTTCCATAAAAAGGCTTGTTAAATGAAACTGACAGAATCAAAGTAGAACTCCGTCATCAGAGATAACTGAGAATCAAGAGCCAAGTAAAGTGATGTAATTAGATTATTGAGTTATTTTATATACGCTGATGTCTGCTTATAGGTTATTAGAAACAGACTTGGTACTAGGCCTCTTGGTAATATTCCCAATCAATCCCTTCCATAGTGTGCTAAGCATCATGCACCAAAAGGCTTTGGAGGGATAGGTATAGATATAACTCATAAATGATCACAACCTAAATTTTGAAAGTCATTGGCAGATGGCAAAATTGTTCATCTCTATAAAAAAATGCAGTAAAATTACTTAAAGCAAAATAGATTGACATATACCAGACATTCCAGCATTCAAGCAGTTGGAGATTATATCAGTTGATTGTGATTTTGGACCAAGAGTCCCCACTATCTTCGTCATTGCAGGAAAGAATGTCTGCCACATTCAAGACCACGTTAGATTAACATGAAAACTCTATCTATTCGTATATACACACAGCTTGAAAATCCTCAGAATTGCAATTACTTCCACATAAACCAAGTTCACGCCCATTTAGCATTCTCAAAGATTCCGCTCAACAAGTCTAAATAACAAAAATCTGCAAAGATGAGATTCAAATTGTTCGAGCCACTTATTTCTTCCATACAAAAAGTCAGATATGAGATCATATCTCGATAGATCCCCTAGTTACCAGCATATAAGTGCGCGAAATCTCTCCAAATAATGCATCCACCTCTGGATACACACCTTCCCTTCTACTCTGTTCTTGTCCCAATAGCAATCAAGACTTCAAACCAAAACTGAACTGCTGCAAAATATGCAGCAGACCAAATAACCAACCAAAAATCAAACTCGGAGAATCGATCTCCCAAACCGCCACCTTCTCTTCCGGTGCATAAAATTTTAGAACGCCTCATGTCGAATCCAAGCCTCCCCCACAGTTAAAAACAGTAGGAAAAAAAAATGCTCAAAAGCCTGGCCTACAATTCGCTAATACGGCTCGGAAATCGCAAGCCAAAGCACAACTGAAGCTTCAGATGGAACGATGGCGCTCCCTCTCTCAGAAAACAAGCAACAAAACGAAGCGGGCGCAGCTCGGAGGCAACAAGCAGAGACCTCAAAGCCGATCGCCACACAGATCAAACCTCCGAGAAGCATCAAAAGACACACTCCACTAGTGCAGCGGACACTCACCGGCTTCGACGGCTCCAGGATCGAAGCCATCCGAATCGGCTCCTCGAGGAGCAAGTTGTTGGAGTGCATTTTTCCGACGTCTTCTCCGGTGGCAGCAGTAAGAATCGCGGCGTCGAAGCGGAGGAGGATCGAGGCTGAAGCTCAGTTTCCCGGTGATGCGCACACTCTTCGAATCAACTCCAATGACCACATGATCTCGTACGTTATTATAGGTGGGCTCGTTTCTGTTATTCTATTATTTCTCGAGTACGATCATCGTTTTGCTTTGGCAAGTGGACGTTAAAAAGGAAGGAGACGAGCGGATCGACGTCTCGTGGGTCGACACGTGTCACGTTTGAAGGAGAACTTGTGGGCTTACGTGCTAGTTGTAGCCGATGGGCACCTCGCCGCCGCCCGATGGGGGGTTTGATTGGTTGAATCCTGACCGTGCGAACGGAGTTCCGCCGGTAATGAAGTGTTCGGCTGTTTTGGTTTTGGCAGTTTTGGTTTTCTCTGGTCCGAAGAAACAGTGTTTGACAATGGCATTTTCTAGATTCCCTCGCTTTTATTCTTGTACGAGAAGACGTTGCAAGGAAGGATCATTTCTAAAGTAGATAACATCTTCCTCAAAGCGAAGCTTCTAATCTTTTAAATAACTCCTTCGAGACGTGATAAATCTTATCGAGTATTTCATCTCGTCGTAAGTCGGTAATCATTCAAGAAGGAGGCTCGTCCTTAGAAAAAGATACTTCGTAAGTGGTCATGATTCGATATTTTGTAGAGCACCTAGCTTGTCATTTTTAATGCACTGTCTCGCTTATTATCACATCACGGCTCATCGAAAATCGAATCAAAATTCAATCATATAGGATTACTTTCACGGTCAAGTTGAGGAAGGGAGGAAAAGAATATGGCATACGTAATGTTCACGTAAGGTGAATCCGACAAAGTTCTTTTGAGAAATGGATTGCGCTCCGCTTCTCATTTCATGGTTTATTCCAGGCATCATTCTTAGAAATTTGAGTGAAAGGTCCAATTTTTCCACTTGTCTGCTGAAAACCATGTCCGAGATTCGGTTGGATCAGACCAGCCCTCCCAGCCCAGGGATTCGTTGGCTCCGGTTTTCACGGGGGCGGGAACGGTGGTCCATTTCCACGACCCCAAGTCGTCCATGCACGGCAAGGTTTGGACGTTGACTCCCTCTATTGTCCGCCTTAACCATACTTGTCCCTTTCCAAGCCCATTTCTTTTGGTAAATTCGAAATACGACCCGACTCTACATGATACCGTATCATACAACTTGTACGCCATTTCATGTACACGAGCGCTTCGTTAACTTTCTAGAAATAAGAGAGAATTTGTTCCTATAGAGATGCAGTGACGACGGAAAAAGAGATCGCTTTTTATAGATGCTTATGACACGTCGGATAGATCGAATTGTTAAACACACTTGATAAGGAAATCTCAAAGGGTCAACTGTGCATGGACTAGTTGGTGCGTCAATTATATAGTCATTACATATTAGCAAACAAGTGATAAGTCTTGGCATCGAGTGCCATTTGCCTGACCGATGCCACTGCGCCGATGGCCACCAATGCCGAGGACACGGCGATGATCGTCGTGTTCACCCAGAACACGAAGCTCCTCTTGGAGGGCTTGAAGGCCACGTTGTAGAAAACCATGGGCAATATGAAGTCCAGGGGGATGCATCCGAACGCGCCGAACAGCGCCATGATGTCCCCGAAGAATGGCAGCATCGTGGCCACCGTGGTCGCCGTCACCACCGACAGTGACCGAGCGATCAGCCTCGGCACGACATTGCGCCTCGAGAACTGGTCCATCTTCGGGTCCGCCAGTTTCTTCTCGAACAATTCGTTGGTCGGTTGCAAGTATACCTATGCATATTTCGTCCGAGACCCAAATTGATGACGAATTTGTAATTAGTTGAAGAATTAGGGGTGTGTCGATTCTTACCTCAGCGACTGCTGATAATTGGAGGAGGCAAAAGATGTTGGTCATCAAGAGGAACCAAGTGGGAAGGAGGGGCTTGGTCTCGCCCATGAAATTGGTCAGAACCGTTCCTTTGGATCGATTCCCGAAGGCCCAGTACCCAGAAATTCCAACGCTGAAGTACGTGGTCACTATGACCGAGTAGCATACGCACAGGCCCTTGAACATCTTGCCCTTCACCGGAGGAGCTAGAGTTGCCTGAAACCATAGTAGATCTTACAATCTCGATCGACCAAGGCAAAGGCAAAAATCGAAAAGGCGGACTAAGAGATAATTAAATTCGAGCGACGCTCTAGAGGACCTGGATCTCGGGGATGATTCCGCTGGCGTAAGTGGTGGCGATGATGGAGATCCCGTTGAAGGCGCCGAAAAGGCGGTCGACACGGCTACCCACCAAGGAGTAGTCCTTTGGTGGTGCGTCCGCCGACTTTCCTAAGGGTTGCGACAAGAGAGTTACGTGATGGCCAACCTCGATTTTTATATCAAGCGTAAGTTTGACATTTATCGGCACGCGCTAGGCGTTCTTCTTACCGATTTCGATGGAGCCGCCCGAGGCGCAGACGCTGTAAGCGAGGCAGAGGACCAGGGAGACGAGATTGATGTGCCGGAGGGAATGGAAGGAGGGGATTTGCGCCAAGCACAGAGTTAGGCCACCAAACATGGCGATGAATTGGTAGAGCTGCATTTTCCCATCTGGCTGGTAGAGCAAGTATATGAACTGCACAAGCAAGCATAACAAAGGGAAAAAAGAATTGCTTGATTAGTGAATACAAGTGTACAATTCGAATTGATTTTTCGTGTTAATCTCGAGGGGGAGAAAGGTTACAGACCTTGAGACTCTGTCCACCCAAAAGAGTGCAGGCAACGACAGCACCATAGCATATAGCAAACTGCAGAGGTCCCACAAAATACTTTCCCCATGCGGGTCCTGTTAAAACAACAAGCCAAAGTCGAGTCGAGCATTCACCAATTCATGCAAGAATTTAGTCGTGCAATGAGGTTCATGAGTAGCCAAATCGATAGGATTAACTAATGTCGGAGAAGCGACCTAGGATGTCGCGGGCCATGTCGCGGAACCGGAGCTGGCGCTGGCCGAGATGGGCTTGCTGCTCGAGGACGAGTGAGAGGAGGTTGTAGGAGTAGAACGTGACCGCGGCCCCAAGCGCCAGGCACACCGTCCCGGCCACCCAACCCAACAGGCTCATCGCAAAGGGTAGGCTCAACAGCACCGGCGCCACAATCGACGTCGTCAAGTGATATCCGCAGTGCCACCACGACCCTGTCAATATGATCGCACGCCCGTTATTTCGACATATACCCTTTTTCGAATTTAAGAAGACATGCATAATGTTTCTAAAACAGTTTGCGCACATCGACATGTACAGATCATGCGCAAAAGAAAGATCAGTCGCATATATCTCCACCAAAATCTCTTCTTCTTTGTTTCCCCTTTCGCTACTATTCTCTTGGCCTCTGGATTAGGATCTTAGTTTGGAAAAATAAAGAGAGAAATCATGCGCAAATGTACAGACCTGACTGGACAACATGTTATAAGATACTCGGAAGATGCTTATAATGCAAAATTACACACTGCTGATGAACATCAAGCAGTTTTTGTTTAGGGTTTTTGATTATATATTTCAGTTGCCTCTTCTAGATTGGCGGGCCTATTGTCCGACCAAGCAATGGACCGTTTCGCGAGCTCTTTCTAAGCACACCCCCAATAACACTGGAGAGCGTAATGACAAGCTTCTGTCTCCTCGTCTCGCATCACTCGAGAGAGAGAGAGAGAGAGTGTGTGTGTGTGTTAGAGGCTCGTCTGCACAAAGGGACTGGTGCACTAACCTCGTGATTTGAGGACGAAGAGGGCTCCGGCGTCCAAGTCTTTCGGCTTCGGGCGGCCGACGAAGCCGCCGTCTTTCTGATCGCCCAGCGGGATGGAGACTACCATGGATTTTGGAGCCACCACCGTCCCCATTCTCTCTCTCTCTCAGAAACAGAATATTTACTTAGATACCAAGAAGAGCATCATAAGCACCCGGGTTTCCTTCCAAGAACACGGCACGTCATATCATCAGAAAACAAAAAGAGGGAACAGAGCGGGGAAGGTAGCAGAGGAACGACGATTGTGGATAGAAACGACGAAGGAGAAAATGAAGACGACGGGATTGTATTATCACTTGCGTGCCTCCGATCAACTCGGTCGCCTTCGACTGCTCCAGGTTCACACAATTCAACTCTCGTGCGGAATCCCAAGATCAGAAAGCATTGAAAGGCGACTACACGACAAGTTTCCACGGCGTTTAAAAAGCAGATCCCACCGCTATCGATGGGGTCGTCGCCATCAGATGAAAAAACCCATCGTGTCGCGTTGCATTGGGGATTTTGGACCGGCTCAGCCCCCGCCCAGCTGGAAGTGCTGCATGCCGAGCAAGTAGAGGACAGTGGATTTCGCAATCAACTTGACTATTCTCGCTCGATTGCGGCAGTCGCTCCGTCCCGTAAACGTCGAAGGAGTGGCCAAGGAATTGGTGTAGTGCAATAGTCTCGTCTCGAGCCTTGAGGTCGAGCTCAAGCAAGCTCCGGTTAACTTAGATTGGGTTTGTTTCGACTCAAAGAAAAGAAAAAAGAATACCCTTTATCGATCGTTGCAACTTTTTGAAACATACGAAAAATTTACGAAAGAATCATGTGAGTTCATATGCTGCCAATATCCACACTCTGTAATAGTTTCTTCTGTTTCTATTATTATTCCGTGAAGGTTTTAAGTATTTTGGATCAAAGGAAAAGTTAAAAGGATGCGAATGCTATGATTTTTTTTTATTGAATAAGATACAAGAAGGTACAAGTCAAATGTTATTGCCGTCGGATGTCTTCCACCTCCAGCATCGGACAGTGACTCACTGACAGCTCGTGCTGAATTCCACCGACTGCTCTTCTAGAAAAAGAAGAAAAGCGTAATGATGTGCGCTTGGTGCATCCGGCTTTTAACTTGGGCAGGCTATTTAGTTTCACTCTTTTACTTTGAATCGGATGCCACTTTAGATCGTTTGATGATTTTGCGAAGACTATGATGTTTCTTTGAAAGTGAGAAATGACATTTTATGTATCGATCACATTAGTTATATCAATTATCGTGTCGGTCAATCTCTCTTTAGTAAAATAGCCTACGATCCGTCTATCCTTCAAATAAAAGTTTGTGCTTTTTAGGACGTATGAAAAGCAAGACCAATCTTATCTCGAAGGCATAAAAATGTGATTTTCATTGGGACTGAACCATTGGCGATGGACCTCTTTAGATGATCCAATGCACATGAATTCAATCCACATCAATCATATGAAAAGACGCTTCCCGTGCAGTAAGTTATCCATCCCAATACGGTTGTTAAAGCACTGCATATACATATTTTTGTTTTTTTTTTTTTTTGCTCATAGTGAGAAAAACAGTAAGTGGCAAGGTGTGAACTCCCGATCCTTCAAAAGAAAGATAACATTTCAAATAATTTGGCCAATCACTGAGGTCAATAGGTATTCATGGGCACGTCCCAGAATGCCATGCGATTTTCGGCAAGAAGATCAATCGGAATGTTTGGATTTGGCCAAGCTGTTCAACTACCCGCCCGGCAATACTCCGTGCATTTGGTCAAATGAAATTATTCAGATCGGAGGACCGTAAGACGTTCGATGCTCCATACATTTTCCCTTTCGTTTTCCATACATCGCACGTGATTTTGACTCGAATTCATTTGTTTTACACGTCTTGGGCTTACTAAACGATTTTTGAATGCGACCGGTGGCGTGCGATTTGTGATTCGCTCGTATATTGCGATGTTTCTTAACGAGGATTCCATTGACCATCTGCCTATTATTTCGGATGTTGCTTGGGTTTTGACTTGCACCGCCGGCCAGTGGGCTCTCGGACTTTAGTTTGGCTTTCTGCATCCATCTCGAGAATGCATCTTTGACTTGGCCATTCCTTTATTAGATCTCCAAGACCAATCCTACAAATCTGGCTTGACTAGCCCGATTGATATATTCGTTTTGGAAGAATCAAGATGATTTGTCTATCATTTTATGCGAGCATCACGGTCCGCATCGTCAATCTATACGCCGCTTGACAACCAATCATGGTTTGCCATCTCTGCTCAGTTATCCGCCGGCTTCGCTCACTTTTTTTAGTTTTTGTGTGCTAAGCCGACTACGTCCTTAACGGTTATAAATTACGATTAAGCATCATACAATGTGTGAGGTGATAATCTAGTGAGATTTGGAGGTGCATGGTGCATGGACTTATGATGATTTAAGCTTTGAATTACATGAGATTATTTTACATATATGATCCAAAGGTAAAAATAAATCCATTTTTAGGGATTTAATTAGATGGATTAAAGATCTGGGCAACGAAATTGCCAAATACAAACACTCCACTCAAGTTTCCCACGTTTCCCACATCAAAAACATTCCTCTATTTAGCATACCATTAAATCCACTTAGCCGGATTTGAGTGCAGAAGTTTTATAAGTTTCAGGATTTGATTAGACATATCAAGATATTGAGGTGTTATCAGAAAATTCGCATAACTTGGTGGAGTGGGGTTGGACCCATCACAAAACCAAAATTTGAAACAAATGGGCTTCTGCCGTTCATTTCTTAGGCCTAACTTACCTAGACTTTTATGTATTGGCCACGTTAATTATATCAGTTATCGCATTGGTCTGTTCTCTCTCGAAAAATGATCGATAGTCATGTTTATCCCTCAAATAAGAGTTTGCGCTTTCTTTAAGATACTTGAAAAGCGGGGCTAACCTTTTCACGAAGGTATAAACGTGCTGTTTTCAAAGGTCCATCGATGATGAACATCATTAGACGTCGACCATTTAATAACGAGAAGTGCTCTGATCTCACGTTACTCGATGCACGAAAGTTTTCCGTCTCGATACCAACCGTTTGAAGCTCTATATATTTTGTGGATATCTTCTACACAGTGACTGAAAGTTTTCCGTCGACCCTTTGATTTTCCATACACCGCTCATGATTTTGACTGAAAGTCCGTTGTTCATACATCCGTCTCGTGCATGCTAAACTCTCCGAGATTGATTTCTTTCTTTCGTTACATTTCTATGCGAAACTCTTTAACTCTCCTTTGGCGTCGGGCAAGCGACTCCCGGATTTCATTTTGTTTTTCTTCTTCTTTGGCATCTACTATAAGCCTAGACGTGGATGTCAACTTGCTTCCTCCTTCATGCTTCCTCTCCGCGTTTTGACTTGGCCATTCCTCTATGAATTTTTCAAGGCCAGTCATGTTATTTTGTCTATCATATTGTACGAGCCTCACATGCTACATCACCCATCGGTATGCGGCGCGACTACCGATCACAGCTTGACCACCCGCCCACCTTTTTGAGTGTCGACTCCATTTTTCCGTTAAGTAGTTATACGTCATAATCAATAGTTTCGTCCCGTGTTGAATGGTGATCAAATGAGGTTTAGAGATGCGTAATATGTGAACCTACAATGATTTTCAATGTCGGATTTCATAAAATTCATTTTACTTTTTATTTCAATGTGAAGACAAGAGTCCAACGATATATCCTTGAGCTAATGCAATTTTACTAATTAAGTGCTTGGCATTTAAATCATGTGAACAAATTCTTAAAAGTAGAAAGGCTTTTCTCATCGAGCCTCTCATGATCAAAATTCGATCAATTGGAGGTTGACATGTACATCAAGGCCGATGAGAGTAACTTTTTCCCATACAAATTTATGAACGACAACAAGAATCTTGAAGGCGGAGATGATAATCAAAAGATGAGCAATTGAATTTCTTAATACAAGCATTACACTTGAGCTTCCCCAGAAAAAAACAAAATTCCAAGTTCAGCGCACTAGTTGACTTCAAATACTTGGATTTGGAGTGACGGGGACTTGATGGAACACTCTAGCTCGCCCCCCTCCCGCTTCCTGAAGCCCAACCTCTCGGCCTGAGGCGAGCAGAAGAAGCTGACTAGATTCGAGTTCGTCAGGAAACGAGCGACCGAGATTAGGGCGGCGAACGAGAGCACGACGAGGTGGTCGTCCGTCAGATGGATCGGCGAGTTCGAGATGTCGCAGAGGCGGCGGATGAGCTCGGGCGACGCGGGGAAGAGTTCGCATTTTGAGGCGAGCTCGAGAGGGCTAGACGGACGGCCGAACGAGAGGAGGAGGGAGAGGAGGTGCCATGCCTTCTCGGAGTCGCGCGAGCTGCAGGGAGGGGAAGAGGAGGTCGGCGGTGCGGTGGCGAGTTGCGACCCGGTGGAGTGAGTTGACATGCCGAGTTCGGAGTGAGGGGTGGTGTGGACAGGGGCGCGTATCTTGGAGCGTGAGAACTGCGAAACGGGAAGCAGCTAGAGGGAGCGGGAAAGGCGCGCGTGTGAGGTTTGAGATCTGCACGTGCGGAGTCTCCCGCCGGATAATTTTGGCTTGCGCGCGGCTCGAACGACGTGTCGTTTATGCGGATGATGGGCCAGCTAATGAGAACGCTCGAATTCAACGGATAATTACATAAATAATCTTTGAATTTCAGCTCAATATCGCAATGCATTCCCTAGACTTTTAATTTATCTACTACAATCTCCGACCTTTGAACGATATGGAAATCCCAAATTTTTTTGAAAAATTAAATTTCCCCATTTAACTCTGACCGATATGGTCAAAATTAAAAGTTTCTTGTTTTGTTGGAAGTCTGCCTTGCGAAAGGTAGAGCTATTAATTGGAAAATTAAATTTCCCCATTTAACTCTAACCAATATGGTCAAAATTAAAAGTTTCTTTAAATGAAACAGAAACATAATAAGAAATAGAAACATAATATTTTTAAATAGAAACTCTTTAACCGTTTCCTTTTTTAAAAATTCATTTTAAAATAAAATTAAAAAAAATCTAATTTTATACGTAATTAAATTTCTTGATAGGATTGCTGTTGTGCACACTAATCTCTTCTTTTCAATTCTCCACGTGCACATTGTCGCGTCTCTTGTCAACTCCGGTTGAAAAAGCGAGAAGAAAAAGGAAGGGAACACCCTAAAATTCCGTGCGGCCCGCCTCTCCCGGTCAATCCCCTCAAAAGCCCGCGTCCTCGACATTCAAAATATAAGAAGACTCCTCCTCCTCCTCATCGCTCTTCTCCTCCCCCCTCCTCTGTCGCCATCATCACGTTCACTAAATTCTATAACGCCGAAAAGTTTCAATCCCACACGCGCAGCACACATTCTCTCTCTTCTCTCCTCTCTATCTTCTCTGTCTTGAAGGCACAATCATCGCTCTCCAATCGATCGCCAGCTCGCATTCATTTCGGCGCCTCGCTCTTCTTTGCCGGCCTTTGACGCGATCCGATTCGAAGACCCGGTAACGACAATGAACTCGATTTGCTCTTCTTCTTCTTCTTCTTCTTCTGCTGCTGCTGCTGCTGCTCCTGTTGCTGGATTTGGTCGACCGCCGGAGCTTATGATATTTCCGTCAATTCTACTTTTTTTTTCTCTCTCCTTGTTTCTCAGCCTGAATTGGTTGGTTCTGGATTTTTCTCAATCAAATTGTGGAGCCAGCTTCGTACAGCGTTGACTCTCGGATTGTTTTGATTGGTTTACAGGGACTTCGCGTGCTTCGTCTACTGTTGATTTGGCTATCTGCGATGAAAAAGCTCTTCTTTTTCCGCTCATCCGCATCTGGCAGTGCTAATAGTGTTGGGGATTTTCCACCGTCAACGAATAAGACATGTAATCCCCTGTTTGACAACAGTTTGACTGATCAAGTTGGAGACAAGAGTGCGAATAATTTCCGAAGCCCTAGAGGTCTGTTCACCAAATCTCGAAATCAAGCATCTGATAGTCAAAGCTCAAGCACTTTTTCAGGTTCAGGGCTTAGGAAGAGCCACTCTTCTCCTAACTTCCTTGCAGAATCTTTGGAGCAAAAGAACTCATCTTCCTCTTTGAGTGATCAGAGCAGATCTCCCGCTCGACATCAGCAATCTTCACCTTGGTAAAAGACACTTGACTTTTGACTTTAGAAATTTGGAAACTTGTTATTTAATGATCTATATGTCCCCAGGTGCAATTTTTTAAAAAAATGGGTTTCTGTCTGTGGTCGAACCATTGTCTGTAGTCGAACCATTACTCTAGAGAAGCAATCCAAGCTGAAAGATTTCAATGAGACAGCTCACAAAAATGGACATGGGTTCAAGAAGCCAGGTTACGTTGTCTCTTCTGATGATGCATCACTCTCTTTTAATTGCTCTAGTAGAGTTTCAAGTAAGGTCCTGGACTGCCATATTGGTGGTGGGCAGCACCAGGAGAGGAGCAGGCCCAAGAAAACCTTTCAAAAGATGCATACTGGTAAGGATGGTGGGAATCGCCCCCCACGTGTCCAGTATACAGCTCCCACTTCGCCAACTGATAGCGTGAAATGTAAACCAAGGGCGCAGTCGTTTAGAGAAGTAAAAAGTGGTTGCCTCCACTATTCATCTGGAGATGGGGTAGAGAGTGGTTTTGGTCATGAATCCCCTAGAAGGCTGGCTAAGAATGTGATTGAGGGACTCACCCAAACTACAGTTTTCCCTAAAATAAGTTCAGCAGAGTTTGACCATGATATTCCTATAACAAAAATTGACGATATTTATGGCGACTCCTTGAATAAATTCTCTAATGGGAATGTAGTTATTCATGACGACATTCCTTCACAGGAAACTGATGAAACTACCAAAAGGTACCATAGGGAGAATTCCTCTGGTTTCCACATGCCACATGTCTACCATATGGAAAAGTGTGAACCTTTGTGCACGGATGTAAGTGGAGAGGACATGGACTTTGAACTGCAAAGGAGGCTTGAGGAAGCACGGCAAAGGGTTGCATTCCTTTCTCAGGAAGTTGAGCAGGATCATTTTCTATTGACATTAGTTTTGATGTGCCAACACTCATCCGGACAGTTAGAAACCTTTAAGAAGACAGAATGAGCTTGGCCGTTGAGGTTTCGGAACTTTTACAATCAAGAATTTCTGACAGGGCTTCTCTTAAAGAAAAACTTAGGCTGGCAAAGATAGAGCTCGAGTCAAAAACCCAGAGACTGGAAAAGGAGAAGAAGGAGCTGCAGTCTGGTTTGGAGAAGGAACTTGACAGAAGGTCAAGTGACTGGTCATGCAACCTTGAGAAATTCGAGCTTGAAGTGCAGAGGCTTCGTGAACGTGTTAGAGAGCTAGCTGAGCAGAACTTTGCGCTCCAGATGGAATTATGTTTAATCAGTGAGAAGGAAGCAGAGTGCAGAAGCTCAATGACATATTCAGAACAGAAAGTTAGGGAGCTAATGGAAAAACTGGAGGAAATTAGCGCAAATAATCATGAATCTGAGCAAACAATCTCTGATTTACAAGAAAAATATGTAGCAATGATGGAGAATGGAGAGTTGCTTAAAAGAAAATTTCAGGAGAAGGAGAAGGAGTGTAAGGAGTTGCACAAATCAGTAGCGCAATTAGTGAGAACCTGCGGTGACCAAGACAAAACAATCGAAGGGCTTCGAGAGGGATTGGGTGAGGAATATGGAAAGCATCGATCTCTGGAAATGACGGACAAGCAGTCGGCAAAATTGAGGATGGAGCAAATCAGGCTGACAGGAATTGAATTGGCTTTGAGAAGAGAATTGGAATCAACTAGACGAGAAAAGGATTCTCTTCGACGTGAAAATATCAGCTTGTTAAGCCGCTTGAACTGCAATGGAAAAGATTATGGTGACCTGATGTTTCAGCTAGACCAGGAAATCTCCACTCGTCTTTGCTGCTTGCAAAGTGAAGCTTTGTCAACGGTAAATGACAGCTTCCATTTGTGTTCAAAGTTGCTAGACTTCATCAAGTTGGAATTCAGCCATGCGAACAAGCAAGGTACGGAAGCTATAAAAAATATTCTAGATGAGCAATTTATTGTTGAATCAGACATGAAAGTGCACGGGATCAAGCGTAGAAGTGAAAGCTTAACGAGGAGTCTGCAAGCAATGTCTGGCTTGCTTCGTGAGAAGGCCAAACCATTTTCTCTGAAAGATTCACAGGCTGCTGATGCTCAAGGTTCAATGCAGCTAAATGATCAAACTTACGAGGTAAGTTAGTTATCAATCTTTACTAATCAATAGTTATTAATTGATGCGAAGCATGTTGTTCGCCTGCTCATGCTTGATGCACGATGGCTAATCTTAATATCCTCATGATCCGACTTTGGAACCAGTATATTTTGAGGGCACATTCATTTGAAGGATTTCATCGTCAATTACACCCGTAGCCTTTGCTCCACGACTTCCCCATAGACAGTCCTAATGAATTTCTCTGCTCCTACAGCAGGATGCTTTGACATCAGAGCTTAAAGCGGAGAGTTTGATGACGAGCTTACTGAGAGAGAAGCTTTACTGTAAAGAGATGGAAGTGGAGCAGCTCCAAGCCGAACTTGCAACATCAGTAAGAAGCGCTGATGTCGTCAAATACGAAGTTCAGAACGCATTAGACTGCCTTTCCTACGTTACCCACAAGTTCAAGGACCTGGAACTTCAGGTATACCATACCCCGCCGACGACTTGTGCGAATGATCAACTCGGCAGATGTCATTAGGCCATTGTATTTGTTCAACCCTCTTGAGCATTTGATATAATTCTCAAAAAACCTCCCCGTGTGAATTCTGAACAGATGTTGAAGAAGGACGAGAAGATAAGCGAGCTCGAGAACGACCTGCAAGACGCTCGGAAGGAGATGGGCGTCCTGAGGGGAATACTGCCGAAGGTGTACCAGGAGAGAGACCTGATGTGGGAGGAGGTGAAACAGTACAGCGAGAAGACCATGCTCCTGAACTCCGAGGTCTCCATGTTGAAGAAGAAGATCGACGTCCTCGACAAGGACATACTCGTGAAGGAAGGCCAGATCACGATCTTGAAGGACTCGTTGCGCAACAAGCCGTTCGACCTCCTTGCGGACCTCGACTTCACCCGGGAATTCATGCTGGAGTGATGCGATTGCGACGCGACTGAGATTCATACTGTTAATATATATGCTTACATTGCACCTTTTGATCTTTTTTTACTAGGGATTGGTTTGATTCCGAAGAAGCTCGGTACATCTTTTCTCGCGTGTTGGTTTTCGGAAGTGAGCGAAAAGGAAAAAAATGAAGCGATTCTTTCGTTCATGCTACTCAGTTCTGTCTGCAAAGTGAGAACTCTAACGACATTCCTGCAAATTTGTATTAAGCCGATCTCAGTGCAGGAAAACACATGGTATCATTACGTGAGAGGAATGACCTGTAACCTCTCGACTTTCTTGGTTGAGTTGATCGACAAAGTCACGCTATTGCTCTTCTTCAAAGCTAATGAACAGTCTGAAAGAGAACACGACCTCGTTTTTGTATGTACATTACAAAACACAGGCCAATCGAGCTCCTCCCCCGAGAGAGAGCGTGTGTCCGTGTGGATGTTTCAAGGATGCTTGGGCACGGGATCGACGCCGACCGAGCGGAGTGTCTCGGCCTTCGGGTGGTGTGCGAAGGCGTCTTTCCTGATTGGGTCGGGGATGACGGCCTCCCCGGTGTCGATGTCCTGCATGTGTGCAACCTTCCTGAAGAAGGACCGGGTCAAGAAGTTCTCCGACTCCTCCACTACCCGTTCCGGCTCCACTACCTCCGGCACAGTCTCCCGTCTCGACTTCTGCACCCGCACCGCTGGCAAGTGCATTATCTGTTGCTTTGCAGTGTGCAGCCCCAGCGTGACCGAAAGCAGTATCATCCCCGCCGCCACGCAGACCGGCACGTACTCCCCCCACGGCTTGGCCGCCCTCCGGTCGGCCCGCCCGATGTCCGTCGCACCCGCCGACGGAGCATAGACCTTCAGCTTCGGCGCCATGGCAGTAGCGTAGGACGCGTCAGCTTTCACGCTCCTCGCGCGGATGAGCATCGAGTGCAAGTAGCTCTGCGAGACGAAAATGTAACGAGGACAGCTCGTCATTCGAGTCGGTCAGGAAAGGAGTGGAAAGAGAACAGTAGAAGGGTTCTTCCGTGACGTACCGGTGACCGGAAAGCCATGGCAGACGGTCACTCGGAGCGGGCGAAGGCCCTAACGTTAGAAACCTAAAGAAAACAAAAGGCTAGCCTTAGTTGAGCGAGGATGGCCCTCACCCTCGGTCAAGCGATGTGTGGCGAGGCTTTGACATGCGACGCTTGGCCTCGCTAGATCTATTCAGGGTTTGGCAACATCGTCGAGCACGGCTTGGACCAAGGTTAGCCTTGTTGGCATTTGCCCTCCCCTTTGGCGGCAAGGCTGACCCTCACTCGGGGGCCAACCCTTGCCAGTCATTAATGGAAATAAAAAGAAAAAAGGAAGAAAATATAATTTTAATAAAATACGATTAAAAAAATCTATGTTAGAGCCAATTATGTCACATAAAACGGTTAACGTCTATATTTGGTAATATCCAACCAAAATTAGTTGGAAGAATTAAATTGACTCTAGGTCAAAATGTTTAGTATAAAATTGATGCCAATGTAATAGATTTAAAACTTTTCCAAATTTTTTTCCTAGCTTCAGTACGAAGAATCGGCATTACAAAAGACAATCATTTCAATGCTAAAGAGGGTATCAAATGCTAGGATTCAAATTAACAAATAACAAGTGCGAACGCATTATATGCAAACACATTCTTTTAAATCCTCTGCTTCAATCTTCTCCACAATGGACAGAGAAAAAAAAATAGACATGCATTTAGGCTTTATATATTTTACGAAATATGAATAATTTAGAAAATATTAAATTTTAAAATGAATAGTATGAAATGATTCGTCCATAAAAATATTTTCTATATCAATTATTGGTTCATTCACTTTGATAAGCAATATAAATTATATTAAACACTACATTTCTGAATTTATTTATTTTTTCGAAATAAATGCGTCGATATATCAGCTCGGTCAACAAGTCAACACGAGACGATCTTTCTTTCCACGTCCCAACAACATTAGAGCGAATCCAATCTGTCCAATCCAATCCACTCCATAACTTTTTTATTCCTGTGTATAACTAATTTTTGTTAACATGCTTGATGTATTCCATCAAAGTACAGATGGATAGAAAGAACGACGTGGTGATATGTCGGAATGTGCGTGGAATGCTGGTGCTACTTTCTTCTTTTTATCTTTTAAATGTTTTGGTCAGAGCAAGTGTCGTTTCCGAGAAAAATGTCAGAAAATTCTTAAACTATTGCATTCTGCAGAGACTGCTGTCTCCGCGTCACGGTTTTCTTCTTTCCCGAGCGAGAAGTAAAGTAAGATGCACGACCCATGATGGTGCTGGGAAAAACGTAAATGTATGGCATAAGTATAGGTTTAGAGTTTTTTTTTTTAAATTCCGCGCAATAAAGTTCAAAGTAAAAATAAAGTTTCGTATGAATAAGATTGATTATTGTGTCAGTCTCTGAAGTTTCGAACTAAGTGAAAATTGTATGGTTTTCAAGGAACCTGGTATGGTACATCCTGTTTCGACACTCCTTGTGAAAAAACTTATGGTTTTATTGGCTATTATGGTATACTCGTAAATTTTGATGGGTCGTATATTTCACTACTAAGCAAGATGAGGCCCACCAAGTACTTTTCAAGCGCAGAATCAGAATTAGACGGCTTTCTACATCTCGCTAATTCACGAGATTCGTGAAGGAAAACCTATAGACTATGTTCGATCGTCTGGATTCTAGTTAAGACAAGACTGGACAGAACATAAAATCTAAGGATGTTGTTGTATTGTTATTCGTTATTTGGTGTATTGAGGTAATAAAGTTGGATTTTTCCACATCATTTTCATGTCCATTGTTTGGCATTAATGACGTATCAATACAAATGAACCTAAAAATTGCATAAATCAATATAGTAAGAATTTTTCATGACACTCTTGCCTACTTCATATTCTTTTCTTTGTTATTTTTGTCCCTCTTTGTTTTAATTCTTTTCTTTTAAATCGTTGTTCTCTTTCCATCATTCTCAAATAATTTTTTATTAAATCGTAAACTATACTAATATACCGAAAATACATAAGAATACAAATACTATATATGTATGTATACCAAAGATATATACTAAGATAGAAATATATTCAAATATATTAATGAAAAGGGAAAAAATCAACACGAGACTGTTGTTATTCTTTTCATTTGATCTTTCTATTTCCGGCTCGATCTAATCCAGGTACGCATGCACCCGCGCGTACGTATACTTTCGCAGGAGTTACCGCGGTCGATCTAGAGTGCCGCCAACCTCCAGCAATAGACTAGCCAGAGCGAGTAGTTTAGTCTACTGACCCTAATCAATGCCAATAAAATTCGGAGTTACACGGCAAATTTCGGTGGTTGTGTAGAAGAAGTGGTTAGACATTGTATTGATCTCTAGTCACGGGTTGCAGCTATCTTGACTCATTTTCATTGAACCTTTAGCTTTCCCTCTCGACTGCATATTGATTGGGTTAGGTACTCTTTTATATCAGGTAGCTACATCAAATTACATAGCGTTAACCACTACTTGTGTAGTCAATTTTTGTTTCTGATTCCAACAACTGCAACTATTGAGCTGGGTCCTCTTCTCATTCATAGTGTCAGTGTTTCTCTCCGACTTCTTTCGTTGACATTGAGTTCAGCTCAGAAAATGTTCCCCCCCGCCACCCGCAACCAACCTAGGATAGACCCATATAATTACAGATTCGTACCCATATGCCCTAACAACGCGAGTCCGACATCAGTGGATCCGCAAGATGGATGACTTGGGTTCCTCTGCTTCTGCAGATAAGAGAAAATAAGCAGCAAAATGTCTAATTTCTCGATCAATCTTTGATGTCTTAAAAACAGATAGAAGGTGGGTTTTAAAGTGTTCTTTTGATGTGTCAAATCAATTGAACATGAATCCTTCAAAGGTTGGCCGAGTGATCAAACACCTAGCTTGGATACAACAAATTTCGTGTTCCAAACACCTCTTGTGTCCTCAAAATACCCTTTGAATCTCCTTTTTACCCATTTGTTAATGAACCTTGTTGATGCACGTACACAGAGCGATTTTCATGTGTTTGTGAAAATTATTAATTAAAATCTAAAGATTGGGATGTCTTTACATGAGTGCACGAATATGAGTACTTTAAATTCGAGCTTGACACCATGATCTCTAACAAACATGCACTCGAAACACATAGACTCCATATTAGACTCTCGAAGGCCGGGCGTACTGCTTCATGAGAGAAACACGGATGGGGGCGGTGACTTGTGTGCGATCATGAAGGAACAATTAGCCAATTGAAAGATTTGAACACCGATGTTATATGAGGATATCAAATCAGTGGAATAGAAAGATTTGAACGCCCATATGGAAATCGACAATCACCATACGCGGTGCTCTCATATGTCTATAGATTCTAAAACGATGGTTAATTCTGCACGCGTCTCACGAGGAGCAAGGCCGGACACTTCACGCGGGAAAGAATACATAAATATAACCGGCAAAACTAGTCTCCATCCCTCTGTGTCCCGTGTAGGGGTGAGCATCGCAAACCGCCCGCCCGGGAACCGCCCGGACCGGTCGGTTCCGGGCGGTTCTCGAATGGAATGGTCCGGTTCCCGGTTCCATATAAATGGAACCGGGAATTTTCGGTCCGGTTCCCGGTTCCGGGGTGGAACCGCCCACCCGGAACCGGACCGGACCGAAATTCTTTTTATTTATTAAAAAAATAAAATGTAAAAAAGAGATATGCTGAGACAAAATCTTTTATTTGCTGCTTTCCTGCTCTGCGACTCTGCCTGCACATCCTTTAAGTCTCTGCTCCAACATCACGTCTGAGAGTCTCTATCTTGTCCTTGATCATAATGCCGAGCCTCTCCTTCCCGTTGGACCTTGCGTCCGTTCCTCCGCCATTGACACTCACCCCATTCGCACCATCCCTGAGGAAGTCGGTCTCTGACTCGGCACTCGCTTCCCTCCTGTTGTTGCCCCTCTTGATCATCCGTGAAGTGACACCGAGGAAGAGCTCGCTGGTGGCGATGGCCAACGATTTCTCACCTGTGGTTCTGGTTTTGGGTCAGGGTCTTGTTCTGGTTTTGGTCTTGAGTGGAGGGAACAAAAGATGCTGGTTCGAGGGCGAAGAGGGAAGCGAGCGAAGGTGGCCATGTGGGTCAGAGAAGGGAAAGGAGCATTTCATAGACACAGGATCAGAAAAACGACCAAGAACCCAAGAAGAGAGCTTCCCATCAATGGAGCAACCCAAGGTCTCCAAGACATTCCCAGCGAAGCCGAAGCTCAAGCCCGAGCCAAGAACCCCTCGAAGACGCCGGAGTCCAAGTACTGGTCCTCCTTCAAGACCCACCGCATCGACAACCTCACCTTCTCCATCCCTTCCCTCGCCTTCTCCCCCTCCCCTCCTGACCTCTTCGTCGCCGCCCACTCCGCCTCCCTCTCCCTCTTCTCTCCCCAGACACTCTCTCCGACCCACACCATCTCCTCCTTCAGCGACGTCGTCTCCTCCCTCTCCTTTCGCTCCGACGGCTCCCTCCTTGCCGCCTCCGACCTCTCGGGCCTAATCTAGGTCTTTGACGTCCGGACCAGAACCCCGCTCCGCCGCCTCAAGTCCCACGTGCGGCTTGTCAGGTTTGGCCAGTACCCGGTTCTTGATAAGCTCCATTTGGTTTCTGGGGGTGATGATGGCCTCGTTAAGTACTGGGATGTGGCGGGTAAGAGTGTGGTCTCAAGGGATGGCTTGGTAGTGGTGAGAGAGGTAGAGGGAGGAGAGAGAGCCATGGAACCGTAAGAAAAAGAGGGAGGAACAGGGGAAGAAAAAAAAATTTGGGAAGGAAGTTGAGCTGGGTGGTGGCGCCGCCCACCACGACCTCTGCGCCGCCCACCACGACCTCTAGCGGTTGCATCGCGGGACTCAGCCGTCCACGCATCTCCTGATCCAGAAGATTAGTCTTCAAAAGAAAAAATAATTACCCACCCGGGAACCGAACCGGACCGGGCGGGAACCGGACCGGACCGCCCAGTCTGATCTGGTCCGGTTCTCGGTTCCAAATAACAGGGAACCGGTTCTACCGGTCCGGTTCCCGGTTCCTAGCGGAACCGGGAACCGCCCGGGAACCGATCACCCCTAGTCCCGTGGTCGTGACGTTATACATCTTTTGTATTAAAGTCTCCTCCGCGGAATCCTATGCAAACCAGCTTAACCAGCGACTTGTCTTTATACGAAGAACTAAGCCATGTGTAATTCTATGTTGACTTTCAAAACTAACTAAAATAATTAACGTAAGTAACCCGCTTCTTAACTCCTTCGAAAGCTCAATTCAATGCCCTCCAGACAGAACGAGGAATCCCCGACATACTAAGCACCTAGAATCTGTCGGTTCCATGGGGGTTTTTCTTTTTCTTTTTCCAAAGCTCATTTTTATTAGGTAAAGTCGAAAGTTTGATCATTAAAGCGCTTTCGACATTCCGCATTACAACGTAAAGAGATTGCACGTTCGTGTCTACTAATAACGTAATCACCAACCAATAATAGAAACTCAAGTAAAATACAATCGCTTCCCAAGATCCGGCGTATCCGGTCGCCCGTATCTACTTATTGTACGACTATACAAGGTCCTGGATCATTCTCCACGTGTCATATTGCTCATATGACACCGAGCATAGGATATTTACGACTCGGAACCTGCCTCATTCTCATCGGCTCTGAAACTTTAGAGCACGAAACCTGCCCCGTAATGTCAAATACTCAATCCCCCGGAATCGGTCGGATCGGGTCGGTTCTGCATGGTCAATATGGTCAGCGTCATTATTGCTTTTGGCTGGGCCGTTTTCCAAAGAAGATGCACAAAGGGAATAAAGCGACCAACAACCAAACCACCTCCTTCTCTCACCCTTGATTCGTACGGCTTCCAAATTCCTTTTTCCTACATAAGCAGGTGCAAACTTCACCAAAACTCTCCTTCAACCTCCCCTTCATCCTCCCTCTCGCCTTCCCTGATTCGACCCCGAGATGGCGACCAATCCAGATCCAGAATCGGAATTCGACTCCCCCGCTACTCCCATACTCCCCAGATCGCCATCCCTCCAGGTCCAGGTGAGAGCCGCCGGCGCCGAACCGACCGGCGAAGACGAGGAGTGCAAGACCCCGACGTCGGACGAGCGCAGGATCCCGCCGGGCCTGACCTGTCCGGCCGCGCCACGCAAGCCGAAGACGAAGCCGGCAGTTCCCTGCAAGAGAGCCCGACCGTCGGATCAGCTCGAGTTCTTCGAGGCCGCGGGCCGCGGGGAGGTCAAAGGCTTCTTCAGGAGCTGCGACGGTGCGGCCGTCGCCGATGTGGCCAAGCGCAGGCGTTCCTTCTGCAAATGAGACGATCGCTGGGGTGGTCGGATCGAGATGGACAGCGGTCGGACGATGAATCGCCGCGTCACTTGTTATCGCGCAGAGTGTATAGGCCAATGAGACAGTGCAAGTAAACACCAGAACTTTGTCAACCGATGAAAATTAGATCTACAACAACTTAATTACGGAGACCAATGTATAGGTAGATAATAAAAGGTTCAAATTCAACAGTAAACAGCACAAAAAAAAGTTGCCATGGGTACCTTTCTATGACCATCTTGAATCCTCTCAGGAAAGCACAAGAAGGGACCATGACACCTGCCTAGTATCAAAACCATCACCTTAATCAACGAACATGTACTAATACACAAATTGCATTATACATGGTCTGGATTGGGTGGGTCCAACATGTAACCCAAGGACTAATTCACACAGTGTTGGTCTTCAATTTTTTGAAACGAGGACCAATCCTATTGAGTCTGGGATCATGAATTGAATTGATCTTATGGGTTCGATATGATTCCTGAGTCAAGCCAGAAACAATTGATTCTATCTTTTTCTTTTTCTTTTTAATCTCTTGAAGGGCCAAACATACATATTGAAATTACATATCCATTGATAATGCAATATCGAGTAACCGAACTAAAAAGACTTGTACAAATCAAATGGAAATCTAAAAGTCGGTCCTTGGTCCTTAGGACTTGATTGGAAAAGTAAAAGTGGCATAACTTAATGGACCCAAAGTGGGGTTTTCCCCCATCACAAAACCAGAACTTCAAACGAATGGGCCTCGGCCGGTTCCGTTGTTAGGCCCCACTTTACTAGGCCCAATTAAATATTAAGAATGGACACAAAGCTCAGCCCAACATCAATCGAGGGCTCGCGAAATGCGCTGACGGAATTACCCTCGAGATCATGTGAAAATTCCCAAGTCTCCGCCCCTTTTATAGCAGGAGGCACCAACTAAAAAACCGCCGACTTCTCCACGGCAGTCGCGACGCCCGCTCCGTCTCGCTCGGTACGAGCTTCGAGTCTGCTTCGCAATGGCGAAAGGCGACGACGCGGTCAACAGGAAGAAGAACAAATCGAGCAGGAAGAAGCTCCAGAAGAAGCAGGACTCGTCGACCGTTTCCGCTCGCGTCGCCGCCATCATCGCCTCCAAGAAGCGGCGCAAGTCCGGCAAGCGGCGCATGTGCCAGGTAGAAATTGAGATTCCACGGTTCCGTGATTCTCCTCCCTATATTATCGTACGTTCGGTCGAATGTTTCGACAAATGGAGGACGCCGGGGGAGCATGATTTCCAGGGCGCATGAACTTGTTTCCTGGATATGTTGTTTCTCTTTTTTGTGGGAGCGAGTTTTGTTGCTTAAGGATGCTTAAATTATGATTCGACACGAGTGATAGTAATCCGGCGCATGGAGACTGCGCTCGAGTTGATTTTGCTGTGGAATTGTGAATTTAGTAGTTTCGGGAAGAGCTGGTGATTATTCTAAAGGCTGTTGATGAGTTCGATTCGATCTGGTTTTCCGCGGGAAATTCGAGAGTTACTTAAATATCTAGATCTCTGATGTGTTGTGCTCTTCTAGCTGCAGTCGAAAAGGCAGTAAACGAAATGTCGGGTGCTTTACAAATTCTCAGTTTGTTTCTGCTACCATGTGCTCAACTTGCTTTGAGAATTGACAATAATATCGTCTCCGGATTAATGATTTGATCTCAGTTATGTAGCTCTCTCCCACCAATTGCGTATTGACTTTGGAGTTATGTGACCTTTATTTAATAGAACTTAGTAAGCCATGAGGAATATAAAAATAACTTAGTGCTTTCCATTTAAATTCTCGTGAAAGAGCAATTTTTTCTATCATCATATTGTAGTTATTTGTGCCTTTTGTTGTGCTGGTAACGTTAATTGATTCCTGAACTAGGAATTTGTTTTGTTGTGCCATCATGGTGAGACAGGGTATGTGTTTCAGTCTTCCTACTTTAGATGATCCATTCAATGACCGACATGGTAAGGATGCTTTGAGTAAGAATATCAAACACGGGAAGAGCGCTAAATCAAGGAAAGGAGCTTTGGAAAGCAATGATATGACCAATAACGCAGATAGTCCCAAGAATGAGCTGGAGAGAGACATAATTTCTGATGGTAAGCCTATGAAAAGATGTAATACAGACAGTAAGGTGATTAAGAAGAGCGATACTCAAGGTGAACATGGTCATGCTTGGGAAAACTCAAGTTCCTCGAAGTTTCTTACGTTGTGTCTGAAGACATTGGAGGATGCATTGTGGCATGAAAATGCTCAGGATGGTGATATGACGAACCCTTTGTTTGTTAATGCCTGGGGAATTGAATTTTGGAAACTTTATGCATCTGGCAAAGATATTCTAGAGACGAGTGGTGTTTGTTCTTCAGCTGAACAAATTGCCTGGATTGTGTCCATTGCTGCTGATTCTTTTGCAAGGAAGGAGAAAGAAGGTCTGTCCTTAACCAGCCCTTTCCTTTTATATCTTGTGCCAACAGCTGAGAAAGCTGCTGAGGTGAGTGTTTTTTTTTTTTCATTTATTTCTGCTCAAGTTTGATTTATTTCTCTTCCCTGCTTAAAACAACAATAGACAAACTAATATTTTTAACTGTCTCTTTGAAAACTTTCATGAAATCATGCTGGAATTGCAGCTTGTTTTTTCTCGAATGGTCATATGAAATATCTTCTTATGATCTGTGATTATACTTCATTGGTTAATTGTTAGAAAATTAGAAGCTGCTGATTACACCAACTATCATTCCTAATGTTCAATATTCCTTTGTGGTTAGGTACGCACCATTTGCAAGCCCTTGAAGGCTCTTGGTATTCATACTGTGAGTATACATTGCGGTGCCTCTATAGAACATCAAATTCATGGGTACTTTTTTCCCTTAACACGGTCTTGAAATTTTTAGGCCTTTTTGAAAGTAATGCTGTATCACAAAATCCAATGTAATGTATGAAATAGGAGGTCAATAAAAGTGTGTTATGAAAATAGTTATGCTCGTCCATTGCTTTATTGAAATTGATTTTTTTTAACAGGTTGACAAGCTGTGAGCCTGAGTTTCTTGTGTCAACACCTGAGAGACTTTTGGAGCTTATTACCTTGAAGGCCATTGACATATCTCAAACATCCTTGCTGGTACAAAGTCCACTTCTATCATTCCCTATGCCCAAAGCAACTTTTAAATAAAAGAAGAAGAAGAATAAAAGAGGAACAATATTTTGCTCTTGGTGGTTCCTCTCATAAAAGCTTTTATGTTGCATGTCGTGGGGAACTTTCTGATCTTCTTGGTTATTATGCATACTTCGTATGAGTTTTTGCTCCTCTTCATGGAACTGAAGATATTTTTGTAGTCCTTCCTACTGCAAGTTGCCTTAATTTTCTTGTTACTTTTGCTTTATTTTAAATGACACTCTTCCCTCTTTCAGGTTGTTGATGGAGTCAGAACTGTTTCTGAAGGCGCTTATCTTGATATGATCAAATCTGTGAGACAATTTATTTCTGGAAATCCTCGTACAGTGGTTTTCAATGATTCCCTTAGTTGTCCGAGCTCTGCAGCTTTGCAAAATCTTCTGAATGGACCTATTGGAAGATTGTCTCTTAATGGTTCCATCACCAGCCTTAGTTCATGCATCATTCAGTCTGCAGACGTCTGCACCTCGGAAGAAGAAAAGCTATTGAAGGTTTATGCAGCAAAGGTTTGTGCAGCTTAATGTTCAAACATCTCTACATGAGATGCTGCTTTTGTCTGGGACTTGTGAAGTGATTGTTTTAGGCAGTCATACTGATGTGCTGTTTACACTGCCAATGATAATGGTAAATTTTATGGTATAGCTCTTCAACTGCAATTATTATTATAACAGAGTGCTGTGCCTAAGGGTGACTGCTGATGATAATTATAGCCTTTTTAGAGGCAGTTCTCAAATTAGGAGTCAATATCTTTGCTAGGAAAAGGAAGACAAAAGAAGAAGAGGAATTTCAAGATTAAAGTTTGAGATCCTTCGGTTCATTTTTGTACTAATTTATTTGCTCGAGTTTTCATATGATGGCAAAGTATTGAATACTAAATGTCATCCATGCTGTCTTTCCTTTGTCTGTTTATTCTGATGAATTAAGGCCTTTGGCTATCAGTAGAAGGATACGTAAAGCTTTTGTTTTTGTGGTCTTCATCTAGAAACGGGCTAGGTTTTCTAAGTTTTCTTCACTGATCCATTATGTCAGCACCTTCACCTAAGTCTCAGCAATCACATCTCCTCTCCCTCCCTTGCCCACTCCCTCACACCTTAGCTAGAGGGAAAGGAATTGTAGAGGCAATGATGAGGTATTCAATGACTATGAAGCTAGGTTTGTAGAGAAATGCCTGTACTCTAGTCCTGACTAATGACAAATATTGTTTAGTTTACTGTCTGGTGAAAATTGCATCTTCCTTGTGCTAAACCTGAGTGCTATGTTTGGGGATTCCAATTGTTGGATCTCGCTTGTGGCAGTAAACCTAGTAATCAGCTTATAAAAGTATTTTATGCTGTTGGGTATAATAACAAGCTTGAAAAATTATTGGAGCACTTGAAGTGAATGGTCATTTGATCTCTGAACCATCTAAAAGGCGTAACATCAGAATCTATGCATGAGGGTTTTCCATCATGCAGGAGACTAATGATTTCCGTGCTAACAACTGACTTCGGTCTTGACTGAAATCAATTTCTCATTGAAGTAATCTTTGCATGTCAATTTATGTCTTTTTTAGAGTTCTATGGATCTTTTCTTAGTTTGGCTTTATGTGAATTCTGGCAGCAAGAGGAAGCCTGAAATTTCTGTTGAATCGAGCAACTCGCAACTGCTGATATAGGACACTTTGAGGTTGTAATGTTGCCGCAACTGTCAGTATTTTGACGAGATTGGCTCAAAATGCTGTCATGGGACTGTTGCATGGTTTCCTCACGGAAGAGAATGCACTAACTTGCTGAACCATTGATCAAAATGCTTCAGCAGTGTCATCAAGTTGTACCTGAAACCTTGAGAGATTTGGCTCTTTTGTCTTTGAGAATGGATGAATAGAATCAGTTCCAGCCTTCAAATCTTTATATACGGTCATATCTTGATTTTCATTTGCAGCTTGATGAATTGAGAAGCACATCATATTACTTTTTTTTGGGTTTTTTTTTTTTGGGAGGGGGGGGGGGGGGGGGTTTCGGGTTCATGCCAGTTGCATAATTAAAACTGTAAATTTTACTGCCAATTCCTGAGATATTATTACATTTTGTTATTTGCTGAAGCGTGTTTTAATTGAATTCGATACCCGAGTTAGTCAAATGTGTCCTTGTATGAATTACTTATCCTTGAATGCTGGTACGTATTGTTTGAAACAGTCTGGCTTTTTTATTTTAGTGCTCTTATTGAAGTAAAAAGAGAAAAGAGTGACGCCAAACGTAGGCAACAACACAGAGTCGTGCCAGTAATTGAGAAGCGTACCTTATGAACGAATACGAGCTCATAAAGAGAGCAGAAGTTTGGTAAAGAGCCCAAAAAATTCTTCATGAACAGTAAATATCAGCCCTTAAACCCTGGAAGCGCACCTTGAAAAGGCTATCTTGGTCGCGTATGGTGTGACCAGATGTAATCAAACCCCCTCATTGATGGGGAAGACACATCTCACCCGTTCTAAACACCTTGCCCAAACAGTTGAGCCGTTCTTGTCATCGAGAGCTGTATCAGCTCGGTATATTCCCTTCCTAATTCGCAGTTACTTATGATGATCGCTTGGCAAAACATTAATTCTCCAGTTGAAAACTCCATGTTAATTTCGACATCGAGTTCGATCCGTCTTGGATCGGAGGTCCCAACTCCCAATCACGAGGGCCGGCTCAGGGTAACTCCTCAAACGTAAAGGAACGATATCGCAATCTAAACCAAAATTCGAGAGGATTCTGAGTAATCTTCCCCTTCTTTTCGCAGGGAAGATGTGGGTAGAGGAATTAAGTTTCATGGACAAATTGGTCAAGTGAGAGTATTACAAGGGCTTTGCACGAACCCTGGTCCGAAACCTTCCACACTTCTCTGAGCATGACGTTTCACCTCATTCTCCATCTGACGCTTTATTCCAAATTGTATTATAATATGTTGATTCCAACGATCTTCATCTTCCCTGCCCAAATTAAAACGTCTTTGATGCCTCCACACGCCTACATAGCCATTCCTCTCTCGTTGGCATTTGTTCGACCATTTGCGAAATCGTTTTGTTTGTATAGTATGTTTGAAAAAATCAGGAAAAAAATTATCAAAAACACGTGAATAATTTTTATACAGATATCGATTCATTTTTAAGTACTTCAATTTAACTAATTTAGTTTGATATATATTGAGAATTTGCCGAGGCGCTCTTTTTTGGCCAATTTGGGTTGTAAATTGGTGACAAGTATGTTGGCATGTGCTGAAATTGATAAATTTTCAATTTTTTCGATATTAAATTTTTATTTTTATTTACTTTTTCCTTCATTTTCCCCCCTACGGTCAAAAGGGTCACCGTGGTTGGCCACCTTCGAGTGAGGCTAGACAAGGGCTTCGTCGGCCTTGCCCAGTGGCCGACTGTGACATTTAGAAATTGCTACATCAATTAACATGTAGGAAGTGAAGACGATAAATGTCACTTGTGGAAATTTTAGTCGGAATACCAACGTGGAAGAAGCAGAAGTTCTAGTTTGAATATGTTCGTATTCATGATTCTCGAAAAAGCATTCCCATTAAGATTAAGTTAATAAGTATTTGTGCATAGGTGGATTTTGTAGAGTGGTGATAAATCGTGTATTGCCGTAGTGAATGAGGATGGAGACCAATATGCTTCGTAGTATGGATGGGATGATTTTCAAGCTAGAAGTTTACTGAATTGTGAATCTCTTAGGGTTAGATAACTTTTACTGAATGTTTTAGTAATTTGAAAGTATTTTTAAGTGTCATCAGTGTTTAGAATGAATACTGATTTTTTTATTTATATATTGATATGTTGAATATCTTAATGATTTACCAAAATGCCTATATTTCTATCATCCAAATTTAGCCATGTGTCACTCTTTAAACTTGAATACCTCTCTCTCATCCTCCTACCAGCGTTTTAACCCCATTGTTATGATCACTTTCACTTTGGTTAATTGCTCTTACCCCTTGTGTGGTCTTCCAAATACATTCCCTTTGGTCGTATAATCTAATCTCAATAACTCTTCAACTCTTCAACTTTCTTTCCCAATCTCACTCTCCAAAGTTTTGAGAGCAAGCAAAAGTCTTATATTTGGGTTGTTGAAACTTAAAATTATATCTTTTAAGAGCTTACGAGGTGAACTTGTGGGCTTTATGACTTAAAAAGATCAAGAGTCGTTAACTTATGTTCTTGATTATTTTGCTTTGAAGGTAATTAAAGCTTTCATTTTATACAAGCCTTTTATTTAAGGTAAGTGAAACTTTTAAGGGCTAAATTAGACTAATGTACTTAGTACTCTTGACTTAGTCGGATGGCGTTTGTTAACTTAATTGGAATGTTAATCGTGAGTGTAATCAAGCTTTGACTATAGCATGTTGAGTAATTGTATTTACTTGAGTTAGAATATATAATATTTTCATGCTTATGACATTTAGACTTGGGCAAAGGCGGTGAGAAAGCGTAGAAAAATGTGAAAGTTACACTTGCGTAAGGGCAGCGAGGGTCATGACAACTTCGATAGGCCTAGGTGAAGGCCGCAACACTCTCATCGAGTTGGGGCGTGGCTGCCACACCCAAATTAGGTGAGGTTGTTATGGATCTTGGCCCAATCCCATGACGGCATCTGGGCCACCACTTGTGGCCGGCAAAGTTTGGCTGATGACCCCTGCTAACTTTCAATCCAAAAAGAAAAAACAAATATATTATTAAAATACTTTTATCCCTTTTCTGAACACCGAATACAGATTTTGATCTAAGCAAATGCTTCTTAAGTCCCAAGATTGAATGTCATCAATTCTTGTTTTGCCCAACACTTCATGGATCAAAGTTCAATAAAAATGATGTAGAAGTCCGAGGCTAGTTAATTTTAGGAACTTTCTCATCAGCCAGTGAGTGCTATGTGAAGTTCACCCGATCCTTGGGTTTGATCCAGTTCGTGTATATGATCACTGTTGTGCTAACGAGCTAGCTCGCCGCTTAGTTCCCAATGCTAGCAATTAGGGAGTTAACTATGCACTCAAAAAGTTGCCCTTTACACAAAAACCCAAGTGTACAGTTTGATCATAGATTTGATGAATACTTGAGTTTACCGACCTAAAGTGTAACTGTCGGATTCGGATCCCGGTCCCCTTACCTTTTGGCATGATCAAAGAATGGGAAATGGATCCCCTACAGTCATTGCAAGGGACCAGTAATGAAGGTCATAGATCGGACGGCTATGGCTTTTTCAAAAAAGAAAAAGAAAATAAAAAAATCACACCCCAAAAAGTCCCCCATCCAATCCAAGATTGGACGGCCCCAAGAGAAGATGTTCTACAGTCAGTGCAGGGGATCTGTATCTGAGTGAATGGACTTAAATGACAAGTTAGGGCTTAACCATTTTCAGCCTTTGTCCATTTGACCAGATTTATTGGAGAGGACACAACTCCCCTTGCGCCATGAGTTCATGATATCATTAGCAATACTACAAACTACACCTATCAAAGCCTTCATGCAGCAAGACATGAGCTCGTTTGAGATGCATGACTGGATTCTTTTTCGGCAAAGAGGGAGTTAAAAAGGAAAATCAGCAATGTGCGATCACTTCATTCGACGATCAGCGACGATAATGAAGCACCAATGACCATGCAGGGGCTATTTGCCTTCAGTCCATCCTTCCATCGGCTAGTGATGATGATCATTCAAGCGCCTCACAAGACCGAAAGAGATGGGCAAACAAGCTCGGGCGGTAGTTGTGTATTTTATTGAAAACATTGACTAAATATTGTCACACCCAAAAGAGGCTATTCATTAAGGGAAAAGAAGGTGTTAACCTCCCTCAAGTCTGTCTTAATATTTCGAGGAAGCAGATTCTTCTTTGAGAAGGGAAAAAGGAGAAAATTTCTGGCTTTGTGTGACAACAATCTCCTCTCTTTCGGATCTACAGTCTCTGTCTACATTGACTCAATTCTCCTCACAGCTCTGAGAAGTTCTTATTTATACACACTCCTTCCATTTCTCTCCATAGAGTCAGGTGACAGAGAGAGAGAGAGAGACGACGAAATCTCTCTAATTGGGTGATGCCAAAAACCCATTGACATCATCCAATCTCTCTCTCTCTCTCTCTCTCTCTCTCTCTCTCTCTCTCTCCCTCTGTGGATCTTGTGTTGGGTTTTTGTTCTGGTGGGTGCTGTTCTGATCAGAGCTCACGTGGGTCTCAGCTTTTTTTGGCAATCCTGTGTTATCATGCAAAATTTACGTGCACTTCTTCTATAAGGGCTAGCATTTGCTTTCTTTGCCTTCTGTTCTCGCTTATTCCACTCATTCTGCCAGTCCAGCTCTTGCCCATTTGTCCAAACGTAACTCAGAAGCAAAAATCACTCCAACTTCACCACCTCAAAGCCAAAAAGGAAAGGAGAAAATAGCAACGTTTTGCGGTATAGAATTCAGCGCTTTATTATATAAGTTTCGACATACTTCACCGTTCCCGTTGTCCATCAAAGTTATATCCCGCTTCTTTGCGGTCTTTACCCCAAGCAGCTTATATATATTGTGATGGATCGCCTCTCATCGACGCCGTTATTCTCGGTCCCGGACGACATTTCAAGCCAGATCAGACTGGTCTGGCAGCAATCTAGAGAACCTCTCATAGTTCCATTGCTGAAGGTCTTGGTGGTAGTGTGCTTGTTGATGTCCACAATGCTGTTTGTGGAGAGGGTTTACATGGGGATCGTTATCTTCTTCATCAAGCTGCTTCGGCGGCGACCTGAGAAGCAGTACAAGTGGGAGGCAATGAGGGACGACATCGAGGCTGGGAGCTCAGCTTATCCCATGGTGCTAGTGCAAATCCCCATGTACAATGAAAAGGAGGTATGCGACATATTCCTTTCCTTCGGAACTCTTTATTTTCTTCTTGAAAAGAAGCAAACTTTCCTCGTTAGTTTTCTAATATGTTGATAAAGAGATGTTCTTTTTGACACAAATTTAACGCCTTGAAGCCTTCTTGCTACTTTCCAATCTCTCCCTGCATGCCTGGTTAATGCTTTTTTATGCAAAAGGAATTCGATTAGGGGTATAATATTGCTGGTTATTAGCGTCTAATTTAAGTAGTTTTGTTTAATTACTACTAGTCGGTTTTCTTGGCAGGTTTACCAGCTATCCATTGGAGCTGCATGTGGACTTTCATGGCCGGCTGATCGGATCATCATACAAGTTCTTGACGATTCGACGGACCCAGCTATCAAGGTTCTGCTAGGCTAATAAGCAACTCATTCTTATGTCGACTTCTGTTCTTATTGTCTTTTCGGCGTATTGGAGCACGATGTTGACCGGTATCCCACAAGACTGTTCACAAAAAAGGCTTAAGAGACCCCACAAAATGTCATTCATAAGGCCCTGGTCCTTCCTTCTGCTGTTTGGCACCTTCACCTCAAAATTGCACTTTCTAGTTCTAACAAGCAGTCAAGTCCCTAATCCCAAGCATTGGTAAAAAAAGAGTCTTGTTATTACTAGTAACAATGTTTAATCACCCATAGTTCAAAGCGAAGAAAGATCATTAAGTTTCGTTCCTCTTTTGATCCTGCATGGGCCCCAAAAAGTTGGCTTGAATTAGACCCTGCAAATATATCGTTGATCTACTTCGCCAAAAGCAAAATTACGCCTTTCCCGATTCATTGACATCTGAATTTTGCTTTTCGCCTTTTTGGTTGAACTGAAATTGTGCAGGAGTTGAAGAAACTAGAGTGCCAAAGATGGGCGAGCAAAGGCATCAACATAAAGTATGAGATTCGAGACAACAGGAAAGGTTACAAAGCTGGGGCACTCAGAGAGGGCATGAAGCACAGCTATGTCAAACAATGCGACTACGTGGCCATCTTCGATGCCGATTTCCAACCTGAGCCGGATTTTCTTTGGCGTACCATACCTTTCTTAGTCCACAACCCTCAAATAGGGCTTGTCCAAGCTCGGTGGAAGTTCGGTAAGTCGCACATTTTCTCCTCTTGCCATGGATGGAGATGTCTGTATATGAACGTAGTTGGTGACTTATGCATTGGAAGTTAAATTAATGTCATACCCATCTTCACTCAACAGTCATCGAAAGAAGAGATGGTTTATGTAAGGGCGACCTTTGAAGCAAATATTGTCAATAGCTAGAAAAACTAGATATTTAACGCAACCTGATTGAGAAAATTTTCTTCTAGATAAAGATTTGTCGCACGTACAGACCGATAGTAGAGGAACAGAGAAGAATAGCCTTTCCTGAGTTAACAGATCTCACGCCATTATGCCCCGATGAAGTCAATTTTCGCCTCTTCTAATTGAACTGACTTTACAGCTGACAATGTTCTCTCTTCCTCTCAAACAACTACATTTAATCCAACTATGGAACATTTAATGGATCCATAATGACGATGTCATTCTCGATGTTGTTGCAGTGAATTCTGATGAATGCTTAATGACGAGGATGCAAGAAATGTCACTAGACTACCATTTCACTGTGGAGCAGGAAGTGGGCTCTGCAACCTATGCCTTCTTCGGCTTCAACGGTTAGTTCATTATTTTTTCGCTAGCAGCATTAAGTTATCCCTAATAGAAATGGATGGCACTATTGTCGTTTATATTGTTGTTTTCGGTGTAAAGCTATTTGGTCTTAAGTTTCGAGATGTTTGACCGCGCCACTAATCCAGGGACGGCGGGTGTGTGGAGGATCTCCGCTCTGAACGAGGCCGGAGGATGGAAAGACCGAACGACCGTCGAGGACATGGATTTGGCTGTGCGGGCTAGTCTCAAAGGATGGAAATTCGTCTATCTCAGTGACCTCAAGGTGCCATTTCGCCCCTAATTGAGCATTCATTTAGGAGATCATCAGAAAATTTTAGCAGCTTTAACTTAAAAGGACAATTTGCACAATTAGTATAACTGATCATGACAAAAGTTCCCAGTAAAAATTTTACGACAGGGAGCACAATGATTTATTAGGGGAAGTGAAAATTAGTGGATGAGTGACTTTCCATAAATGGGATTTATCAATGCAATCCAACTTGTCAAGAACACCATATTGAAATTGGAGAAGTTCTTGCAATAAAAGCAGGAGAGAGCAATGATTTCAAATTGTCCATCTGGTGGCTGTCACTGCACTCTATCCTGGACCACCATAAGTGACCTGGTCACCGCTTGAACAAGCAAACCATATGCATCCGGGGAGTGTTTTCCAAGCAATTTTATTGCTGTCATAACATAAACCTTGTGCATCTTTCGCACTTTCTTTTACTGTCCTTCTTTGGACCACGTTGTTCTATCTACATCTATCCTCCAATCATCCCCGTGTAAGGAACTTTAACCAGGTTCATTACAGTTAATATTTGCGTTCAGCGCATCATCTGCTAATTTGGTCGAACTTCAGTGCAAGATTGTTATCCTAGATTATTTTTTGGCCGCAGGTGAAGAATGAATTGCCAAGTACGTTCAGGGCATTCCGCCACCAGCAGCATCGGTGGTCTTGTGGCCCCGCCAATCTATTCCGGAAAATGGTGGCGGAAATCATCAGGAACAAGGTTAAATTTTAACACCTTCCTTAATCTCATGATCCAAGGGTTCGCTAAGAATAACTTGATAAGACTACTGTTTTTTCCTTGCATGCTCTCGCAGAAAGTGTCCATGTGGAAGAAGTTCTACGTGATTTACAGCTTTTTCTTCGTCCGGAAGATTGTGGCCCACATCGTCACATTCGTGTTCTACTGCATCGTCATGCCGGCGACCGTACTGGTTCCAGAAGTGGAAGTCCCAAAATGGGGGGCTGTCTATATCCCTTGCACTGTTACTCTCCTCAACGCAGTTGGCACTCCAAGGTCACTACTATATATACAGCCCTTCATTGATTTCCCGCATTAGTACTAGATCCAGGCTCAATGAAACAATTTGACAACTCTCATGCGAAAAAAAATCCCACCGGTCGGCTTTTCGGCCTTCACATCAGCACATGATCCGATTGTTCCATCAACTAGAGAAATCGAGTTCAAGAACGTGATGGGTTTGCACATCCTTGTTGGCAGGTCACTCCATCTGCTGGTGTTCTGGGTCCTGTTCGAGAACGTGATGGCTCTGCACCGGACCAAGGCGACGTTCATCGGGCTGCTGGAGGTGGGTCGTGTGAACGAGTGGGTGGTGACCCAGAAATTAGGCGACGCCCTCAAGACGAAGTCGGGGAAAGCTCACAGGAGGCTCCGCATTTGGATCGGACAAAGGTGATGACTTCACTAGCGACGTCGCCCTCAAGAGCCAAACCCATTTCCATACGTGTAAAGTACATGTTTGAGTAACATCTGATTCGTCATGCATTTTTCTTCTTCTTCTTCTTCTTCTTCTTCTTGGTTATGAGCAGAGTCCATGTGCTGGAGCTTTGTGTGGGCGCCTACCTCTTCATCTGCGGATGCTATGACTTGGCTCACGGCAAGAACCGCTACTTCGTCTACCTCTTCCTCCAGTCCTTCGCCTTCTTTGTTGCTGGGATCGGCTATGTGGGCACATTTGTTCCCCTTTCTCAGTCTTAGCTCGCAGAATGAAAATAAAACATCAAAAAAGATTGCCGCGGCGGCGGCATTATGATCACGATGATGATTATAATTATAATTGTTATTCATTTGGAGGGGGTTTTCTCTCAAATTACTGTATTATGATGTGATTAATATGATGAACATTTCGATTCCATTCTTCAAAGATGTTGCTTTTGTGCTCTTCTGATCTATAAAGGGAAATCATATGGATAGTCATCATTTTGCCGACGATCATGACCATAGTGACCCTCTGTCACTCGAACGCGTCTTCGCTTGTGCACGTTTATCATTTTGGACTTAGCATTTTCTTTTACATCTTATTGACCGACCGAAATTTTTATCGATCATCCATGTCGACACTTAGCCAGTCTTTTGCTCCATTGCATCGAGCTCGGTTTGATTTAATCCGAATCGATCGGCAAGCTTAGTCCTTTTTATCAATACATGCTAATTGGAAAGCATGGAAAAGTTTAATACGCAAAAAAAAAAAATGTCAATCGAGATGACAATCTAGCGATTCCTAGCTGAGCTGAGCAGCCCCCATGAGGTTAGTCTCAACTCTCAACTTGTTACCAATCCTATCCATCACCAGGGACAAAAAGGCTGTTAAACAAATTGATGACGTCGTATGACGTCACCAAATTAATTTGCATAGCTACGATCAATTGATCAATCTCCGAGACAATATTCTGGGGGAGAACCATAGAAGGAAAAGTCACAATTTTCATTGAATCTTCAACCTAGAGAATGTTATCACGGTGCTAGGACTTCCTCAACATATCTGCATGATTAAGCTAATTATAAAAGGCAAGATCTTGTGGTCTCGATTTAATTGATAATGAGAAAACTATACTGCGAAAGATCAGAAACAACCTGTCTCTTTACAACTCGAATAGGCCACATTCTAGATTAAAATCCTCGATAAATTTGACGCCGGTCCGTCATAGAAAAATAAAGCTGTCCGATTTGATATTAATCCAATCTAAAATCTAACGCGCCTCATGTGAATTTTCGTTAATCATAAAAATTAATTATTTTTTATGCAAAGATTAGGCCGGCTCAAAACCATAGAAAATTAAGACTCCGTTCATTTTATGAAAAATAACTTTCAAGAAAAATATTTTTCAAATTTTTCGACGTTCATTTTACGGAAAATAAAATAGTCAATGAAAAAAAATACATTCAAAAGTGGAGAGAACGTTTTCCGTTTTTTTGAAAGGGAAAAATATTTTTCTTATTTTTCGTTTACTTTTAAATATTGCAGCCTCTAATAGCGTGTCTTGATCTCGTTCGGGGTCGGCGAGCCGGCGATCTTTGATAAACAAACACTAAAAAATATTATTATTTTAGAAAAATATTTTATAGAAATGTTATATTTTTGTAAAACGAACAAATTCTAATATTCGTTGATAATCGGTTGCTGTTTTGATTTTTAAGATCCCGAAAGTCAAAAGTCAACAAAATCAAGCCCGGTTTCTCAAACCGACCCGCGCACCGCCCCGACTGATCCAATTTCCGAGCATCGAGACGCCGTTCTTTGGGGATAACGCCCGGCCCTCCGACGCCGACTTCTCCTGCTCGCCGTCGCCGCTTGCGCTTCGTGCGGTTTCGCGGAGCTCCAGGTATTCGATTGGGTTCCCGCTTCGTTCCCTTGATAGGCGATGCTTTTAGGGTTGTTTGGTTTCGATCGAGTTTCCTTGGTCTTTGCCCTTTTGCTGCTGATCCGCATGGACTGGAAATTTTTCCCGTCGCGACATGCTTTTGTGTATCGTCCGTTTTTTATTGTTTCTCAGCATTTGAAATGATTGATCGTCAGTGCATCAGATGAATGGAGAAATAGAGTGTCTGATGTCGAAAAGCTTTTTGGGTTGTGGTTGTAGGGTTTTGTAGGGTTCAGACAAGTTCTAGTGCTGCGGGAGGAGTGAAGTAGGAACCGATGCTTTCCGGAGTCAAAATCATTCCTCGTGACCAGATTGATGAGGTTTTTACTCTCTGTCCTTAGTTTTTCTTCTAGTAATTTTGAGTTTCGGTGTTTTGAGTCAAGAAGGAGACTGATTGTTTGTCGTTGTCCTCTATTTTATTGGCATTTTCTACCAGAGACGAGGTGAAAGCTCAGATTCTGCAGCAGAGGGTAGGAGGAGATCTGGCCATAGAAAGGAAAAATACAGTAAAGAGAAGAAAGGTTCTCGGTATGAGAGTTCAGATGATGAGGAGCTCCAGCAAATAAAGAAGGCGCCTAGGAGGAAGAAATGGTACTCGTCTGAGGAGTATTCGTCTTCTCGTTCTAGTGGAAGCAGTGATGATGACTCCCAACGAGATGAAAGAAAGTGTTACGACCGTAAAAAGAAGAAGAAGAAGAAGAAGATTGATGCTAAAGAATTGGATGGTGGGTCTAAGAGTAGGAAGAAGAAAAGCCGAAGTGGTAGGAAGACTTCTGAGGATTTTTCTTCTTCTTCTTCAGGTTCTGAAAAATCTGATAGCTTTGAGGGTGATGCTAGGAAAGAGAAACATCGGAAAGGTAGCAAGAAAGATGGACAGAAAAAGGGGAAGGGAGGAGCTGAGCAGAACACGGTTGAGGGTGATTTTGATGACCAGAAAATTGTGAGGAAAGAAATGGGGTTAGAATGGATGCTGAGGCCTGAACAAAGGACTGAGAGAAGCCCAGCAATAAGTGTTGATAAAGAGCCATTGGACAATGCAAATGAAGAGGTAGCTAAAACATATTATATCCTCTGCTAAATATATTAAGAAAAAATCATTCTGAACTTTCTATATAGATGCCATATAGATCCACTTGGCTGTCTAAATTAAGAGATTGGGTGGGGTTGTGTTGTATGTAGAACTTAGCTAACTGCATTTTTTACCGTAACATTGTAACATTTGAATTCACCGTTTTCTTCAAAGTGACCATAATCCATGTTTGGCATCTCTTAAACACTGCCCTTAACTTGACATGCTCGATTTACATGTGAAACATTAAATGTGAAGGGCACCACATCCACCATATAACCGGAGACTAGAGCACAATACCACAAAAATTGCATAACAATTTGACGGGGTATAGAGATTTGAATTCTTGCTTGTTCTATATTACCTGTGCTTTGATACCAGTTGATTTTACCATTTCCAAACTTATGCTAGGAAATCGGCCACAGCAGCAAGCCAGCCTAACTGTCTAAAATTCTGCCCAATCTAATTCTACGGCTTTTGGTTTGTCCTGATGAGGGCCAAAAATAAGCTGATCATGAGAAGTAGTTTGTAAGTGAGAATCATCAATTGGCTGGGAATAAGAATTTCAGTTTAATTTCAGAATGAGCTTTCATTTAATCTCAAGAAAAATGTGTCCTTGAAACTATATTGAACATTCATAAGCGGGGGCTGATCCAGCATATTGCGTTGCCTCCCTCTTACTTTGGTCTCCTTTATCATTTTAGAAGACGGCTTTCTGTTCTGATATTTGGGTGTTTTATAGATTGTAATTACACAATTTTTCTTATTTTTGAGTTGTTCGTTCATTTAGCTTCAATTCATTTTGCAATGATTAACCCGCTCATGCATGTGTCTATTTTATCTGATGCATGTTGTTCACTCGTTACTTGTGCTGCTGGTTAAAGTTTATATCTTTTAATTATGTGATTTGCTGCTACCAGGCAACGAAGGAAAACCCAAGGGAGTTAAATCCTTATCTAAAGGACAATGGAAGTGGTTATCCCGAAGAAGATGGACTAAAATCTGGTGGAGAACGGCGTGTGCATTCATCAGTTATCGGGGATGGAGGTGCGAGTTGGAGGCTGAAAGCCTTAAAACGAGCAAAAGAGCAGGCAGCTAGGGACGGACGAAACATTGAGGAGGTATTTACCTGTTGCAAGCATATGTATCAACTATAGAAACAAGTTCTGGACCTCTCATCCAATTTCATTGTACAGGTTGTGGCTGAACGTTGGGGTTCCCTGGGTCATCTGGCGGTTTCTGCTGCATCTCATAGAGCTGCTCCTTCTCGTGCTCATTTGGATTCTATAAGAAACAGAAAGAGAGGTTTAATGGAAGAGCAACAAATAGCTGGCGAGAATGAAGAAGATGGCAACACTAAGAAGGTATCTGCCCTAAACAAAGAGTGGGATTGCTTTTCCCATTCTTCTTTTCACTAATTTCTTTTTGAATTTTTAATCTGAATTCTGAGTTACAATAGCCCTTTGAAGCATGTTAAGAACAGTTTCATAATCTGTTTTCTGCGGATTATCAGAATGCACGAAACTATTTGAAGGATGTCTCTCTTCGCAATCCTGACATGCGGGTACCAAAAGTTGATGACTCGTTATCATGGAGAAAGCGAAGAGGTCAAAATCCATCTTCCAGGGATGCTGATGCCGAGCTCATATCTGCTGCCATGTCCAATTTAAACAAGTTTTCTAATGATGGAAGCTTCATGCAAGCAGCTCTTGGTCAACGGAGAAACATATCTGGTGATTCTTCATCTTCACAACCAGCACATGGCAGGAAAGTGAACTTATTAGAAGAAGATAAGCCTCATGAAGCCATTACCCAAGTGAATGAGGGGTTAAGCGCAAACCAGTTGGCTGCTAAGGCTTTGCAGCTTCGCATGAAAGGAAAGCATGAGGAAGCTGAAAAACTACTGGTCAGTTGACATTTCCAAATTCCAATTCTGTGTCTTTATTCTTAGTATCTTTTTTCTGAACATTGCGTGCAGGCTCTTCCCTTTTCCTGTTTGCTTTTATGTATGTTCACTTGTGCAATTTTCATGAATGGAGACACTTGCACTTTAAAGGATGTGATGAGTTGGGAGTCCATGTATGCTTGCTTGATATCTGTCATGTGAGAGGGAGGGGTAAAATGTGAATGAGTTGTATGCGTCTTGCCATGAGAGTTTTACATGCTGCACTTCTTTATGTATGCTTGTTCTTTGTATTAATGTCCAGGACTTAGTTTGGATAAAAGAAGGCCTAGAGACTCCTGCATGTTTATTTTCCTAATTCACTAGCAAGAATTGCTTTAGACCAAACATATAAGATTGACAGCTTTCATCCATTTCCTTCTGTTGCCTTGGAACTTGTATTGTCACATGCACAAGTATGAAGTTCTAGAGGACTTAGTCAATGGATTGACCAGTGGATTAATGAACTTTGCATCAAGATCATCTATGATTTTTGTGTATGTATAGTTAAAAAATAATTGATTTTATGAATTTCCTCTTTTGCAAAGTCAATAACCTGCAAGTCATTGCTTATTCCTCAGAAAGTCTGCTGCATTTTTCAAGTATAACGACATGTTTTTCTAATGATGAATGTTGTAACTCATGATAAGTATTAGAAATTGCCTTCTTTTTTTTCAGTCATTAAGGGGGAGCCTGATGTTTTTTTGTTGTATATTTCATCTCAGTTCCTGCAGTCAACCAAATCATTATTTCCATGTTGATTTTGTATTGGAACTATCTTTAAGGTGGTTTATTAGAGTGCAGTGTGGTGAGTGATAAACTATGACCGGATCTACTGATCTATCCAACAAAGAGGCCTCGAGAGTTTACTCAAAAGATTGCATTTCTTCTTTCTTCCAAGTCAGACCAGTGGAGGCTAACGTGCATTTGTTTCGATTTTCCCTCTATGCCAGCAAGAAGTGGAGAACTTGAGAAATAAGCAGCTTACTAGTGATTCTTCACATAAATCACAGAATGAGGGAGGGACAAACAGGTGAGAGTTTGTCATGCTTTTGTCTGCATTCTTTCACTCCATTAAAATTTCACTCCCATTAGTTCCATCCTGCTGTCTTTCTTCAATGACTACAAGAGGAAAAGAAAAAAAAAAGTGGCTGATGAAACTAATGGGAGTGGAATTTTAATGGAGTGAAAGATTTTTCTTTTTATAGCCACCACACCTTTCGTCCTCTTTTTCTGTATGGATATCTCTTTGGTAAATTATATTTTGGATGAATGAATATTGTCATTCATGTATATGACGTCTTTCCTGCTTTGATTTGTGTCCAGAAATGTTTTATATGATGTATCTCATCAGCGGAAGAAGGAGGAGGATGCTGACAGGCATCTAGCTAAAACAATAATGCAAAATAGACGTTTCAGTACTTCAGGCCAAGCAGACGATGAATATGATTTTGATGGTCCCCCAAGGAAAAGAACTCAGAAGAAAGGGGCTAGCAATGACCAGAAGGCCACCCAGAGTAGCGCTTTGGCAAAGCGCATCTTGACTCAGCAGGAGCGCTGCTTTTACTGCTTTGAGAATCCAAAAAGACCAAGACATCTAGTTGTTTCAATTGCAAACTTCACGTACTTGATGTTGCCAATGCAGCAGCCCGTTGTGCCTGGCCATTGCTGCATAGTCACAATGCAGGTGTGCTTTCTTTTGCGCTTTGATCAAAGTTTCTACATATTGTTAAAATTTGGTGGTGCTTTCTATTATTATGAGAGCTATAAGTAATACCTGGAAATGCTGTTGCTCCTTATGGACAACCAAGGATCTTTTCAATTTGAGACCTTATTCATATATCAATATCATTTCAGCATGAATCATCCACAAGAACTGTCGACGATAATGTGTGGGAAGAGATTCGGAACTTTAAGAAGTGCCTTATTATGATGTTTGCAAAGCAAGAGAAGGATCTTGTGTTTCTTGAGACGGTGATGGGTTTGGCGCGGCAACAACGCCATTGTCTGATCGAGTGCCTTCCATTACCAAGAGAGGTCGCAGGCGATGCTCCTCTTTACTTCAAAAAGGTAATTGACAATTGGTGCGCTGCTTCTAAATATACCTGCCTTGCGGTTTTGATCTCTCTATGTTTCTTTGCACTTGGTCCCTTTTTGTATTTGACCATGCTAGAAATCACAGGATATGGATCGGGCTTAGAAATTCTTGTATTTGCAAATGCCCTACTGCATTGATGAATGAAAGCATCGGTGGCAATTCGTCATCCAATGCTGAGATTGACTGGCATGGGAACCATACATATGCTCGGAGCCTCTCCGTCCATTTTCAACCAATGTTACTTGATGTGGACAAACTTGTGTTTCTTTGTTGCTGAGGCATGGACTATAATTATCGGATTGCTCTTTGTCGTCCCTGACCTCGGGTTGTTTCAGGCGATCGACGAAGCTGAAGACGAGTGGAGCCAGCACAATGCCAAGAAACTCATCGACACTAGCGTGAAGGGGTTGCGGGCGTCCATCCCAAAGGACTTCCCGTACTTCCATGTGGAGTTCGGCTTGAACAAGGGCTTCGTTCACGTGATTGACGACGAGAAGGATTTCAAGAGCAGCCTCGGCCTCAACGTGATCAGGGGGATGATGCGTCTGCCTGAGGAAGACATGCACCGGCGCCGTAGGATCGAATCCGAGGACACACAGAGGCGAGCGGCTGCGAGTTTCGTGCAAGATTGGGAACCATTTGACTGGACAAAGCAGCTAGATTAGTAAAAATGTTTGCTCAAGAGTATTGTGTATCATTCTCGTCAAGATAGCTCCTTATATGTAGCCCTATGCCAACATTTGAGATGATTGTCTGGCAGTGACAGGGGAGATCAATTAAATAATGATTTTCGAGGAATATTTTTTTGAAATTAATTACTTTTATCGCTTGAATTAGCTTATTAATAAAAATTATCTTCATTAATGATAATAAGTTATATTTAGATATATATATATATATAATGAAAATATTTTTCGTTCATTAATATTTGTAATTGATCATTTAAAAAAAATATTTTTCAATATATTAATTTTCATCGATGCAATCCTAATTGATTAACTAGATTGATCAAATCTAATAATGAGATTAGGCTAATTCGAATTATAATTGAATTACTTTGACAACTTATCCTCTGATTAGAAATATCACTCCAGGAAAACATTTCGCCTGTTCCGAACGCCAATGGCTTTGGACAAGTCCACGTTCGAAACCCTCGTCCCTTCGCGCTTCGTCACCTTCACGTTACCCGACCCTTCTTCCCTCCCCGCCTCCGGCGACCTCCTCCGAGTCGCCGTCCTCGACTCCCCCATCCGACCAGCCGCCCCGCCCCTCGTCGCCGCCATGCTCGTCCCTTACCGTCGCGAGCACGACTGGATCTTCTCCACCGAGTCCGGCCACCTCCAGCTCCTCCTCGGCTCGCCCGGCGTCTCTCGCCTCATCCTCATTGGCGAGCAGCCCGTCGATGGAAGCGGCGCGACTCTCGGCTTCCGCCGTCGGATGGAATGTGATCGATCGCGTCGGGAGGGTCTCGAAGAGAGCTTGGAGCGTCTGGTTTTGGCTTTGTCTCCGAGAATTTGCTTTGAACGCGGACTTCCGGAGGTAACGTTCTTAAGCTATGAAGATAATTTGGTTGCTAGCGTGATGCTTGAAGCGTGCGTTGGTGAGTTTGTTGGCGAAATGTTAGTTGAAGATGTGGAGATAGAGAGGGGCAATGGTTGCGGAGAGAGAGAGTTCAGAAGGAGATTGAGGTTCAAAAGAATGCCGAATTTGGTTCAGACTCAAGTTCGTATTGTACCGCGAGAGAATTGTGGTGAGACGGGAGGAGTTTTCGGAATCGAGGAAATGCAATTCAGAATTGATGCCGGAGTCCTGGTGCATCCATATTTGGCTCCCATGGTGGCGAGTTTATCGTTGATTGGTGTTCACATCAATGAACAGATTCGGAAGGGGTTGAGGCCAAAAGCATTTTGTGCTGGTGTCGGTGGCGGTGCTTTGCTTGCTTTTTTGAGGGGTCAATTGGATTTTGAGGTCTTGGGAGTGGATGTTGATGAGGTGGTTTTAAGGGTTGCGAAACAGTATTTTGGGCTTGAAGATGGTGACTCTTTGCATGTCGTAGTTGGGGATGCAATAAAATTGATAGAAAGACTTGCGAGCTGTAGAACTGAGGGCACTATGGTTGCCGGGTATGGTCATGATTTGGGTGTTGCTGATGGTATGGATGGTGAATTTGATGTTATCATGGTGGATTTGGACTCCAGTGATGTTAGTACTGGTTTGGTAGCTCCACCTGTAGAATTTGTGAGGAAGCCTGTTCTGCTGGCTGCCAGATCACTCCTTTGCGACCTTGGGATTCTTGTAATTAATGTGATTCCTCCTGATAGGTTCTTTTATGAGACAATGATTAATGAAGCAAGGGATGTCTTTCATGACCTGTATGAAATTGATGTGGGGAATGGAGAAAATTTCGTGCTTATTGCCACAGTGTCATCTATTAAGGATTGTTCTGGCTATGATGCTTCATTTATCACGAAGCTGAACTCGGTACTTTCTGGTGCTTACATTAATTCCATTAGGAAGCTCTGAAGTCCTAGGGAAATGCAAGTTTACTCTGAGAGAAATACGAAAATATTAAATCATTCTTCTCAAGCAGAGTTGGAGAAAAGATGACTATACCTTTGGCTCACAGTAAGAGCTTAACAGTTTTTCTCAACAAATTTCGGCCTTGGTCATCATCCTTGAACTCTCATTACCAGGGAGCTGTTGGTTCGTTATTTTAGCACTGCTGGTTCTAAGGGTAGATGAGTTTGTTGTTGTATGAGTGTGGTTTTTGAGATACACTGAACCTACCATGACATAAGTCGCAGAGGCACTGTGGTTTTAAGATGGAGACTAATCAGTAGCTACGGTTGTCTTTGGACTACTGATAGCATGAGATTCGCTCCTTTTGGTAATCTATCTGTTGCTTGTTTTTTGCCTGGAAAGTTCAACCCTCCCTGACATGATGAACATTGATACGATTTACGACTTCATATGATGATCTGCAGGTTTTTACACAGAAAAACCTTTGGGAAGGAACTGTTTCCATCACTGCAGATAACTAGAAGTGGGATTTGTCATTTAATTATGAATGGTGAATCTGTAAAATGTAGAGCCCTGGATGGTTGTGGAGAGATGAGGGGCTAGCGTCAAGCACACTTACAGGGAGGTCAGCAAATGCAAATTAATAGATGTTATTCCCTAGTGGGTAATGTTGAGAGTCCATTTGGGAAATCAGAATCACTTTCCACGGAAATCTACTTGAGAAAGAACTCATTGATATTGAACAAGGTGCAGCGAAGATGCGTATTGATTTACTTTTACGGTTTCCTTCCAGAGGTGACGCAGATTGTTGTGTGAATTGAGAAAGTCACTGGAGCTATGGAAGTTAAATGGGGCAGTTGCTGACATGCTGTGCAGTTGGAAAATGGAGCTTCAAGTGTTGAAAGATCACCCTTCTTGTTACAGTCTACAGTGGGGACATTTGGAAGGAAAAAAATGCAGTGGAGCTGTTGAGGATGGTGAAGCCCCATCTCAACGTCTTGAAATATGGCGGGGAATGTCCGGGCGGTGTCGAAGCTTCATCACCGATGTACAGCATTGCTGCCGCGTTGAAGACATCGTTCTCGGAACATCATATTCCTATGCGACATGCAATCATGTTTTAGATCACGTCGCGGCTTATGAATGGCAAAAGAAATGTTTTTGGTGGCTCGGTACCGTTACTACACTAAAATGGAACATCCGGTCCATTCTCTGTTAATTTTGAGTCGTTCCGATCCGAATGGATAGTTATACGTACATTCATTCATACATAAGTATACAACATCATGTCTCAATTTTTCCCTTGGATTATCTTGGGTCCACAGCTTACTACGAATTTAATTGCACTTTCATAAACGATCTTTCCGTTTTACAAAGAAAAAGTCTACTCAAGTGAAAGAAGTTATTTGAATGGTTGCGGATAAAATCAATTATTTCCAAAGACGAAAAATCATGTAAAAATAGGATGGAAATCAAGAAATCTTTGCTCTTTTGATAAAAGAAGGAGTAATTATGTTTATCTCACAATTGACAACTTTTTTTGGATTTTCTCCTTTATATATTGTCTTGTGTGTGTACATAATTAATTATTTAGTATTTATTTATTTATTGCAATTTCTATATCTAAATATTAATATCCTCATTTGAGTGGTTAATAATTATTATTTTCAAATTTTGGATTTTAAAAAGATTAGTAGAAGTCTCCAAAAACTATAGGGATTTTGGGGCAATGTCTATTTTCGTTGAGTAACTTTTGCTTCGTTGATTTTCCCCCTGAGAAAAGATCCGGACGGTCCAAAACCCTTTCTCCAAACGAAAACCTAACAATCTCCCCCACCGCCAAAGCTCTGTTCGCGCCCACCACCACAACCCCTCCTCTCTCTCTCTCTCTCTCTTCGCCGGCGGCTGCGCGTGCTTGTACGGCTGCTTCCTCTGCCTCGCAAAGGTACGGTCTTGTTCTTGCTTCTTGCTTCATTGAGTTTCAGTCGAGAGTCAGGAGGCGGTTCTTGCTTCTTGCTTCATTGGAAGAGTGGACGCAGAGCCGTACGTCTTGAATCGTTCGCATCTCCTTGTCTAGCTCTCGAGCTAGGGTTCACCCTCCTTTCGGCCTTGTAGTTGAAGCTTCGATCGGCGTTTTAACACCCGCCCCCCCTCCTTCTTTTTCTCCCTTTTACCTTGTAAGACTGTTATTTAGTGAATCTTGGGTCGACCGTGTCGTTTAACCCTTTCGCTGGCCATCAAAATGCCCGTTGGTCTGCTGTGGAGCTACACGAGCTGTTTGTCTGTTGTCTAGGCGATGTGGCGGCAAGCCACTTTGGCACATCATCTGAAAATAGTGATTACTTTCCGGTGTTTTGATTCCAGAAAATGGGGGTGAAGGCCAAGAAAGCAATGAAGAAGTCGTTGAAGAAGGCTTCCACCCCGTCTATGCTTCCAAAAAGCAAGACGGAAGATGTAGATTTCTTGGTAGGTGGAAATTTTGAATTTAATGTTTTCTTTTTGTGCTTATGCTTCGTGAGTTGATGTCTCTGGTTGTGTTGATCAAAATGATTCCTTTTGCGTTGAAGCCATTGGAAGGTGGTCCTGGGCATAAGCTTCCTGAGGAGAAACCTTCCAAGAGTACTTCGACAGTTCTTTACATTGGTCGTATACCGCATGGTTTCTATGAGAAGGAAATTGAAGGTAATTCTTACTCGTCTTCTATGTTGGTTTTAAAGGAATGTTGTAGCTGTCGATGGTGGCTGGGGATAACCTCTTTGCCTGTATTCCTTGCTTGCTTGCTACAGGTTACTTCAGTCAGTTTGGTACTATCAAGAGGTTAAGAATTGCCAGGAATAAGAGGGTCAGGCTCTGGAAACTTGTTACTATTATTCTTTGTGAGCGAGGATAATCTAATATGGGGAGGCTTGCTCCTTTGGCATTTCTGTGATGGTGCCAAGAAGGATGCTGCGAGAGTCTAGGATATCATTTTTTTTGTCTTTTTACTGTAGTTTTGTATTCTGGAAGCTATCAATTGTCAGCATTTGATACTGTTAGGAAGCCTTTTCCACAATTACTTATCTACATCCGGATGAAGACTATTTTCAATACCCTTAGCATTTGATATATTTTCTTGCAGACTGGGAAGTCGAAGCATTTCGGTTTCATTGAATTTGAGTCTTCAGAGGTTTGGCTAGTCTGGACATTTACATTTATCTGCTGGTGCCTTCACGGACCCATCTATAGGATGATTTGTAAAGTTGTTTTTTCCTGTTTGCAGGTGGCAAAGATTGTAGCTGAAACTATGCATAATTATCTACTGTTTGAGCACTTATTGCAGGTTCATCTTATCCCTCCAGAGCATGTCCATCCAAAGATGTAAGTTCTGCGTTCTTTTTTGTTTCTGGATTCCTCTTTTCCCCATGTGCTATAAGCATACACTTGGTAGTGAGAAAAAAACATGCCCATCTTATTTGAAACAATGTTGATTATGAATATTCTTTTTTGTTGGGATTTTTTCATGATTGATTTGCTGATCACCTGCTTACCTGTTCACTCAGATGGAAAGGTTTCAATTACCGATATAAACCACTGGATCGGGTCCAAGTTCAGCGGAAAAACCACAACAAGGTAGCTGGAAGATTATTTAAAGTTGTCATGTTTTCATCTTTTAAGAATAAAAGTAAGTCCCATTGGTGAATCCATCTTTGGTTATGACTGTGCAGGAAAGAACACTGGAAGAACATAAGAAGTTGATCGAAGGAATTGTGAAACGTGATGATTGATTTGCTGATCACCTGCTTACCTGTTCACTCAGATGGAAAGGTTTCAATTACCGATATAAACCACTGGATCGGGTCCAAGTTCAGCGGAAAAACCACAACAAGGTAGCTGGAAGATTATTTAAAGTTGTCATGTTTTCATCTTTTAAGAATAAAAGTAAGTCCCATTGGTGAATCCATCTTTGGTTATGACTGTGCAGGAAAGAACACTGGAAGAACATAAGAAGTTGATCGAAGGAATTGTGAAACGTGATAAAAGAAGAAGGAAAAAGATAGAAGAGGCCGGAATCGATTACGAATGTCCAGATATTGTAAGAAGCAACTGCTTTTCTTTTACTTGGATATTTTAAGTGTTTCATGCTTCGGTTTCATGGTTTTTTATGATGAATGATTTTGCATGTATATAGAGAAGTAGTCCCTCTCTTGAGCGCGCACAGATTGATTTGTATGTGCAATGGTTTCATGGGATCTGCTTCTTATTATTGTCTTCTCTTGATTTGTAGGTGGGTGACGCCCAGACAGCACCTAAGAAGATCAGGTTTGATGAAGAGTAGCCCTGATGCGAAACAAGTTGTCTTGTTTTCTGTTTTCATTTTTCTTGTAAACGATGGAAGAGTTATGATAGTAATTTCAACTCAATCCCTTATTTGTTCGCAATTCCTTTCTAACTCATTCTTGTTTATTCCGTCGACTTTTGGACTACGCGAGCAAGGGCGTTTTTTTTTTATTATTATTATTATTATAAGAGGAAAAGCAGGAAGGTTGAAGCAAATTAAGAGATGCTTTGAGTTATATTTTCCATACCTTCCGAAAGGCATAGTCCTGGAGCATCTAATGATAGTACACCGGTTATTAGTTTTGGCTACTTCAAAATTTCCTAATTGCGGTTAAATCAGGTTGTACAAGGTTTTCAAAGCAGCAGATTGTGCTCGAATCTTCGGGTTTACGTGTGTTCTGCCTTACAAAAATGGTTCTTCACGTTTCAAAGACTAGGATCTCAACACCTCCTTTCAGCCACTAGCACTTATAATTAAGCTATGCAATTATCCATGCCTTCGACCGATTCGTGGTATTTTGTATCAGTGGCAAGCGTGAGTGAAAATATTTAAGAAATCCTGCATAATCAAAGCAAAGTTGCTAATGTGGAAGGCAAATTATTCCGGAGCAACAATAGAAGAACCCTTGAAGCCTCGGTTGCAGAAATCCAACAGTGTGTTCATGCTGCTCTTGATGAGCCATGCCTATGCAAAGCACTGAAAGGAATTACAAAAAGAGCAAAGCTCTTGACAGAGCCTCCAAGGAGCTGGGCCTTTAGATCAGCAGAAAGAGATACATTTTAACAAATATTCTTCCAAAAGGAGGAACAGAGGCAAATGAAAGATTCTCTAAAAAAGTAAGAGAGAGAGAGAGAGAAGCAGCGGTGGCAAGAAAAAGAACGACAAATGCTTTATATGTGAACGAAAGGGGCATTTTGCCAAAATTGCTCTCAAGGCAAACAAGAGAAGAACTGATCTTGTGCATGCTATCGGAAAAAGAAGAGGCATCTCCCTTGATGGAAAAAAACGAGCTTGAATCTATTTCCTTCCCTAGAGATGAACCATCAAATAAAACTATATCTGTCATTGGAACATTCTCATAAGCCAGTGATGTTGATTCTGATGAACTTGATGAGCCAAATGAACCAAGTGACGGTCTCTATTTTTCGTTTCAGGAATCTCAGTAAACCCAAGAAGAAACCCAGAAGGATACAAACAAACAAAGTACCTGAAGTCCTAGCTTGAGAAACCTCTCGATCAAGCCATAGATCCTGACAATGGGTTTTGCAATTGCCCTCATAGACACAGGTACAGATGGTTCTACCGCATTCTTATTAACTCCATCGGCTTTTGCAATGTGTGAGCTAGGGCGTGTTTTTTCCTTTTATGGAAAAAAGGCAGAAAGGTTGAAGCAAATTAAGAGATGCTTTGATTTATATTTTGACATGCCTTAAGACGGTTGAGATGCTTCGGGACAGATAGTCATGGAGCATCTAATAACGGCCCCCGGTTACTAGTTTTGGCCACTTTATAGTTTCCTAGTTACCGTTGAATTCTTGCACTACTTAAGTTGTACACGGTTTTCAAAATTTTGATGCAATTGTTGTTGAATTAGTCGATTATCAAGACATCATCAGTTGTTAGCTTAAAGCTTTTGTCAATCGACATGGTCTCACATGGAATCTATACGATCTCAAAGCAGTAGATTGTGCTTGAATCTCCAAGTTACGCACGTCCGGCCTCACAGAACTCACATTTCGCATTTCCAAGATTGAGGATTTGAATAACACCTTTGAACCGTTTGCACTTTTAGTCAAGCTGCGAGGGCAAGTAAAAATATATGATACACGCAGGTTTTCCGAATTTCCCTTTTCCCCCTTGTGCTGCATATACTCAGTAGCGATAAAAAAGACATGCCCATCTTCCTTGAAATAGTGTTGATGATGAGTATTCTTTTTTGTTGAAGTCTTTTCATAATTGATTTGCTGATCACCTGTGATCCTGTTCACTCAGATGGAGAACGGTTAGTAACTGTGGCGTTTTCATCTTTTGCGATTGAAAGTAAATCGCATTGGTGATTCCATCCACGGTGGTAACAGTGCTGGACAGAACGCTGGAAGAACATAGGAAGTTCGTGGAAGCAATTGTGAAACGGGATAGAAAGAAGAAAAAAGCTCAGGGATGCAACAGCAGTTCTTCGTGCGCTCAAAGCAAGTAATGAAGCAGGAAAACTCAGGGATGCGAGTCAGCTGTCTAACTCTTCAGATTATCATCGCTCAGTTTATTGTCGACTTTCAAGGCCACGGACTCACAAACTAAAAGAACAGAAAAGAAAACTGGCAATCTATCATTTAGCCTCAGATATTTTCTAGCGTCGTTCAGAATCCTGATCCTCTTTCAACTTTCACTTGATGTTTCCGTTCCTCCTGAAGCAGCTTCACGAGGTACCACAGAATCGCCATACTGCATGCAGAGCATATAGTGTCAGCCTCATTATGAACTGCAGTGCGTTAAATCTCGGCATCAATAACCACCCTGGTCAAGATGTTGTGTTATATTCGCGTGAAAACTAATTCAATCCTTACCGGTTGGATCAGGAAGCTCAAATTGCCATGCGGACCATCCTCTGCATCATATAGAGACCAGCAATCGATTTCATCTCCAATGTGGAATCGATTCGCGACGACAATCCGGTCCCAACCCTGTTTCTGAAAGTGGAAATTGTTCAAATTAGGTTTGGCTTTTAGTGCAATGCCGCCAAGGTGCATAGCTGGTGTGTAACACTGGACCGTCAGTCCATCCCTGGCCGTGATATCGAGCAGGGGCCTCGGAAGAGTTCTCAGGTAGAAGTTTGAATCCATTGTTAGGGTTAACCCTCTCATAAAGTCAGTGCTCGTCAACTTCTTCCTAAAGAGAAATTTTACTTCCCCTTTTGTTGGGTAGTTGAGGATCTTATCAGGCCGAGGGATTGGAAAATCCGCCATCGCGTTACTCTATTCTGAAGCAGTATGATTGCGGAATATGAGACAGTATGTCACGGGGCTAAGACCCTTCTATAAGGAAGAAAGAGTTGGGCATCTGGGGGAGCCTGCATTGTGCGTGAAGACGTCGGAGTGGAAACACGAAATCAGAATGCATGAGAAGGTGGACCGACTCATGCATGAGGCAGTTTTAGCAACTACTCTTGTCTTTGTTTTTTAGGCTGATAATGAAATAACAAAATAAAAGAGGAAAAGAAAAGAAAAGTCTTTGGTTTATATTTTGTCATAAAGCGGGCCTGATCGGGTCGGGTCGGGTCAGATCGGGTCCCGATGGCAATGGCCTTGCTAGGCAGGGGGCACCAAGTGGGCCTAAGCGAATACCCTCGATCCCAAATTGGGAATTACTCACTTAAGCTCGCACAAAATGTGCTCTAGGCCTTGTCTTTCCTCTTTTATGTGCCCTATGATGCTCTAGATTCGCCTTCCATAGTCAAGCAAAGAAGAACTTATCAGGCAATCCAACTCAAATTTGGAAGTGATAGAGGACAATTTCATTTGGGGTGGTGGCAAAATGCATTCTAGCTCCTCCAACGAGGCACATATTAAGCACTGTTTCCTGATAAATCGATTGCCCTTCATGACCAGTGCCCCCGACGTAGACTCCCATGCGATAAAGAAATGCCACGAAGCCTGTCGAGATAAGGTACATGAGAATCCTACACAAATGTCTACCGAAAGCAAACGCTCATCCTGGAGATGGAAACAATGACACCGCTTCACTAATAGAAGAGAACACAGAATCAACTATTTCAGGTAAAACCGAATCCGACTTCTCTAAAGATCATAATCATACGTTGAATGGAGCCACATCGAGATTTACACTAAGAGAGAATACTGAAAATAGCAAGTTGCTGACAACATAGGGATTTAGTACAAACAAAGAAGAGGTGAAGATCCAGAGCTCGTGTCAAGTAAAGAGCAGGGCACACTAAGGATATCAGCTGTTGAGGAGAATATGGAGTAAATCAGAGGTAACTAGGAAAGTCAGAAAAGGCGGGCCCAATGAGAGGAAAAGCAAACCACCAGTCCATAACACTGACAGTCAGAAACTACATGCTCAGCGACTGAGCTTAAACAAAACTGCCCCACCAATTAACTAATGCTAAGGGAGATCGACAAATATCAGGAAAAAGACTCTTTACCATATTTACAGCATATGTAAGTAAAGCCTCGAGAGACAGCAGCAACAGCAGCGAGGTTTCGAGGATAAACCTTTCTTCGCTGAACCTATATTTTATAGTTGTGGCTCTTCATCCCAAGATTCTTACGCATTGGATTGGCTTTCTGCGTGCCCATTTCCTTTGTCTTTTGAAAACTGACCAGGCTCATCCGATGTGTGGACGCTCTCTCCGGGTTCTGATCTACCTTCCATGGTTGCAAAGCGATCCTCTCGTATAGGGTCCATCCTGTGAGCGTAGTTGGCTCTTGACGTGAAGTTGTGAGCAGCCAAGGGACAATGAGGGGAGTGTACACGCACAGTCTCCATGCCTCGATGAGGTCGAAGAGCTGAACTAAATAGAGGTTGCATTGAACGCTTCTTCTCCGAAAACTCTCGTAACGATATGCGGCAGACCGGACATGTGGAATGCTGCTGAAGCCACATGTCTATGCATATAGCATGGAAAGAATGCCCGCAACTGGGGAGGATACGCAGCATGTCTTCGCGATGGTATTCAGCCAAACAAACAGTGCATCTGCATCACAATTTACAACCAACACATGCAAAAGTGAGAATGCATTCATGCAACCATATAAACATCAGGAATGTCAGTGATTAGCATGGAAAGAGAGACCAAATGGCTGATATTTAAATGCAAAGTGCGGTATTTATCTTGTCAAGGATTCTGATAGGTGACTGGAGAGAATGGTCGATACTAATGGGCAGCATAAGAAAGGGAGCCAGCTGCTTGCTTGCCAGCTAATATTTAGCAATACCTCAAGCAATTCACTTCTCATCGACTCGTTAATGACAAAACTTAGAAGGTGACAACATCGATTCCTCACATACTACAAGCAAACTAGAAAGCAGTAGGCTGTATCAAAAACATGATAAGCTACCATAATGAGACCTATGACACTGTAAGAATCACTATTGCAATCCAACCACCATAGTTGCCACGACATACTGAAATAGCAAGTCAAAAAATTGCCTTACTACAGTAATATTATCTATCTGGCAACAAGAACGACCAAACTTGAAGATCTAAGGCATAACTTCATATGGCCTTTCGACCCACGTGTAATTAGTACAAGCCAACGAAATCCAACGAGCAGCAAAGACGAGAAGGTGTGAGTACAAGCTACAACCCTCCAAATAAAGAGAAAAAAGCGTCAGAAAATGACAGCCAATTAAACCTGTATATCTAAAATTTCTTGACATGTGCTGTTCATATGAGCTTTTAGATGCCTATACGCCCACTTATGTTTTCCACAGATCTTTTCAAATAGCTTTAGCATTGAGTTGTACAAATGCCTCTGTTGTCAAATATATTCCTTCTAATGAAGTCGATATCGTATCATCTTGTAATTTCATGGTTTGCCAAACTAAATGAGTATTGTGAATAAAATCTTGGCTTTATGAACGAGTATGTAACTACAGAAAAGTCATAAACGAGCCTGGCTCTTGAACAGGGCAGTTAAAACAATATGTTGTACCAAAGAAGCATTGTGTGATTTGTTATCTTTCCAATCTCACTGAACTGTTTGTGACAAATTAGATCTATTTGTTGCAATTATAAAAATAAAATAATTAGAGTGACAACATATTACATTTGCTCTACATCTGGCAAAGGGAAAGTTGGTTTAATCTCCACAAAATTCTATTAGTCCTCACTCAATTTTATGAGGAGAAGTTCGAGTTTTAAATTCTTCACGTGGCCAAACTATTCAAAAAGTCTTGAGTTTATATTTTGAGGCAACATAGTTTTTCATTATCCTAATGATCAGATCCAAGGTCCCATTCAGGTTTTTCAGTAATTGCTAGTTCAGCCTCATGATACTTAGCCAAACTAACATTAAAAATAGTTTCTAGGCTATACTTCCCAACCAACAGAGCCATTAGTTTCAAACCTAAAGAAAGCCTCAGTGTGTGACGAGCGTCATCATACTAATAATGCTCAAATAGTTTTGAGTGTTCTGAGATGAAGGATAGCATATGGGAAAGACAGAATCCGCAATGAGTGAACTGTTATAGAACCATTTATTAATTCAGTTGTCGAGTCAACGGTGAGGATAAAAAGATTTGATCTTGCTCTAGTACTTGGTATCTTTTTCTAGAGACTCAAATTTACTTACACTCGAAGGTTGATCTTAAAACGTCAAAACTAAATTTGAGCCCAATCAACAACGTATAGAGTACGATGCCACAGAACCGACAAAAATGCAAGAAACTGTCCAAGTCCATGGTCTGCTTAGGGGCATAACAGCATGCTAATGCTGTAGAGCTAGCCAATGCATGGACCTTTCTAAACTGATGACCTAATTGAGCAGTTGGGGAGACCAGACTCTGCGATTAAAACTCATTTCTGACAAGAGAGACCTATCTATTGAAACAAACTAGTAGGCAAGCGGAGATTGGCAGAACCATAAGATCTATGTAATCCTAAATGAGTAAGCTATGGAAGGGACTTTATACGAAAGATTTGTCCTGAAGCAAAATCACCGAACTTTACTTTCCAGACAGTCTGAAAAGGATGTAACATCCAGTAGAATATTCTCAAGGTCCCACGCAGTTCTGTCCCTCAGAACTGGTAAAGCTCCTCCAAATAGGAATCATCTTCTAAATGCCATGGTAGTAGCATTAGACGATCCCTGTCCAAAATGAACTAGTTGTACCCGAATCATGAACCGAGCGAACTTAGCAACATTCCTACTGTAGGGGAGAGAGAGAGAGAGACAAGCTTTGAAGACTCAAGATTCATAAAAGTTATCTACTACCCAAGAAGAGAAGAAATCGAATAATCAAGAAAGTAACATACTGAGAATTGTCGACCTCAGAGAAGAACTCGTCGCTGTATTTCTTTGTCGGGAAGTTAGACACCACTACAGGTTCAAGGCCATGTAAACCCCGCTCTAGCTGTTCAGAGAAGGAGATGAGACTTTAGTTACAAACATCGGTTTCAAGCTCTCTATCGAAAGCTTAGATTTTTTATATATCAACAAATACAGGGCTGAATTTTTTCATTTATAGCCTCATTACATACAAAACAAGGCACACAGATGCAGGAGGACCAAAACGACAGATGATTTTTTTTTTTTTTTTGGTCGGAAAAGAAGCAAATTAGTTGAAAAGGAAGATAACAAGCGGAAGCTCAATATGAAAATTCAAACTAGTGTGAACGAGTGAAATGCTTAAAGAGCAACACCACGGTGAACGAAGGTGAGAAAGAACAACTGGAAAGAGAAGAAGAAGAAGAATAAGAACAGAGAAGATTATAATGAAGCTGGACATTGTGCACATCGGCGCAAAAGAATTATCCAAGACCAATGTACGAGAACAATTTAAGGATCCACCTCAGGAACATTAGTATAATATAAGAGAATCACCGAATCACGAAACAATAAAAATCACCAGTCCGAAAGAAAAGCTTGTGCACGAAAAGATTCAGTCAGAGAAGCACCATGAAAGGCCTCTCATGTAATCTTAAATCCAGCGAACAAGCCAGTGAAGTACAGAAATCGAGTTGGGGTCAAGAAGAGAAAGAGCAACAACAAATCGGCGACGAAGTCAACGGAAAAATCAAGCACCGCGAATTCAAACGAAGCCAGCGGGAAGAGAGTGATAGACGCGCACAATGCTAAGATCAGATCGGCCGGCGAGAGCAAAGGAGCGGCGAGAAGCGTTGAGCTGAATCCGAGCGCAGATGAGCCGCGTGCAGACGAAGACGATGAACATGGTGCTCACCGCGAACCCAATGACCGTCATCACCAAGTTTATCCCCGAAGACATCATCTCTCTCCCGAAAGCAAAAATCTCGAAAACAAAACACTTTTTATCCGCGATTTTCAGCAGCCGCACATCACCGGTTCCATCCGCCGTCTCCTCCTTGCCACGTATTCCCTCACGCCCGGCGCGTGGAGGCGCCGCGCGACGCCGCCGCCGCAGCCGCCGTCTTCTTCGCGATGCGGTCGGCGGGCGAGGGGCCGGGGGCGGTGCTCGGCATGCTTCGCGGGAGAAAGAAAGCCGGGAAGCCGAGGCTCGAAACCGGGCGGCGAGATCCTCGAGGGAGAGTGCAAGAGGCTGCCGTGGGTTGGCGACGCCGGGAGGAGAGCTCGGAGAGGTGTGAGAAAACCGGCGGAATTCGGCAGTTGCAGAGCGTGGCTGTGAGTGAGAGAGAGAGATAGGTGGGTTCTATTTTCGGATCCGGGATTAGGGCCAGCTTTCTTAAAACGGGTTGCCGGGGGAGGTCCGATCTAATAATCCAATAATTACCGATTAATGCGGAATTATTTATTAAATTCGTTTTCCTTTACGGTAAGGATTGAACTTACGAGCGACACGGGTCGAGACCCAAGAGGCAACATCGATTACATCCATTACATGTACAATAATCGATATAATTGATGAACGATTGACAGATCTGATAAGTCGTTCGTTAATATCGAGTGATTCAAATAACGTGGAGGGAATTTCTAGCCACTAACTCTCCCTCAAGAGCCAAATCAAAGAGATTATCCCAAGCTACATGATTTGCTCTAATCCAAACCAATCTTCCGCCGTTGATTACCAAAAAGGTCAAAAGAGCATCTTGGACACTTGGAAAGAGCCGAGAGGGGGGAACAGAAAATGGCTCGAGGGGACAGGAGAGACAGTGATGGAATTGACCAATTTGAGGGGGCATCTGATCTTGTGGTAAGTGACCGGTCCATGTGGTGGCGAGGTGGAGGAGGAGGAGGAGAGTTTTGGTGCTTCTTGCTCTTTGAAAATTGAGGTTAACGCAAGCACAGTTTGCTTGTGGGTTTTAAACAGGATAACCACGAGAGAAAGAGAGTGGTTGACCTGACGCCAGTAGATTATACAGTGTTCTTGGGTTTGGCCCACGTTGTTCGATCGACACGCGAGAAAGGTTCTAAGCCAGATCCGATAGGCGATCACGACTTCTCGACGGTCTTTTATCCCGGGCGACGAAACTTCAGAAGAAATCCGAGCTCTTAGCTCGCCAGGATCGACCTTAATTCACGACCCTTTTGTTTTTTTTTTCTTGCGAATTTTGCTTGGATGGTCATGTTCTACTCGGGGAAACAAAGGCGAACGGGAGCATGCTGCCTGAAGGAATGATGGATGGATGGATGGATGGATGGTCATGGACTTTGGGACAAAAGTTCTTATCCAAAACTAATGAACGCGACGATGCACATCACCAATCCACAAAAATGTAAGTGCGGGTCAGCTTCACGGGGTCGCGCAAGGATCGATGGGCCACTTTTGGCTTTGGAGATTCATTTAAACACACACACACAAAAAAAAAAAAAAAATCTCTTCTTCTTCGCTCTTCCACTATTTGTCTAAACATTTCAGGAGACAATACAAATTAATTTGTCTGCTCGTTTTTATAAGTGACATAAGCGATCATTTTTAAAAAAATATACATTCTATAGATAGTTCGTTTTACACATAAATAAACGGAGCGTTTAAACAGTCGGAATTTACGGCAACTCATTTTTTTTTTTACAAATTATTTGATAATATACATGAAGGAGTATGCGTAAGATGAAAGTTACAGCGTATTTATTTTAAAAAAATTTTGGAAAAGTGGAGAGTGGGGATTACTTTATGACATTAAAATCACTAATATCAAATTAGATTCCGAGTTGGTGACATGACCCGAGTAAGCAATTTGTACTTAGTTTACGTCCCGAACCAATAATAATATAGTAAGAGGCTTAAGAAAATATTAGGGCATCACTAGTTGCATTATTTGTATTGACCTTGGTGTATAATAATTTTTTTTTCAAGAGACATATTATATATCACCACTTGAGGGAAAATAGAATAAAATAAGGCTTTGCATGTTGACTTCTCTCTATATAAAAGCACCAAGTGCGCTGTCCAAATGGTTTTCAAGGTAAATAAAGTAATGCCAATGACGAATCGGTGTCCTTTATCAGCGCACACACGAGAGCCGACAGCAATCGTCGTTGTCGTTTTACTGGATGCTCGGTTAAATTTTTAATAATTACATGTCGTATTCTCGTAAAAGCATCATGTGAATTTTCTTTGTTTCACCCGATCTAATATAATTTTCCACAAAGTTTGCTCACTCCCCTAATAACATTAAGTCTTTTGCTCTTTGCATGACATCACTGATAGTTTAGTCGATTTGGGAACTATTTTAACTTTCAATGAAGGAAAGGGACGCAACATTTTTGCAACAAGACTATGGTGGGAATGTAATAAGACATGCACTAAAAATGAGCGGACAAGAAACAACATTTATAGAGAGAGAGAAAGTCAAATAGTTGCGTCATGGATGATGTGATCGAGTGGCATTTTGGTAATTACATTGCAAAAGGTCGCCAATTCATCATATATTTTTATAGGCTACTTATTCCAGATAAATTATGATTATGGAAAATAATTAATATAAAAAATGACGAGTCAATATTTCATCATTTTATCCACTGGCTTTTGAATTTCTTTTTTTGTAATTTAAGGTATCGATATGTCCATCATTATTTGTTGCTATCAATATATATATATATATATCATTTAAATAATCTACATGTTTTTTTTTTCGTCTACTGTTCTTACTTAACGACCTGAAAGCAATATCAGCTAACAATTAACGTTGTATACTTTAGGGATTAAATTAAATAATTACCAACGGTTCATAAATTTATTAAATAAATTAAAAATTCATCGAAATTCCACGTGTTAAATTCATATTTAAAGGTCATCCGTGTCAATTTTTATTTTCATTTTTAATACGGTTCATTTGGTTCTCGAGAAAAGATAAAAAGAAAAAGGGGAATAAAGTGCGCGGCGGTCATGCAAAAGACGAATTCATCCTTAGTGACACGTCAACCTCCCGACCGCGCAGAGAACACGACAAAGGATGGATAGTACCAAGTTCCCCTTTTATACTTTTTCTCTCTTTTTTGATATTTAAAAAAAAAAGGTTGTATGGCGGCCGGAAAAAAGGATTAGTTTGAAACTTTAACCATACCACTTTGATTAGTGGATTAATTTCTAATTAGTGGCGTTGCGCGTCCGTGATTGGCCGTATCCCACGAAGGAGATCAAGATCAAGGTTTAACAAATCCATCCTCCGTAAACATTAAGACACTGAACACGAATTTCGTCGGATGGACTTAGGGGGTATTGGAAGCGTATAGCAAAAACTCGATACCTTCAACTGGGTCCAAGCCCTTCGACGCTTCAATGCTCGCCTTCATTTTAGGTGTCTCCTACCAAATTGAACCATGAAGACCGTCAAAAATCTAGCTTTGAGATTCGTTCATTGAGCAATTCACTAAACGTCGATACACGTTGAAATCGATTTTGATATTATTTGGTGGGATTTAAATTGTGAGATTATTTCTTTGATATATTCACAAAAATCGATATGTATTTGTTTGGATCGATTCTAACACCTTCTATTGAGAGCGTAGAATTCAAAGTCTGATAACTTTGCCATGGAAAATTATCAGGAAATAGCTACAATCTAAATCCGTCAACATATTCAGTTAAACATGTTTTATTTCTTGAAAAGTTCAAATTAATGAATTATGAGTCAACTAAAATGTATTAATTGCTCTACACCACGTTGATTTTTTACTATAGGATTTTTCAAACACAATCCATATGTACATCTCAATACGAAGAAGGGTCAAACGAGAGACATGTCCCAATACAAATGTGCATTTTATTCACATATATCATTGGAGTATGTCAAATGAGAGACATATCTGACGATAATTATGTATTTCATCCGGATATATCGTTGCGGACATGATGAAATTTCTTGCACAGTTTGTTAGTCACAATAGCACTTCCGTTTTCAACTTTATCTTATGCAAAAGCAAAGGCAGGACCACCCCATCTTAAGGGACTTTACTTTAGAAGCACATAAGCACATACTCACTATAATAACCCAAGTGCAAATGACTAAACTTCAACCAGTAAAGACCAATTTTCAATTACTACAAAAGAACATCTTATCTTGATTTTCTTTCTAACTCCTCGAATAAATGTAAACTATATATATATATATTATATATCGTCACCACACCAAACACATTGGCCCCGACGATTTGGACTGCGACATCATCTCATGTCAGGTCAAATCTAGCAGGTTCCGGTGGCTTAGGGATGGCACGGTTGTAAGGTAATTTTTTGGCAGTTGGCACAACAACAACGATCCCTCAAGTAATTTAATAACTCACAAATTAAAGGATCGCGCGCGTCGTCTCGGAAGGAGACAGAAAGGAGGGCGTACCCTATAAACTCCCCATCGAGCTCTCGAAGACGCCGTCAGAGCTATGGTTTCTTCTCATACATAGGCAATCGCAGACTGGAAATCGGAAATATGTCCGGTCGAAAAACTCGAGCTTTTTATCGATTCGATTTTAGTTTGGATAAGGCATTGCCTCCATGTTGTTTAAACAGAAAAAAGATTGAAAAATCCAATAAACTTTCCTTTTGGATTTCTCGCCATGGGTGTCTGTCAACTATTGAGTGGTCTTAATGCATCTACACGTCTGAATATGTAAATTAAGACGCGAGGATCGTCTCGCTTTTCAGATACTTCGTCATCAGGGTGTACGAGATTACCGGCTACTTTTTTCCCACGGCCGCTCGAGTTCTTCATACTCGATGCGTCCACGATGGCGACCTCAAAATTAGTAAACGTCGTTCGTTAAACTCGGAAGTTTCACTTGGACTCCTATTGGAGATGTGACTGGTGGCTAAGAGAAAAGAGGCACGACCATGGGACTGGCCCCTAGGAATCAAAACAGGAGGCCGAGCAGGGAAATGATTTATCTGAAGCACCGCGCTTTTAACTACTCAGTGGCATTTGTCAATTCCCATCCATGTCCACATTGAGGATGAGACCCTTATCGATGCAGACGGGAGCAAAAAGCCGGAGTGGCTCCATCATCTCTGCAAAATATCTCCACAGTTGGGCACAAAAATCACTTGCCCACGTTCAAAAAGTGTCATCATGGGAGCAAATGATGCCTCATTCCTATTGGGATGTGCCGTAAGCTGCGTTGAATTTGAAGTGCTCCTCTCTCCCTGCACACTTTAGGCACTTCACTTCCCTTCCTCTCTTTCCGTTAATCTTGTCTGCACTGCTTCTTGACCCCATATGAGGTTTAACACCTACTGCGGGGAAAAAGGGAAGAAAGGAAAAAGATGGAAGGAAAATGAAAGAGATGGCATGACATTGCAGGGCGCTGCATTTGCACTTTGCAGACCCTCTCTCTCCATCTGTTTAGTGATGATTTGGATCCACTATCACAGATTGCTCAGTTCACCTGGTTTTATGACTTTCTTTCTTTCAGAGCTTTCTACTCTACCTTGACGATTAAAACCGGATTACGAAACCCTTTAAAACTTTGCCCGATTGTTTTATTCAACATGTGAAAGCAAATGCTTAACATTTTTTTCATGTTAGGTACTTTACTGTGCATTCGCGACATGATTAGAAAATTTTCTGAAATTTCTCGACACTAGATTTTGATCTCATCAACTTTTTGGGGGCGGCTAGACCGTTCGATTTGAAAATTTTGAAGTGGCGACAGGAATTCCCATGGGGAGACATCTTTTGGAATCGGGGATTTCAATTTCACAATAATTTGCCTTCATGAAGCGATCGAGTGTCGTTGGTGCTCTGGATTAGTGCTCTAAACTATTTTTATTGCCTAATTCGTGGACAGAGAGAAGGTCAAAAAGTTGTGCGTAGTAGTCGCTTTTCTTTGGTGCCACGTGCATTTGACTTTATGGCACCACCAAGATCGGAACATGGCTAAACGGGTGTATGCGATGGTGATGCATATTGTTGTGATCTTGTGAAATGTTTATGAGAGGAGAGGCTTAGTGTATCCCATTAAGTTTATCTTTCCTATGTCCTTTCTAGTATAGCTTCGATTGATGGAACAACTATGTGCTAGGATAAGGACTTGCGGCCTGATATACCGAGTTGACGAGCAATCGTACTCGAAACTCGAGCCTTTGAAATGTAAAAATTTCAATTGCCGTGATAATCCAACAAAACTCGAGATATGTAAATTCGTGTCAACTAATGTGTAAGTACTTTCTCTTCTTCTTCTTATTCCCTCAAGGCTCAAACTCTTTTAGGGATCTGAATAATCTCAAGAGTCATGCATATCATCTTTTGAGTGGAGTCTTACTCGATACACGTAGAAGGCACAACTTAAGTGCGTGCGTCTATGATGTCGCCCCCCTCCGAGTAATCTCAAGGGTCACGCTTATCATCTTTTGAGTGGAGTCTTACTCGATACACGTATAAGGTACGACTTGCGTGCGTACGTCCATAAGGATTAGTCGAGTTGAAAGGTTCGGATGCATCGTATTATAATTAAGTAATTGTACGAAATGGGCTTGGCGTCTTGGAAGGACAAGCTGGCCTTTCCTAAATTGGGCCGCCTCGACCCAGTGAATGGATATGTTCGGCTCAATTTCACGATTCATCAGGCCCATTGACAATCGCGTACAGGCCCACATGCGACACATGAACCCAAATGTACATGGGGGTGACCGCAAAGAGAAATCACAGTCTCGCATCCTGTTGAGCTGCCTTACCGAGCATAGACCCGTATGCCTACGAACGTTACTCGACGTGTTTGCAAAGAGATACTGCCGTACACGATGGGTGTCAGTCGAGTCCACAGAAAGACCCAGATATTCCGTCTATATTAAAAACAGGCGACTTCTCGATTTCTTTGAATGTCATCCTGAACAAAAATGTAGCTAACCGATTTTGCTGCGACCCAGAGTCTCAAAAACAATACTATCTTAGGCATGCTCGTTCAGACTCGTGATTGTCTATAGTTATTATTGAATAACAATCGAGAGTAATCTAATTTGAATTGTTATGTTTCGTGAGTGGGACGGTTAGTTGTTTTTTAGATGTAGTAATTATGTACAATCAAAATGTCTTTTATCGAAGATTTGAATAGAGGCAAATCGATAAGTAAGTTGTTAGGAAAAAAAAAAATAATTGAACTTATTACATGGGTTTCTCAAAAGAATTCCTGTTTAGCAAATTACTTTGAGATGTTTCCCCCGATTCAAATGGTACTTGCGTTCTCTTTTCCGGTGTTCATCTCCTGTCATTTGCCTCCCTTCCTTCCGCCGCTACCGCCGGAGGCCACGCCGCCCTTGCCACCCTGCTGACCGCCGCTCTCGGCAACGTCGTCTTCCAAATCGACCGTCCGCACCTTGAACCTGTCGAGCCTCAACGCCGGCTCGTCCCCTACTCCTCCGTCCCTGCCCGGCAGCCGTGGCGATCCCACGCTCAGGCTCCTCGGGAACGCCCTCACCTCCCTCGTCCTCTTCGACCGCAGGGCGTCCTCCAGCTTCCGATCGATCTCGTCGTGCAGCTTCGGGAAGAGCTGCTGGAACGTCTGCCGGCGCCGCACGTAGAGCTCCCTCAGGTCCTCCATCAGCGCGACCAGCCACGGGTCGATCGACTGGTCCCCGTCGCAGGGGGTGCGTCCGTAGTAGTAGAACGGGCTGTCGGCGTCGCGGAGGTCGTACCTCTCCCCGCACGGGCTACCGCTTCCGAAGGCGTAGGGGGCGTAATCGGAGCTCGGGAAACGAGGAGCTCCGGCGTCATTCGACGTCGGCACAGGCCCGATTCCGTCCGGCCTGGGTCCGAGGGACTCTGGCCACAGCAGCGTGCTATGAGGATTCATTCGAGGAAAAAGGAAATCGCCGACCACCGCCGAAGAAAACGAAGATGATGCAGAAACAAAGGCGATTGAAAATCTCAAAGTTGGAGATTTGAGGATGAAGAATCGAATGTGGAGCAGACGATGAGAGACTGTGGATTGAAGCTGAAGATCGAGCAAGCTCGAGTATAAATAGGCGAAGAGAGAGAGGGGGAGTACGACCCGATTTTTCTTGGGCATCAGTCTTCGCGCGTTGCATACCTCGAGTTGATTCCTAGTTGCTGTATACTAATAATAAAAGTCTCCAAGTTGTTAAAATTTGGTTGACCGTTGATTAAGTGTTTTTTTTTTTTTTGAGATGTACCGTTGATTAAGTGTTCAATCTTAAAGTTTGCAACAGTCGCAACATGTGCTTCATCGTCCATTTGAGCACGGCGGCTGCTAATCAGGCAATGTGTTCTTACACGATCCCTCGAACCCTCGAATTCGCTTTGCGAGAGCGGAGACATTGAAATGTGGATTACGTTTGACATCGAAGTAGAAACCCGTTAAAATTCATACGTGTACGTATCACGTCTCAACATTCTCTGATAGATCCGTTCCGATTGGATCTAATTTCACTCAAACCCAGAAGTTATAGGCGATATACTAAACCATTTACTCCCCATAATGGGGTATTTTCGAATTCAACCCACGTGCCTATCTTGACTCGATCGGTTGGTCGCGACCCGGGATGTGACTATTTTCGGGTTTGGCCCTATATTGACTTGATCGGTAGGTCACGATCTAAAATGCGATGACTTTTCGGGTTTGGCCGACGCGGGCTATCGAAAGGACTGAATTAAGAATTTGTCGAGAAGGTGATTCTCGGCGCAGAGTGCCGTGGGGAGGGGAAAGCTCGGGGGTTGACTGATGGTTGAGTGTGTTTCTTTGATCGAAGACTGATTGTTTTGAGTGTGTGTTGTGGCTGGTCCGATGTCTGCGGGTCATGGAGAGACAGAAATTTCTGAGATGATGGGCTTTGCCTGAGTTCTCCCCGTGGTCAAGTCGTGGTTCCGGTCCTCCATAAAAAAAAAAAAAAATTCAAAACAACACATTCCCCGACCCACCGATTTCCAATATAATTAAATAAAAATAAACAAACTATTTTTTTATTGTTCAATAAAAATATTTTCCATTAACTGATTATTTCAAGCGATATATACGAGGGTATTTCTCCAAATTATCTGTTTTTCACGCGACGAATGGATCTTCGATTCCTAGATTATTGCTCTAAACTTACTAATTTACTGTTAATGTCAAAGACTAAAAGGTGTACAAGTTGTGCATAATTTGCATTTGATATCATGGCGCAGCTAAGATCTCGAGGTTAAAGTAATTTGGTTAAAGAGAGGCCTATTTTATCTATATGTGTATATATTTGTCATGAAAACGGAAGTGTGTAATGCTTAGTTTATCTCTCCAATGTCATTTCTAGCGTAGCTTCAATTAATGTAATAACTATGTGCTGAGATAAGGGTTCACGGCCTCACAGGGTAATTTGTTGAGAGGTCGTGCCAAAAAGGATTCATACTCAAAATTTGAGCCTTCGAAACATGGAATTTCAATTGTCACGACAACTCAACTAACCTCTAAATATATGGTCATGCCTGTTAATGCACAAGTCTTTTCTCTTCTTTTTCCCCTCAAAATGTCCTCTCAAACTGTTGAGGGATTGGTCGAGAGCGTCATCCCACTTAGAGTAATTTTCAAGGGCCGTGCCCACCATTATCCAACTCATTTTTATGACTAGCTATAGCCATCACTTGATCTCGTGCTCACTCACTCATCGATCTTATCTCAATTTGGATATGAATTTTTCTTAAATTGGATTTAACTGTTTTAACAATATGGATTAGGGCCGGATGTGACTAAGATATGAGTTGGGGCGATATGGGTCACTAGACTTGGATTGTATGGAAATGTATCAATATGAGTCAAATCCATTTTCGATTGGATCTAAACCCAACTTAATGAACTTGTTTGACAAGTCTAGGTCTTACCCAATTCACATGGACAGCCGTGATCTTGCATACATCTGTAGAGATTAGTCGAGTCGAAAAATTTAGATACCTTGTGCTATGGATAGCTAAACGTATGAAATGGGCTTGGCATCTTGGAAACACAAGCCAGGCTTTCCTGAATTGGGCCACCTCGACCTAGCCCAATTCAACGAATCATTAGGCCCATTGATAATTGCATAAAGGCTCTACATGTAACGCGCGAGCCCAAACGAAGGATCAAGATCCCAGCCTCTGCCTGGAAGCAGCAACTTCATAGGCTTAGAAGAATCTTCCAAAAAGATCCCACGCCATACAAAACGAGCAAAGAATTTTGCCCCGTTTGGCTATCAAATCAATTCATCGTCGAGAATTGAATAGTATAACATAGAAAGATCTTTTATCCATACCGAATCCAAAATTGGATTCCTGATCCAACCCCTTTACTTTTCTTTTTTATTTGAATTTCTCCTTCTTTTTCATTCTTCATTCTTTTCTTGCTATAACCTTTCCTTGTACAATCTCATCTGATGACATATCATTTGATCGCTCTTACGTTTCCATTGGTTACAAACCCAAACAAACGATAGAAGTAAAATAGAAAAGAAGGGCATTCCAAATGCCTATTTGGCCTTAAAAGCCCATTTGGCCAAAGTCACACTTGGGGAGTATGGCACGCGAAGTCACACTCGCCGCGTTCCATTCGGGCCACCTCCAGGAGCACAAACCCGTATGTCTCCGATAAGCATCCGACGTATTTGAGGAACGAGACCGCTGCGCTCGATGAGAACTAACCGGGCGCTCAAAGAGATTCGGATGTCGACATAAAAAATGTAGAAACACTTAATTGTTTCGAATGTCGAATTGGATAACAACGCAGCTAACCGATTTCAGATATATCATGATGTTTTCACACGAAATCCATACGAAACGTAGATACATGTACTCGCCTCCTGTGTACGTGAGTGAATAGCCTTGCCCAAGATGGCTCATATGAAGTCGTAATTAGTGATTAGCAGCAAACAAGAGTAACCAACTTTGGTCAATTATGGTCCTTAACTTTACTTTATGTACCAACTCGATGGAAAATGATATTGAAATTTTTTTTACGAACACAACTAAACTTGAAATGTCATAACATTAAATTATTGCCCGTTAATCCAATTTCTCCAAGTTTCTTACACATTTCATTAATGTGATTACTCTGTCGATTTTTAAGCTCCGTCTATTTTATGAAATATAAATTTTGGGAAAATATATTCCTAAAAAATGATCGTTAATGAAAGACCAATGGTAATTTATATCTGAATAGTTGAATGGATGAGGTAGTCAATAGCGAGTTTGCATGAAGATTAGAAAGTTCGTTGTGGACCGTTGAATTCTGAGATATTTTCAGATGCGTTCATCTCCATCATTTGCCTCCCGTCTTTCCGCCGCCGCCGCCGGAGGCCACACCGCCATTGCCACCTCCACCGCCTTGTTCACTGCCGCCAACCACGTCATCTTCCAAATCAACCGTCCGCACCTTAAACCTGTCGAGCCTCAACGCCGGCTCGTCTCCTACTCCTCCATCTCTTCCCGGTAGCCCGGGCGACCCCACGCTCAAGCTCCTCTGAAGCGCCCTCACCTCCCTGGTCCTGCTCGACCTCAGAGCGCCCTGCAGCTTCCGATCTATCTCGTCGTGCAGCTTCGGGAACAACTGCTTGAACCGGTGCCGGCGGCGCACGTAGAGCTCCTTCAGGTCCTCCATCAGCGCGAGCAGCCACGGGTCGATCGACTGGTTCCCATCGCAAGGCCGGTGTCCGTAGTAGTAAAACTGGTCGTCCGCCTCGCCGAAGCTGTACTTATTATACGGGCTTTCGCGTCCGAAGGCGTTGGGGCCGTAATCGGAGCTCGGGAAAGGAGGAGGTCCGGCGGGGTTGGAGATCGGTTCACCGTGCGCGTATCCGATTACCTCCGGCCTGGGTCCGAGAGACTCCGGCCACAGCAGCGGACTGTGATGATCCATTCGAGAGGAAACAGAAATCGCCGATCAGCGAAGAAACCGAAGACGATGCAGAAGCCGGATGTGCTGATGAGTGTGGATTGTTGATTGAAGGTAAGGATCCGGCGAGCTCGAGTATATATAGGAGATGAGAGAGTGGAGCAGCTGAGATTTCTAGAGAGAGACTTTTCAAAAGGTACGACTTGGTCTTTCTAGAGCCTCACTCAATCTACGCGTCTATCATACCTTGAGCTATTTCCAACTTGATTTGATAAGATGACATAAATTATTTTTTAAATTTTTATTTATCGTATAATATGTTTGGATTTTATAATTAATTCAACACGATCTCTGATTTTTAGCTTTAAAATATGTACTGTCGTCTCTGAATTTTTTTATCAAACGTTGAAGCTAGTCTCTACAATTTTTAGTTCGTGAACAATATTAATTATTTTAATACGACAACTAGTTTAGACATAAAATTCAATGACCATATTAATCAAATTAAAAAATTCAGAGATGAAAAAATTCAGAGATGATGTCGTATTATGCTTTTGAAATTCATGAATCAGTTGAAAAATTTAAAATTACATTATACATGAGATCAAAACATAATTAACCTTTTAATTAAGGAATCGAGTTCAAAGTCTGGATTAACCTTTTAATTAAGGAATCGAGTTCAAAGTCTGGAGCGGTCCGAACACGTGGTTCGTTCGACGACGGAGCGTCATCCACCAGAGTACGGCGGCTGCTGATCGCGGAAGGCTTCTTGTCTGGGTCGCGCGTGTGATTTCGCTCAGTAAATTTCAACTTTAATTTCATGGCGGGCCCCCCGTCGATGCACTTCCTCGATTTCGAATCGAGGGGGGTTTGACGGAAACAGCCTACCGGAGGGACCGGATCAAGAACTGGTGAGATCATGACTGGGAAGGGGAAGCTCTTTGACTTTTCTGGTACCGCGCGGTCGTGTTGACTGATGGATGAGCGTGTTCCTTGGATCGACGACCGATGATCCTGAGCTTGTGTTTGTGTGCAGCTGGTCCAATGTCTGCCCGCGAGGGAGAGAGACGGAATCGTCTGAGATTTGCATTGATCCGGTCTTCCATCGAACCAAACAGCCTCCCCTCCTCAGCCAACACCAACCCTCTTTGACTCGGCTCCCTATCCCTTCCGCCGTTTATTGATGTACAGTTTCGGTTTCTCTTCACCCCATCAAGCACCCTTAAGCTAACGATCATCGCGACGGTGATTCACGGCTGACTTGGATCATCACGTTGCCATGTCAGTAGCGGACTTCCGCATAGAAACATAACCCCTGAGGCACCGCCGACATGACTGACATAACTAAAGAAGAACGTTCCACGAGGATCCCTCGGGATGTAACGTTTGGCCAACACCAAAGCCGCGACCCCAACTGACTGCATGCGCAAACCATATGATCCACGGACGGCCCATAAGCATGAAAACGAACCATTCAGAGCATCACTATGGCGCCAGATGGGTTCCGGAAGAGCCATAACAGATAAATAACATCATCAAACGCTCGAAAGCAATTGCGCCTATATATCTGTCCTCAGAGACTGTTCCTCGCATAAGAGTGTTCAGGAACTGCAAGTTACCATGCTAAACTAGAGGTAAACTAGGGGAGTTCCTTTTCAGCTACACATGACGAGTTATCTGTACATATAAGGTCTGCTAGGACTATCATGAAACAAAAATGGATCTGTGCGAGAAGACGCACCAGTTGCACCCGAAAGAGTTCGTGGAAACCCTTCACTCGAGGGCATTCCCAACATCATTTCTGGATGAAAAGAAGGAGGAGGATAGGTGGCGTGAGAACTGGGAAGGTGGTTCAAGTAAGGGTTGAATGATGGCCCAGGGATAATCATTCTCGACCCCCCCTCCATGAATGGGTTGGAGATATATCTATCATCTCTGAAATAACTCGGCCTGCTTTCCAAGTAACGACTGCTCAAAGATTGGTCGCTGGGAGACAGCACAACTCCAGTTTCTGGGTAAGTACCTGCTAAACCCAACCGGGAACCTGAACCCAGCAAATTGGATTTTGCAGCATCAAATGCAAAATCTGTTGGGACTCTGAAAAGGCCAGGCAATCCACCGGGAATATCCATCTTTCCCCCGATATCAATAGTGTGGAAAGACGGTTCAATTGCTTTTTGAAGAGGCCCAACATCTGAAACTGGTACTCTCGCCATTTTGTTTTTCAGCAGTAATTTAGCCTGTTTGAGCGAATCGAGAACACCATGTGCACCGACGGTTCCAAGTGGAACCAAGGCATGGTATTCAGCTTGGTCTCCCAAAGCTTCAACTTTATGAGAAGTGTCATTCGCAGAAGGCGAAAAACCATGTGCTGACTGCTTCCCTTGAGAATCACCGTAAACAATGTTACGGGGGTTTTGTGCTGGGGAATAGTTGCTTGCCAGGCTCTTTTGTTTACCTTTTCTACCTGACACTGAATGTATATGTTCTTGACTGGGGGACTTATCAACGGGGATAGAATATTTCTGACTTTGTGTGGATTCCACTCCAGGCTGCAGATCTTGATGGAAGCTTTCTGATTGAGTTCCCAACAATTTGTTGTCAGTAGAAGCATCCTCGGCTTCAACTTTAGATTTGACAGTTTGCATCCCAACTGTCGGTGGAGGATATGGAGCTTGGTGCTTTATTTCATACCTCTCCTCAGTAATATCTGAGTGGTTACCAGGATCGCATGAATCCTAAAGATGATGACAGACAGACGAGTATGTTAGTTGCATGGGCTAAATGTAAATTAAAGAGAGGGACATTTTTGAGCCTGGGAAAACCTATGTGCACGATCTCATGTTATGGAACCTTCAAGGTAGCAATCTCAGAATGTAATAGTCACTTCTTGCTTTCTTTGTTTTGCATAGCAAAGTAAATATCTCTTGGTTTTCCAAATTTTATAACTTCGGCTCTGTTTGTTTCACGGAAAATATAATATTTTTAGAAAATATTTTTCAGGAAATCATTTTCATGAAAAATAATAATATTTTCGGATGTTCGTTTGTAATTTAAGAAAAATTATGAAAAATAGAATTTTTTTTTTTTTTGTTATATATTGACATGTCAACGGCCACAATTTCACCAGGCTCCCACGAGCTCCTAGCTTGCCACCAAAAGCCATGCCAATCCAAGGCTCTAGAGGCCAAAGGCTATGAACTCGCTGTCAAAAGCCACCGACTCGCTAACCTCAAGTGAGTCGCTAGCCTCGAGTGAGGTCGAGGTCAAGGCATACTGCTAGAGGCCGTAATATTTAAAGGTAAACAAAGAAGACGGAAAATTGTTTTTACTTTTGAAGGTGTTTTCCCTTCATCAATGGAAAGTATTTTCTTTAACTATTTTATTTTCCGTGAAACGAAAGCCGAAAAATTCGAAAAATATTTATCTAAAAGTTATTTTCCGTGAAACAAATGAACCCTTGATGTAAATTGGAGTAGAGAGAAGTGCGTGGTCTCTACATGCAGGTTCCAGAAAAAGCATACCGGTGTACTGCTATTATTTTCTCTGTACTTCTCTTCCCAATCTCTTTGTGCCTTTTCCATTGCTTCATATTGGCCAATAAGTTGAGCTTGATGTTCTAGTGCCTTTTCCATGTCTCTCTCTCCTCTGTCGTCATTGCTCTCGAGGATACCATTGACTACATTTCCTTCATTTTCTACCTGTCTAGAAGCTGGACTGTTGCTTGATACTTTTTCTGAGTGCAACTCAGGATCCTCCCTAAAGACCTCACAACCCATTTCCGATAAATCCTGGCAAGTTTCGGAAGATTTGGCATCTTCATTTTCTTGAACATCAACTTTAGTGGAACCATTCAACACCTCAGTGGGTTCTAGTCTGCAACACAAAAAAAATAAAAATAAAGCACGAGATATCAATCTACCATTTGATTCTTTCAAGCAAAAGTGCAAGCATCATATCACGCATGTGCTGAATTTTGCAGAGCATAAGTGACTCGGAGATCTGGGTGATCTGGGTGACTTAGAGCAGAATCTGCCGAAACATGCCGGGATAATCTCAGTTGCCCACTCTAGTCTCGCAGGAGCTGGGTATAATGAGACGAACTTTGCTGGACTAGACAGACGGCCTATACCCTTATCTTCCTCTTGGATATAAAGCTCTGAAACTATGACCTGTCCGACCCTCCAGCTTAGACAATAGAGTACTATGCTTGTAAAAGGATGTCAATGAATGGCTCATGAAGTATGAAACACGCAAGACACATATGCCCACCCAAGGTCTCACTACTAATATGTGATTACCAACAAGGAAAAGGAAGCTCACAAACCTATGACCTATGACCTGGCTGACTTTCCAGCTTAGACAATAGAATACTATGATTGCAAAAGGATGTCAATGCATGGCTCGTGAAGTATGACACACATGCAACATGTGTACAGGCGCGCCCACATAACAAGGTCTCACTGCTAATTTGTGATTATCAAGAAGGAAAAAGGAAGCTTGCAAACCTTTGATCCGTATGTCTAATTTGACGGCATGATTTTCCTGCGCGATGTTTTGAAGATGAGGACATTGTCGCAAGACTGGTTCGCCTTCTTATAGAAGTGTCCTTATATTTCCCAAGAGATCGTGAGGAATCCTTTCGGCCTTTCCAGGACAAGTTTCTACCAGACGCTGTAGAATCAAACTCGCTACCTGAAAATTCCTCAGATTCATTCCCTAGTTGTTTTGAACTAGCAAAGCTCTCTCCTCCTTTGTTCGAATCATTACAGACTTTCGACTTACGGGGTGTCACTTCCTGATCTGAACTTGAGTAATATGACTCAGAAACATCACCAATGCCATGAGTCTCCAATATAGCAAGAACATCAGCTGTAGCCTTCTCAGCTTTCTTCCTTTGCAGAGCCACAATCCTCAGCTGCTCCTCCAGCTCCGCTACCTAATTTCATTTGAAATACAGTTGAGAAAGAGACGAGTTGTAGGGAAAAAAAAAACAAGGAGAGTACATGGGGGAGAACAAACATACACGTTTTGCCAATTCGTCGGCTCTTTGCCTTGCAGTTTTAGAGACTGATCTCTCAGACAGCAATCGCGCCCGAAGGAACTCAATGGTCATTGCATTTGAATCTTCCATGTCAGAACTTATCCTGATTAAAAAGAAATTGTAACCAATAATTAAAGCAACACATTACACATTCAATCATAGATAAGAAGTATCGAGTTGCCACGGTCACACTTAATGCTAGACGTCATATAGTCCAATACACGCAGGCAAGCTTCTCTCCTCGTTTTAATGTCACGAAACATAAATTTGCAAGTGAACAAGATCAACATATTCAGTTATCTCAGTACATTTTCCTCTAGAGAGCATAGGATTTGAAAGATTAAAACTTTACAAATGTACCAATCATCCTCTTAAATTCTAAGACATATGCTTCTAGATGGATGTCCTCATTTTCCCCAAAATCTTCCCATTTCAGGCTATGGATAATTCCTCCTGATGATCATCGTCTTCCTCCCCTTCTCCCTTTCTCCACTATAGATTAAAGAATTGAGTTTCAATCACGAAGCAATTGGGACATTCCCATTTAGTGGAGGCAAGGCAAAGCAATGAACCATTTTATGCCACCAAATAGACCATAAATTATCTTAATCAGTCTCATTTCTTACACTCCCAGTGAAATCATTCGGCCCAAAAAAGGCCATCTGTGTCCAAATCACACTACCTATAGCCTAGTCTAAAATGAAAAGTCAAAGAACTCCCAACTATCACTACCCTTTTAAGACAGAAAATGGCTCTCAATATCCATCCAGCAATCACTTTCACTCAATTGGAAGGAAATACATCTTATATGGTTGCATCGTTCAGGCCGCAGCAGAGAGTTATAACGTATACGAGAACTATCTTAACTAGACAGGTAGACTCCTATTCTTCAAGATTTGTTGTAGAGAGCCGATTTCTTAAGGAATTCCGGGACACTATACGTAAAGGGTCCTTAGATATCAACAAAAATCCACTTTCTAAATATACAAGAGGAAAACATGAGATCACTAGAGCAGTACTCATGATCATCAGCCAGCAAAGGACAGTGCTTTAAACATGGAGACATCGGAAACCATCATTGGAACAGCAAGAACCAGTAAGACCCAAGTGGTCCTTTACCTTTGATCTTGCTTATCTTGATCAAGATTCTGCATCGACAGCTGGAAAAAGCCCACAACCCCACAAACACTTCGACCTCGAGTTCAGCTCCTGTACCATCAAGAGAGCCGAAATCGCTTCAAATTCCAGTCCTTTAGCTCTCAGACATGCTTTTGAGAACTACCCGATAAGACCAGTCCTGCCATCAAGAAGTGAGAACAAATCTTTGCTCAAAGGACCAAGTGACCAATCCATTACCTTCAGCGACGATGACCCAGGAACGGCTCTGCAGCAACAGCGGACTTCATCATCACCACTAAGATCGATTCGCACGAAAAGCAATGGACGGGCGGAGAGGGGTGGAAAGAAGAAATAAAAAAATGGAGGGCCCTCACGGAAATCAATGAAAGCTTGAAGAGGAAGACTTTCGCTGCACTGTTCTTGGTTTAGATTAAGGAAGGCGTGGAATCGATTGATTGGTCCGTTGGGAACGGAAGAACACAACAAGAAGCTTCTTTGTTGAGACCAGCGGAGATGGGCCAGAGGCAAGCGATGATGATGCCATTGGAGTCTAGTCATTCTCGCTTTTTCTTTCCCTTTCTTTCTGTTGTTTTATCATTTCGATAAGGATAATTATTACTTCTACGAGATCTCTTTTTTTGTGCCTTTTCTTTTTGCCCTGATACAAGCATAGCCCCATTGAAATATAGATTTTGTAAATCCATGTAAGAGTCGATAATTAAAAATTATCAATAAATTATGGACAGTAATGGACTCAAGAAATTTGGAAATTGATTGACTAAGCCATAGTAATTTTATATACGAGCTGAGAAGTTCTATCGTGGATGGAAAATTTACTTACACATTACTATAATATTAGTAACTCCATTTTTTATCCACATTCAAGTTAAAAGTCTGAAAAAGACTTTCAAGGTGAAGAGGAAGTCTCTGAATCGGAATTAGATTTTTTGTTTTGGTCAATCATGAATTTCACGAAAAAGTTTTCATCACATCGAGGGCCCATTTGTTTTCTAGGAAAAATAAATGTGATGTGGAAACATTTTAAAAATACGTGATTGGTTAATAAAAATTATTATTAAAATTGTTATTACTATATAAGACAACTTATATGTAAATATTTTTCATAGATAATAAAATTATCGTTCATCTATCATTTTTTATAAATTATTATAAAAATGATCATAAATGTAATTCAAATCATAAATTTTTGTATGAAACAAATGCTTTTATTAAAATGTACTTTTATGTTCATATTTCATTGTTTGTGACCATACTATATGCAAGGCGATAAATGTTTAATTTCTGAAAGGACAACCGAAATGATTAAGGATGGGCCCTTCAAGGATTTTGTTTTTGTCACCTGCGAATTTTATTAAGTAAGTAATGATTATGGCCTTGATATGATTAAAGAACTTAAACTGGACCAATTAACATTGCTGATCATCCTGTTATGACAACCGACAAAGCATCATTAGCAGCTTATTGTGTGCTAAGGAGGAAAAAGAAAGTTGTTACTAATATGGATAACGGTACCTTAAGTTCTCAACTTTTAATTATTTAACATAATGAAGATTCCCGAGGGAAATATATGAGCAAAGTAAAAAAAATACATTTAATATGTTTAGAAAGAGATAACGACATAAATGATTCACGAATTTTGGTTAAATATGTAACGTAGTCCATAATATGATTCTTGAATTTAAATTAATTACATGATCATATTAAATATTTCCATATAATTCATAAACTAATTTAAACATGTACCAAAAGTTCAATAATCACATTACACATTGGATTAAAGTGAAGAGATTATATATATTATTATTCATATTCAAATATGGGAAAAATAAGAAAATTATGGAAAGAGCAACTTTTACGGACTTTTCTGTACTTTAAGATCTAAATCATACTTTTAACCTAAAATGTAATACTTCAATTATCAATAGTTTATTTATTTTAAAAAAATCCAAACTGAGTTTTCATTTTGTGTTTTCGCGAGAAATTTTGAAATATTGATTGGCTTGATATGAAATTGAACTCAGGTATGTGGCCTATGATGCTTGTTGAGTACATTTTTTTTGGGGGGGTTTCCCCAGACCAAGATTATCATCCGACTAATCTTATTAGTAATTTAGTATTTGCAAGCTGATTTGTCAACTCTAGTGAAGAATTGTTTTGATTAAGAAATCGTGCTTGAACATTCTGGAAACAAAAGGCGAAACAAAAAGAAAAATAGGAGAAGGAAAGAACATTCATAATTGCCCGACTCTTCACTGGGGCAGCGCAGGTATACTTCGCAAGAAGAAATGCGTTCGAGCTCGATCCGGGCAAGAACCGATCACTCGCAAGCTGGATGATCAGGAACCGCCATACCCATTTATTATACGCAAAATGCATTACTGGGTCCGAGCTTCTTCCGCTGATTTCACTGGTTCTCTTCCTCAACCTCGCAGGCATCTCTCTCTCTCTCTCTCTCTCTCTAGACGAAGAGCGCGGAGTCACCTGCAGCACATGGATCTCCTGCTATGGTCTTGTGTATTGTCTACTTTTCTGGACTTAGTTGGTGATTTCTCTTCCTCTTTTGCAGCGGGCACACGGCCGTCAACATCGGCAAGTCAAAGGTGATCTTCTTCGGCGGCTTCATTGACAAGAAATTCCTCAACGACTTATACGTTTATGACATTGGTAATCTTCATCTCCATGTTCACCCTTTGATCAGAATTGGGAAATGATAGTTTTTTTTTTTCCGGTCGTTCGAATGCTTCGAAGGATGTTTTCATGGTGTTTGGTGGTGGTGTTTTGTCATAGAGAACAAATTGTGGTTTCAGCCGGAGTGCACCGGAAGTGGGTCTGATGGGCTGGTGGGTCCCTGCCCCAGAGCGTTTCATGTTGCTGTTGCGATTGATTGTCATATGTTTGTCTTCGGCGGTCGTTCCGTTGGCGATAGGTGTGTGTTCTTTGACGCTTTGTTTATCATACAGTTGCTTTGAGTTTGATCAAATGCAGTATCCAATACTCTCGTCGTTGATGATGGCATTAAATTTTCAGATTGGGCGACTTTTGGGTCCTTGATACCGGTAAGGATATCTTTGTAGTACTTCATGATATGTGGGAGTACAGTGTGCGTTAATTTTTAGGATTGATGGTCATGATTATTCATCATAGGGTGATTTCATTGAATTGCACCTCTACCTTCTGCAGATATATGGCAATGGTCAGAGCTTACTGGCTTCGGTGACCTGCCTTCTAAGCGGGATTTTGCTGCAGCTTCGGCTATTGGAAACCAGAAAATAGTTATGTGGGTGTTGGGAATAAAGAATTTTCTCTCCAGAACTGGAGAAATCTCATCTATTAGTGTATTTGAAGATCGAATAAATTTTTTTTTTATTTGCAGGTTTGGCGGCTGGGATGGTAAAAAGTGGTTATCGGATGTGTATTTATTGGACACAAGTAATCTCTTAGTGGGCTTTATGAATTTTTGAATGATTATATCTGTGTATTCAACTAAATTTCAATGGAGCTAAATGCTTATATTAGGCGTTGTTGCTGAACAGTATCACTTGAGTGGATGGAGCTATCAGTTTCTGGATCTTCACCGCCTCCTCGATGTGGCCATACAGCTACCATGGTTGAGAAGCGCCTACTTGTCTATGGTGGCAGAGGTGAGTAAGATATGGTTTCGTTTATATGACCAGTCTTTGTAGCAGTAGTCATGGTTTGGTAATTTGTAATATCTACTTGTTAGACAATGGTGCTTTCTCCCTCTTTCTTCTTCTACAAAGAAAATAGAGTCATATGGGTTTCATTAACATCTGGGATCATGTACAAGTGGACGTTAAATTATTTGATGTATGCTGCACACCAGCATCTCTGTTTAGTCTGTAGCTTTTCCATCACATTATCAGTGGTTCTTTCCATCACAAAAATATGAAAATTGTTAACAGCAGAAAGGATTATAAATTTTCCACTAGAGACGCCATCTTGACCTTATCTATACTTATGCCATGTCAAACTTCAGCTTTCAATTTCCCAGTGCCTGAAGCCCATTATCATAGAGGCGTCATCTCAGGTTCAGGGGAAGAGGAAATTATAAATTCTGTCTCTAGAGATGGGTCTGGAGAGTTCCTTAGTAAATGGTGGTTGATTGTCCCGTTGTCTGTAGTCGTTGTGAATTTCTCTGTCTTCTTAGGTAATCCTAGCTTACTTGAGTACTTTTTGGCTTCAATAGGAGGCGGTGGGCCAATTATGGGTGACTTGTGGGCTCTGAAGGGACTTATCGAAGGAGGTTGGTTCAGTTTGCTTCCCCTGTAGTTAAAGTTTCATGAATGCACCGCTAGTTTATTTTTTGTAATCGAACAAGCTATGTGGTTAAATGCTGCTTGTAAAATAATACTGTTTACGTATCCTGTTCGTTTTACTTCTGGAGTAGCTGTAACATACTTATGTAATGCATTAGTTGATTATACTGGTGAACAGTTCCTTGTAGAAAAAGAGATCCCCCACCCCTGAGGAAATTCCAAGAAGAAAAATTAAAAAAATCACCAAGAGTAAGGAGGAGGTCTCTCTCTCTCTCTCTTTCCCTTTTTCGGGCCAGCATTAGGCTGTTGTTAAGGTTCAGAATGCTTGCTGAGCAGTTGATCCCAATTAAGCTCTTGCATCTAGTTTTGGATGAAGTAGAGTGCAGCATCTTACTCTGTGTTCTTGACATACTGTGGGACCTACTCAGACTTGCAAGTTCTTAAGATCAACTGACTGTATCTTAGATTCGCTCTTGATACTTACAGTCTCTGTCCATTTGAAATCAAAATGGAAAGGTAACCATTGTTGTTTTTAAGCTTCAATTATTGCTCAAGAAGCTGTAGAATAATTTGAAAGACTTGCAGAGAAGGTAAGAGGATTTCTATCTGTAAACCCACCGGAAGTTATTAGGTTGTTTTATTGCAAACTTTTGTCAAGGTAAGAAGTAAGAAAGCAAAAGTAGTTTAGTAATCTCATGGTGTTAAAGAACTCCATGTCGCTTGTTAGCCAGGTTTTGTCCGGCTTTGCATCCTTGTTATCTTCCTTCACCTAAAAACTTGAACTTTCAATTGAGCTCTTTTACATGGTACTAGAGCCAAGTGTCGAATCTTCAAGTGTTGTTTAATATTTTATTTAGTAAGTGGTTCTTGTGTCACTTCGTCCCCTTTCTTCAACTCAACATGTGTAGTTTGCCTCTATTCCACAAGTCCAGTTTGCATGTGACAGAATGTATTAACATATCTGACTCCATTGTTTCCAAGTTTAATTGTGCCTTATATACATGGTTACCTGTTTATAACTTATACTTTTGGGTTGAACTTAATAAGGACAAACTACCCAAAAAATCATAATTCTCCTTAAGGAGATTTTTTTTCCTCTATTTTTAGTAAATACTTTGTATCCCTGAATCTTTTTCTTATGCTGAAAGTAATTGCTTGTATGTGAAAGCATACTAACTTGTAACCATGTCTTGATGGAAGGAAGAGAACGAAACACCTGGATGGACACAATTAAAGCTTCCTGGTCAAGCTCCTTTACCTCGTTGTGGGCACACTGTTACATTTGGAGGGCCCTATGTAATCACATATTTCTTCATCCCTTTCCTTTCTCCTACATCCCTTGAAACATGTTTCTTGTTATTTTATCGGCTTTTTTGTATTAGTTTTTCAATGCTGGAAAAAAGTCGATGCAGTCCATTATCCATACTTCTTGGGTTGCTAATACATTTTCTCCAAACGGCATTGAAAGTCAGCTGCTCATACTGTTTAGATGAAAATCCACTCCCCCTCCACACACACACACACACACACACAAAACCTGCACATACCACAAGCAAATGAATGCACTTTCATATGTCCCACATATATGCAGTTCATTATTTTTGTCACGGCTTGGGTCCAGAAAATACTCATCTTCAATTCACTGACTCTTTCCTTCTTATGGTGCATTTCATCTTTCTACAGCTCTTGTTGTTTGGAGGGCATGGAACTGGGGGCTGGCTAAGTCGCTACGATATTTACTACAATGACTGTGTTATATTGGACAGAGGTGTGGGCTTCTGAGTTTTCTTTGCAGACTATGAGTAGAGGCTGATTCAAACCATACCAATGAACTACATGGCCTTTCCTCTGTTGTCTTGACATTAAATTGTCAGATTGATGGAAATACATGGTGTTATTATAATTAGATGCTTCTAGTGAATGCCTGGTTATTTGTACTTTAAAACCTGTAGCCCTAGAAAGGGTATAAAGATGCTTCAACTATGGGAACCTATCATAGTTATTTCCAAGAAATAGAGATTGTTGCTTTTGATGGCTTTGGGTTCTCTTTTTTTTTTTTTCCCCTTTTCTTTTCTTTCTGGTTTATGTGTGGTCTGAGCAAGACCATTCTTGATATTGCCAATGCTCAAGCGGAAAACGGATTTTCATCTTCAAGACAGAATGTGAATATTGAGATGGGATTGTAGATATTAATAAGCTAAGTTAATAAATCTTACCTTCTTATATGATAATGGCAGAAATTTAAGTAATTTCTTTCTACAGTCTTTATCAAATCAATCTCATCTCTTGTGACCCTTGCTCTTTATATATTGTTCTTGTGTTATTCATGCGTGCCAATTTCCTTTACTTCTCTTTTGCATACTAAAGTTTCAGCACAGTGGAAGCGCTTGCCTACTACCAACGAACCACCTCCAGCTCGTGCTTACCATTCTATGACATCTATTGGCTCACGTCATCTGTTATTTGGTGGTTTTGATGGAAAAGCGACTTTTGGCGATTTCTGGTGGTTAGTTCCAGAAGGTAAATACGGATTTATCTAGTCAGTTTTAGATTTTAATAAGGCATTCCATATGTTACAGCTGGCCATATGCCCAGCAATCTTGATTGTCACACCAGCTAATGTGCCATATGATTGCTGTTAACTATTTATACTAATCAAATGGGGTGAGCTTTGGTGTAAGATAGTTGTTTGTGCCTTTGAAGTCACAAGGTCATGTCATGGAAATAGCTTGCCTATAATAGGGTTAGTGTTTTGCATATTGGATGGTTGGTCTTTCAGGGATGTGGCCCTGGGGTAGTATGTTTCATAGCAGCAAAGCCTTGAACCTTTATAAAGAGGATGCCTTTTGAACTAATGCACTTACTTTCCTTCTGTTGTGCATCACTGATCTTTTGAATAATTATTATCTTGCATAAATGTCTGGGATATTTAGACCTTAGCATCATGACTTTGAATTTGTGGACAGACTTAAATGTAATTTGGACACCTATTATTGCAGAAGATACCATTTAGTACATCTTGGAAAACTTTCACTTGTGTCTCATGATGTCGGGCTGGCGTGAGCCTTTTCTTCACCCTTTTGTTAATACTTGAGGAATTATAGTAGAGACATAAGTTGTAAATGGGACAAACTGCTAATGTTTGATTCCTTTTTATTCTCCTTGCAGGGGATCCCATTGCAAAGCGACCGATGGCCTCTCCTCCTAGAAATTTTCATGAAGATAAGTGTTCTGCAGTGTCAAATGACAGCGTCCTATCAGCAGTAGAGGTATTGGCCTTATGAACTGATATAGCTTCCTCTGCAAGACTGATATGGCTTCTGAAGTTATCTGTCGATGCTTGCATATGCATCTTGAGGCCTGCTGCTTCACATAGTTGGTTTTGTACCATCCGTATGAATTTATCCAAAAATGATTTGTATGATGACGCATGATGTGGATATTGTAGTTTTGAGATTATCAGCATAGATTCAATCTCTTCATTTACTTTTGCTCATAATATCTTGAATCTATGATTGTATGCATGTAGTTCACAGTGTGTTGTGCCTTGCCTTTAATAGGAAAGTGAGAAAGAAGAAACTGCAATTTCAGAGCTCCAGAAGAGATTAGAGATTTCTGTCTCACTATCTGATCCGGGGCGTGAAATTGTGGATGTGTCAGAGGACAAGGAATTTTGTGAACTAGCATCAAGAGTTACTGGAGAAAATATTTCAAGCAGTGGAAAGGTTTAACGTGTTCCATTACTGATAGCTAGCTATACTTCACAGCATTTCATTCGGCATTTTCAATCCATGTCACCCGGGAGAAATAGAAAACTGACATTATTCTTATTTGCTAAGGATGGGATTGGGGCTCTTCGTGACCACTGGAAGACAGTGGACCCCAAGGCCATACCACTGAAGGAGCTTGGTCCTTTGCTTCATGACTACCAGCGTTTGATCACACAACATATGTAAGAATGGCCCTGTATCTCAACTATCTACTATAAATGAAATGTTTCCTCATTTCCTTGAGGTTTAACCAACCAGTTTGTGTTTGCAACAACCAATACATTTACTCCTTGCATAAATAGAAAACTGAGTCAAATCTTCAATGATGAACAAATTTGTGAACTGATGTGACCTTTTAGAAGCATTTTTGTTGCTCCAAATATTTGGTTTTGCCTTCATGTAAGTCTTTGACTCCCTATTTAATTTCAATATCACCATGTGAGCCATACGCTTATCAGATAAGTTCATTTATTCATTGTGCTATAAAAACATAAATGATGGTTTCCCTAATCCAATGAGTGTATCCAAGAAGAGGATTTGAATTTCCTCAGTTCTATGACTCAAAATTACATAGACTATGTTTCCCATGAGGTGTACTGGGTTTTGCACTGATGTAGTAGATTTTTTCACTCACAGTACCATCATCCCAAGTCTAAAATGGAAATATAAACAATCACAGAAATGATGATGAATCTATTATCTATCTACTGTTCCTTGGTGTATCATATTGTTTTCTGGATTATGTGTTGTAGCGGTTAATGTACTACTGGCTAAATGGAGAAGTATTGTGTACTTCATTTGGGTTCTCAAATTATTCTTGTTATCTTCTCATGTTCTTTTTATTTGTCCATGTGATGGTCTTCTTGTTGGCAATTGCTCTCTGTTGCAGAGAAAAAAGTGGATCTGATGCACAATCGATTGAGACTGGTCTGCTGGTGAAGGAGGCATATCAATTTTACCATTTGAAAAATGCAACTCAGGTACTAATGATGCATGGCTTTGTCTTTTGCTCTGTTATTGCTGTTTTCTTAATTAAATTTTTGTAAGTTTTAAAGACTTAATATGTTCTTTCACAAGTTATATTGTTGATCTGGTTTATCTCGCAAGAGGTTAGCAAGTAATGCTGGTTTTAATATTTTTGGATTTTTATAGAATATTAAAGGTCAGCATTAGCCAACCTATTCTTAAATTCAATGAATAAGATCATGGTGTGTATGGCAATTGCATTCAGTATCTGTTGGTGATGTATAAACTTATCTCCTCAAATGCACTTTTCAAGCTTTTAGTTTGTTCCGTTGTATGCCTGTGCTGCTTTCAGTTGCTAGAAATGGCTTAGTCTCCCGCTTTCATTTGTGTACCGTAATAGCTGTCTACTATAGGACTTTTACTTGTGGAACTGTTCTTTATATCTGAGAAGTCACGAAATTTAAATCAACTTAGTTAAATTACATCTCTCTTTTTGATGGTTTGTGTTGCTTTCAGTTGCGTATGGATGATATTCCAAAACTGCTGGCAGAGTACCAGAAACTTCTACCTGGCTGAACGTGCTCTGCAGATTTTGTTAGACAAAAAATTTCTCACAAGAATGCTCATCGAAGACTTTGTTCATCGTCATATTGCAAGGAGAAAAAGTGAGCATAGTTGATATCTGCGAGCTACAAGGGATTGATACTGATCTACAACTTGCCTGTAGATGCACTTATTAGTGGTATACAGAAGATATTTTCCAACACTAGCTACTTTAGTAATATTCAACTTATTGTTTAATCTTCTATGCCTTATTATGTCGAGCATGTTTGTAAGTGCCTCAGAATTTGGCTCAGTAAATCCTTTCGTCTTACAGTTCCTTAATAATGAAGTTTCATTTCTTCTTTCATTTCCACTGACTTTGAAATAACTTTGAGACTTTTCCTCTTCTCCTTCGAGTGGTGGAGAGATTTTGTGGTGACGATGAAACCCTTGGCTTAGGTGTCTCCAGATCATCTTATCGCAGGCACCATCCCAACACACTGATCAAGTGACAATGCCGGTTGAGGTAGTGGTTTTTAGATAGGTTGGTGGATGAGGCGAATGGTGGTTGCATATTGTCAAGCAAAGGAGGGGTCAATATGGTAGAATCTACTGGAATTGATTGCTGTATGATTCCCAGTGATGGTTGATGACGACGAAAACAAAATTGTGCTTGGCAATGGTTTCAGCAGCTGTTCATGTTGGAATTTGCCGAAGGGGTCGACACTATTTCAGAGACATTCTGATGTGCTTCGGTTATCTGTGTACTGAAGATAAGTTCGAAGCATCGCAGCGTGCCACCTGCTGAACGTCATGCAAAGCATGCCTCTCTCCAGATACTCTATGATACTGCTCAGTGCATGAATGATCAGCTTAGACAGAGAAGGTAACTGAGCCAGGGATGATTTGCGGCTAGGAAAGATAAAAGCTAATTCATTTTGTTAATGGTACATTTTCACAGTTAACGCAAACTAGAGAAAGGAACGATGAGAGTTAACCAAGTATTGTCCAGCAAAGCAACTTTAATCACATAAAAAGGTGACGAAATGGCAAAAAAATTAATGATGTAAGGACTTGAAATCACATAGCCAGTCCAAAGCAGTCAGCGCAGTAGATGCTAGAGCATAAGCAAATATGCACGAATGTGAACCAGAAGGAATCTTTTCTCTAATGCTTCAATGTGCACCTGCTGCTTCTAATGTGCTTTCCCTGGATTCGCCTCTCCTCTGGTTATACCACCACGCGTGCAATGCGATGCTCATTGATAAGCTTCTCGAGGAAAAGTGCCATGCAATGCCCAATGCTCAATGTGATGCTCAACAATTAGCAATGTGATCCATATTTATTGATCTGCCGCCACCGATCTAACTTACAAAGGTCTTCTGAGCGTGGTTAGATTTTCATCTGTTGGCAATCAGTATCCGATTATTTCAGACAAGCTTGGAAAGGATGATTGGGAGGAGGATTTATGTTTTCCCGTCAAAGTTGGAAGTACGGTTATCCTTCAGTTTTCCCGTCTCTCTTTGATTGTTCGGAACTTTTCTCATGGAGTCGAATAACGTCTGCCGAACTAAGCAAATCAAAGAGACCTTTTAGCCGGAGCATGTCATTGTCTCTTCTTCAATCATACATTGCTCCTTTCCCTCCTAAAAAAAATTCTCGCGCAAAGCCTGAGAAAACGACACTAATTTAAGCGTCTCATTTTTGGTGCAAAGACGACTTCTCTTGAAAGAAGTTGCCACGAACATGTATGCCAAAAGAACAGTAGAGTATACACTAACAGCTGGAAAGTTTGCATCCTTGGGAAAAACGCATACATGTTAATTCAATTATCTCGTTAAGAATGAAAGAACATTTTAACGCAAAGTTTACACTTATTTTGACGTTTCTTCTTTGCAGAGAATACAGACTCGTTTTCAGCATACTTCTCATCATCTCCTTTGGAAGTTGAGGTATCTGATGCCATAAGCGAAGACAAAGACGAACAGCAGAACCCAGCCAATGTGAGCCACCGCAACAACTCCGAGGAAATCGTAGTCAAAACCTTTGGTCTCCTTAAGGTAGTCCTTCACCGACATGGGAATTTCGCGTTCAGGAATAGAGACGAGATTTTCCTTGTCGCCTATTTGAGATGTCACGAGTCCATAGATGGTCCACGCCACTGGTGATGCCCAATAGTACCACCTCCACCACACTGGAATTAGCTGCAATGATCAAGTATATAAGGAGCAGACATCAGCTATCAAAACCTATGAGAAAACGTGCTTTGACTAGATTTTACTTTAAGTGTATTTTGAGTAGGAATTTGGTTGGCGTGAAGTCAAATTCTGCATTATGACTGAGCTTAGAATGATGAAAATGTGGGCTCTTAGTTTTGTTTAGATACGTATTTCTAAGTCATTCCGCCTGATTATGTCATGCATATGCACCCGCAATTTTTTTTATTTCTTCATGCTAGTAATGGGAGCATTTGTTTGACGTTCAGACACAACATATGCAAGTGATGAGTAATTCCTCTGTAATCTGTGAGTATGCATACCGTTCTGGGGATGAGGAAGCCAGAAAACAAGTTCCAGAAGCTGAGAAAGAAGGACATGACAATTGCCGCAATTTGGTGATTCGGGGTGAGGGCAACGGTCATCATACCATACAACGTGAAATAGATGAAGCACATTAGAATGTAGTAGTAGAACCACAGGAACTTGTCAACTCTCCATTGAAATCCGATCATGGAAAAAAGGAGGAGACTGTAGACTAAAGTTTGGATAGCCACGTATATTGCCTCTATCGCTACCTGCAATGCATTGGAAAGTCAAGCAATATTAAGCAAATGAACATAACTTAAAGGATGGTTTATTTGTTGACAATCCATCTAGTTAAAAATGTATAATTCTTATACCTGTGCGAATGCATAGGGCAAAGCTGAGTACATTCCCGCTGCTCTTTCTCGGTAAAAAACTGTTCTCTCTATTGCAACGATTGGCTGAACTGACGAAGTGTTGGTGGCACCCAGGAAAAGAACAGCCGAATACATAGCTCCCAAAAGATTCATTAAGTCTTGCTCTTTATATCTGTTGAAAGAAAGGAAAAACAAAGGTAAATGGAAAGAAAAAGGAAAAGAAAAGTTCCTTTGAATCGTGATCTGAATGTCAAACTGGCACATGATTATTCATCCCCTGGGCTTTAGGAAGCGTATTGAACATGTCGTAGCACAATAAGTCGGGGACAAGGAGAGGAGAAAAGATGCGAGCTTACGTTTGGTCACCCTTATTCCAAAAGATTAGTCCGAACATGAGCCCGACGACTATTGTCATGAAGTATCGGATTGCATTATACTGAGGATTCCTCCAGTAGGACCAGTGCTGCTTCCAGAAGCAAGCCTTGCATTGTGTCACGAAGGTTTGAGAATACTTAGTTGGGAAGAAGAGGTCTTTGGATCCGGGCTCTGGAGTGCTCAACTGTTTGATGAGCTCCTGATTGTTCCTAGTGAATAGTCCCAGTATTTCAATCTTAAGAGTTATTAAGGAAAAAAAATATGCACGTGAGAGGACTATGCAGTTGCTAGTCAAGTGACATACTTGTAAAGTTCAGAGTTGGCATAGATCTCTGCAAAATCTACTCTAAGTTGAGCTTCGGCAGCTGTAGAAGAGACTTCGAGCATCCATGTTGCTGGATTGTAGTCATTTTTAATCTGGGGAACCCCTGAGATAGCCTGTGGAAATCGTACAAATCTTAGCTCTGTCTAGATCCTTTTTCAGATTTGAGCAATTAGTGTCCGACTTTGGGACCAATGGGACATCAAGCTCAAAATGATCTTAGCTTCCAATATAAATTTTGAAGTATGATCAAGACCCACCTCGAAGTACTCCACAAGCTTGTGCGAGTGTTGACCGAGGGATCCGGCATAAATAACTTGTCCTCCTCTTTTCATCAAGAACAACTGCATATATTTAAAAAAAAAAAACAAAGCATGCTTAGATACTAAGAAAAGGGAGGAAAAGGTCAACTGATACTGATCTTGTTGAAGTTATATACGCGGTACCTCATCAAAAGCTTCAAAAATGTCTATGCTTGGTTGGTGAATTGTGCAAACAACAGTTCTCCCTGTGTCAACCGTGTTTCTAACGGCACGCATGACGATGGCAGCGGCTCGAGCATCAAGGCCAGATGTTGGCTCATCCATGAAGATGATGGAGGGATTGGCCACTAGTTCCACAGAAATCGTGAGTCTCTTTCGTTGCTCAGTTGACAAACCGTCTACTCCTGGCAGTCCAACTAGCGAGTTCCTAAGAGTATTTAGCTCAACCAATTCCATGATTTCTTCAACAAATTGCTGGAGGGGAATATCGGCATTATTGAATGTCAGCGTACGTGTTGAAAGATTCTTCTTTAGTGCAGTGTCAAAAATGATTTATTCAACTCTAACAAAAGAAAATTACGGTTTTGGAATGCTATATAGATAAAAAAATCTTTCTGGATCTTTGGGATTCACGGTATGCGGGCATAGACTGAACTTAGGAGGCAACGTGAGTTCGATGGCAAGGATGAAAAACTTGCCTGCCGGGTTTCCTTCTTCACATCCTTAGGGAGACGCAACCATGCAGAGTACACCAGTGATTCATAGACAGTAACATTCGGTGAATGGATGTCGTTTTGCTCGCAGTAACCGCTGACCCGAGCAAAAGTCTCTTGGTTCTTCAGGTAGCCGGAAATACTTATAGCTCCTTCAATATAACCGCCGGTCTTCCTTCCTGCTAAAACGTCCATCAATGTGGTCTTCCCTGCACCGCTAACACCAACTAGTGCTGTCAATACGCCCGGCCTAAATGCGCCACTGACATCCCTTAACAATTGAAGACGACTCTCTTCAATTCCTTGGGTCTTCATTTCCTGTTTAGTCCAGATAATCATTAGTAAATATCTATGGTTGTGAACAAATGTGGAACTTCCATTAATCTTTCTGCATGAAGAAAAGCCGAAAAAATGGTTACGGTTGCACGAGGAAGAGGCTTACAGCGGGCATATCAACATAGTAATTCACATGACTAAATGCCAGTGACAAGGGCTGAAATGGCAAGACCATTCCTCTTTTAGCATTCATTTGAACGGGAGCACTAACGCCAGACTTAGCATTGTCCGAAGTGTTCATCACAGCCATATCTATGCCTGCAAATTACCATGCCGGGTCAGTGCAGAAAAAGTGATCCCCTTTATTGCACGTTGCCTCCTGACGGTTTGAGCACATATGGACAACGCATCACGAGAAAAAGCTACTGATGTTAGTAGAACTCCATCTTATTTCAACATTCACCTAAAAGAGATGCTAATAAAGGAAAAAACTAAGCTTATTGATCAGGACATGGTACGGTAGAGTTCTCATACCTTCAAAGAAGGGGGCTGTAGATGCTGAACCCATATCTGAAGACACAACCTTATTCCGTCCATTTGAAGTAGACTGCTTCTTATCCTTACTCTTATTATCTTCATCCAAAGAAATTGACTTGGAATCTCCCAGAGCTGCGTGATTGTAGTTCGACAGTAAATTTCACAGTTTCAAAATCACGTATGCATAGGTGAAGTGGATGCTGAGGACACAGTGGAGCTTACGATTCAAGTATGTGAGGGCCAGAATGAAGCAAACGTTGAAAAGAAGAGAGAAGCCAAGGAGTGCCCCAACGCAAATCCAATACCAGTAGTCCTCAACGAACATTCCTCTGTACTTCAGAAGAACTCTCCCAATGGTCGGTTCAGAAACATTAGGGTCGGTATTTGGCTAGAAGGGACAAATTTAATTGATATGAGAAGTGAAAATTGAAGAATTAACATTCAATAGACGATAAGACCAACAAAGAAGTGTCTTACAATGCTCCATCTCTTATCAAGGAATTCATTAATGACTATGGCATTCTGTCCGTACATCATTGGAGAAACATAATATCCCCATATCATCCACGGTTGTATGTCATCTGCAGGATGAGCGAAATAGTATTCCAGTTTTAGTAGAGCTCATAACATGCTCCCATGTGAGGGAGGAAAACTAAAACGACAGGGATGCATTGTGGACGATGAAGTGAGTAAAATCGGATATGTTACCTTTGGCGACGATGAATCCACCAAGGACAAAAACAAGAAGCAATGTGAAGGTACCGAGAGTATTTGCCACCACCTGTGTCCTTCCAAGCACAGCAATAAACCGAAAGAGCGCAAGAGCCATCTGGTGCACGCCAAAGAATGCTAGTAGTTGGCGGAAAAACCTGAACAGATGTGAACAAGTATGAATCAAGATTTTAGTAGTAAGATTATTGGTTCTTCTGAGACATCATGCAAAATACTTCAAAATTTGAGCATTGCTTGTCTCTTATAAAAACTAATAGATAGTACTCAACTCACCTACTAGCGGATGGGGCAAAACCGATGGGGTAGTACGTCAGAATTATCCATATTGCAGATTCCATCAATGAAATTGGAATCCGAAGGAGCCAGATTGGTAAGCCAAAAGCCCAAGCAGGATAAAACAAAAAATCCCTTTGCTTGAAAAATACCGGGAGCCTAAAGATGGTCATTGCGAGCTCCGCCATCCCATTGAACATGATGTTAATGAGACTGAAGAATAGCGCGCCATAGAATTTCCCTCCACCCTCCATTGTACCAGGCTTCATTTCCGATCTTATGAACACTGTCATGGCAATGATCGACATGATGGTGATTTGGACCGTCTTGAATATATACAAGAAAGCGCTGCGCTTCATTAGCAGCCACTCTCTAGCGAAGCATGCCTTAAAGAGTTCCCAACTAGGAAGTCCATACTTTTCCTTCACTAGTGCAGCCGGATGGGCTTTAGTCCTATCAAAAGGAACCGCAAGCTCTTGATGAAGTGTCTGACCGATGTGGAAGTTACTGAAATGGTTGACAAAATCGGGTACACTGACGAATCTGCAGGGCTCATTCTTTTTGCACCAATACTGTCCTTGGTCTTTCTTGGAGGTCACTTCTTGCAAGAAATCGGCTATTCCTTTCCTCTCTGGGCATCTGAAGCCGATGCTTTCGAAAAATTCGAGCACGTTTTCTCTTGGGCCCTGGTAAACAATCTGTCCTTCTGAAAGTAAGACGATATCATCAAAAAGTTCAAATGTTTCAGGAGCCGGTTGCAGAAGGGAGATGATCATGGTGACATCCATGATGTGAACCATTTGCCTCATGAATCTAACGATCTGGAAGGTAGTAGAACTGTCCAGCCCAGTTGATATTTCATCCATGAAGAGAGCTTTGGCTGGTCCAACAAGCATTTCCCCTGTCAATTACAAGCTCATGGATTATTCCCAGCTAAGTTAAGAAGGCAAGATTAACCAGAGCCAAGTTTTCCAAAAAGAAAATTTAGTCAATTAGGTTTCTGTTCCACGTACCGGTGGTAACACGCTTCTTCTGGCCCCCAGATATGCCTCTTCTCATGTCATCACCCACCATAATATCAGCACAGATGTCCAATCCCAGAATCTGTTGATTTTATTGAGATATGACAGTGAATTTTTTAAATAATGAAAAAGGTCAGATAGCAACTACGAGATGCAAATGCAAACCTTGAGAACATAATCCGTCACAATACTCATTTCTTGGCCTGCCATTGCGGTGGCTTTCATGAACGCATCTATCTCGGGATCTGGTTTAATTCCTGATTCCTTCTCTCTCCTTGACAACTCAGCAAGCATTTCGTATCTCATTCCAACTCCTAAGCAGCGGCCCGAGAAATCCAGAGTCTCTCTCACCGTCATCTCTCCATGGTGAAGATCATGTTGGCTAATGTAAGCACACGTTCTTTGGGGAATGAATTCCGATAGTTCATGACCGCAGTAAGTGACTTTTCCGGATATCTGAACACGTTAGTATGATGAAGACACTTCAGATTTTGAGTTTGACTACAAATATAACCAAACATTCAACGGTGAATTCAGTAACGTACTGTAAACAGATGCAAATACAAGAACAAGCTTCATGAGGGGAAGCACTTGTACGTTAAATTGAGATTGGACAAAATATCTGTACCCTTGACCAAATTTAGACTAGTGCGCGTGTTGAATGACAGCAAATGTGGTATAAACTCGGCCTGTTATTTATCAGATATCAGATGAATTGGAGATCTACTTCTCTTTAGCTAGGTAGTTAATAATATCGAAGTGATCATGTGTTATAAACACACCCTGAGGTCCTTGTCGGGCTTCGCTGAAAGTGCTTGCAGCAGGGTGGTTTTCCCCGATCCAGGCGGTCCCAGAAGCAATGTCATTCTGATTAAGGAAAGCACTCATAGGTCAAGAACCCAGAGAAAAGCCTTGACTTACGTAGTGAAAATCATCGTTATGAGCTAAAGAAAATAAATTCATGACGTCACATCTGGAGATTGAATGTAGAACATATATATCGCTTTCTTCTTAAAGCAAAGAATGAATCCAACCTGAAATAACTTTTGTAAATTACGAGAACTATACCTCGATGGTTTTACGATCCCACTCACGCCATGCAATATCTTAACTACTCTTTTCTTGGACGGGAAAAGCTTAACCATGCTAAGAACTCCCTGTTAATCACATCAAGGTGCAGCTTCATGTCAGCACAATGTTTCCACCAAAAATTTGGCCCTTACATGTTCAACAACTGATATAAAATTAGAATGTGGGGCCAAAGTTGCAGTGAATTATGGGAAAAAAAAGTGGAGGCAAAAAGGATGGAGAAATGGAAGTTATTAATGAATTGAATAACACTAACAATTTATATAATCCTTACCCAATCAGTTAAAAAGTGAAGGCAGGCAAAAAAGGAATGACACGAGCATACCTCTATAGCATTCAAGGAAGAATTCAGCAGCGTAGGAAGTGCCCGGGTGCCTACATAGGCATCTCCTTCCACTGATAGATGTTCGAAGCGGACTTCGATTTTGGGGATTTCAATCCCAACCCTATTATAAACATCATAATCGACCCATGAATAAGACAATCAACGGGAAATCTTTGGCTCGGTACCATTCCATGATACCGAAAACACGACGTTAGTCATAGAATGAGCCTACTAGTATTTCTTTCTTCTGCTTTGTGCTTGTATAGATCAAGATACTAAAAGGAGATATTGTAAGGTTGCTGGGTTCACTGACCTGTCAGTTCTCTCTCTCAGCCTGAGAAGGAACCTCTCATTGTCTTCCTCAACCACCTTCAATATGCTCTCCATGAGATGCTGCTTGTCATGTGTTCCGAGGTTCGTGACATCGACCTCTTCGTACCCGACTCTCCCATCATCCAAGGCCTGCTTTAGCATCCCCTTTCTCAGCCGGTCGTATGTTGGGAGCCGCTCAATCGCCGCCCACTTCAGCTCCTCCTCGTCATCCTCCCTCCCGCTCTTCTGGAACACATCGCCCTGCGTGTTCCATGCCTCGCGAATGCTTGCTGAGGCCCAGCTCTTGCCACTTGCCGAGAGGCTCATCCTCCTGCTCATCGAGCGGTTGCTGCTGAGTGACCTCCGGCTCATCGTCCGTGCAAGGTCGTCCCCGGCTAATGCCGCCATATCCACGTGAACTCCTGTCACTTGACACGTATTTGTTTCGCTTCCTTTGGTAAAAAAGAGAGCCGCCTTGAAGGGCTAATATTAGTGCATACCGTCAAGTGACTTTTAAAGAGATTTTCTTCTTTGGTGAGATGTTTTTGGAATGAATTGTGGCAACATTGGCTGTTCATTAATAAGGATTGTGATTGAGGAAGAGTTTGTGAGCAGAGACAGGAATGAGAATCCCAGAGGTGATCTCATGGCAAGGACTAAACAGATGATTCTGAATTTGTCAACCACCTGATCATGCTGGAGATTATTAGTATTCATAGTCTCCGATCGTTCTTTACAAGGCATTAAACAAAGGGTGGACAGACAGGACAAGAAACAAAGATCAGCATCATCAAACATCCATCGGCAATTACAATACTGGTTGTCTTTGTAACTGTACAATGAAATTACATGCTTATTCGGATTCTTGGACTTTTGTATCGCTAGGAAGTTTAAAGTTCTCTGAACCGATTACTGGAATTCCAGTGCTTTCTAAGGAAACTTCAGCCACCACTTGGGAAAAAATATTTAGTTTTGTTTGAAGAAAAAGAGAGTATGAGCTAGGGGTTGAATTAACTCGAACCTCGTCATCTGATCATGAACTGGACCGCAGATTGATCAGGCATCTTACTGGCGTAGTCACATCGGATTGAAAAGATATAGTCAAATTCAGACTCTAATACTAGTTTGAACTATGCAAGCTCAGCCTACAGATAAGAAGTAATAGAGCAGAGCTTTTGCTAGGAAGATCCCATTAAAAAAGATTGTGAATTACTCAAATTCATTTTAAATGATCGGACAAACATTTCCAACATCAGCCGTTTTCTTCATCATGCGGATTAAATTTCTAAAGGCATGTTCGAGTTGTTGATAATCCAGAGGAGTTCTCATCCGAATATCGCATCCCAAGAGTCGAGTCTTCATGGGGAACTTGAGGCGTGGCCAAGTTCAAAGATATTATTACCGCCGCCAAAACTTAGAATAAAAAAATAAAACCCGAATAAGAAGCTACTCGAAAAAACGACCCGACTCATGGGTCATCTCGCGATCCAACTTGTTGCAATGCTACTTGTTGCTAAGGGAGCACGCAGGGGACGCCCTGAGCTTAAGCCCATGAGATGAGTAACTGTCGCGACCTCTCTCAGTTTCACTTTGCAGCTGTTAAACTCACTAAAAGAACTGCAGACTGCCGAGTTTTGCAGTCATGGGATAGAACATTCCGTGAAGAAAATTCCACCAACATGATGCAAATAAAGGAAAGTTTCATACAGAGAGATAAAACCTCCAACCACCTTCAAAGTAATCTATCCCGTTATGCATTCACTGAATCTCTGCTAAACTTCTGTAGCGAGATAATAAACAATAGTTTCTTTTAAAGATTGCCAATGACTATGATGCAGGAGTGCAAATTCTAGTCTGATAATGAGGAGACTTCTCATTTTCTCATCCACCAAGATGGAGTCGAACAGAAAAACAGAGTAGACAACAATTTAATTTCTCGTAGTTCATACATATTTTTTACAACTCGTTATATCTTCGAAATTTTTTTTCTCATCACATAGTTTACATCTTGAACCTTTTTAAATACAAACTTTGTACAATGAAATTTCATGAGCCCTACCCAGAGGACGTGAATTGCAGTGTATCGAAACAGCATGGGGCAGAGTATGCGTCTATGATGACAAAGATGCGAAGTGAATCTGAAGAAACTATACATTAGGAGGAGAAGGTTGACAATGGGTTGACCACACACAAAGTGAGAGTAGCTTCCGATGCTTTTCTCACCTTTCACATTCTCTTTATATTTCCATTTTCAAGGGTTTTCTTTTCACATTTAATGAAATCATCTCTCTTATTCATGCAATCGCCTAAAAATAAATCTTAACATGCGCTTGACAAGAAATGATTCACATGACAGATATGGTATACCATAGTACATCCATAGAATAAACATAGATCTCAAAACAACGGGTTTGATCCATGTTGTTAGTACTTACACGATATATTGTTGCCCTCAGCAAGAGTAACTTTTATCCTGTGTGTAATTTGTCGTTAGTTCTTGACGTGAAATTGACAAAATATTTTTGTTTTTTAATCCTATGTCCATCGACGTCTTTTGAATCATCCACACCAGATAGAAAAGAGTTCTTCATTTATTTATGTTTCTCTTTTTTCAGTTCTTACTTACTAGCTTCGTCCAATATGTCATTTACGAATTTAAATCAGTGGCCTCTTCACTTTTCAACGATGTCTAAAAAATTACTCTAAAATTCTAGTCGAATCTACATAAAAATACACGTATAAATGATACAAAATGTTCGAACATTTTTCACACAAACAATATAATAGGATGTATCATACGTCTATTATTTTCTCGTTTCTAATTGCTTACTAAACATTGTTTATATCATCACTATTAAACTTAGAGAAATTTGGATGAAATAATCATATGCATGTGTGCATGACTACTGTACAAGAACATGGGAGTCCATGGATCATTGACTTAAATATTTCCTATATTTTCTTCTTTTTTTTCTTTTTGGTTCGGCCAGCGAACTCGAAAGAAACCCGCTGGGTACAAACATCTGCTGCTGCGATGTAAGGTCATAGTAATACAGCATGTACATCCAACCAATTCTGTACAAAAATTACAAATCCCCCAAAAGGCTCTTGGAAAAACCGTGGCTCACAATTGCCTCCAACAGCTCCAGAAGATAAAAACTCTTCCTGAATTAGAGGAAAGAAAAACATGGGCAGTTCCGATTTGCGCACCGACCGTACCCGCTCTCTGTCATTGTTAGTCAAGAAAATGAGCGGCCGCTACATCAGGGGACTCCGCGACTTGAGCTGCTTCGGCGATTCTGAGAGCCATGGTGGCTCTGTAAGCGGCCAGGTCAGCATTTCCCATGAGGGACTGTGCCCTCTGACGCTTCACAATCGCGAGTTCCACGGATCTGTTAGCTGATGCTTGAGCTTCCTCGACATTACGCATAGCACTCTGCTCCTCCTGAGCATCTCTTTCCGCTGCCAATGCTGAAAAGAGATAGATGATAATAAGCCCAACTTCCAAAACCAAGGGTCAATTCTCAAAAAAATCCGTTCATGCTACATAGAAACTGATCAAGCCTTGCACAGACGGAACATCCATTAACACCTATAATCTACCTACAATTGTACGTGTATCGTTCCAATTATTCAGTTAAGAGATGACATTCACCTTGCAACACAACCGGTTGCTTGCCTCGTCCATGCTGGCTTCCCTGCCTTTTAAATGATCTCCGCTTACGCAGGGCAGGCTTTGGAACCAGGGGAGCTTTTCTCAATTGTTGACCCTGCAAAAACATTTCTTAATGCTTAGGAGAACCGTTTGAAGCAGAATAAATGAACCTTACAAAATCAAACTCACGCTGAGAGAGCATATTTTGATTGCACATTTTTCATTTAACCATATACGCACACTCGACCACTTTCATAAATGACAACACAATTAAGATGCTAAACAAAAGATCCAGAACTCTTCTCCAACCAATTAAAAGAGAATTCCAAACCCAGAGAGCAAAAAACACTAGGAAGCTGATTATCTTACAGAAAACACTTAAGAGATACAAGAGTGTGATAATATAAAAATTAGATGATAGTAACCATTTTCTGAAAATTGAATTTCAAGAAGGAAACGACTAATGGCAAGAAAAGCAGTAATCAAATATTTTCTGCAAGACCATCTCTTAAACAAAAAGATTACTAAAACTGCTCAGCTACAATTCATCGAATGCACATCCTTTTGAGAAAAGGGAACACAAAATACCAACCCACCCTCTAAAGCATGTTGACAGTGGGTCGGCCATCACCCAAAAGAAGATATGGCAGCACAAAGGTCACGAACAATCACTTTACCTGAAATACTCTGACCAATGCCAATCGTCTCTGCTTCCGCTTCTTCATCCAATAACAGTACACAGCTTCCACAACATCCTTTCTCTCTATGTCGAGACTAAGATTAGGGTCTGGTTTCTCATTCGAAAAATCATGAGGATTGCAATAGAAAGCCTTCTCAAATGCATCAATCATAAGCTCGAAAGCGTCCTCTGAAACACGCTCAGGCAGATCATTTTCTGCAAAGAACTCGTTATTGAATTTATGAAGCCACTCCTCATCTTCGGAGTCCATGTCGTAACTTGCGGTCTTACTAGCCATAGCTCTCGACACCTCATCAGCACTCAAGGTAATATAATAGTCTGGTCTTGTAAAGGGTACGGAATTTTCTTCTCCATATCCTAATACTTCAAAAACCCCCGGAACAGGTATTATCTTAACAGGAGGAGGCTTAGGAGACACGACCTGCTTATTTCGGTCAAAACATTCCTTGCAAAGATCCTTAAATTTCAACCAATCGTCTCTGTCAGGAAATTCCAATTTCCAACCATTATCCCCCGTCCAAACCGTTGCATGGGTGAAACAGTTGGAGAAACAAGGCTTCACAGCTTCTTGTGCCTTGTGAGCATATCTTATCAGTCCCTCTCTTTTGACAACAAGAGACCACTCTCCAGAGTCCAGAAATTCCAACGTGACATTTCCACCTTCTTCTCTCAAACACTTGTCTGAATCAGTAATCAATATATTTGCATTACAGGATAATGCATCTGCATCCTGTTGAAGTCTGGTCACAGTAGCACTCATATCATCAATATTTCCAGCAGACCTAGTCCGAACAGATCTTCTCTTGTTGCCAGAAATTATTGAGGAAAATGGGAATCCATTCTTCTTAGCACTGACCAAGTCCGAGGCTAATGCTCCGTTAAATTTCCTCACACATGCTAGTGAAGGATTTCTAGCTCTCCTCCTTGACCTCAGTGAACTCCTCCTTTTCCTTATGCCACGAGAATTTGAACCATATCTATGTTGTGGAGATCGATTACCAACCTTAGCGCCTCTCGAAGACACATGCAGCAGTAACTCACTCCTTGGAACTTCGACATTACCTGCTGATTTGATTTCTGAGGGCGAAAGAGAATAATCTTCTTCCAACAGTTCCTCCTCTTCCTCATCAATTGTTTGCACCAATGCTGAATTATTTACAGGAGCCAATGGTATAAACTGATGTCGGAGGAGCATACTAGAATGCATGTACATGAAACAGAAGGGAACTGCTGAAAAATCCACACAAAAAATGGGTGCAAACTGCCCAGATCCAAAGAACTTGCATGTCCCGTAGCTGAAAATGGAAGGACACTCCTGAAACGGAAAAAGGAAGAAAGAACATTCAAATATAGCATCGAAAGCAACACTACTTGGATGAAGCAAGCCCATTAAAAAGAGAATCAAGTGAAAACACGCCCACAACACTAGCTATAACATAACTTGCAGAGAAGAAACTACCCGAACAGATACCCTTACACAAATCCATCAATCCAGAAGCCTCACCAATCAATATAGATATCATGCAGGTGCTACCTAAATTACAAATGATATTGTACTTGTTATAAAGGAAATCTTTGCAGAAACCCCTGATCCTATCCTTTGCACTAATAGCAAAACACACTGGCAGCATAACAAACAAGAAAACTTTAAACTCTTCCACATCTCAAATTCATCATGAGCTAAAAATAGGTGTACTGGGTCACTGTATAGAAAAATTCCACCGGGTACTAATCAGAGCTACACCAATCTAAAAACGAAGTCCTCTGCTTACATCCAATCTCCCAATTTGCTATAACATAACCGAAGAAACAATTCAGAAAATAGCTCAGCAGACTAGGGAAAATCATGCCTACCCGTGAAAAATGAATTCCATGCAATGCATAGACACCTTGAAGCGGCTCTGACATGACAAAGTTTGAAAGTGCAGACAATCTAATGCAGACCCTCTTCATGTACTGCAGAACAGAACGCAAAAGGCCAACAACTACAGAATTTTCTCGATGTGGCAGCTCCAAAACCACAGAAAGCGCCCGAGAACCCTGTAGAGCCTCTCCTGGAGCACCCCCATTTTTCCTTTTCTGCCTCCTAGAGAAGTGAATCCCATACTTCTTACCATCACCGATCTCCAAGCTTGGCATCGCCTCTCTCTTCCTTTTCCTGGTATAGACAATCCCATACATCCTATCCACATTGTCCTTATCGATCAAAGACTCGGTTTTGATCTCAGGCTTCTCAGATTCATCATCCTCCATTTCAATTACGGCAACCTCACGCTTTGGACTGCCATTTTTAGCCAACCCAACTTGCTTGGACTTGAGACCACCAACAACTCCATTCCCACTGCCAACCTTGCTATCTATGAGGCTAAACCACTCATCCCTCTCGCTGCCCTTCCTGAGCTTGCTGTCGCCCGATTCCGGCCACAGGCGCCGGCCTGAGCGCAATACCCGGGCCCCGTCGACGCCCTTCACCACTCCAAAAACCCGCGTGGTCCGTCGCATGCCGACCGATGGCATCGCCACCCCCCCAAAACCCGGACACCACCCAACCGCTCGATCTCTTATCCCCGCCCTCAACCGCCCGAATCACCCAGTCGACTCAGCCGATCCCTCCCGCGGCGACCCACTGAACGCAACGAGACGCTCGGTGGCCCTTTCTGACCCACACCAAGTCCGAACCATGTACGGTATGGGCAGAAAAACGGGAAGACCCCCAAGAAAACCACAGTCAAGTACGGGAAGACTACTTCGAGAAGGCCATGGGGGGGAACTCACTGAGTCAAATCCCCCGACGAGACGGAGACCATCCCTCAGTCAGTTTGAGGAAGAGGGCACTTGACCAAAATCAACTGAAGAGCACAGTGACCCACCAATCGAGCCGATCGACCCCAACCCACGAAACAACACGACGATCGCCAAGAAACAAACAAAAAAAGATCCAATCTTTTCCCTTATTTTCCCTTACTCTACCCACATAAACACCGCAGACACCCAGAGAGAGAGAGAGAGAGAGAGAGAGAGAGAGCGGGTGGGGTTGGAGATCGGCAAAAACAGAGCGATTCACGTAAATCTCGTCGAGAGATCGCGACACAGAGAGAGAGAGAGAGAGAGAGAGAGGGAGAGAGGTAGGTGTCTCTATCTACGGGCTAGGGTTTATGGGAGCAAAAACTGCGATCGAAGCAGCACGACAACATCGCCGACCGATCCAGACCGTTGGATCTGGGGATCAGCGGTCCCGATCGATTAGGGTTCCTCAAAAAGTCCAAAAGGCCCGGCCTCTCTCTCGACGAAGGAGGCGCTTCGGCTCTCGGAAAGGAGGCCACTGGATCTTTTCCTCGCTTTGAATCCCCCTCCCCCTCGAAAAGACGAAATTGCCCTCGACGTGACGACAGGGGCGCGAGCAGGCGAGGCGCCGGGGATTTCCACGGGGGGTGGATTGGGGATTTCACTGGGGCCGGAGCGGGGACATGGGAGTAAGAGCGGCAGTGAAAATCGGAAAGCGAGGGGTCGGAATCCAACGGTCCCGATCTTCTGCTGGAAGGGGTTAAAAGAGTTAAGTGAAGTGGGCCCCAATAAAAGCGGGTAAATTTACTTGCTTGGCCCACCAGCATTATGGCTTTTGACCTTTCGAGCCCTCCCGTTATTTTTTGGTAGCGTCGTCATTCTGTGAAGTTCGACTCAACTGGATTTAAAAGGAAATCCCCCGTAAAAATGAAAATCAAATCAAATCCACGACCTCCAATCACGCGTGAAGCAACCCTTCTTACGGTCCAAATAGAGCAAAAGTCGTTTGGTCAACGCACAAATTTTCAACATAATTAATCGACTTAGGAACATAATATATCCCATTGATATCGATTACTTAAATCAATCAATAGAAGAACCTTCCTATAATGAATCTTATTATCCAGTCGACCACTTGATTTGCTTCACGAGGATGATGAGTCACTTGAGCAAAGCTCGGTTGAGTTAAGCATTGTGTCACAGCCATCGATCCAGGCCAATAAGTCCCTTTGAGCCTTTTGCCGAGCCTGCAATGTACCGAAAGAGGAGCTACATTATTAGCTTCTAAAAAGGACGCCAAACTCTTTACTTTCCTTTAGTTGAGTCCTCGCAAGCAGCTGCAATCACACCACCATCAGAGATCTTTTAAGTAAAAATCCACCAATATCAAAACTCTGAGAAACTTGTTGCAATGGTGTCCAAGCTATAGATGGGTGTTTTTTTTTTTGTTTTCGATCATATGGGATGGCCTCTCGACTCCATCTCAAAAGGTTTTTAGATCATGGTTAGCGTGGCTTCAATAGGCATGATATTTGGACTTGACCAAAGAATTTCATTTAAAAGTTTAAAGCACCGGGTTGTCCATTCTAGTAATGTTTAGACCTGACATTTGGACTATTAATCCTCGATCTAACCAAATTTCTTTGGTCCATCAACGTAGAAAAGAAGCAGTACTCTGTTTTTTTCCACGTTGGTGGACACGACGGGTTGGGTTAGCCTTTCTCTTGAATAGATTCTCTCATGTGGACAATACATTATGGGAAAGACTCGATCAAAAAGCAAAGTGTTTAGGTAGGATTTCAGCATCCGAATCTTTCACCGTAGAGCCCTATGCTTATGATAGGAGGATGAGGCACGGTTTATAATTTGCCGGAGGTCTATAGCTTGCACTTTGTTTTATGCCCACTCTTGACCAAGTAAACTATAGATTCAATTTTAACACAGACAAGCTTATCTACTCCAGAACTTGTGTTGAGGTGGATGGTCAAAATTTCATTCGTTAAATGCTCGTCAAATCATCTTTTGCTCACATTTCATACCTCCTCCTTTCGATCATCAGCTTGACCACCTTATGAGGATCGCCCTAGTCCACAAGTCCTCCAATTAAACCACTATTCAAACACCTATTCTCGCTGGTATCGATAGTTTTCCATCGCCCATGGATCAACGAACGTGTTGACAATTTAGCATCTCTACCCATAACCATGCTTTGCCACTCCCATGAGGGATTGGACCCCTTGCTCGTGTTCTAGACATCTTTCATAGACAAGTAATTTTTTTTTTTTAACAACTGAATCCATAGAGAGTTAACGGGAATTGTGATATCTTCCAATTTCGTTTTTCCAACATAACTTCATTGAAGGTAATTAGGTCTCTATTACTGAACCCTCCCTTATCTTTTCTAGTTTTTGGCATCTCTCCATTTTCTTTCAATGCATGCCAAAATTTTGACTCACTCCATTTTCACCAAGAAGAAGATACCCCAAATTCAATGGCTTTGCAAATCGAGACTGGATCTTTGGATAGGCAATGGGGCAAAGCGTGTACCGCTATTTTCAGGGGAATATGCTCATCGACTTTAGACATAATTTCTATATCCATTCCTTCAATTTCATATTTATTCATGCTATTATTCAATCAAATATTTACTTCTTTTAACTGGCCCCTTTAAAGCGACCCTTTGAAAGTTAGAATAGAATCATATTTAAATTGAAAAATAATTTGATGAATTTATGCGATGAGTCTGTTTACTGATACTTAAAAAATAAATATGTTTTCAGAGTTTCCGCCTCACGCACCCTCATGGAATTACCTTATTACGCACGAATTTAGTCTTAATATGGAACTAAATTATAAAATAATATTTATATTATTTAACCAAAATTTATTTCGGACTTCTGAGTGTATTTGGTTGGGCATTTGAAAAGCCCATTTAGCTTTCAAAACTCCTTTGGACAAATTTGAGGTGTTTGGTTCAGTTTTCAAATGCTCATTTGCCCAAATATCAGCATTTGAAATGTTGAAAGTCCAATGCTAGTTGAAGGAGCTTTGGGCTTTCAGCATTTTCAGAATGTTGAAGTTATGTTTTAATGAATTTTTATTAATTACCCATTTTTCCCTCAAAATTTTATCAAAATTCTATATTTGCCCTAGATTGTTCATCTTCTCCGTTTGCAGCCATGTTCTTCATCTTCTCCGACCTCGGCGGCCGACCTCACGAAGCTGAGGTCGTGACCTCGTGGCTGAGTTTGCCATTGAGGTCGCGTTCTCGCCACTGAGGCGCGGCCTTGCAGCGAGGTCGCGCAGTCCAGCGACTGAGGTCGCCAGTTGAACCTCGCCGACCTGGTTTCCTCCTTTGCCTTATTTTTGTAAAATAAAAAATATTGATTGAAAGCCCATTTCAAATTTAAGTTTGCCAAACACTTAATTTAATTCAAAGCGCATTGTAAATATTTTTTTTTATCAAACACATTTTGCATTCTCCTAAGGGATTTTGGGCTTTCGGTATTCCCATTTACCCAAAACCCCTTGCAAATGCCCAACTAAACCCACCATTCATAGACCTGCTGTCAGATTTACTAAAATGGAATACAAATTTATTCAGGTTGTAATACGGCATCTTGTAATACGGTGACACATGGTGGGTCTGATGAATTGTTTTTTTTTTTTTTTTGGGTACGTCTGTATAGAAATTGCGAGGAAATGTCACGGCCCGTGCAGCGCTAATGTCACATCATGGAAGAATGCTCCGACCTAGTTAAACTCATTTCCCACGCGATGAAGCTAATTTTTCACTTGAAAAAAAAGAAGAAAGAAACCATAAAAAAGAATTTTCCCACAAAGCTATGGAACTGGAAGTCCACAAACACAACATAAAAGTCTAGTATAGAATAAAAGGGATCCTTACATAATTCATATGTACACACCGGCCTTACGTAATTGATTTGAGGATGGATCCAAATACGCTTGAACAGAGAAAGTATCGTTCAACGACACGAGCCGAACAAGGCCGATAAGATAAATTTTGAGGACAAAATTGTTTCTACTTATACTCAATAAACTCGCGACATGTGTGATGCTTCCATAGTTAGGCAGATAACTTGAGTTTGAAAATCATTATCAAGTCGGTCCTTAGCCACAAGAGATGCAATGATACGTATGCTAATCCTACCGTTTAGGAAGGCGGAATGTCGAGCGGAAGAAGGGATGGGATATGAGAGTTTCCCTTACTTTAAGAGAGTTGGTATCCGGTAAAGAAATCCTTTTATGAGGTGCTATGTTTAAGTCGATCAATTGATTCATAGGCGGATTCTCGTTATCACAACCATTTCACTCCCCCATACAATCGTCCGGCCATTTTACGTACTTCTATTTATGGTTCGTGCATGAGACAATCGTCGCATCAGACCTTCAATTTAACTTACACCTCAAAGGGGCAGTACGATAAATGATACAAAACTATAGTAATTTCGCAAGTTGCCCTCGTGCCCTATCGAATTGATTTTTTTAATGCACTTTCTTAGAAGATCCCCCGACGGAATTGGTAAAAGGGCATGAAAAATAAGGGTAATTTACGCGTCTTGCCTCTGAAGATTTCACCTTTTACCCCTCCCCCCCCCCTAAGTGCTTGGATTGGATATCTTGAAGCACACGACTAAATTCACCTGTTAATTTTGTTTATTCACTTACTGGAGGAATCGCCTAATTTAGGGTTTGATTCCTTTAGCGAGGCTTCTCGAGGATCAGGCAAAGTATGGTCCATAAAAGAAATTGAAGATTCTATTCGCATTAGAGTTTGAAAAGCCATCCTGCTCATAAAGATAGCAAAATCAAACTACTGTAAAGTCGATCAGAGGAATAGTCTCTAAATGACGCAAGAGATGACATCAATGACGACAATATAAAAAAAAGTCAAACATGGGCTCACCACCCGACGTCATAAATAAGTCACGCTATGTTTTGTGGAATTTACAAGTTCAAATTTATGTCGTGAACGAATCTCTTGCCAATGCGTGCCTTGGCCTTGCCATCCTTTTTATTCATTGACTCCTCACCCTTGCGGGCTGGGACGAGGGCCGCAAGTGGCTGGTGATGATCGGCCGGCCCTCGGTTATGACCGATGAGTGTTGATTAGTGGCCCTTGATGGACTCAATCTTTGTAAAATAATGATCAAATTGTTCATATAAAAGTTGGTATGTCATCCACGTTGGTCGGATATACTCTATTAATAAATTGTCAAAGGGTTTAATATTCAATAATAAAATTAAAATGTTTAGGATTGAATTAACAAAAATGCAGCATATTAAAAGTTTATGTATAATTTTCCCTTTTTCACCTCGACTAATCTATACGGATACTTGGAGACTCAGTCACCTTCTCCATTTGCAATGCTCAAGGTTTCAACCATAAATAGCCCGGCGTACCTTTGAGCTTACACCAAGCAAGAGGTACATTGATCTGAGTGCAACATCATTTCAATTGAACCGAACATTTCGACATTGACTAGCCCGACAACATTGGAATTGCTCAATTCTTTCACAAGACCAAGTGAAAGGTGTCACACCAATATGAGCTATGACGCGGTTTATATTCCCTTTACCTGAAAGGACGCAACCTTAAAGTCAAAAAACCATATTGCGGTTTCTATAATATAGGTAAACGTATGAACACATCTCAAATGCAAACTTACATTTCAACTTGCTACAAGTTTCCCGCTATTAGTGTTCTCGTCCTACTGGATGAAATCTAGGGACTTGAATTATTGTGTGGAAAGATGGTATGAGTAATCATGGTCTAATGAGTAGTATATCTCTTTTAAACGGATCAAACATTCATTATACATCTTATCAATTTCGAATGATAATATAAGATACACGTCATACATAAAAATAATGCATGATATCCTTTTACCAAAATGTTTACGAATAAAATCAATCAATAATATCAATTCCCAATAAATAATTAATCCTAAATGGTTTATCCCATTGATAGATCTCATCAAGTCAAATATGATCATCTATTCTAATGTTCGATATCAAATTACACTCATGCTTAATGCCCGTGACAAAGCGTTTACCTAATTAGTCTAATACTCATTATTAATCCATTGTCACAATTAATGCCTGTGATAAATGTGACTGAGTTTACCCAACGAATCTAATGCTCAATATTAAACGATGGCCACGCTTAATACTCATGATAAAAGTGATCCATTTTACTTCTCTTGATTAGGTCTACCACTTAGATTAGCTAATCATTCGGTCTAGAAGGAAATCATAACATCAGCGTACATATTTTTTTCCCTTAATGGGTTCTAATCAAGGTGATAGGAGCATAAACCTCGTTCTCTAGTTACTCACAACCAAGACAAAAGTTCGTTTCATAAATCGTATTCACAAGCTGAATTATACAACCTTTCATAATTTCTTTCATAAAATAAAATGCATTTCATAAAGCATTTCTCAATAAAAAAATACACACACATATCTAAATATAACTTTTGGCAATTCCTTTCACAAATAATTTAATCAAAACATTCATAAATGATCCTTTCAAACTATTTTAAACAAGGCTTTGCAAATTGAGTAAAAATTCGATTCAATTTATGTAAAAACATATGCTCTTTGATAATGCATACTATACTGAATTCTTACATCTTTCAAGATAAAAGTTTGCAAATTTATCGAATAGATATAACCACTCATTTGCGAAAATCGAAAACCAACTTATAAAAGTTACTCAAGCACGCACCCCTGTTCCTTCCAATCAACTGAAAAATGTTATCAAGATTTGAGTGAAACACTACTTCAACGAACAACTTCGTGCTCAAACGTCAACAAATCAACTATTCAGCACGAATGAAAAACCTTATTTATAGCATACTTTCATCTTTTTTCCTTACATGTAACTCGTACGCAAAACTTTCGAATTCTGTTTCAAACAAATCATACTTCCAAATTGATTTCCATTAAAATCCCATAGCTCGGTTTCTGAATCGAACCTCGCATAACTTCAAATTTGAGGCCTAACGTCGAAAATTACTCCGATTAAATGAATAATAGGCTCGAATATTTACACGGCCTTGTAATTCCTGGTTAATTCATCTTCCCAGGGCATCCGGATCGTGCGCGCGCAAGAAAAATTTTCTCTTTTCCCCTTTGCCCCTTTTCCTCTTTTCCTTTCCTCCTTCTCTCTTCACGAACGAGAGTCCCCTGCTTTTCCTCGTTGTCTCCGCCGGATTCCCCTTCTGAAAGGAAATTAAATGGTGGGCTAGGCTTGATAACATGGGCCGGGCCGAAGGCAATTTGATGGGCTGAGTCTGACTATAGGAGGCACGGGCTTGGGCTCGGGCCCATGTATCGCAAAAGGTGGACCGATCGGGCGTAAGTGAGATCACGAGCCGCGAAGCTGAACTTCTGTTGGCAACGACTGGCGCTGCTTCTGGCGATGTGTTCCACTTCGCCAGCAGAACTTCCCCATCAATCACCACCTGCGCGTCAACGCGACCACCCCACCCCATCGTTGCTTCCTCCCACCTTCCCATCCACACAGGCAGTAATCATAACCCACCACACCGTCCAACCTGGCGCGTCGATGAGTCGATCGATCCTATCTTTCAAGATTTTCCAAGCGGCGGCGAGCGCGACCGTCGGACTTGCTGAGGGTCACGGCGATGCGAGTTATCAGACTCAGCGCTACCTTCAGGCTCGAGGCGGAGGCGCTTCTCGTCCCCGACGGTCTTTGCTCGACGGGCGGGCTGACGAGGCGAGATCCCCTCGCTCGATGTTCCTTGATATTTTTAATTTCCTCTGATTAGGTTTTGTGGAGAACCGAGCGCGGAAGCAGGGGGCCACTCGAAATCATATAATCATTACATCTGTGATCGGCTCTAAATTTCTAATCTAGAGGAGGCCTTTTGCCAACATTATCCACAACTAGAAAACCATTTATTAGCTACAGAAAATTAAAAATTATTCTTTTTTCCCCAATTTTTTCTAATAAAGAAAAAAAAATTCGAATTAAACGAGAGGAAAAAATATAAATAAAAATCAATCCATCTATGGTTACGCTAATATAAACGTTCTTTTTAAGTTAAGGGATTCGACTTCGTGATTTAAACGAGAGAAAAAAATATAAATAAAAATCAACTCATATATAGTTACGCTAATATAAACGTTCCTTTTGAATTAAGGGATTCGACTTCGTGATTTAAGTGAAGATCCTATTATCAGGTTGTTGGGTCAGTTTCCTTCGAGATTGATCGGTATAGGTCTAAATATGTAGGTTCGAAGGATCGACAAAAATGATTGATAGAAAGTAAGGATCATCGGTAAGAAAAAAAAATAGAATAGTTTGCGCGTAAGGAAAAGTCCAAAAGGAAGATCATTTTTCGGAAGTGAAATATAAAAAATTTTAGTAAAAGAGAGGAGTTTCTTGGAAAAAAATAAAATTTAAAAAAATGAAACATAGAGGAGGGAAAAGAAAAGTGATAAAAACGTGAGGAGGAAAGCAGATGAAAGAGGCGTGACGCGAAGAAAGCTTCTGCCTGATTTTCTTTTTCGTTTTGTACAAGGTGAAGGTTGGCTTATTACAGCTGATTCTGGTCCAAGACAGAAGCGAGAGATTCACATTAAGCGTCGAAAGTGACGGTCTTGTTTCATCCCGGACAGAAAATTATCAGCTTGCCCGTGCTATCTTGAATTCGCACGTTTTCTGCGGCACCGAGAATTCGTTTTTCCCAAGATTCGCGGACGTCGCTCTGATTCTTGGAACGGGTGTGAATCTTCAAGCATAATCTAGGTGTTGTAGTGAATCATCTGTGTACTTCGTTGTAGCATTACTTCGTTTGCATCCCCCAGCTCGTGGATTTCCCCTGCTTCAGCTGTTTCTTGTTCTGGAATTAGCCACGCCGAACGTGTGAAGCTGTCTTCTTTGTGGCTGATTGCGAGCACCCATTACGATGATTGTTTATTTCGCTTCTGTTTGATCCCTCCCCGATCTGATAGTGGCTTCAATTTCGCATGATTTGTCCTCGATAGTTGTCCTCGTGACTTCTGGTCGTTTCAGATTGGCTTGTTTAGATTGAATTCACCGAGTTTTTGCGGTGTTTGAAGTTCTTGTGGGACGTATAGGGAAAAAATTATAATACGGGTATAGGTTCTTTCTTCAGACAGATGTGAAAGGCTGTTCTCTTGGCCATATGTGATTTTAATGTCAAAAATATCGGAAGGGCTTGTTCTGTTTTTTGCTCACAAGGTATGAAAGAGAGGTTGATGTCGTTTATGGTTTAAAATATGAACAGAATTTTACCTGAATTGAGCCAGACGAGTCTCTTGGAATTTGGTTAGTGAAAGAATTCTTTACCCTTTTGTGCCCTGGAAATTGGTGGCGCTGTTTGTGCTTACTCTGAACTGGGGGGCGGGTTTATACTAGCAAGTCAAATGCTGTTTGGCTAATTTTTCCAGGTTAATGTTGGTCCTGCATTTTCTGCAATATGCTCTTCAAGTGGGCATTCGGGTTTCTTTCTACTTGTTCTCTTGGTCTTCAAGTAGTAAGTATTGACTGCTTCACTTGCATTTTTTTTTTTCAGGCCAATTTCCTTCGCTTAAATTGTAGGAGGTTTGCTGGTTGCCGCCAATATTGTATACTTGTAATTGATATCGATAAGATTTGTTCTTCTCGTCAAGTATTGTGGCCATGGGCACTGCTGAAGGAGTTCTCCAAGTTTTCTCTGGAGTTGCTCCACACAATCTTTGTTCTGACCCAAGATCCAATGCATTGGGCTTATCATATTCATTTAACTCTCGTCTGATTAGTACCAAAAGAAGTGCATTGAAGAAAATAAAAATCCCTGTCTATGCAAGTGTACAGTTGAGAAATTCTGAAACCTGTGGGGTGCGAGGATTTGGATGGAGTTCATATAAGGATAGGAGTATCAATCGGTTGAAGTTTTCAAGTTGCAGATGCCAACGAGCTGAAAGTGTTGGTGGGACAACTGCTGGGGGTTGGTTTGTTGATAGTGCCGATGATATTAATCCCTTAAATACTATGGTAAATGGGCCACATGTTCTGAATTTTGACGATGTGGAGCAATTGAAAGAGGAGAAAATGGATTCAATGTCAAATGGTGCACCCGGAGCCAGCAGTACCATTCACAGGGCTAAGGTTGACCCCATTGAGGAAGAAGCATGGGATCTATTGCGCGACTCAGTTGTTTATTACTGTGGAAGTCCTATTGGAACTATTGCTGCCAATGATCCAACCAGTTCTAGCGTTTTGAACTATGATCAGGTCTTTATTCGTGACTTCATTCCCTCTGGTATTGCTTTTCTCTTGAAGGGAGAGTATGATATTGTGCGGAACTTCATCCTTCACACTCTTCAGTTGCAGGTATATTATATTCCAATTGCCATTGATGTAACTCATTTCAATTGTGGCTATCCTTACGTGCTATTATTGTTGTCAATATATGTTCGTCATATTGAGTTTCTAAGCTTATTATTGATCACCATATCAGATGCATTTTGGTGACTGCACTTCGATTTTTTTTATTAATCCAGTCACTGTTAGTTTCTCTGGTTCTGATGATATATGCTCACATGGTGAAGGAACTTTGTTGTGTTATTATGGTGATTTTTATTTCTTGTAACTGAAAGATGCTCTTCTTCAATTTTGGGGCTCTTACTGTAGTTTGGATGTACACGATGCCTTTCACCTCAAGGAAAGGAAGAATTCTTGCAATTTAATCTTTCCGTTGTGATTGAACATGCTGAATGCATCTTAGCCAAGTTAAATATATTGTCATGTGCATCCATGTATGATAGTTCTTCAAGCACTTGTGAATTTCTTCTTTTAGTTTTTAAATCATGACACGAGTTCATCTGCTAGTCCCTCTCCTTCTAAGAAGGGGACATATCTAGGAGAAAGATGGTTTTATTATCTTTCAGCTTTTAAGATGGTTGCTTATGCTACAGCCTCCGACTTTTTTCTGCTATGCTGAATTAGTCACTCTTTCCCAATAAGCAAGAATCTTTCGTTGCTCAATCAAATGTCCTGTACTGCAAATCTGTAATTTCTTATTGCAGAGCTGGGAGAAGACAATGGACTGCCATAGTCCTGGTCAAGGTTTAATGCCTGCTAGTTTTAAGGTTCGCACTGTTCCTTTGGATGGGGATGATTCTGCCACAGAAGAGGTATTAGATCCTGACTTTGGGGAGGCTGCTATAGGTCGTGTTGCACCAGTCGATTCTGGTAATTAAGTTATGGCTTATTTTACATTAGAGCTCTTGTGTCGATAAATGATCATGCATCTCGTTCTCTGTAATTCAGGTTTATGGTGGATTATTCTCTTACGTGCGTATGGCAAGATATCTGGGGATCTCTCTGTTCAAGAGAGGATCGATGTTCAAACAGGAATAAAGATGATTTTAAAGCTGTGCCTGGCTGATGGGTTCGATATGTTTCCTACACTATTGGTGACTGATGGTTCTTGTATGATTGATCGGCGGATGGGAATCCATGGTCACCCTCTCGAAATACAGGTGAGCATATGCTGGGTCATCTTAACTGATCATATTCTTAGAGTTGTTTCTAGTATGACCATACGCAAGTGGAGGCATAGTGGGAAAATGGAGAAATAGAGGAGCTGTATTTCTCTATTAATGAAGCTTCTATTATGCTGGTTGGGGTTGCTTCTTGCGTTGAACCTGATTGAGTTGCTTATCTGGGTTGTGCCAACTTAATGCAATGAACTCCACACTCCTCACGATAGTAAAGTTATGCATGGAAGCTCTTGAATACTTCATCAGGAAGCTTAGTTGTGCCTTCAGCCTTGAGTGCCCTATTCTTATGAAATTTAGGGCCTGTTTGGTAACATTTCTAGTACTTTTTTTGTCTGTTCTTTTGTTTCCCAAAACAAAAAAAGAACATAAATCTGTTTGTGTATATTAATTTTTTTATTCTCCGGAATAGATTATTAGTCAAGGAATAGATTTGGAAGAGAAATAAGAAGTAAAAAAAAAATCTACTTTTTTGTTCCTGGAACATAAAGAAAAATAAGGTCATTTTTAAGAAACAAGCTCAGCGTAATTTTGAACTTGATCTGAAATGCATACAACCCAAGTTTGGGTTTTTTTTTTTTTCTGTTTCTTTTGGGGTTGGGATGGGGTTTCTGACACTCTTAGGGTAATGTTTACACTTTCTTCCCTTCTCGGAAATGAGCATGACATAGTTACTATGTTTTTTTGACTCGATAAATAAAGGAGTTGATGGTTGCATGTTACAAGATACTACTAATGAAATTTGCTCACGATTCAACAAAGGCATGTGTAGCAAAGGTTTAGACAAGAAATTTTCTCTAATTTCCACTTTGCTAGAACTCAAGACTTTAGCCGCATCAACTTTTTGTTCTAACTTCTTCAAAGCCACCTGACAAGCAGAGTTATAGTGAATCAACTATACATGTTTTGTGGCCAGATCACTTTGTCCCTCGATCGGCTCGAATGAATAGGGACTTTAGAAATTAGCTCTCTTTCCATCTCCTATAACTTGTGCTCAATGCTTTCCAGTTTCCATTCCTTTGTCTCCCAATCAATTAGTTGAGTTCCCTTTATATCTTTATCCACCTCCTCATTAGGTTTGGAAGTTGCAGCATGTACCCACCATTCAGAATGAAATTGCAATGTGAATGGTGAAGTTCTTAAAAAATACTAGAGAAGTTGTTTTCTTCAAAAACTTTCAGCAGATAAGTCAAGCTATTGAAGACATATGCTCAAGTTTATGACGTATGTATGGACGTTACTAATTGAAGTCGGTTAATGCTATTATTATTTGTCCTGTTCATAGCAGTCGAATGAGCCTGCGCTCCATGAATTTCATCTGTCATTTGTTTGAGGGTTTGACGAGTTTGTACAAATAAGTGCAGCCACTTTAGGATCGCCTCCATTCTCAGTTGTTTTGGTCCTTGCCCATTCCACTAGGCAAAATTTGCTCTTCTTCTTGCAGCTAGAAAAGCTCAAAATATCTATGCACCTGTTTGTTGTAATGCCCAAAGATAAACTCTCAACCTCCTCATATTGTGAATAATAAATCAATGGAACTCTTTACTTCTATTTCCAGTTATCCATCTTTGACTAACAATTACGTTGGATTTTTGAAATCATCTTAGAATATCTTGATTATTTAAGTCCTTACAAAAGTTTAGTTTTATCCAAACATAAATTGTTCAGTTTCCACTAACATCCTTATAATTAATTGAAAAAAATGGGAATAGAAATTTTTAGAGTCATACCAATTGCGTTTCTGTTCGTTTTCTATTTCCGAATAGAAATTTGGTGTAGCTGTCAAACGGGTTCTTTTGTTGAGACGAGAAACTCGTCCTGGGAATAGAAATAGAAAGAACTATTTCTAAATAGAAATTGTTCTCGGGAATGGAAATGTTATCCAAAGAACCCTTAGTTGTCATGTTTTAAGAATGTGCCTACTCAGAAAATGGAAATGTATCTTAGCATATCAGTATACTGTTGCCGTTCTTTGTAAGATAAATATGGTAAAATTACCTTTATAGGTGAAACCGCATTTGTATCTCTTTTCCATATCATGGCTGCTGCTCAATAAGTATCTGTTAGACCCAAAATGGACACAGATTTCATTTTGATGGATTGTCATTCAGTCTTTAAGTAATGTATTTATTTACTCTATGGTTTTAGTTCCAGGGACAACAGCTTTGACGCAAACCATGCGTAGCAGTTGCTCAAAGTAAGATACCGGATATTAACTGTCTGTATATCTGTCTCTCTCTCATGGAGACACGTTCACATAAATTTATTTGCTTGAACTTTCTTTGTTTTGCCCATGTAATTAGGATGATTTTGGAAAATTTGCGCTTTGTCAGTTTCGGAAGATGTGCTTGTGCATGGGGCATGTGTCTCTGCAGTCATTGGGTGATTCAATGGCATACACAACTTCAAGTCATTGCAGGTCTTAAACAGGATCAGGATTGCAGATTTGTTTAGTTAGAGATTGGTGGCATACTTAGTTCAATTTTAACTATTGGGTGATATCATAAGCAGGCCAAGATCAGAGCCTTTGTTGACATGGATAGGGAGGAAAATTATGGTTCTTTTGTCTGCCATGTGAATTTAATTTGGTCTTTCAAATAGAGTACGTATCTTTTGGTACCCATGGCATTGGCATCTGATCAAACACATAAACCTAAATATCACTCAGATAACATTGTCTTCTCTTACAGATGACATTTTCATAAATTCTTTGACGTGGATATACTTAAAATTTTGCAGGCACTCTTTTATTCTGCCTTATTGTCCGCTCGTGAGATGCTTGCTCCAGAGGATGGATCTGCTGATCTAATACGTGCTCTGAACAATCGTCTAGTAGCTCTCTCCTTCCATATCAGGGAGTATTATTGGATCGATTTGAGAAAGCTAAATGAAATTTACCGCTACAAGACGGAAGAGTACTCGTATGATGCAGTCAACAAGTTCAACATTTATCCTGATCAAATTCCTCCATGGCTGGTCGAATGGATTCCGAATAGAGGGGGCTACTTAATTGGGAACTTGCAACCTGCTCACATGGATTTCCGATTCTTTTCTCTTGGGAACTTCTGGTCCATTGTTAGCGGGCTTGCAAACATGGACCAGTCCAATGCCATTTTGGATCTCATTGAAGCGAAGTGGTCAGATTTAGTCGCTGACATGCCATTTAAGATTTCTTATCCTGCTCTTGAAGGACAAGAATGGCAGATCATCACTGGAAGTGATCCTAAAAACACGTAAAGTTTTAAGTGACAATGATATATATATATGTGTGTGTGTGTGTGTGTCTCTGTTTTCAGACAGTATAGTTTTTTTGCTTAACTGTGGTATTCTTACGTGATTCTTGCTGTGATGCAGGCCCTGGTCCTATCATAATGCAGGTTCCTGGCCAACTCTGCTTTGGCAGGTCAGTGTTTATTTTACAGTTACTGTTACAAAAACCTGCTCAGTTCATTAAAGATAATATAAAATATATTTCGAATTTAATGGAGTGAAAGTGTTTGCAGCTCACAGTGGCTTGCATAAAGATGAATAGAGCAGACATTGCCGTGAAGGCTGTTGAGATTGCGGAAAGACGCATATCAAGGGACAGGTGGCCCGAATATTATGACACGAAAAGATCAAGATTCATTGGCAAACAGGCGCACTTATTTCAGACCTGGTCAATTGCGGGCTATCTCGTGGCAAAGCTTTTGCTTGCCGATCCAGGTGCTGCCAAAATTCTCATAACCGATGAGGACCCTGAGCTAGTTAATGCCTTCTCTTGCATGATTGGTTCAAACCCAAGGAGAAAGCGTGGTCGGAAGAACTTGAACCAGAGCTACATAGTCTGAATTGTGTCTTACATCTTGCCCGTCACAACAGCCGGTTGCTTGCTTGTATAGATAGGTTAAGTATTTTTCCCCCTGATGTATGGGTCTATTTACTAGTTGAATAATAATTAATTAATTTCAAGAAAAAATTGCAAACTAGTGTACTAAACGCATCTTCCCTTTTCATCACCCTATTATTTTGCTGGGTGGTGCACGAGACATGCTTCGATGATGCAATAGTAAAATTTGCAAAGATATTACATTCTTAATATGGCTTCATGTATATCCAAGTATTTATGTTGGAGAAATAATATGATGGTGCTGATTATGTTTATTGCAGCTACTTATTTGAGATGACTGGACTGAATTTATGAATTTCCTTTCTATTGCCTTCTGCAATTCTCTAGAGAAAAATTGTTTGTGCACTTAGATTGTTGAATGCTTATCTGTTCGATAATCCGGTTTTTTAGGTTAGTAGGAACAACATAAAAGACTGATATGGTTTTCAGCATAATACCTAATAAAGATATCTGGAGTCAAGGATGTCACGGTAGACGGAAAATAGATGGGGTCTCCTTTTGTGCGGTATCTTACCACAGTAACATCATCTGGACTGCCTGGGTATAGGAAAACTATCCAGATGGGTTTCCTTTTACAGTTCAGAATGCCGTGCTACTATCAAAGCCAAGCTACTGAAAATGTGACTTGTAATAGCTAAACATACCAATAAAATTCCATCTGTAATTTTTCCCACATACTATAATTCTTTCGCTAAACTTGCTAGACCCATTCCAAATTTAAATTATATTTCAAGTAATAATACACATTTAAGTGAAATTGTACTAAGCTGTAGTACATGATAACTTTTCTCTTAAACCTTTTAGATATATCTTACCACATGATCACCAATGGAAAAACTTACTTCGACATATAATTTGTTTTGGCATATTTATAATACAAAGGAAATTAAAGAGCGATCGATTTATCAACTTCCAAAGGAAATGTTACACATTTAACTTGAAAAAAAATTAAGTAGGAAAATTAAAAGCACTTCATCAAAACATGATTTTGGTAATGTCCCAGATCCTTCTTTCAATGGTTTTGGTAATGTACCAGATTTTCTTCTCCTTGATTGGTACTTCAAAAACATATGTCGAATGAGTAATAAGCACAATCAGAAAAGGGGAAAGAGAGTAATAAGGAATCCACCAAAAAGACACCTCAACCAGAGGTGCATGTACTAGAAATGGCAAAAACGTGAGAAAATGTAAGATAGGATTTGGTAACAGCTCATTGTTACCACTGAATTCTTGTCTAGATCAGTCCGGGTGGATCGACTTTTATTGTCATACGTGCATACCTCATGTGGGAATCACTATGTATTGATTCAATTGACTCGGTCTACTATGAATTGAGTCGAGGCAAGAATCCAGCCATGGCATCTCTCCATACAATGAAACTGACCTCATGTGCACGATTTGGTGACAGAAACTAAACCCTTTTCATGGGGAGAAGAACACTAGAAGTGTCAAAAGTTGTGTACGGCGCTCACTTCAGTGCCAAAAGTTTCAAAACGCTCACTTTAGTGCCAATTTCGGAAAAACACGATCACTTAAGTGCCAACGGCGAGAATTCTGGCCAAAAATTGCCACGTCAGCATCCACGTCAGCATTTTTAATAATAATAAAATACTCTTCAAAAACAGTCTTTGTGCTTGCTGTGAAGCTCAGCCGGAATTTCGAGCAATTGAAGCCCTTCCACATTGACCCATAGCCACCCACCATCACCAATCGAAAGCCAACTCATTATCGCACCTTCCTAAGCCATCGCGCCGCCCCTCCTCGCCGTCCAGTCGCCGGAATCTAGCCGAGAGTCAGTCTGATCGTGGAGAGCCCCTGTTTCGGGAGCAAGAAGAGAAAAACACCAGATTGGAGAAATTCATAGATACCCATGTGAAACCGAGGACATCACTGTGTTCCTTGGAATCTCTAGAATGCATCCGAGCCCTTGGACACGATTGATTTGGTCTCGAAGGCTATTGAAGTTTGCTGGGAAGCTCTGTTGCTCGGTTTGTGCACTCAACTGAGGTTTACGGCCATATCTCATGATTTTGGAGTTTCTAGCCATGGCCACTAGTTGGAAAAGATTCCCAAGCCTCTCCTGAGCACATTGCCACCGGTCTTGGCCGTCGGCATTTCCCCGTTTGGGAGAATTTTGCTCCGTCGTCCGACTGCACCTCCCAGACCCGAAACTCCGGCCGGCCACCTTCGTCGAGCCACCCACGGCATCTCCGGCCACCTCAGCGGTTGCCACTGGTCACAAAATGCTCGTGAGTGAGTCTTGATCAAAGCCCAACCGATCTTGGCCTTTGAAATTTCCTGGTTTGCTCGAATTTGGCCTTGACCCGGTCGTTGCGCACCTAACCCGGTCGCTCATCGGAGTTCCGGCGAGTTGACACTGAAATAAGTGATTTTTTTGAAAAAGTGGCATTGAAGTGAGCGTTTTGAAACTTTTGGCATTAAAGTGAGCGCCGTACACAACTTTTAGCACTTCTAGTGTTCTTACCACCTTTTCATGTGTTTCCCTCTCATTACTAGCTTAAAAATGGAGAAAAGAGGCGTTTGAAAGCCAGCTTTGGCACATAGCCTGGCCACTGAGGAGGCGGTTACCTCCAGTTCAACACACTCACACAACGCATGCATGGCCTTCCCTTCTTTATTACCCTTCTTTTGTCTCTTTTTCTCATTTTCAGCCTCAATTTAAGCTCAGTTATGGCCACCCAGCTTTGCTAGCACAATCGTCTATATAAACCCCCCTCAGTCACTTATAAAATCTACACAACCCTCATAAAGATTCTTATCGTATACACTTTCTCTGCTTCTGTTTGTGTGAAGATTTTCACCTTCTTTGGGTCTGAGCAATGGCTGACGAAAGGGACGAAATAAATGCTCTTGTTGACGAGCTTTATGGAGAGGTCACCACTCTCGAGGAACAAGTATCCTATCCTTTGTTCTTTAAATTTTTGCATCTGAAAATGAAAGATTGTTGTTTATTGCAATAATTTTTTTGGGCCAAAGTTGTTTATTTTATTCAAAGGTGAATGAAACTACTCTTTTCTTTGTTTGCATGTGTAGGGAAAGGGTAGAATCTTTTGACACTAGTGACGTTGATAATGTTTTGCTAGTTTCAACTACAGAAAAAAGTAGCCTTTTTCGAAACAATCTTTCGGCCTTGGCTGAAGCATCGACAAATTGAACCTGTTTGTTTTACCAATTCCAACTGGGGAAAACAGTAGCCTCTTTGTTGAAACAAGCTTTTTGGTTTTGAATGAATCATAGACAGATTGAAAATGTTTTGTGAAGGTTTAACGATTGTCATTGTGAAATTGTGTCAAAATATTGACAGATATCATAAAGTCCATTCACATGAAGCAAGTTCATCAAATCCTAATAATTTTCTCGTCTCGATCTTTTTCTAGGGCCTGTTGGACGGTCAGTTCATTGCTCAATATGAGTTGAAACCTTATGATGGCTCAATGTATTTCATAGAGTTGGTCCAAGCGTTTCATGAAGATATTCAATCGGCAATGAGAGTTCTTGCTATTGCTTTGTAATTCTCTGTGGCAATCCTTATTATGGTGCTTCTATCTCACTCGTTCTAGTGTTCATTTCAGACTCATCTTGTTTATTGTCCGATTCCTTAACAGGGAACATCCTGCTGTGGACTATACAGAAATAAATGAACACTATGCAAAGATCAAAAGGATATTTAGAAGGTAAGACAATAACGATATGTTCACATGGCACGCATCAATTTATGATTGGTCTTTCGCTTATTTAGGTCTGCTATAGAAATTATGCATGATAGATGGCTTCTTTTGTGGCTGTAACATGCATAAGTCATGGATGATGTTTTGGAGAAAAGAATTGGAGGCTGATCACTTAGATTCTCCTCGTCACACATTTGTTTGCTGCGTGGTGGTAAAGCCTTATTTTCTTCTTTTCCACTAACGAACTTTTAGATCAAGATTGAGAGATCTATTTAGCCCTACGATAGAGAATATATATGATTTTTGACTTTTTAAGGTGATACATTTTGCGGCTGCAACCCCTACGAGTTACACGTGGTGCTTCCGGGATATAATTGGGGGTTGAATATTGTCATTTATACGTTTGTTTGCGTATGATTGCCACTTTATGATGTCGGGAGGGCGTTATTTTTGCATTTTCATACTTCAGACATACTCTTCTATCAAGATCAACACATCTTGGATTTATTTGGGTCTTGAATTAGAGCTCCCAATAGGTTCCCTTTCCGAGTCTTTCGGATCATTAATTACCGTTACATGGTCTATAAATTGGTCAAAATTATTTATGGTGGCTGATTTGCCTTTCCATATCGTATACTAATGTTCATGACGTCGGAAGGTGTTCGTTTTGCATATCTGAAGCAATGTCCTTTACTTTAAAACAGACTGACGAATTACTGAAGTGTTAAAAGGGCGGATGACAAATATTGCTTTTACTTACCTTATGACAGACTATTTCCATACAGAGTTTAAGCTAGATCATTTGTTATATGTTTTCATGGAACAAATTTTAATGATTCATCGCTTCAGTCTCTCCTCTTAACTTAGGTTTTGCATGCTAGAGCCTTGTTTGTCTACATTTATGTCAATATCTCAAAGCATTATCATGAAGAGATTGAAGGAAGAACATGCTCCCGTATTTCTCCGTCTCTAGTTTATAGTCAATCCATTGCATTTTCTGCTTGAGTTGTCCGAGTATCTTATTAATGTCATGGCATATCAAATAATCGCCTGTTGTAGCATATCATCTCCCTCCATCGTATAATTATATATTTAATTAGTAGAGATACGATAATCAATTTAGGCCCTCTAACCATTCTAACTGGATTTTTCAGCATTGGTGCTTTGGCACTGAATCTGCCGCTTGAGATGCTGCGACTTGGTGTTGCTGCTTCCTCCAAGGAAGAGTAAGTAAACACTTTGTATTTACCTAAAAAGGGCATCGTAGTTTGGAAATCTCTGGCATGCTTACTTATGCTTGATGTCTTAATGGTGAAGTTTTATGGCTCGCTTGGGTTTGTTGCTAAGGATGCTCATCATGCAGGTGCAACTTTGCGCTGCTTCGTATACATGAAGAGTACCACAAACTGCGTCCGCACTTGGAGTCCATCACTGAGGTAGAAGACAAACCATTGGTTAACTGCAGTAACCAAATGAAAATGTCATGAATTATCTAAAGAGTATGAAACGATCAAAACCGTAATGGATAATCTTGTACATGCAGTCTGTGATGATGGACCTGCCAGATAAGTGTCTCCACTAGAAAAATGTGGAAAATGATTAAGCTCTTTTATTTTAGAACTTTAGAGGTTTTACTTAATTGATAATTTCTCTTTCTAGTTTACTCCTTTTTGCACCCAGAACTCTTTCCCTATCCGGATCCTATTCTGCCATATCTTGCTTTATGCCTTCAAAGGTCGATGTTTTCCATTGCCCATACGAGCAATTGAAAACAACTCTGCTGAGACCGTGATGGGTGTTCCTGAAGACCTGAGAAATCTATTGACCATTTCATTGCATAGGGACATTTACCTTCTTTGTACTTTTATTTGCTAATAAAAGTATCATGAAACATACGATAATTTGAACCTGCTGAGATATAATTATTCTGAGCTCATGAGGCATAAGAAAAACAAAAAGGCATCAATTTGTAATTTCTGTCTGGATTTGTTATTGCATTTTTATCTGTTGTCATATCTCACTTGGAGAACTCTCATGTTTGCAGCTCAAGCGCAGGATCGTCGACCTTGAGCGCTACCTGGCAGGCCCGGGGCATGACTGAAATTGGGTGACCGGTGTCTCATCAAGGTTGCCAGCCCAAAGTAATGAAGTGATCATGGAAAAGTCATTCAGTGTCTAATAAAAAACTGTTGGAAGTTGCGGAAGCGTGTGTGGTTGATGTGTGTGTTGAATGTATGCCCTAAAGCGATCATGTAATAGTTACATGTTAGGATTTTAAGTTGTATTTTCAATATTATATTATAATAATGGCAAATACGTATTTATCATTTGTCCAATTATTGCTAGATGAATAATTCCATAAGATCAGTTGTGACTGTATCTATTCTTGAGACGTTGAGAATATGTGTGACGGGTACACAGTTAAACTGAATCTTTAAATTGTTCCCGGTCAATGAATTATTAATTGGAAATTAATAATCCTGTTGAGACCGGTGTGTTTTAATTTCATCATTAAGTACTCGATACTTAAGGGGATGACGAGTCACAAGTCATTGGGTATTGGGATGCCCAAATTATAACACAGGTGCTTGTATCGGACAAGTTCACTGAACATGACACGTATAGAACAATTAGCAACATGGAAGCTTTTAGCGGGGTCAATGTCTAATTGTTCATGCTTTGGTCTTATGTAAATAATCCTTAGACCTGAGGCGCAGTGTTCACTTGTGTGTCGGATGACTATGATTCATGAGTACGCATATTGATGGTTCATTGATCTGTCTTTGTACTTGCTGGTCATGGATTGTTCACATACGAAGTTACACGTGCGTGCAAAATGGAATCCGTCTCCTTATTACGTGTAAGGAACAATAATGATGTCCTATGCAATCTAATTGTAACATGTCATTAAAATCCTCGGCCGGGGTTATAATGAGAATAAATTGTTTATGTCTCGTAAAATTGCATGTCGATTAGATTTGTGCAAATTATCGAATTGGTGACTTGACAAATATTTCCATGGTCTTTGTTCGATCGGGACATAGTAAGACAGAGGGATTGAATTACACTGTAGCCAGTGCTGACAGGTTCATTATATTCTCAAAACATTCACACTATCTAGGTAGCCATGACATATTGCTAGATGTCAATCATGGTTTGTAAAACCAAGAGATTGATCGGGACAATCAATTATCTTGAAAGCATTAATGTGTTAGTGCTAGTCTTACTGCTAGATTAGTGATGAACCTAGGGATGTCACACACCATACCCAATTAGGATAACGTTGAATAGGAAGGACAATATTGCAAATGTGTTTGCACTCACGGCAATCGATTGAGTCGATGAGATTCAATTTGTATGCGTGCGTGCACGTGATGTACGCGCGTGGATTAATTGGACACATATTGATGTGCCTGAAAGTGTGCACATGTTGATTAATTATAATTATAATTATAATTATATATATTATTATAATAATAGTTATTATAATAATATTAATAATTATGAATATAAATAATAAAAAAAAGGGGCTGCCCACACACGGTCAATAGTTGACCGTGTATGGGCAACGTCGCACATGAGTTTGTTGACCGTTCGGTCAACAAACCAACCATTGCAATGGTTTGTTGACTGCACGGTCAACAAACCATTGTATTGGTTGAACAGGACGTGCCTTTTCGTGCGTCCAGAAGTTTTCTTTTCGTGTGCATCTTCAACAAGAAAAACTGAGAGAGATTTTTTACGTGAGAGTAGAATAGTTCTCCTTTCATTGATGATTACCGTGAATTAAAGTAAGAGACGCGGCGATTATTTACACGAGATTGCTAGCACAATCGAAGTGTTGATTATCCGCGAAAGTTCTTCATCTATTCGATGTGCAATTGGAGGTGTGTCTGAACTAGAGGTCCGACGATTGTGGGGCTCGACACGAGAACATTTGAACCAAGTTATTTTGAACACGTTACGAGAGGTAAGTTGTTGAAACTCTTTTATTGATATGATTTTTGATTAAAACGCATGAACAACCCCTTCGGAGATACTTGTATAGGTTATTTCTTCCGCTGCAATTTTGTTTATTTGCCTATACTTGTTACAAGAAAACCCAACAGTGTGTGTGTGTGTGTGTGTGTGTGTGTGTGTGTGTGTGTGTGTGTGTGTGTTTTAGGAAGCAAGGGAGTGAAAGGGAATGCAACTTATATTATTGTACAAAGGAGGCAAGTAGTTGGTCTTGCTCTAGGATTACAACATTTGACACTCCTAGCTCCTATTTATAGGAGTCAACATATTCTAGAGAATTCTACAACCTAGAATTATCTAGCAACTAAGAAAACTCTAGATAATTCTACATTATTAATTTTTTCTACAAATCTCTAGGACTTTTCTACACTATTCTAGCAAGAGCACATCCTAGAGTATTCTAGAAATTGGATCAAACATTTTAACAAAAACTTATGATCTAGTCGTGTCTTGCTTAAGCATCTGAACCTTCTCTCCTTATGTTGTTTCTGTTGTTTCCTATCTGAGCATTAGAACTTGCTCTTAATACAAGTAACGTCGTCATTTCGTATGTTGAGCACCTGAACTGCTCTTGGTTGGTGTTGCTGGTTACTTACTATGGCTTCTCTTTCTCCTTATACAAATTGAAGCCCATGCTTCAACATGTTGATGTTGCCTTGTGTTGCATGCCTAAATTTATCCCAATGCACCAACTTGATTATGATGTTGAGGCCGAAGCAGAAGTTTTGGTTTCTCTGGACAAGCTAATCTATTTTCATTTTGGCTCCGTTCGTTTTACGGAAAATATTCTTTCGGAAAATATTTTCCGAAAATTGTGGTGTTTTAAGGGTGAAAAACAAGATAGCCAAGGAAAATATTTTCCACCAATGGAAGAAACACCTTCAAAAGTAGGGAAAATGTTTACCACTTTCAAAAAAAGGAAAACATTTTCCCTCTTCTTTATTTACCTTTAAATATCGTAACCTCTAATAGTGTTTCTCGATCTCGCTCAAGGCCGGTGAGTCAATGACCTTTGATAAACGAACACCAGAAAATATTATCATTTTTCAGGAAAATGATTTCCTGAAAAATATTTTCCAAATTACTATATTTTCCGTGAAACGAACGGAGCTTTTATGTTAAAAAATTTTCCTTTTCGCATTTATGGAATTGTTTGGGTTCAACTATCTAAAAGTTCTATATACTTCATTATTTTGGGTCTCATGCTTGTGAGGAAAAATTCTTCATGGATACTGTTACTGTGCTTTTGATGTAAGTATTAGTCTGCTGAAATGCTGATTTTAGACCTGGAAAGATGCGTACTTGGCTACTGAAAAATATGTACTTGGCTTCCACGGACGGGGACGGACCTAGAAACGTTGTGATTTTTTTTTTTTGGGGGGAGGGGGGCGCTTGATACAAGCAAGCTAATGATAGATTCGACGGTCTAATATTGACTTTCACACCCGTCGGATTTGGTCTGGTATGGTCAACTACGATTCTGTGCACAACTCTTGTTGCTTCCGAATCAAATAGTATAGATGTCTAGGATGTTTCAAGTAATATTCCGTCGACTTAAAAAATTCAAACTTTTTATGTCATATTGTTCTCTTGTAACTATTATTTTACGAGATAGAATATACAAAGACCTGCCAAAATTTAAGCAAAAAAAAAAAAAAAAAAGAGAAGAAATCAGTCTAAGGTGTTGTAGTTTAAGCATATCCTTTACTTTCTTGATTTACTAGGGTTCCATGGTTGACTGGATTTCACTCGACACTTTTCTTTTCGAATTCTTACCCCATGTACTATTGTGAACAAGCCAGCTTCTTGGCCGGCAATAAAATCTATCCGTGTATACAAGTCAAATCTATTGCTTAAATTATTAGATTCTGCCTGCACATGCGTCTACATCACGACGTAGCTTGTTGTGAATGTTCTTTCCATTTATCTTCTGGGACAGAATAAATAATCCTTGTATTGTCCCCATGGCCAGATTTCTACATCAATTTTTCTTATTGCCTTTTTTTTTTGGGTAAGGTAAGTACTTGTATTAATCTTCCAATCAAGCAATATGTACAAAGCATCAGTTCTCGGTTCCACAAAACTTACACTTAACATTGAAAAACGTGAGTGTAAGGGAACCGAGATGTAACTATAGACACAAGAGATGCCTAAGTACCTGGCCTAAACAATGGCCAACGAAAGCCGAAAGTAATGGCCAAAACAAGTCCTACTAAATAGGTAAAAACTCAAGAGAAAATGGCGGCATTAATACCCCAATTCTGTTGTGTCCTCCTATTTCTGGGAGAGTCTAACACGTGCTGGAATGTCCTGGCTTTATCCTTGACCATCCTCATTAGCTTCAGCTTCATTGCAGGAATGAAGATAGCAATATTGCGGAATAACGCGTCATTCCGTGCCTTCCAAATAATGTGGTATAATGCTCCCAAAGCAAATCTGGCTATGCACTGATGAAATCTATTACCAAGAATATGATGAGTTGCCCTTACAACCATCTCAGCCCATGAATAACTCCTCCAAGATAGAGTACAATTCCCCGCCCAAAAAGAAACAAGTCGTGATGTGACAAAACATCTAAAATATAAGTGATCAAGGAATCCGGTCTAGTGTTACAAAACACACAGTTAGAATACTCAATTCTACCATACAATAGTAGAAGTACCTGGGTGGGTAGTCGATTTTTCATCATAATCCACAGGTGGAATTGATGTCGGGGAGTAATCATCTTGTTCCAGACAAAAGAAAACCATGGGACTACTTGACCAGAAGGCCTTAAAATTCTCCACGCCGAAGCCACGGTGAATGTGCCAGAAGGATCACCCGTCCAAAGAAATGAGTCTGGCTCACTACTTAGTATGGGAAGGGTATCCCCCCAATCATCCAATCTCTGAATAAGGATAGAAGGCTGACCCCGGCTTGCAATGAGATCCTCCACCTTAGTATCCCTAGAGAATCCCGATCTGTAGATATCTCTATTGGAAAAAGACGAGTCCAGGGGGCCTCTAGTATGCCAGTGATCAAACCATAGCGAAATGGATTTACCGTCACCAACACGCCACCGGAATAGGTGTCGGTACTCTTTTCCTAGCTGCAGGATTTTTCTCCATGCCCATGAGCAAAAAGTTGGGCACTTGGCCACCCAGAAACTCTGCCCATGCAGAAAAGTAGAGTGAATCCATTTACACCATAATGATTCCCCATCCGTGAACAGGTTCCAAATGTGCTTCAGCATGGCCGCTTTGTTGCTTTCTCTAAGTCTCCGAATACCAAGACCTCCTTCCTCTTTAGGAAGGCAGACATCCTTCCAAGATACCTTGGCACCACCTAATCCTAATCCCGGGCCCTTCCAAAGAAATTGCCGACATATCCGCTCAATCTTGTCTATGACAGAACTAGGCAAGATAAATATACTAGACTAGTAAGCCTGAATGGCATGAAGAACTGATCTGACTAGTTGCAAGCGTCCGGCAAAGGATAGGAATGGGTGGAGTCCACCCCTGGGCTTTCTTTGTGATTCTTATTGCCTTTGATGCCACTTATATCATAGAACAGCTCGTTTGTGTGCACCTGCCAATAATTGTTCGTGCAGTTAGTTGGATGAGGGTTTATCAGTGGACATTTGGATAGTCTAGCTTTCAGAAAGGTTTGAGAATGAGACCTAATTGAAGGAGGCTTTGCATTTGCAGCTCCTTCAGATAGTGAACATTTTGGCTTTACCCTCATGACTTTGGGTCCTAATCTTGTGCAGTAATTAATCACATTTCTACTGACTGCTTAGGATTAGAACCTGGGAAAACTGCTAAAATCAAGATCAATTGAAATACTGTACAAGGTCATCACCAGAATAAAATCAGCTGTCTAAGAAGTAAATAACCCTGAATTTTCAGATAGCAACAAAGCTTTCATTAGCTATGATGCAACCAGATTTCTGATGAAAGAAGTCCTCTTTCTTCACTGTGGCACAGGGCCTTTGATTTGAAAAGTGTAGCTTGCTGCAGGAAGCCTATCCATGATATAGCGGCCTTTTTTTTTTTTTGGCCTTTTCCGCTTCCTCAGACGTTTCTTTGATCTCTAATGAAAATAAAATAAACTTAATATCTTCAATCTCATCTTCACAATCGTCAGGGTTGGCGTAGTTGATTGGGGCGTTGTGAATTTTCAACTCAACAGCCGGAGGTACGGTGCTTTTGCGCTCGTCACTGGGTTATAAAAAAAAGAATCTCATCCGCACATTGTGCTTTTAGCTGCTCATAGTTATGATATGCTGCAAATCAAGGCACGATGGATTTATCATTCCAGAACCACCTTCAGATCTTTTACTATAAAAGCAATATGAACGCGAAGAAAATTTGAAGGCGTCGTGAATTTTCCACTCAACAGCCGGAGGCACAGTGCTTTTGCACTCATCACTGGGTTATTAAAAAAACAATCTCATCTGCACCTTGTGCTTTTAGCTGCTCCTAGTTATGATATGCTGCAAATCAAGGTTCAATGGATTTATCATTCCAGAACCACCTTCGGATCTTTTACTAGAAAAGCAATATGAACGCGAAGAAAATTTGAAGGCGTCGTGAATTTTCCACTCAACAGCCGGAGGCACAGTGCTTTTGCACTCATCACTGGGTTATTAAAAAAACAATCTCATCTGCACCTTGTGCTTTTAGCTGCTCCTAGTTATGATATGCTGCAAATCAAGGTTCAATGGATTTATCATTCCAGAACCACCTTCGGATCTTTTACTAGAAAAGCAATATGAACGCGAAGAAAATTTGAAGGATTAATTTGATAAAAGAAGAAATTATGATAATGTCTTTATCTTTTCCGCCTTGAATGGTAAGTTATTTTCTTTGGGTAGTCCTTGATTGGTAACTCCAGCATGCATGGATGAATATTAATCAGAACCAGAAAGAGAAACTATCATTTCAAATGAGGCACCCTTACAACGTAAATTTTTCCGCGCCTTTAGTCTAAGGTGGCTACAACGATCTGAACTGTCAACTTTGGCAGGTCTCTAAGCAGTCCATGGAGGAGCAAATATTGAGATATATGAGTTCCACGTTGGATCCACTATTTTTGACGGCTCAGGTCATTTGTTCACAATGATATGGACAGTATGATTGACTTGTTACACCACATTATTGCCGCTGCTAACACATGATTATACATGCATCATTGGTGATGCAATCAAAACATAAAGTTACAAGCATCCTGCAGGACATGTTTGGACATTGAGAATGGAACCATTAGGAAAGGGAATGGAAGCCTTCTTCCCTTTCTAGATACCAAAGTGAAACGAGGCGAATTTGAAAAGGAAATTGGGATCCGAAATTGCTGCGCTCTTCCATTTTCATTACCATTGGGAGAGGCGAGAATGCGTGAGTTGGGAATTGGGTTATTAATAAGGGCTAGCACACAAGTGGATGTTTAATTTATCTAAGGTTTTGATAACTTTTCTACAGAAACAATTCGATATGGTAAGTCGAATTACCTAATTTGCTATTGTACACAACAATTTAAAACAATAAAATTTACACCAGAAAAGGACATTTTCCCATTCCACTGTCAACAAATGTGGTAATTTTAATTAATTAGTTTTTATTCCTGTTCCTCTCTAATTGGTTCCGATTCCTTTTTATCTTATTTTGATAGCCTCACCCTCATATACCATACGAGGACATAGCAACCTATAACCTTTCCAATGTGTTTCCGTCTCATTTTAGACTACCAAAACAGAGAAGAGAGGCGTTAAGAAGCCAGCTTAGGCACCATAGCCTAGCCATGGATAGAACAGTTACTTCCAGCTCAACAGACTCACACAAAACATGGCATGGCCTTCACTTCTCCATTACTCTCCTTTCCTCCTTTTTCTCGTTTTCAGCTTCATGCAAGCTTAGTTATGACCAACTTTTTCCGGTGCAGCGGCTAGATAAACCCCTTTAGGATTCACTTACTGGATCCGCACACCTTTCATACAGAATATCTCCCCACACAGTCTCTCTGCTTTTTCTTGTTTGTGAAGTTTTTCAGGTTATTTGTGTCGAGAGCAATGGCTGCATAGAGGGATGAGCTTCTCGAGGAGCTTTACAACTCGTCATCCCTCGTGAAGAGACTTAACCTTTATATAAGCTTGATACGTGACTCTTATACTTAATGACTCATAAATATTTCTAGCATTACAAGGAGATGGTTTCCTCTGGAATTTACAAAACGTTAAATGAGACAGAGAGACACGAACAATCAATATAGAAATATGAATAGTCAAGATGCATTTAAATTGGCAACTTAATACTTGATCGGCAATTGATGACTCTTTAATCGGTAACCTAGTCGACAGTCTTCACATTAATCTTCAATTTGGGTTAATCGCTAACAATTTTTCTGTTCTTTGAAGGTTTGATAGTGTTTTACTAGTTCCAATTTGAGAAACTGGTGGTCCTTTATAGGAAACTAGCCTTGGTTTTTTGTGAAATGGGGACGGACGGAACCTGTTTGGTGAATGTTTCAACAATTTTCGTTGTGAAATAGCCTGCCAAGATGTTCGCGAGAAAATCCATTTAAATCTTGTCGTGTCACGTAAGTTCCACAAATTTTAAGACAATATTTTTTTAGGACCTGCTGGACACCCATTTCATGAATCATTATGCTATGAAACCGGCTCATGAGTCCGCATTTTTCCTTGAGTTGGTCGAAACGTTTTGCAAAGAAATTCAAGATGCACTGAGCGATCTAGGTTCTGCTTTGTAATTCTCTGTTGCATTCCTAATGATCTGACTTCTATTTCACTTCCTCTCGTGCTTCTTTTGAACTCCTTTTCTTCTGATTTCTTTAATAAGGAAGACCATTTGGTGGGCCATGCGGATATACATGCTCACTATATAATGCTCAAAGGAATAATAGAATGGTAAGACAATAGTAATCCCGTTCATGTAGCCGTGCTTCAATTTCATGATTGTTCTTTCGCTTCTGCACCTTCGCAGCTGTAACACATATTGTGTTGAAGTTGTCTTGAATTCCACAAGATTTCGATCGATTGGAAATTTGAAATTAAAAGTCGATTGGGAAATTTAAGAAGGCTTGAAAATTGCAGGCTATTTGTTTTCAAATATATTTCCTAGATTTGGATCTATCTATAAGACATTTTCATTGGATATAGTCCTGATATAATTAGGATATATCATGATATCTCTAATATTTATGGGATAATCACTAAAGATATTAAATATATTTAGAGTGGAATTTCTTTCCTATTAGGATTAGGAAAGTGAGGATCTAAAGATCTATTTATTTCAGCATTGTACCTTGTACTCGAGGAGGAGATACGCTTGAATAAGAAATTCTCTCTCTCTCTCTCTCTCTCTCTCTCTCTCTCTCTCCCGTGGACGTAGGTGGATTTTCACCGAATCACGTAAATCTCCATGTTCTTGATTATTCTTGATTTCTTTCTCATCTAGTTAGAGTGTTCTTCGACATAACAATTGGTATTAGAGCAATCCAGGTTCTCCGTTCCTGTATTGTGACTTCTGACTAGATGGCTGGAAGAGGTTCAACTGTTCGATTTGATATTGAACGATTCACTAGGAAGAATAATTTTACACTATGGCAGAGAAGGATGAAGGACCTATTGATTCAACAAGGTTTATCAAAGGTTCTTCTGGGAAGATCGAACAAGCCGGACACCATTACTGATGATGATTGGGCCGACATGGAGGAAAGGGCATGCAGCGCTTTCCGATTAAACCTATCGGATGAGGCCCTTTAATATGTAGCGGAAATCGAATCTGCTCTGGAGGTATGGCTTAAACTCGAAAGCATTTATATGACAAAATCTCTTATGAACAAGTTGTTCTTGAAGAAGTGTTTCAGATAAGTGAAGAAGGAGATCTATTGGAACACCTCAACGTGTTCAATCAGATGATTAGTGAACTTACAAGTTTGGAGGTAAGGTTTGAGGATGAAGACATAGCGCTTCTGCTACTGGCATCGTTGCCGGATTCATTTGACCACTTGGGGTGCGTTTGGTAATATTTTTGTTCCAAGAAACAGTTTTTTTTATAGAAGTACTTCTTTTGATAAATACTCATCGAAACAATTTTTGAGTAAATAAAGTTTTTGGTGACTACACAAAATTTATGTTTTTAGAATAGAAAAAGAATAGAAATGCGTTTGGTATGATTTCTAAATTTTTTATTGAGACATTAAATTTAAATATATTTTTTAAGAAACAGAGGTGCCACCGTCAATAGAAAAAATGAAAAATATAAACTAAATTACATTTTAATTAAAAAAAATTAAATTTTTTTAAAAAGGAGATAATGTTTAAATTTAAATTTAAATTTAAATTTTTAAAATTTAAATCTTTTTGAAATTTTGAAAATTAAATTAACTTAAATTTGAAAATTAAATAAAATTTAATTAATTTAGAATTTAATTTTTTATTAAAAAAATTAAAATTAAAAAAATTTAATTTTAATTTTTTAAAATAACTAATAACTAAAAATTTAATTTTTTAACTTTTCAAATTTAAAAATACGTCTTAAAAGATATATTAAAAATATCGATTAGGTAAAATTTTTAAAATGTATATTTAATATTAATAAAATGTAATTTAATTTATTGTTTAAATTTTAATTTAAAAAATTAAAAAATAGAATGTTAAAATTTCTAAAAATTTCAAAATTAAATTTATTTAAATTATTTTTAAAAAATTCAATCAAATTAAAATTTTAAGCAATTTCTTATTAAAGTATTTTAAAAATTTTAAATTTAGTTTTTATAAAAAGGTTTAATTTTAAAAAATATTTTTAATTTAAGAGTATTCACAGGAGGTGGTTGTGGCAAGATTTTTTTTTTAGAGTTCTTGTTCTTTTTGTTTCTCAAAAGTGTTTTGAAAATAGAAAAACAATTTTTTTTACTTCTTGTTTCTTTTCCAAATCTGTTTCGAGGAACAAAAAAACAGATTTGGAACAAAAATGTAACCAAACATGTTTCTGTTCTTTTTTTGTTCCCTGGAACAAAAAAATAGAAATTTATGTTCCAGAGAACAGAAACAAGTTTTACCAAACAGGCCCTTGGTCACCACGCTCCTTTATGGCAAGGAAACCCTGGAGATCGGAGAGGTAACTGCTGCCCTAATTTCAAACGACACTCAAAAAAGGGCAAGTAGTTCAAAATATTTGGTAGATGGACTCTTTGCAAAGGAGAAATGTAATCAAGGTAGAGGATGATCAACGGATCGAGGATCGAGCAGTAGGGATCAACCAAAATCCAAGGGAATGTTCAAAGGAAGATGCTACGCGTGCAATCAAGAAGGGCTCACCAAGAGATTCTGTCCAAAGAAGAACGAGAAAAAGAAGAAGAGCTGGGATGAGGCAAGTATAGCCGACAGCTTTAAGACCAATGATGGAGACGTCTTATCCATATCATTGGAGAAGGACACCTTTGAAGATTTGTGGATCCTAGACTCCGGATGCACTTATCATATGTGTCCTCATCGAGAAGTCTTCGATGAGTACAAGGCATATGATGGTGGTTCAGTTCTTATGGGGAATGACACTTCGTTCGAGACTGTGGGAGTTGGAACCATGAAAATCAAGATGTTTGATGTCATCGTTAGAACTTTGGCAGTGCGTCATGTTCCGGGTCTAAGGAAGAATTTGATTTCATTGGGAGCACTTGAATCCAATGGATGCAAATACATCGCTCAAGGTGGAGTCTTGAAGGTGATTAAGGGAGCTCTGGTTGTTCTTAAGGGACAAAGGCATGGGAACCTATATCGACTTATATGAACCATAATGCAAGGTGGACCATTTGTGTCCATGGATACGAAAACAGTTACTATAGAGAAGTTCAAGTCCTATAAGGACTTGCTTTCTCTTACTCATCATTGAAGTTGATGGAGGCCGCACTGATCCAAGTGCGGGCGTACCTTTGCAAGGTATAGTGGAGTGGGAGATATATTTGTTTTCTTGGTTCGAGTGAAGGCTTGTGGTTTATTCAAGCCAAAGGTGGAGATTGTTGAGGTTGTCTTGAATTCCACAAGATTTTGATCGATTGGAAATTTGAAATTAAAAGTCAATCGGGAAATCTAAGAAGGTTTGAAGATTGCAAGCTATTTATTTTCAAATATATTTCCTAGATTTGGATCTATCTATAAGAGATTTTCATTGGATATAATCATGATATAACTAGGATATATCATGATATCTCTAATATTTAGGGGATAATCACTAAAGATTTGATAACATCTTTAGGGTGGAATTTCTTTCCTATTAGGATTAGGAAAGTGGGGATCTAAAGATCTATTTATTTCAGCATTGTATCTTGTACTCGAGGAGGAGATATGCTTAAATAAGAAATTCTCTCTCTCCCGTGGACCTAGGTGGATTTTCGCCAAACCACATAAATCTCCGTATTCTTGATTTCTTTTTCATCTAGTTAGAGTATTCTTCCGCATAACATATTGATCATAGAGGCTGTTTCCCTGAAAAAAGTTGGAGGCCAATTACTTAGATTGCCTTCTTAATAATTTTGATCATGGACTACCTTTTTATGACGTTGAGAGGTGTTATAATTGCATTTTCAAACTTCTACCAAATTTTCAGCCAATATCGACACATCTTAATAACTAGGTCTATACTAGAGATTATGTAAGATTAATGGCCTTATAAGGTAAGACCTTTTGCGGTCATAACACATTACGTAACGCATGGTGTTTCCATGAGAAAAAGGAAACTGATTACTTGGATTATCTTCATTATACTTTTGTTGTCCTATGAGTAACATTTTATGATGTTGATTGTTGGGAAACCGTTATTTTTGTGTTTTCAAACTTCCGACAAACTTTTGGCCAAGATTGACACGTCTAAATTAGGTTTATAGTAGAGAGTATGCTTGTTAAATGTAATTTTAAGATGGGACCATTGGTGGCTATAATGCATATAAGTGACGCATGGTGTTTCTGTGAGAAACTACGAGGCTGACTACTTAAATTGCTATCTTTCTACTTTTGCCTTCGTATGATTACCATTTTATGATGTTGATTGTCAGGAAACCGTTGTTTATGCGGTTTCAAATTTAACGTACTTTTCAAAGTTGATATGTCTTGGATTTTTCTAAAAATCTTGATTCATGGATCGCATTACCTTTCCGTACATTTCAAGTCGTTACTATTAGGGGTTACATGGCCTATTATGAGAAAGTAAGTAAGTAGTCATTTTTGACACTTGATTCCCCTTTTTGTATTAGATTTTCATTTTTATGATATTGGAACTTGTTTGCTTTGCACGTTTCAAGCAACATATCTCCTCTAAACGCCGTAATTGAATTTCTAAAGAGTTATATGCGATGAAGAATGTCGCAATTACCGAGATTATATGTGAAAAACTATTTCCATATTGGAGTTAAGCTAGACCGTCTTTTTATTGGTTTTCATGCATATTCTTATGATAATTCAGTGTTAGATAATCTCACCACGCTATAATCTCATTTGTCTGTGTATATGTCGGGGTCTCAATGTGTTATCGTAAAGACATCAAAGGAAGCACATGCTTCTGTATCATTCCATACCTTCTTTATTTCTTCAAGTATTCTGCTTGAGTTGTTCAAGATATTGGATTAACGTCATCCTGTCATAGCATATCAGTTGATCTTCTCATTATATCCTATTCCATGATATCACTATGATATGTAACCATACTAATAAGATCATTAATTGACTATGATATGTAACCATACTAATAAGATCATTAGTTAACTTCACCCTGGCCACTAACTGTTCTAAACGGGCGTTCCAGGTGTGGAGCTTCAGCTATGAGGCTGGGGCCTGAAGAACTTCTCCGCAGTATTTTACATGTCTCCGGGTAAGAGAAAGTGGTTGCTTTTACTCTAAGAGCGAAGGAAAGATTATAGTATGATTAACAGACAAGTTGAGGGTGATAGGCAGCAGATTACACGACTAATTAATCCCCTGCGGGTGACAACGACATTAAGTGAAGTTTAATGGATTCACCAGATTAGTTACTAACGATGCTCGTTGTGCAGGTGCATCTTGGCATATCTTCTTTGCATTAGGGGTTTGAGAATCTACGTCTGCACTTGGGGGCCATACCAGGGTAACATGAGACAATTTTTAATTTGGTTGATGCACGAACTTGTCAATGCATTGCAATCTTTGTACTAAAAAAAAGCATTGCAATCTGCTATTTATTCTTACATGGAGAATCCTTTAATGCAGCTCGAGCGCTGGATTATCTACCTTGAGCATACCCTTGGAGGAGATTCCGATGACAATGCGTAAAATCAGATGATCTGTGTCTCATCAAGGCCCCCCATCCCTATGTCATGAAGTAAACTCCGTTTGGAGAAGTTTAAGATTACAATTTCTAATATGGTCTTTGTAGCGGGTCTGAGCATCCAGACTTGCTCTTTGTATAACTAGTGTCGTCTTTTCGTGCCTTGATTGGCTGAACTTCTCTGTTGGCGTTGCTATCCTTATATGAATAGAACCGTATGGTCCAATTGGTTGAAATTGCTTTTTCGCAACTTCTTACTTTTGTTATAAAAGGATGTCGCTTATCCTAAAGCAACTCCTACTTGTAGGCCACGGCCTGTGCAGATAGAGGCGACAATTCTCTATCAGTGAGCAGTTGAATAATCCTTTTTCTTCAAGAGGACATGAGAACGAGGCCTAAATGTCATAGAAGGCATTGCGGTGCAACAAGTTGATATTTTGATAATATCTGTTTTGTTGTTATGCAGTTCAACTCAGGGTTACGAGCTCAGAAGCTACTAACATGAAATCAACAAATGCAAAATTTCATGATAACTCATTTGTTAAAATTTATTATCAATCATGTAAGAAAACTTTGTCTTTCAAAAATAATCCTTAACTTCTGAAAAGTAGGATACTTTCATCAAGATGTAACGCGACTTCTGATGAACAGAGAATATATGTAAAAATAACGTAGCTTTGAAAAGAAGGATTTAGTAATATCCTAGATCCTCGAAAGAGAGTAATTAACATAACATTGAAGGCACGCTCCAGCAGGAAACTCTTCCATGCCCTCAGCTTAAATAGGATAATTGATGAGCCCGTCAATGGTAAATGAGTCATCTCAATCATTATATCATGAGCTTAATTACTTAGGACCATCATTTCACCTCATCTGATCCATCATGAATTGAGGTAAGGCAAGATATATTCCAATTCAATTTCCGGTGCATGTACTAAAAAATCTACAAAGAGAAACACAAAAGTAGGCTAGAGTCCACATGATGCGGGCATTGTGTAATTGACTCGGTCACTCCATATTAGCGTTGTCAATAGACACAAACGAACCATTTGGTGTCAGAATCAAAACCCATCCAATGTTTCCCTCTCATAACCAGCTTAAAAACAGAGAAGAGAGAAGCGTTACCATCAATCCAACAAACTCCCAGAAAGCATGGCATGGCCTTCTTCTCGATTACTCTTCTTTTGTCCCTTTTCTCATTTTCAGCCCTTTGCCAGTGCAACGTTCGTAAACCCTTGGGTTCACTCACGCAATCCACACACCACTCATACAGATGTTGTCTGTATAACATTTCTCTTCTATTCATGTGTGTGAGACTTCTCAGGTAATCTTTTTCTGAGTAATGGCTTCTGAGAGTGATGCTCTTGTGCACCAGCTTCATGCAATTATCAGCAACCTGGAGGAACAAGTATCCACTTATCGACCTTTCTTTGCAGTTTAAACTTGAAAAATGAAATGGGGTTGTTGTTGTTTTTTTTTTTTTTTTGGTTAGTTTAAAAGTGAATGCAATGACCCTTTCCTTGATTTGCATCAATTCGTAGGGAAAAGGCAGAACTATTTTAGTCTGTTAGCTTTGCTATGGTTTTCCTAGCTCCAGTTTAAGACATGGGTGGCCTTCTTTGAAACAAGCTTTTGGTTTTTACGGAAACATGGACAGATAGACTTTTTTTGGGGAGGATTTACCAATTTTCATTGTCGATAATGGGATAAAATGTTATCATAAAATCCATATGATTTTGTTAAATACCCGCTTCATTGAATCTTAATCGATCAGTCTTGCTTTAATCTTTCCTAGGGCCTGCTGAACAGCAACTTTGCGAGCGCTTATGAAATGAAACCGGCTAGAGGCTCTCGGTATTTTCTGGACTTGGTCCTGAAGTTCTGCAACGACGTGGACGCAGCACTAGAAGAGCTGGCTCTTGCGTTGTATATCTATGCTACATTCCTCTTGGTGATGTACTTCAATCTCTCTTATTCTCTTGTGCTTATCTAAGTCTCCTCTTGTTTATTTGTTGATTTGTAATAGGGGATTCCCAGTTGTTGACTATTTATATGTTCCAGCACTATCTTGTTATCAAAGAAAGTACAACAAGGTAAGACAATGTTCCAGTTCATGTGGCCATGCATCAATTTTACAATTTTCGTTAAACTTATTCAGAGAAACTTTCGATGGCTTTTAACTGTAAGATCCTTTGCGGCTATAATGGATGTAACTTAAATTTGGTGTTTCTTGAAAAAAAAAAGGAGTTTGGCAGCTTTTTGCATGTTCTGAACGGCTGCCCCGACCGTCTCCAATAGACATTGCTGGCTGTCTCCAACGCAAACTCAGCACTTCCCAACAGTCTTCCATGATGGCTCCCTTTACCGAGCAAGAAGTGCGCTCCACTCTCTTCTCCTTGGCGTCGGGTAAGGCCCCTAGACCTGATGGGTATAATGCTGAATTCTTCAAGAAAAACTGGGATATTGTAGGGCCTTTGGTTACTTCTGCTGTTCTAGACTTCTTAAACTCTGGAAAATTGCTGCGACAAGTGAATGCCACTATCATTGCCTTAGTTCGAAAGTGTCCAAATGCATCTACGGTGAGTGACTTTAGACCAATTGCATGTTGCAATACTATTTACAAATGCATCACCAAATTATTAACAAACCGGATTTCTAAGGTGCTTCCTTCTTTGATTAGTGGGTCTCAAGCCGCTTTTGTCAAAGGTAGGAAGATATTAGATAATATTCTTCTGGCACAGGAACTTTTTGCGGGTTTCCCACCACGATACTTACTCTCCAAAATGTGCTGTTAAGGTGGATTTTAAAAAAGCTTATGATACCGTGGGATGGGACTTCTTGGAGACGACTCTTATTACATTTGGCTTCCCGTCGCATATCATTAAGTTGATGATGGCTTGTGTACAGACTCCAAAATTTTCTATATCAATCAATGGGGAGTTGCATGGTTATTTCTCGAGCTCAAGGGGGCTAAGGCAAGGAGATCCTCTCTCTCCATACTTATTTACTTTGGTCATGAAAGTGTTCTCTGGACTTATCTCATCTAGCACTTCTTGTCCTGAATTCAGTTATTTTAGGAGGTGCAAGTACACCAAGCTAACCCATCTTTTCTTTGCTGATGATGTGTTGCTTTTCTGCCAAGCTAATGTTGTCTCTGTCTCATGCTTGAAGTCCGCGATTGACTCCTTCTCGGTGTGGTCGGGCATGTGGCCGAACCTGTCTAAAAGTGAAGCCTATGTTTCGGGCAATCTCTCTACTTCGCAAGATATTGTTGGGCTTCTAAACTTCAGGTTAGGATCTTTACCTTTTCGATATCTTAGAGTACCCGTGGTAGCAGGCAGATTGGGGAAAGCTGATTGTATCTCTTTGGTGAACGCCATTACCAAGAGAGCTCAATCCTGGACTCAACGCTTCCTATCATTTGCTGGTCGTCTCCAGTTGGTTAAATCTGTCCTTCATGCAATTCAAGTTTACTGGTCACAAATCTTTATCCTATCTGCTTCGGTACTTGATTGTATTGAAAAGATCCTTAGACAATTTCTGTGGAAAGGACCTTCTCTTGGCTCTGGTGGTGCAAAAGTTTCATGGCAGGATGTTTGCCTTCCCAAAGAGGAGGGAGGACTTGGAATCAGGCGCCTCAAACAAAGCAACAAAGCTTCTATGCTCAAACATATATGGGCTCTCTTCTCGGATAAAGAATCCCTTTGGTGCGTTTGGATACATTCTAATTTCCTCAAGAGCCGAAGTTTTTGGGAGGTATGTAGACCTACTTTTTGTTATTGGTCTTGGAAAAATATCATTGACTTGGGAAAAGAATTCAGGCACTTGTTTCGTTGGAGTGTGGGTGATGGCTCCTCTATTTCCTTGTGGTTTGATTCTTGGCATTCTAATGGTCCTCTAAACTTGCTATTCAGTAATCGACAAATTTACTTGTCGGGTTACCCAAGAGATGTTGTGCTTGCTGATTTCCTACAGAATCGGGATTTGAGTTCGACTCTCATGGAGGCACTTCGTGAAGGGGGCGGTAATCTCCCGGTTCGCAACACCCATCACAATCGGCTAATGTGGATGGGATCGGCTTCTCGCAAGTTTTCGACGTCCTCGGCTTGGGAGGCCATTAGGCCGAGAAGGCCCCTGGTCCCATGGTCTAAGTTTATTTGGGACAAGTCCATTACACCTAGACACCAATTCCTATTATGGCTGATTACCAAAAAGAGGCTCCCTACCCAGGTTTTTCTTATATCTTATGGTAGAATTACTAATGCTATATGTGCATTCTGTCACGCATGGCCAGACTCGATAGGTCATCTCTTCTTTGGGTGTTCTATCACCAATCACTTGGTATTATACTGGTCACGAAATTGCCTACTAGATTGGCGTGATGGTGATTGGAACAACACCCTCACTTGGGCGACACAACATATTTTTGACAACCAATCTCTCAGAGAATTGCAAGGTTTGGTCTAGGAGCATTGTGCCATATCATCTAAAAGTCTAGGAATAATATCTTATTTAGGAATCGTGATAGATTTCTCCCTGCCATGAAGATTCGGCTCGTAAAGCTTGTTAGGGATTTTGCCAGGACACAGAAGAATGTCATAGACACATCCAGGAATCGAAGAATTCAACACAATTGGGGATTAGACGACTCAATATTCTTATAAATGTGTTGTACTCTCTTTTGCTCGATGTATTTGCTTGGTTTGCTTGTAAGTCCTTTTTGTTTATAAGTTTTAGCGACTGAGATCCATGGTACTCCTCCACTTAACTCATCATGGGTGTAAGTGTAGGTTTGTGGTACCAGGTATCTCCATCTTTTGTAAATTTGGCAATTAAGATCAATATACTCCTTACTTTACCAAAAAAAAAAAAAAGGAGTTTGGTTACTTATATTAAGTCTATAGCAGAGAATATGAATGATTAAACGTTTAAAATGTAAAATCTTTTGCCGTAATTACTTATGAGATACACGTGGTGCCTCCGTGAAATATTTGTGCCGCTTACTTATTTTGTCTTCCTTATACTTTTGTTAGTCAAATTTTACCTTTCTAAGATGTTCAAAGAGCGTTATTTTACGTTTCAAACATCTGATGAACTCTTAGATCATGATTTGCAGATCTTGTTTTTATTTGGGTCTCAGATTATTATAAACGTCATGTTACCTTTTCCAAATCTTGCTGGTCGTTTCTGTTCGACATTATGAGGCATCTTTGTGAGAAAATCGGAGGCTACTAGTTTAGGGCAACCGATTCCCCTATTGGCACTATATATTAACTTTTGTGACATCGCAAGGTTCTTTGTTATCACGTCTAACTCAATATTTGTCACTTAAGCACACTGATAGGAATTATTAGAGTTCATAATGAATGAACAAAATTGCCCTATTTTTACATTGGAGTTAGAAGATCACATGTTATTTGTCAAAAAGTCATCATTGTAATTATTCAATATTTTAACGAACTCGACTCTCAGCATAAAACCCAACATCTTGACGTGTTATTCTGCATTAATCTTAATATCTCACGTGTCAGGATTAGGGGATCAAAGGAAGTGCTGGGCCTGCTGTAATACCCCTAACAAGTTTAGCGTTGTTAATTGTGTTGTCCAAGCAATCTAAATTTAAGTCATGCCATATCAATTAATCTTCCTGTACCATCCCGCTCGATTATATCAGAGCGATACCCAGTTATAGCAACTACAATCAATATTTTTACTGCTAACCTTTTTCTATACGGGTGTTCCAGAATTGGTGCTGCTGCATTGGCGCTTGCCGTTGATGATTTGCCGGATGCCCTTGGCACTCCCTCTAGGGAAGGGTAAGTGGATATCTACTGTCTACATGCAAAGGTCAACCCGATTCCATAGATATCTCAGAACTGTTGTGACATTTTACAGCTGCTTCTTTTACGTTAAGGGGCGAGAAATTACCAATTTCAATCGGAAATTTAGGCGATTTGACAGTGGGATGACATGGGAATTAGGATAGGGAAATGCCTTTGCCGAGTGACTTTTCCTTCTGAAGCATCTCTCTTAGTGACCTATGAAGGAATTATTGGCATGTTCACTTATATTTGATATCTCAACTATGAAGTTCAATAACTTCCCTCAATGCTCATGACGCAGGTGTTACATGTCATTGCTTCACATCCAACATCAGTGCCATGTTCTGCGTCCGCACCTTGGTGCCATTATTGAGGTAAAGCAACGCGATTTTGTTTTTCTTTAGGTAAAGAATAGAGGTAAAATGTATTTATGGATGCCACCATGTGTATGCTGCGAGAGATTAACCACGGTAACCACATAATAATGTTAGGTAATGGCTTGTACGCAGTCCAACTGGATTGAATTGAGACCATTACAGACCCCAAATATGAAGCATTTGAGGTCTATTCTCTCGGTTCACATGTATATAACTCTTCAATGGACTTCCCTATTCACATGAAATTATTGAAAGTGATGGTGCTTTTAGTGTGCGGCCCTTTGTGATAAACTGAATGTAATCTCTAACGAGTGGTGATGCTACTTTGCGGCTTAAGTGTGAAAAATCTTGTCATAGTTGCTGCTATTTTTTTTATTCCTCAATCTATTCTATTTTGCTCAATTTGTATCATGGATTATTCCACTGCTTGACCTCGAATAGGTTTAACAATTCTGAGGTTAGGGGACACCGAGAGAATTAAAAGATTGTACTTGGCTTTATCTAAGTTGCTTTGGCATAAACTTTGTCATGTACATCTTATACATGGAGAATACTCATATGCAGCTCGAACACAGGATTATTCATCTGGAGAGTAACCATCCAGGACCCTCGAACAATTGAAACTGGGCGACCAGTGTTACGCCAAAGCTTGCCAAGCCTTAATGTCATGAAGTAAACTCCGTTATTGGAGAAGTTTGACTGTTTGAGTCTAAATAAACACCAATATAGTCTTGTGTCATATCCGAGTATCGGAACTTGTCTCGACATGTCGTCATGTCGATTTATGTCAGAATATCTAAACCACCTCTTAGTATAATGTTGTCATTTTGTGTCTCAAGAGTCCAAACTGATCTTTGTTGGCATACTGCTTACATATGAGGCAGGCCTTCATCCAGTATAAATAAAAGCCTATAGTTTGGTATGTTGATGTTTTGTTTCTTAAGCTATTCCATTGCATGTCATATTACTCTACTCATGTTGTTGTGTAGTTTCGTGTCCGAGCATCCGGACTTGCTCTTGGCATAACTAGAGTCTTCATTTCGTGCCTCGATCATCTGAACTTCTCTTTGTCACTGTTGCTGTCTTTATACAAATAGAACCGTATGGTCCACCTTGTTTAAATTGCTTCATGTCATGTAATATTCAACCTATCCAATAACTTGATTATGATGTTACGATGATGCTGAAGCTAAATCTGCTGTTGCTGATCTCGACAAGCTTTCACACTCACATCTCCTATTTGTGATGAGTGCAAGTTTTGCGGTGCCGGGCCCTCATGCCTTGTACAGATTGCATGGTTTTTCATCTATATAATTACTAACCTTATAAAAAAAAAGACAAGCTTTCTAGTTATTATTGTTATTATAATTTTCTTTTTTTGCTTTTTCCACATTCATGGAATTGTGCGGTTTGCATTGTTTCACCATCTAAGGTTCTATGTTTATCATTGTTCTGTGTATCATGCTTGTAGGTGGTTTTTGCTTCTTCTTTTTTAGGTAGGGTTTCAAAATGGAAAATTACTCCTTGGAAACTATTGGCTTTCTTCTCATCAAGAGTGAATTTGAAAATGTCATTTTTCAAATGATCCGTGGGATAAGGCTTGGTTTTTGGTTGTTGTTACCACTGCCATTTTTCCAACGGAAAATATATGTACTTGGCTGCTGAACATGTAGTTAAATGATGTTTCATGTAGTTGTTCCTGCATTGTTTTCCCAGATTCTCTTTGCTGCATGTATAATTGGGCAACCAGGCTTCTTATGCACCATAATGCCATACTGGAATGGAAAGATACACATTTCTAATATTTACTCTCATGTATCTTTTTTGCTTAAAGCACGTCCAATGACGCATATTGTTGGAAGTGTTTATGGTAAAGAAATGAGAAAGGAAAGTGTTGCTTATAAGGTTGCATCTGTACCTCATATGATGGCTGACTCAATTTCAGCGAACTTCCCCTCGAATTTTGTTTTCTGTCCATTGCGGAGGGAAAGCTTAGATTTAGCTACAATTTCATCATTCCAAATTAAGTATAAAATTATCAATCAAACAAGAAACCTTTGTTTCTCAAAAACTTAATCCTTGATTTCTAATCAACAAAGTTTAAATTCAATTGGTTCCCCAAGCCCTAGAAACACGCTTAATCTTTAGCTGGAAAAGAAGAAGAAGACTGTACAGAGATCTAATATTACTTTGTCATTAAAAATTTGGTAATTTTCTAGATCTTTTTCCTCCTCTGAAATTCTCGTTGGCAAGTCTCTTAAATGGTCATCCATCAATGCATAGACAAAATGAGTAAGAAATACAATAATAGAGAGAGAGAGCAGCCTTCCATAGAAGGCACACACTCCAACGAAAAACTCTTCCATGCCCTCAGCCTACATTGGCTAAATGATTTGCGCCGTCCATTGCAAAATGAGTCAATTCGGTCATTAGATTTGTGAGCCTAATTACGTCGGACCCATTATTTTTGGCAGCTCAAATCACTTGGCGTCCCATCAACTGAAATTGAGTAAGGTATTCTCAACGTCAATCCCAGGTGCATGAACAACAAGTGGCAAAAAAAAAAAAGGTTTTGTGTGCACAAATTAAACCATATGGTAATGACATGTAAAATTAAGGGCACACACACAAACGGCTAAAGTCTGTATAATGCAATATCGTGTAATTGATTCGTTACTCCAAGCCAGTGATGCCAATAAACGCTTAAAAAAAAAAACTCTCCATGTGCCCTGTTTGATGTGAGAAACTAAGCCCATCCAATGTGTTTCCCTCTCATTTCCAGCTTAAAAACAGAGAAGAGAGAGGCGTTACCTTCAGCGCAACAGACTCCCTGAAAGCATGGCATGGCCACCACCCTCTCCAGTGCAACCGTCTATGCAAACCCTTCTTGGGTTCCCTCACGCAATCCTCACACCCCTCATACAAGTGCTTTCTCTTTAACACATCTCTTCTTTTGATTGTGTGCGAGACTTCTCGGGTTGTTTTTGTCTGAGCTATGGCTTTGGCCTTCATACTTAGGCTACACGAACTCATCGGCACCCTGGAGGAAATAGTAATACCTCTGTCTTCCTTTCTTTCAAGCTCTAGACCTCAAAATTGAAATGGATTGTTTGTTTATTAGTTCAAGGTTGAATGGAACCTCCCTTTCCTTGGTTTGCATAGATATGTTGAGAAAAGGCAGGACTATTTTTGTTAGTGGGGTTTGATATAAATTTAAGAGAAAGGCGGCCTTCTTTGAAACAAGATTTTGATTTTACATGGACAAATGGACTTGTGTGGTGAAGGATTAACCAATTATCATTGTATATAGTGGGGGTAAAATGTTGTTATGATCCATCTACATTTGTTAAAGAACTGGTTCACTGAATTCTAATCAGTCTTGTTTTAATTTTTTCTAGGGCGTGTTGAATGGCAATTTTGCAAGTGCTTATGAACTGAAACCAGCAAGAGGCTCCAGGTATTTCCTGGACTTGGTCCTGAGGTTCTGCGACGACATGGAAACAGGGCTGAGAGAGCTGGCTCTTACTTTGTATTTCTCTGCTACATTCCTCATCCAGCGTGCTTCTACCTCACTTGTTCTCTTGCGCTTATGTTAGACTCATCTTGTTTGTTTGTTGATTTGTAAAAGGGAACGCCCAGTAGTGGATTACGCAAAACTGTTGGAGCATTGTATGAACATCCGAGGAAGTGCAACAAGGTAAGACAATGATGCGGTTCATGTGGCCATGCATCATTCGTACAATTTTTGTCACGCCCCGATTTTGGGGTCGTAGCAATTACTTCAGGATCCAAATAAATACAACACTTTCAAGGAAACATCTTCCATCCCATAAACATCAAATTTGCAACCCATAATCACCGTCAGTTCTATTACCAGAAGGTTCTCTACAAAAAAAAAGGGGTACACATCACAAGTGCGGGGAGAAGGGAGTGATCCAAAAAGGGAGTCATACAAAAACCTACGTACACTAGCACCGCTCAGCTATACACGCAAAAGTCGCGGTCTAAGGTAGGAAGGGCTGATGCTATCCTAGGGAGTGGTCGGGGGCTTGGGCCAAGTCCTCACGCACGGTGGCTTCTCGTTGATTACCGTGCCGTCCTCTGAGTCGTCCCCTCCGTCGGGGTCTTCAAAGCCTGACAGGTAGCCCCCCTGTGGCTCCTCACACTTCTCGTGTAAGAGTTCTAGTTCGGTTTCCTGGAACCCCGAGTAGACCCTGACGTGCTGGTGTGGGTACCAAATTTCCCTCCTAGTGCTCCAGATCCACCCCGTTTCCCGGTGGAATTCGACGATCAGCCCGTCTTCCTGGATATCTGTGTCTATGATCTCTCCCATACTCTGAGGAGCCTCAGGTATCGCTCCTAGTTCGTACTCTTCCCCGTCCTCTGGTAACTCATCCGGGTCAAAGGGAATATCCGGCGGCAAATATCCCCCGATGTCCTCCAGGTCCTCATCGGACCCCGGGTCTTCCATCTCCAGCAGTCGATCCAGCTCCTGGTCCCAATCCTCCTCCTGATCCTGAGGGTCCGGCACCTGCTGATCCTGAGCCTCCTCCTCCTCGGAAGGCCAATCCATAAGGTGGTCCTCCACCACCATGTCCTCCGAGTCGGAGCTGTCCGTGTCCATCCTGAGGTCCTGGTATGGTGGGGTGGTGGGGTGAGATTCCACGGTCTCAGTGATCAAACCATAACCCTAGAGTAGGAACAGCCCAGTCCTAGGGTCCTTGAAACGTCCCATCCCCTCTCAGTCTCCGAGTGGTATCAGGCAGAACAAGGTAAGACCTACCTTTAATCTCACATCCCATGGCCCCACAATCGGAATATAACACTCTCCACTAATTGACAACCAAACGGGGTGCCTAAGCTGGGTCGCGGGGTAACGTCTAACTCAACCACATGAATAAGCGAGAAAGTAAATAAATTGCAATCTAAATTAAATAAGTACGACCGAAATTAAGGAGTAAGCTATAAAATTTAACTAATTAGTTAGGCGGAAAAAAAAACATTAATGATAAATTAAACTATAATATAAAGCGGTAAAGGAGTGTAAAATACTATTCAAACACCCAAGCCACCAGTTCGAGTAAGTCCCAATTCCAATCGCAGAATTGCGGGAAATTCGATCGGACTACTCCCAGTTTGAACTAAGCACGAGTGTGTTCTCGTAATTTCACAAGAAGGGACACCCTTGACCAATACAAGTTGGCCCGACCACTAGTCGTGGTCCAAACAAGCAACCATCTACTCGACTAGGCTAATAATTAATCAAGCATGAAACCCAAGTCTACACAATTAGCAATTTATGCTTAAACCAATTCGAATCGCCCTAGCCGTTCTAATCGCTCTAATTTTACCCGCTAAATCTACTAAGACGGAGATGCGCCTAGTAAGAGGTTAGGATCCACTCACCTGGAGAGTGTTCCCACAAGCTTGCTGCTGAAGTTCCCCTCCCTTTTTTTTTTTTTGGGCCGGGCCTTCTTTTCCTTTCCTCCGGGCCGGCCGAGTGGGCCTGAGCTGTTGACTAGGCCCGAAAGTGGGCCGGGCTGGCTTCCACGGGTCGGGCCCACGAGTTGGGCCCGTGGGGCTGCTGGCCGGGCCGGGCTGTTGGGCCTTGTCAGGGGCCCGATTCCTCCTCTGCTGGCCTGGTCGGTCCATGGGTCAGACGGATCAGGCACGGGTCGTGCACGGGTCGGCTCGGATCGGTGCACGGATCGGACGGATCAGGCACGGGTCGTGCACGGATCGGACGGATCAGTGCACGGATCGGACGGATGGATCAGGGCGCGGGTCAGGGATTGGATCGGCTGGGTCACGGACCGGATCGTGGCTGGTTCACGGATCGGATCAGCTGGGTCACGAACCGGATCGTGACCCCTTCCTTGCGGTTTTCCGGCTGGTCGTGGACGCTCGGAACCCACCTCCGTACGTCGCCTTGGGGTCTCGCCGGAGCTTGGTTCTGGTCGAATCTGGAAGCCTACACCACGACGTGTTGAACGGCGGTGGTGGCTCGGCCTGGGGCTGCCGGAGCACGGCGAGGCGGCTCCGTGAAGTCGGCTGCTCGCAAGCGGTCTCGGCTTTTTCCAGAAAAATTCCGGAAGGCTGGCCGCGAAGCCTCCTGCAACTGGCTGTTCCCGGCGACACACGGCGAGACGGCGGCGGAGGTTGGGGGCGTTTGGAAGAGGAAGTCACCAGCTTCGAGAGGACACCAAGAACGCTTGGAGATGAAGCCAGAAACTCGGTGAAACGCTCCCCCGAAAACCCTTGCCCACTCGGCTTTAAGCCGAGTGGGGTGGGTGAGGGTGGCCGGCAAATCCGGCCTTGCCGGCCACGTGCTGCCTCCCCCACGGCTGCAGTCCCCTCCGGCGGTCTTCTCCAAGTCAGGGGTGGGTGGCTGCAGGGCTGGACGGCCGGTGGAAGCGACGGGTTGAACAGTTGATGGACGTCCATCAACTGTTCGACCTAATGCCGTAGAGAGAGGAGGAGAGAGGAAGAGAGAGGGGCGCGGGGCACGTGCTGGGCACGTGCCACCCGGTCCGACCCGGTCGGACCGGCGGCGTGCACGGTCGGACCGGCCGGTTCGCTAGCCGGTTTGTGATTTTTTTTAATTAAAATAATGTATTTTATTTTCCGAAAATTGGAAAAATAATTTTAAAATTCCAAAAATTTCCTGGGAAATTTCTGAAAATTCCCAAATTGAAATTTAAGATATTTTGGGCCCCTATAAAATTTTAAACTTCAAATTTGTATTAATTTCCAGATTTTTCCAAATTTCGCAAATACCGGGGAAAATTATCCAATTTCCCGAAAAATCCCAATTAAGCCATAATTCGCGAACCGGACCGAGCGCGGTCGTTACAATCTACCCCCCTTAAGAAATTTCGTCCCCGAAATTTGCTGCTTCTAAGTCTTCAAACAGTTGAGGGTGTTGTTGTCGCATGAGTTCTTCGCTTTCCCAGGTCGCATTCTCTGAGCCGTGGTGTTGCCATACCACCTTGACCAGGGGTGTAACCTTGTTCCGGAGTTTCCGCTCCTTCCGATCTTCAATCCTGACTGGCCTCTCTTCATAGGACATTTGTCCATCCAGCTCAAGGTCCTCGTAGCTTAACACATGCGAAGGGTCGGGCTCATACTTCCTTAGCATGGAAACATGGAAGACGTTGTGAATCTGTTCCAAGTTCGGTGGTAGGGCTAGTCGATAGGCTGCCGGGCCTATTCTCTCCAAAATCTCAAAGGGTCCCACAAACCTGGGACTCAGCTTGCCTTTTTCTCCGAAACGAGATATCCCTTTCCTAGGCGACACTTTTAGGAAAACGTGTTCTCCTTCGTGAAATTCTAAAGGCCGTCGCCTTCGATCCGCATAGCTCCTTTGTCGGCTCTGAGCCGTTTTCAACCTCTGTCTAATCAACTTCACTGCATCCTGCGATTGTTGTACCAGCTCGGGTCCCAAAATTTTTCGTTCTCCGACTTCGTCCCAACATACCGGAGTCCTGCAGGCTCGTCCATACAAAGCCTCAAAGGGTGCCATCCCTAAGCTTTGCTGGAAACTATTGTTGTAGGCGAACTCCACCAGGGGTAACTGACTTTCCCATCCTCCCTTAAAATCCATGACGCACGCCCTCAGCATGTCTTCTAGAGTCTGAATGGTCCGCTCAGACTGTCCATCAGTCTGGGGATGGAAAGCCGTACTGTACTGTAATCTTGTACCCAAGGCTCCTTGTAGACTCTTCCAAAAATGAGCGGTGAATCTTGGATCACGGTTAGAGGTAATGGTTACCGGCACTCCATGTAGTCTGACTATCTGAGCTACATATAAGTCTGCTAGCCGGTCTAAGGAAGATTCTTTCGCACGGCTAGGAAGTGAGCAGATTTGGTTAGTCTGTCCACTATGACCCAAATCATGTCGTGACCTTTTTGGCTCCTCGGTAACCCGGTCACGAAATCCATCGTGATATGCTCCCATTTCCATTCTGGAATTTCCAAAGGGTTCAAGAGGCCTCCAGGTTTACAGTGTTGTGCCTTCACCCGTTGGCACGTCAGGCACTTGGCCACGAATCTCGCCACGTCCGTTTTCATTCCTTTCCACCAGTAGTGGGGCCTCAGGTTCTGATACATCTTGGTGTTACCCGGATGAACACTATATTTACTGCGGTGTGCCTCTGACAAAATTTCATCCCTTAACTCAGGACTGTCGGGCACACATAGCCTCCCACGAAAGTTCAGGATTCCGTCCTCGGAGATTTGGAAACCAGGTTTCATCAGTCCATCTTCGGTTTGTAAGATGCCCACTAGAAAGGGATCCGAAGATTGTAGATCTCTAATTCTGGCCCTGATCTGAGGTTCTATCCTTAAAGTGGCCATTAAGCAAGTCAGGTGTCCAACCTCAAACTTGAACTCTGAATTCTGTACTTTCTCAAACAACTGCCATTCCTTGGCCAATAATGAAGTCAATGAGGACTTGCGACTAAGCGCGTCTGCCACGCGATTCGCTTTCCCTGGGTGGTATAGGATCTCACAGTCGTAATCCTTTAGGAGTTCCATCCATCTTCGCTGTCTCATGTTCAGCTCCTTCTGAGAGAACAGGTACTTAAGGCTCTGATGATCCGTAAAGATTGGAAACTTTTCTCCGCACAGATAGTGCCTCCAAATTTTGAGCGCGAAGATCACTGCGGCTAACTCCAGGTCATGCGTCGGATAGTTTTGCTCGTGGGGCTTCAGCTGTCTCGATGCGTAAGCTACAACTCGACCGTGTTGCATTAGAACGCACCCAAGACCTTGATATGAAGCGTCACTATAAACCTCATAACCACCTGGTCCCGAAGGAATGGTTAGGACTGGTGCAGTGGTCAACTTCTCTTTTAGTGCTTGAAAGCTCCTCTCGCACTTTTCCGTCCATTCGAACTTCTTATCCTTCTTTAATAAGCTTGTCAAGGGTAGGGATAGGCTTGAAAATTTCTCTACAAACCTTCGGTAATATCCCGCCAGACCTAGGAAGCTACGAACTTCCGTTACTGTCGTAGGTCTCGGCCAATCCATTACCGCCTCAATCTTTGCAGGGTCTACGGAGATTCCGTCTGCCGAGATCACATGTCCCAAAAAGGCTACGCGATCTAGCCAAAACTCACACTTACTAAACTTCGCGTAGAGTGCATGTCCTCGTAGTACTGCAAGTACTATCCTTAGGTGCTGCTCATGTTCTGCTGAACTCTTTGAGTAGATTAGTATATCGTCGATGAAGACTATGACGAACCTGTCCAAGTACTCCCTGAACACCCTGTTCATCAAATCCATGAAGGCAGCTGGAGCATTGGTTAACCCAAACGGCATCACTGTGAACTCGTAATGTCCATAGCGAGTTCGAAAGGCACTCTTCGGGATATCTTCCTCTTTAATTCTTAATTGGTGGTATCCCGTCCTCAGGTCAATCTTCGAGAAGACCTTAGCCCCTTGTAACTGATCAAATAGATCGTCAATCCTGGGTAGCGGGTATCTATTCTTGACTGTCACCTTGTTCAGTTGCCTGTAGTCAATGCAAAGTCTTAAGGATCCGTCCTTTTTCTTTACAAAGAGGACCGGCGCACCCCATGGTGACGCACTTGGGCGGATGAATCCTTTATCCAGTAGTTCTTGCATTTGTACCTTCAACTCCTTTAATTCGGAGAGTGACATCCGATAGGGAGCCTTGGAGATCGGCTCCGTTCCAGAAGGCACTTCAATAGCAAATTCTATCTCTCTCTCTCTGGGGGTAACCCAGGTAGTTCTTCTGGAAAAACATCGGAAAACTCCCGAACTACAGCGATTTTCTCTAGCACTGGTCCTTCGATCGTCGTGTCAACAACGCTAGCTAGATAGCCTTGACAGCCATCCTCTAACAACTGCGTCGCTTCCAAAGAAGAGATAACTGCGGTTGAAGGTCCGCCGTGACTCCCGAGGAACTCGTAGCTCGAGTCCTCAAACGGGCGGAACCTTACAAGTTTCCTAGAACAGTCCACCGTAGCTTTCTGTCTAGTCAACCAATCCATGCCAATAATAACATCGTAATCACGCAAATCTAAAACCGCCAAATCAATCGAACTTCTAACTCCGCTGAACTCTAACTCGCAGCCCTCACACCCATTAACGGACAGCATACTAACATGCAGAGGTGTCGAGACATTCAAAACAACGGCTAAGGGTTCCACATGCAACCCTACTAACTCCACAAAATGCTCAGGAACAAACGAGTGGGTAGCCCCCGTGTCGAACAAGGCATAAGCAGGACTGCGGTGTAAGGAGACGGTACCTGTTATGACTCCTCCCGAGTTCTGTGCTTCATGCCTGGTCACCGCATAGACTCTTCCCTGTGCCGAGGGTCGGTCCATCAAAAGAGGCGGTGCTAGACCTGCCAGCTGCCCAACCTGTTGCTGAGGCTGCGCCCTCATTACGCGTTGGGGGCAATCACGGACCATGTGGCCCAGTTGGCCACACCCGTAGCATCCCTCGCTCCTCGGGGGACAGGGTCCCGGTTGGTGAGTCTTCCCACACTGTCGACACCAACTTCCTTGACGAAAGGGGGGCTTCCTGACTCCCCCGTTTCGTACTGCTGAAAAGGGCTTCTTCGTCCCTGCTGTCGGCTTCTTCCCTTGCCGGAAGTTACTGGTATTTCTACCTGCAAACGATCGCGACCCTGACGTAGCTGCTCTTTCATTTAGGTCCTTCTCGACCCATTGAGCCCTTGTGAACACCTCCTTGTAATCCCGCAGGTAAAAGGGAGCAAGCTGGGATTTGATTTCGGGTTTCAGCCCTTCTCGAAATCTCTTCGCCCTGTCCACTGGATCCTCGATCAATTTCTTGCCATACTTGGCCAGGGCGGTAAACTGTGCCTCATACTCCAGCACTGTCAGGTTATTCTGCCGCAGTCTCTGAAACTCGGCGAGCTTCACGTCTCTCTCTGCCTCGGGGAAATACTGCTCGTTGAAAGTCTCAACGAAAACCTCCCAGTTAGGTACTGCGCCTCCAGGAAAGGCGATACCTCTAGTGACCCTCCACCAATGTCTGGCATTCCCCTGCAGTTGATACACTGCGAGAGTCACTCGATCTTCGTCTGAACATTCCATGACCTCGAAGATCTTTTCAAGCTCCAACAGCCATTCCTCTGCTGCTCCAGGGTCTCCCATCCCTGTGAAGACTGGGGGTTTCATCTTTAGGAATTGTCCGACCTGCCTCTGCTTTCTCCTCTCCCCATTTGCACCACCAGTTAAGGGAGCAGGGGTCGGAACTTCAACTTCCCGCTCGTCAGCTCTTACGGCGGGTCCCTGAGCCGCCGCAGCGTTCTCATTCCGCATGGCAGCTAAGGCGGCATTCACCGCAGCTGCGATCGCGGCGTCCTGGTTTCTTGCTTGTTGGCGGACTTCCTCTCGTAGGTCCTCTACCGTTCTCACGAGTCCCTCAACACGGAGATCTTCTTGGGGTTCATCTTCCCCCACCCCGAAGCGACCAATCGTCGCCCTTCTGCACGGAGGTCTCCCCCGCAGTCTGACCATCTGGTCTTCCTGTTACAGCATCGCAATACTTTCGTCACTCCTTGAGGAATTCAACAGGGGTAAGCATTATAGCTAGATCTACCAAGATAAGATCGTTTAAAAACATCCTATTGACCTCAAAAGGAGACATAGTATCACATACTATGACAGTGTTGGAAATCATCATCAACACTCGGTGTTGGAAACCACCATCAACACCCGTCCTAACTCCGTAGGACAACACGACCCCACGGGTCCAGTCGAAACCTCGTCAGGAACTCGACTTCAGTGCGTCAGTGGCCACCCTCACTCGGTGCCACGCACTTTCGCCACGCAGGCGGTGACAGAAACACCACACCCTCTCAAAAGGGTGATCATTGTCACAACAGCAGAGGCCCAGCCTCGCCACGCCGATCAACGGCCACGTGCCCTCCGGCACTACAAGTCCAGGTTCGGCCTTGCTGCACACGTTCTAGACCGTGCCAACTTAGCTAAACCAGACGTTACGTCACACGCCTGACCTCGTCCTGTGCGTCCCATACCGCCCAGGTCGAGTCGGGCGTAGACCAAGCCCTATGGTCTCTAGCCAATGTCCGGCCTTGCTGCACACGTCCCATACCGTGCCAACGCAGCTAAACAATTGACACCAAACTCAAGGTTAAGTGGGGGTCTTGAGCTAACCTCGATCTGGTCCCCTATCCTAGTGGTCAGACCTAACCAAGGTTCACGGTTTCGGTAGAGTGTGCTGCCAAACTGCTCCTCTTGAATAAACGTCGCTCCTTATCACTCCAATTAGGTGACATTTTCCTAGGTCACAACCTAGCTCTGATACCAAGCTGTCACGCCCCGATTTTGGGGTCGTAGCAATTACTTCAGGATCCAAATAAATACAACACTTTCAAGGAAACATCTTCCATCCCATAAACATCAAATTTGCAACCCATAATCACCGTCAGTTCTATTACCAGAAGGTTCTCTACAAAAAAAAAAGGGGTACACATCACAAGTGCGGGGAGAGGGAGTGATCCAAAAAGGGAGTCATACAAAAACCTACGTACACTAGCACCGCTCAGCTATGCACGCAAAAGTCGCGGTCTAAGGTAGGGAGGGCTGATGCTATCCTAGGGAGTGGTCGGGGGCTTGGGCCAAGTCCTCACGCACGGTGGCTTCTCGTTGATTACCGTGCCGTCCTCTGAGTCGTCCCCTCCGTCGGGGTCTTCAAAGCCTGACAGGTAGCCCCCCTGTGGCTCCTCACACTTCTCGTGTAAGAGTTCTACTTCGGTTTTCTGGAACCCCGAGTAGACCCTGACGTGCTGGTGTGGGTACCAAATTTCCCTCCTAGTGCTCCAGATCCACCCCGTTTCCCGGTGGAATTCGACGATCAGCCCGTCTTCCTGGATATCTGTGTCTATGATCTCTCCCATACTCTGAGGAGCCTCAGGTATCGCTCCTAGTTCGTACTCTTCCCCGTCCTCTGGTAACTCATCCGGGTCAAAGGGAATATCCGGCGGCAAATATCCCCCGATGTCCTCCAGGTCCTCATCGGACCCCGGGTCTTCCATCTCCAGCAGTCGATCCAGCTCCTGGTCCCAATCCTCCTCCTGATCCTGAGGGTCCGGCACCTGCTGATCCTGAGCCTCCTCCTCCTCGGAAGGCCAATCCATAAGGTGGTCCTCCACCACCATGTCCTCCGAGTCGGAGCTGTCCGTGTCCATCCTGAGGTCCTGGTGTGGTGGGGTGGTGGGGTGAGATTCCACGGTCTCAATGAGCAAACCATAACCCTAGAGTAGGAACAGCCCAGTCCTAGGGTCCTTGAAACGTCCCATCCCCTCTCAGTCTCCGAGTGGTATCAGGCAGAACAAGGTAAGACCTACCTTTAATCTCACATCCCATGGCCCCACAATCGGAATATAACACTCTCCACTAATTGACAACCAAACGGGGTGCCTAAGCTGGGTCGCGGGGTAACGTCTAACTCAACCACATGAATAAGCGAGAAAGTAAATAAATTGCAATCTAAATTAAATAAGTACGACCGAAATTAAGGAGTAAGCTATAAAATTTAACTAATTAGTTAGGCGGAAAGAAAAAAACATTAATGATAAATTAAACTATAATATAAAGCGGTAAAGGAGTGTAAAATACTATTCAAACACCCAAGCCCCCAGTTCGAGTAAGTCCCAATTCCAATCGCAGAATTGCGGGAAATTCGATCGGACTACTCCCAGTTTGAACTAAGCACGAGTGTGTTCTCGTAATTTCACAAGAAGGGACACCCTTGACCAATACAAGTTGGCCCGACCACTAGTCGTGGTCCAAACAAGCAACCATCTACTCGACTAGGCTAATAATTAATCAAGCATGAAACCCAAGTCTACACAATTAGCAATTTATGCTTAAACCAATTCGAATCGCCCTAGCCGTTCTAATCGCTCTAATTTTACCCGCTAAATCTACTAAGACGGAGATGCGCCTAGTAAGAGGTTATGATCCACTCACCTGGAGAGTGTTCCCACAAGCTTGCTGCTGAAGTTCCCCTCCCTTTTTTTTTTTGGGCCGGGCCTTCTTTTCCTTTCCTCCGGGCCGGCCGAGTGGGCCTGAGCTGTTGACTAGGCCCGAAAGTGGGCCGGGCTGGCTTCCACGGGTCGGGCCCACGAGTTGGGCCCGTGGGGTTGCTGGCCGGGCCGGGCTGTTGGGCCTGGTCAGGGGCCCGATTCCTCCTCTGCTGGCCTGGTCGGTCCACGGGTCAGACGGATCAGGCACGGGTCGGCTCGGATCGGTGCACGGATCGGACGGATGGATCAGGGCGCGGGTCAGGGATTGGATCGGCTGGGTCACGGACCGGATCGTGGCTGGTTCACGGATCGGATCAGCTGGGTCACGAACCGGATCGTGACCCCTTCCTTGCGGTTTTCCGGCTGGTCGTGGACGCTCGGAACCCACCTCCGTACGTCGCCTTGGGGTCTCTCCGGAGCTTGGTTCTGGTCGGATCTGGAAGCCTACACCACGACGTGTTGAACGGCGGTGGTGGCTCGGCCTGGGGCTGCCGGAGCACGGCGGGGCGGCTCCGTGAAGTCGGCTGCTCGCAAGCGGTCTCGGCTTTTTCCAGAAAAATTCCGGAAGGCTGGCCGCGAAGCCTCCTGCAACTGGCTGTTCCCGGCGAGACGGCGGCGGAGGTTGGGGGCGTTTGGAAGAGGAAGTCACCAGCTTCGAGAGGACACCAAGAACGCTTGGAGATGAAGCCAGAAACTCGGTGAAACGCTCCCCCGAAAGCCGAGTGGGGTGGGTGAGGGTGGCCGGCAAATCCGGCCTTGCCAGCCACGTGCTGCCTCCCCCACGGCTGCAGTCCCCTCCGGCGGTCTTCTCCAAGTCAGGGGTGGGTGGCTGCAGGGCTGGACGGCCGGTGGAAGCGACGGGTTGAACAGTTGATGGACGTCCATCAACTGTTCGACCTAATGCCGTAGAGAGAGGAGGAGAGAGGAAGAGAGAGGGGCGTGGGGCACGTGCTGGGCACGTGCCACCCGGTCCGACCCGGTCGGACCGGCGGCGTGCACGGTCGGACCGGCCGGTTCACTAGCCGGTTTGGGATTTTTTTTAATTAAAATAATGTATTTTATTTTCCGAAAATTGGAAAAATAATTTTAAAATTCCAAAAATTTCCTGGGAAATTTCTGAAAATTCCCAAATTGAAATTTAAGATATTTTGAGCCCCTATAAAATTTTAAACTTCAAATTTGTATTAATTTCCAGATTTTTCCAAATTTCGCAAATACCGGGGAAAATTATCCAATTTCCCGAAAAATCCCAATTAAGCCATAATTCGCGAACCGGACCGAGCGCGGTCGTTACAATTTTCTTTCACTTGTTATGGTAGAGAGTGTGGGCGGTTGATGGCTTTTTCCATGTAAGATCCTTTGTGACTGTAATGTAGATAAGTTACATGTGGGGTTTCGTGGAAGATCTTTTGCTGTAAGATCTTTTACTTGTATCAGATCTATAGCAAATGATATGAATGACTGACGGCTAGATCTTTTGCTGCGGTAATGTATCTAAGATACACGTGGTTTTTTTGTAAAAATTGGTGGCTGACTGCTTATATTGTCTTCTTTATACTTCTGTTTGCCGAATGTTGACCTTTTAAGATGTCAGGAGAACGTTATTTAGCTTCAAACATCCAACGAACTCTTAGACCGAGATTTACGTATCTTATATTTATTTGGATCTCTCATTAGAGAGTTCAAATCTTGCTATTCACTGCCGTTAGGCGTCACGTGGCATCGCTGTGAGAAAATTGGAGGCTAATTGTTTGGGGAGGGCTGTTTTGCCTTTTGGTATAATATATAAACTTGTGTCACACAGGAAGGTTCTTTGTTAGAAGGTCCAATGCTGCATGCTGATGAGAATTGCTAGAATTCAAGGTAGATCAAGAAAATTGCCCTTGCATACCCCATAAAAGACTCTTCATATTGGAGGTTAATTAGATCATATGTCCTTTGTCGAAAGGCCATCACTGTAACTACTCAAAGTTTTAGTGATCTCGACTCACTCCTCAAAATATAAAATTTAAAACTTTTTTGTCTGCATTATTCCGAATATCTCACATGTCAACACCAAGAGATCAAAGGAAGTGCTTGCTCTGCTGTATTCCCCCGTCATTAGTTACTGTCGTCATTTGTGTTTTCCACATGAGTTGTCAGGACAATCTGAATTATGTCATGGTATATCGGTTAATCTTCTCTCATAATCCTTCTTGTTTATATCACAGCGATTCCCTCTCATAGCAATGACATCGATAGCATAGGTTGCCAACGTTTCTTAAATGGGTGTTTCAGAATTGGTGCTTGCGCATTGGGGCTTGCAACTGAGGAATTGCGCAAAGCCATTGACACTGCCTCTAAGGACAGGTGAGGAGACGTCCTTTCTACATGCAAAGGATAGCTTCAGTCTATTGATAGCTTAGAATTCTCGCGGCATTCGACGACTACTTCTTTCACTTAAGTGGTGGGAAATTAGCTTCTCCAATAGGAAAGTTTAGGCAACTTAACAGGTGGGAATTAGGAGAGGGAAATGCCTTTGCTGAGTGACTTGTCCCCGCGGAAGCATCTTACTGAGCAATATGGCATGCTCACTTATGTTCAATATGGCAAAGGCGAAGCTTAATGGCTTCCTCTAGATGCAAATTATGCAGGTGTAATTTGGCAGTGCTTCACATGCGACAGGAGTACCACTTTCTTCGTCTTCACTTGGGCACCATCATTGAGGTAATGTAAAGAGAGCGTTTTTGAGAAAACATTAGAGATGAAAGGAATTCGTGGATGTTCACTATGTTTATGCGGGGAAGAGATAAGCCACCATGATAAGGATAGGTAATTGCTCGTACGGAGCCTTATAGGGTTAAATTGAATCATTGTAGACATTAAGCATAAGGGAGCATTCTGGGTCTATTCTCTCAGCTCACGTGCATTAAAATCCTAAATGGACTTCACCTATTCACATCGAAAATTTGGAAGTTGATTGAGCTTTTAGCTTGCAAACATTTATAATTAAGTGAAATCTACTCTCTTGTGAGTTTCGATGTTACGTTGCTGCTGAAGTCTAAGAAATTTTATCTAATTTGCTGTAATTGTCATTTCGCTTTTTTTATTTTCATTTATATTCGAGGACTTGAACTCGGATAGGTTTAATAGTTGTGAGGTCATGGTCACTAAGAGTAATAAAAGACCGTACTTGATTTCAGTTGTTTAGACATAAACTCTGTCATGTGAATCTTATAATTTGCAAATTCTCATGTGCAGCTCGAGCGCAGGATTATCCACCTCTAGGGTGATCGGATAGGAGCTAAGAACAAGTGAAACTGGGCGACCAATATTAGATCAAAGTCTACCATCCCTATATGTCATGATATAAAACCCTTTGCATAAGTTCGACTGTTTGTGTTCAGATAAAAACTTGTAATGTCATGTCATTTCGAAGAACATGAACTTGTCTTGATATATCAAGGTTTTGTGTCTTAAGAGTAAAATTTACTCTTTATTGACGTTACTGCTTACATTTAAGGTGGTCCTTCAACCAATAGTTAAACCCTGTGGTTCGACATATGGACATTGCGTTTATTGAGGTATTCTGTTGCATGCCATATATTATCCATATGCAGTAGCTAGATCACAAGATTCACAGTGTTGAAGCTGACGCTTTGTTCGCTCTCGACAAGCTTTCTAGTCTTCATTTTCAGACAATAATTTCCCAAAAAAACTGCTCTTTTGGAGTCCTATGGCATACCGAGTTTCAAACAACTAATGAAACTTTGAGATTAGTCGTTTGAATCCCACCAACTGCATGTGAGTTTCTCTAAGATTTGGTCATTTGCATGAGGCTAATGTCTTATGCAAGTGTGTTTCACGACCCTCTAGATTGCTGAAATCATGCGCTGCGGTCCCATGACTCCAAGAAAAATTGAAAAACAAATCTCATATTCAAGTTGTGCTTCTCACTGCTTCGTGCTTCTCGCTGCTGCATACCTTATAGTATGCTGAAAGTCGAGGCCCCATGGATTCATCAATCTACAAACGCCTTCGAATCTTTTAATAAAAAGACAATAGAAGGTAAAGATAATCGGAGTATAAATTCGATAAAAGAAATATATTCTAGTAATTACATAGATCATTTTCCCCTTGAATGGTAAGTTCTTTTTTTCGGGCGAGTCCTTGAATGTTAAGTACAGCATTGCATACATTTGTATTAAACAAAACCATAAAGGAAGAGTAATTATCATTCAATGTGAATTTTTCGATGCCTTCAGTCTATAGAACGTCTATGCTCAGTCCTTGGCGGAACAAAGAGTATGTGAGTTTTACATGAGACCCACTATTTCTGATGGCTCGGATCATCTGTTCACCATGATTTAGAGGACGAAAGTTTTTCTCGTTTTGTGTATGTACCTAAAGATGGAAAAAAGAGAGGATAAGATCAAGCAATAGAAGCTATTCCGTGAATCGGTCATATATCACTTGACGATGACATGTGAAGACGTCACTCGACCGAAAAGAAGATTTTTCATGAAAGTCAAATAAACAATCGGCTAAGGTTAAAAAGTTGGGGCATTATTGTTGACTCGTTACACCACATCAGCGATTCAACCAACAATTGCAACTTTCTTTTGGGATATGTTTGGATATCAAGTATAATTTAAAATGCGAATGGAAGCCTCACTTCCTTACTTAATATAATTCTGTGACATTTGGAATTTCCTACAATGATTGATAATATTTGGGAAATGATTGTGATAGACGTCCTACGTAAAAATTCTAGTCAGATTATTATCGTCATAGTAGCTAACGACCCGAATTATATTTTCCATGTCCATCGTTTCAGGTAAGTAATTTCATTAGGATTGAATTAATAAATATTTACTTTTGTGTCAATAGATTTGTGGAATTCGGATTCTCTACCTAAGGCAAAGGGTGTGCCAATCGATGGCCCTCATCAAAACAAAACAAAAAATGGAATTTTTTGTTGTTGAAAAAGCTGTTTTTATTTCAACCGTCTGATTCAGATCGGACGGCTGGGATCTGACGTATGTCAGATGATCCATTTCCAGATTTGTGAGCCTAATTACGTCGGATCCATTATTTCTAACTGCTTAAATCATCTTATGTACCATGAATGAGATCAAGCAAGGTATTCTCAACTTCAATCTCAGGTGCATGTATGACAAATGGCAAAAAAGAGAAACTAAACCCATCCAGTGGTCTCATTGCCAGCGTAAAAACAAAGAGAGTGGCATTACCTTCAGTCCGACACCCTCCCTGAAAACATGGCATGGCCTTCTTCTCGATTACTCTTCTTTTGTCAGTTTCCTTTTTTTCAGCTTCATGAAAGCTCATTTTTTACCCACCTTATGCCAGTGCAACCGTCCATATAAATCCTTCTCGGGTTCACTCAGCAATCCACACAACCCTCATACAAGTGCTCTCACTTTACCATTTCTCTTCTTTTGATTGTGTGAGACTTCTCGGGTTCTATTTGTCTGAGCAATGGCTTTAGCTGTCATACATAGGCTTTGCGAACTCATCAGCATCTTGAAGGAAATAGTAATACCGTTGTCCACCTTTCTTTGGAGTTCTAGACTCGAAATGAAATGGATTGGTTGTGTTGAGAAAATTTTCTATTTTGATGTATGACAAAATCCTTTCCAAGTACCTACTAATTCTTCATTTATTACTTTGGGGCATACTTTTTGTTGAGTAACATTCATACCTTAGTGTAAATCGTTGGAATGTTACATATGAAAATCCGAATGAAACTCGAGATTATATTCTATTGAAATTATGAAGATACTGCCAATATCTACGTTAGGGTATTGTCGAGTATCTTGGAATTTTTAGATATTATCCATCTTGAGTGAAATTTTCATATCAGAAGATTTTGCTACGATCAAGACTCTAGTGCAACATCTGATCAAGAAATCTGCCACGAAGATACACCTTATAATAGCTAGAGATATGGCTCAGATTTTCTACTTTATTTATGCTAAAAAAATCATCAATTATATTAATAATCCTCACGTTCTATTAATTGATCAATCTCAAACAGAGATACACCTTATAAAATGAACAATTCAACTTATGAAACCCAATCTCAATTGTATGGGAAAATAAGTCAAAGGTAGATTCCGTCCTCAACACTCCACGGCTACTCAATCTCACTGTGTAGAATTTGTTTTCAATTGGATAAATTGGAAAACGATCCTCTGAAGACGGTCCGACGGCTAATTGGAAATTTGGAAGTGGATGAATAAAAAAGGAAACTTTAGTGCTAGCGAATAAGGGAGAGCACCACAACAAGAGTTGGAAGAGTTTTAATTATTTACACTTTTCTTGAATTGATAAAGTTTGTACACTTGAGAGGGATTCAAAGTTAGTGTAATCTATGGGACTGATGGAGAATTACTCACTATTGTAACCTTTGACTAATTCACTAGTGAAATCCAGTAACCTTTGATTATATAGCCCAGCAGTGAAATCCAGTCGATCGGCTATCGGCATGAAGAGTGGATGAAGGATTTTCATAAGCCAAACCACAATAATTCTTGTGTGCAAAATTCTCTTTCTATTGACTTTTTATTATTATGTTTGATAATATTTTACGCATGAAAGAAACCCTGATTCCATAACAATTTCTTTGAGGTGTGGTTATTGATCTCGACTGTTTTAATTTCGGATTTACTTGTCAAATTAAGTTATAAATCACCTATTCATCCCCTTTCTAGGGGATGATTCTAGCAACAACAATTTGTTAGTTCAAGATTAAATGAGACAACTCTTTACTTGATTTGCATAAGATTGTAGAGAAAAGGCAGAGCTATCTATGTTGGTGGGGTTTGATATTATTGTACTAGCTTCAATTTAAAACAAAGGTGGCCTTCTTTGAAACAAGGTTTTTGGTTTTTATTAAAATAAGGACCGACGGACTTGTTTGGTGTAAGGATTTACCAATTATCATTGTGAATAGTATGGTTAAATGTTGGTATAATCTATCAAAATATTTAAATACCAGGCTTAATGAACTCTAATGATTCGGTCTTACTTTAATGTTTTCTAGGGCGCGTTGAACAGCACTTTTGTGAGTGCTTGTGAAATGAAACCAGCTAGAGACTCCAGGTATTCCCTGGACTTGGTCCTGAGGTTGTGCGATGACATGGAAGCAGGGCTGAGAGAGCTGGCTCTTACTTTATATGTCTCTGCTACATTCCTAATGTGTTGTGATTCTATCTCACTTATTCTCTTATGCTTATGTTAGACTCATCTTGTTTATTTGTTGGTTTGTAAAAGGGAACTCCCAGTTGGCCTGGGGACTATGAAAAAAATGTCGCAGTACTATATAAAGATCCGACCAAGTGCAACAAGGTAAGACAATGTTCTGGTTCATGTTGCGATACATCAATCCTACAATGTCTTTCACTTATTAAGGTAGAGAAATTGGGCGATGGATGGCTTTTTCATGTAAGATCCTTTGTCGCCGTAATGTAGATAAGTACATGTGGTGTTTCTTTGTAAAATTTATATACGATACGTGGGCATCAACCTTGACCCTTTCCAATGTGTTTCCGTCTCATTACGAACTAGCAAAGCAGAGAACAGAGGCGTTACGAAGCCAGCTCTGGCGCATAGCCTAGCCAAGGAAAGAAAGTTACTTCCAGTGCAACAGACTCACACAAAACATGGCATGGCCTTCACTTCTCCATTACTCTTCTTTTGTCCTTTTCCTCATTTTCAGCTTCATGCAAGCTCAGTAATGACCAACCTTTGCCAGCGCAACCGCTATATAAACCCCTTCTAGATTCACTCACGGTATCCACACAAGTTTCATACATATCTCTCCCTATACACTCTGCTTTTGGCTGTGTGTGAAGTTTTTCAGGTTGTTTTCGTCAGAGCAATGGCTGCGGAGAGGGATGAGCTTCTCGAGGAGCTTTATGGACTCATCTTTGCCTTGGCGGAAGAAGTATCATATTACCCATCTTTCTTTTGAAATTTTGCGTCTGTAAACGAAATTATGTTGTTAAGTTATTAATTCAAGATAGAAAGGGACTACGCTTTTAACGGTTTGTGAAATTGGTAGGGAAAGGCGAGAACTTTTCCGTTCTTCAAAGCCTTGATAGTGTTTTACTCGTTTCAATCTGAGAAAATGGTGGCCGTTTATCAGAAACTAGCTCTTGGTTTTCATTGAAACGTGGACGGATCAACCCTTTTGGTGCAAATTTTAACATTTTTCATTGTGAAACAGTCCGCTAAAATTTTCACGACAAAGTCCATCTAATCATTGTTGAGTCATGTAAGTTCGCCGATTCCTAAGAGATCTCTCATGTGTTAATCTTTTCTTAGGAAATGCTGGACACCCAATTCATGACTAATTATGCTATGAAGCTGGCCCATGACTCCACATTTTTCCTGGAGTTGGTTGAAATATTCTGTGAAGAAGTTCAAGATGCATTGAGTGATCTGGGTTCTGCTTTGTAATTCTCTGTTGCATTCCTAATGATGCGACTTCTATCTCACTTGCTCCCGTGCTTCTTTTTGTACTCATTTTTTTTCCTGGTTTCCTTGATAGGGAAGACCGGTTTGTGTGCTATGGGGATATATATTGATGTAGAACAATATGCAAATGCTTTTATGGAAACATTGGAGCGTCATAAGAGCGGGCGGTCCCACAAATCAAAGAGGATTGCGTGATCTTCAAGATTATAAATGGGTTGCAATATTTGATTCACGCGTTTCCCTTAATATTTGATTTACGTGATCTTTTAGTTATGTTTTGTTATCTTTCCCTTACCTTACAAATAGGTGTCTAAGTTATTGTATTATGCACTTCTTGATTCGAAATAAACATTTTTATTTTGGAATTGTTTCCAAGTGCAACTTCCTCTGCGTCATTTGGTATCAGAGCAAGTTTCTCCTGTGACGATGGCTAATAACGTTAATGACAATCTCCCCGTAGCTGAAGGCCGTAGAAACGAGCCTATTACACGGGATGAGTTCAACCAATTTGCGGAGCAAACCGAACGACTTGTCGCCATCCAGCGTTTGTCTGCCAACCCCATACCTGGTAATCTTTGGGCTGAACATGCTCAGGTAGCCCGCGACTAGGAAGCAGCTATGGAACGTGGGGCAAATCACCGACAGAGGCGACAAGCCTATGTCGACGATTCTGAAGGAGAAGAAGAGTATCCGGATTGGCCTGTTCGTGGAGGCCTTCGGAACAGAGGTTATCGACGAGACCCTGAGCAATATCAACTTAAGGTTGATCTTCCGACCTTTAATGGCAATTTAAATATTGAAGATTTTTTGGATTGGCTTTGGGAGGTTGAGAAATTCTTTGATGCCATGGAGATTGAAGAGGATCGTCAAGTAAAATTGGTGGCATACAAAGCATGGTGGGAGCAAACACAACTGACCCGTCGTCGACAAGGAAAAACTCACATCCGAACATGGAATCGGATGAAAGAAATGTTGAAGGTTCAGTTCCTTCCAACCGATTACGAACAATTATTATTTCAAAAATTTCAGAATTGTAAGCAACTAAGCCGATCAGTTCAAGCTTACACGGAGGAGTTTCTCCGAATTTCTGCCTGTAACAACCTGGCCGAGTCGGAGGCACAACAGACCGCGAGGTACATTAATGGTTTGCAAATTAATATTCAAGATCGTGTTTCACTACATCATTTGTTCTCCGTTGAGGATGCTCAAGAGATGGCTCGAAAGGTCGAGATGCAGTTAGAGAGAACTAGCCCCATTAATCGGGCTAACAATTATTCTGCTCGAGGATCATCTGGTAAGGGGAGACAACTAGATGTTCCAGAATCCTCCAACCAGCAAACCAACACTATGAACCGAACTCCAGGAAGTATTGCTGGGGTACGCAAAGAACCAGTCATTGCAGACAATCGTAACGCCAATCACAATCCATATGCTAAGCCACCACCAATCAAATGCTACAAGTGTAGTGAACTGGGACATCGTTCTAGTGATTGTCCACGACGGAAGATGGCCAATGTTGTTGAGCACGACGATGACATATACGAAGATGATTGGATTGACGAAAAAGAAGTGGAGGATGAAGAGGGCGAGCATGTCAACTGCGTTGTTAGGAGATTATTGCTCGCTCCACGAAAAGAAGACACGTAGCGGAATAGTCTTTTTCGTGCTCGTTGCACCATCAACGGCAAAGTTTGCGACGTCATCATTGATAGCGGAAGTTGTGAGAACATAGTGTCCAAGGCTTTGGTGGACCATCTAAAACTAAAGATAGAGTTACATCTGTCCCCTTATACAATTGGGTGGATTCGTAAAGGGGCTGAACTCAAGGTGACACAGGTATGTCATTTACCTATTTCAATTGGAAAGTCTTATAAGGACACCATAATTTGTGATGTAGTGGAGATGGATGCATGCCATGTCCTACTAGGAAGACCATGGCAATACGATGTGGATATCACTCATAGGGCTCGGGAGAACACATATTCTTTTGTATGGAAGAAGACGAAGATTATTTTGAAGCCGATGATTAATACTCCCCATCCTCCAAAGAAGCAAAGTGCAGGGATTATGCTAAACGTTCGTAAACGTGAGGGCATGTATATGATTATGGAGAAAGGCAATCGACAAGCCATTATTCCCATTCCAGCGATTCTTCAACCCTTATTGAAAGCATTCAACAATGTTATCTCGGAAGATCTACCTGTTGGACTACCCCCCTTAAGGGATATTCAACATGAGATTGACTTTCTTCCAGGAGCGAAACTCCCTAATTTGCCGCACTACCGGATGAATCCGAAAGAGAACCAGATTTTGCAAGACCAAGTGGGAGAACTTCTTCGAAAAGGCTTCTTGCGCGAAAGCATGAGCCCTTGTGCCGTACCCGCACTCCTTACTCCGAAGAAAGATGGAAGCATGCATATGTGCATTGATAGCCGGGCAATTAATCGGATTACTATCAAGTACCGATTCCCAATCCCACGCTTAGATGACATGCTTGACCGGCTTGCAGGATCAAATGTTTTTACAAAGATTGATCTACGTAGTGGCTATCATCAAGTACGCATTCGCCCAGGCGATGAATGGAAAACAGCCTTTAAAACAAGTGAAGGTTTGTACGAATGGCTTGTCATGCCATTTGGCCTCACGAACGCGCCTAGCACCTTCATGCATTTGATGACTCAGGTCCCCAAACCTTTTATTGGCAAGTTTGTGGTGGTCTACTTCGATGACATTCTCATATATAGTCCAGATGACCAACAACATATGGAGCATCTAAGGGACGTCTTATCGGTCTTACAGATGAACCAATTATACATTAATTTGAAGAAATGTAGCTTCATGACTGATCGACTCTGCTTCTTGGGGTATATTGTCGGAGCAGAAGGCCTTCAAGTTGATGTTGAAAAGGTAGCTGCCATCCGTGACTGGCCGACTCCCCAAACCGTTGGCGAGGCGCGTAGCTTCCATGGGCTTGCGACATTCTACCGACGTTTTATCCGAAATTTCAGCTCTATTATGGCTCCAATCACTAAGTGTTTGAAGAAAGGAAAATTTCATTGGGGTCATGAAGCAGAAACTAGCTTTGCTCTCATCAAAGAAAAACTTTCAACGGCACCAATACTGATGCTCCCAAATTTTGAAAAGGTGTTCGAACTGGACTGTGATGCTTCCAACTTCGAAATCGGTGCTGTTCTCTCCCAAGAAGGTAAGCCTATTGCTTATTTTAGCGAGAAACTTAATGATGTTCGCAAACGGTGGTCTACCTATGAGCAAGAGTACTTTGCTGTAGTGCGAGCTATCAAGCATTGGCAGCCCTATCTTTATCAACATGAGTTTGTCCTTAACACTGACCATCAGGCACTTCAGTACATCAAGAGCCAAAGACATTTAAATCGAATGCATGGACGTTGGGTCTCCTTTTTGGAACAATTCAATTTCGTGCTTCGACACAAGGCGGGCCACTTGAACAAAGTCGCGGATGCACTTAGCCGCCGTGCGGCAACACTTGTCACCATGCGTACTGACGTTGTGGGCTTTGACCACCTTTGTGCTCTTTATGCTAGTGATGAAGATTTTCAGGACATTTGGGAGAAATGTTCTACGGCAGGTTCTCATGGCGACATGATCGTTTAGGACAACTTTTTAATCTTTGGCAACAGGTTGTGCATTCCTCGCAGCTCTTTGCGGGAACAACTTATTCGAGAACTCCATGGTGGCTCCCTGGGAGGACATTGTGGGCGAGATAAAACCGTTGCCTTAGTTGAAGAGCGCTATTATTGGCCTCAATTGAAACGGGACGTTGGACGGTTTGTGAAAAAGTGCTACATTTGTCAAACTGCGAAAGGTCATTCTCAAAACACTGAACTTTACACCCCTTTACCTATACCTTCTGGACCTTGGATTGACATTTCAATGGATTTCGTGCTGGGACTTCCGCGTACTCAACGAGGTATGGATTCTGTTTTTGTGGTAGTGGACAGATTTACAAAGATGGCACACTTTATCCCTTGCAAGAAAACTTCTGATGCTTCCCATGGAGCGAGTTTATTTTTTCGAGAAGTAGTCCGTTTGCATGGTGTTCCAAAAACTGTCACCTCCGATCGTGACACCAAATTCCTTAGTCATTTTTGGAGGACCCTATGGCGTTTATTTGGGACAGAGTTGCAATATAGCAGCTCCTTTCATCCTCAGACTGATGGTCAGACTGAAGTTGTCAATCGTTCTATGGCGGATATTATTTGGTATCTTTGTAGTAACATGCCGAAGCAACGGGATCGATATCTTGCTCCTGCTGAGTTTGCTTTTAACAACACTGTCAATCGCTCCATAGGCAAGTCTCCGTTTGAGGTCATCTATGGGCGAACACCACAACATACACTGGATCTTGTGCCTTTGCCAAAAATCCCAGGATATAGTGTTGCGGCTGAAGACTTAGCAATGAAATTGCAAGAGATATAAGAGGGTGTGAAGCAACAATTAGAATCTTCTGCTACTGTTTATAAAGCTGATGCAGATAAACATCGTCGCCTCAAAGTCTTTGCTGAGGGTGACGAAGTGATGGTTTATCTCCGCAAGGAGCGCTTTCCTGTTGGTACATATAACAAGCTGAAGCAGAAGAAAGTTGGTCCTTGTCGAATTGTGAAGAAAATCAATGACAATGCCTATGTTGTTGATCTTCCTGGTGACCTCAACATTTCCCCGACATTCAATGTGGCGGACCTATTTGAGTATCATTCTCCAGATACTCCTCTTTATCCTAATCATAACTCGGGGTCGAGTCCTTCTGAAGTGGAGGAGACTGATGTAGAACAATATGCAAATGCTTTTATGGAAACATTGGAGCGTCATAAGAGCGGGCGGTCCCACAAATCAAAGAGGATTGCGTGATCTTCGAGATTATAAATGGGTTGCAATATTTGATTCACGCGTTTCCCTTAATATTTGACTTACGTGATCTTTTAGTTATGTTTTGTTATCTTTCACTTACCTTACAAATAGGTGTCTAAGTTATTGTATTAGGCACTTCTTGATTCGAAATAAACATTTTTATTTTGGAATTGTTTCCAATTGCTACTTCCTCTGCGTCATATATGCTCACTATATAAAGCTCAAAGGAATGATAGAATGGTAAGACAACAATAATCCTGTTCATGTGGCCATGCTTCAAATTCATGATTATTCTTTTGCTTATGCAGGATTGCAGTAGAGACTCTGTATGATCAATGGCTGTTTGTTTAAGATCTTTTGCAGCTGCTACGCCTGTTGGTCATGGACATAGAGAGTGTTTCCATGGAAAAAAAATTGGAGGCCGATTACTTAGATTGTCCTCTTTGTAATTTTGTTCATGATCTGTTTACCATTTTATGATGTTGATAACTGTGATAATTGCATTTTCAAACTTCCAGCAAACTTTTAGCCAAGATTGACACATCTTAATGAGGTCTGTAGTATAAATATGCATGATAAATGATATTTCAAAGTAAGACCTTTAGCGGCTGTAACTCATGATGTTTCCGCGAGAAAACAGGAGGCTGATTACTTAAATTGCTGTCATTATACTTTTGTAGTCATATATAGGTACCGAATTATGATGTTGATTTTAGGAAACTATCAACTTTGCGTTTTCAAACTTCTGGAAAACTTTTAGCCAAGATTGACACATCTTAATTGAGTCTATAGTAGAGACTATGCATGGTAAATGGATTTTAAGATAAGACCTTCTGCGGTGGTAAGGCATAGCCAAGATGCACGGTGTTTTCACGGGAAAATAGGAGGCTGATTGCTTAGATTGCTATCTTTATACTTTTGTCGATGTGTACGTTACCATTTTATCATGTTGATTGTGGGAAAACAGTTAATTTGGCATTTTCAAACTTCAAACATACATCTTGGATTTATTCAAGTCTCGATTTAGGGACTGCAATAGGGTACCATTTTGTATGTTTCAAGTCATTACCATTATGTATTACATGCCCTTTTGATAAAATTGGTCAGCAGTCATTTTTTACAGCTGATTTGCCTTTTTTATTGGATATTCAATTTTATGATATTAGAATGTGTTCAGTTTGCACGTTCCGAGTAGAATATTTTCCTCTAAGCACCCTGATTGAATCTCTAAATAGTTGATGCAAATGAATAATATTGCAGTTACCTATCTTATATATGAAAACTATTTCCAAATTGGAGTTAAGCTAGGTCATGTGTTCATTGGTTTTCATGTACAATTTTATAACAATTCAGACGTCTGACTTTCATAGCATATCAGTAAAATTTCTCACAGTATCCTACTCCATCATGTCATTATGATATGTAACCATAGTAATGAGCTCATTGATTAACTTCGTCCCGGCCACTGATTATTCTACCCGGATTTTCCAGTGTTGGTGCTTCGGCGATGAGGCCGGGGCTTGAAGAACTCTTCCGCAGTATTTTAGGTGCCTCCTGGGAAGAGTAAGTGGTTACGTTTAGGAAAGATTTAGTATGACTAGTAGACAAGTTATAAGGCGATAGGCAGGCAGATTACCTGACTAATTTATCCCCGGGGAAGCGCCGGTGTGGGTGAAAACGACATCGGGTGAAGTTTAATGGATTCCCCGAATTAGTTACTAACAATGCTCATTTTGCAGGTGCATCAGGGCACATCTTCTTTTGCATCAGGGGTTCGAGAATCTGCGACCGCACTTGGGGACCATCAGCAGGGTAACATGAGACTGTTTTTCATTTGGTTGATGCATGAACTAGTCAATGCATTACAATCTTTCGACCTAAAAAAAGATTGGACAGCAATCTTCTATTTATTCTTACTTGGAGGATTGTGGGTATGCAGCTCGAACGCAGGATTATCTACCTTGAGCGTACCCTCGCAGGAGATTCCGATGACGACGAGTAAAACCAGATGATCAGAGTCTTATCAAGGTCGCCCATCCCTATGGCATGAAGTAAACTCCGTTGAAGAGAAGTTTAAGCGTCCGATAGATATTATATAGTCTTAGTATCGTGTCTGAGCATCTGAACTTGCTCTACTTTTGTTTTTCTGGTATTTCGTGTCAGAGCATGCGGACTTGCTCTTTGTGTAACTAGTGTCGCCTTTCGTGCCTTGAGTGGCTGAACTTCTCTTTGTCGGTGATGCTATCCTTATATATATAGAACCCTATGGTCCAACTTGTTGAAATTGCTTTCTTGCGGCACGTCTTATAATGTTCTGCGCGTGCATTAACTTGATCATGATGTTAAGATAATGCTGAAGCTAAAGCTTCGGTTGCTAATCTCCACAAGCTTCCTAATTTTTGGCTTTTTTCCCCATTTATGGAATTCTGTGTTTTGCATTGTTTCACTATGTAAAGTTCTATGTTGTTTGGGTCTCATGCTTGGGGGTGGGATTTCAAACGGGAAAATTATTTCATGAAAGCTGTTAGTTTTCTTCTCATTGAAAATTTGAAGATGTGTCTGTTTATCATATTTTGCTGCAGTCATGTCTAGATCACGAAATTGCATGTTGTTTTCTCTATGCGGACCTAATAAATGTTCCTCTTATTCTATTGTCTGCTTGGTCCCTTTTTCCCATAATTTTTTTTGCAATGTTTCATTTTTTTTATAAAGGATGTCGTTTATCCTTAACTCGCACGTATACCATGGCCAAGTAATTATTTATGCAGATAGAAGGTTAATTCTTTATTACTAGACAGTTGAATGATTCATTTTTTTCAAAAGGACATGAAAACGAGACCTAAATGTCATAAAAGGCATTCAATAGAAATTTCGTTTCTATTTTGTTTCTTGTGCAATGGTTCATTCAACTATTAGATCACAATTAGAAGTTCATACGCTAAAAAGATTAATTCTTTATTACTAGACAGTTGAATGATTCATTTTTTCAAGAGGACATGAGAACGAGATCTAAATGTCATAAAAGACTTTCGATAGAAATTTCATTTCTATTTTGTTTCTTGTATAGTCATTCATTCAACTATCAGCTCACAGTTAGGAGTTCAGAAGCTGATAAGATTAAATCAATCTTAATGACAAGACACCTGCCAAAATTTAAGTTAAAATTATCAAACATGTAACAAACCTCAGTCTATCAAAACATTAATCCTTGATTTCTCGTGAAGAAAGAATATACACAGAAATAGTATAACTTTAAAAGAGACGATTTAGTATTCCTAGATCCTTCAAAGAGAGTAATGGGCACAAGATAGAAGGCCCACTCCAACAGGAAACTCTTGCATGCTTTCAGCCTAAATAGGCTAATTGATCAGGCCCATCCATGGTAAGATGAGCCATCGGCTCACGTTATCCGGTCCATCATGAATTGAGACGAGGCAAGATGTTCTTAACTTCAACTCCCGGTGCATGTACTCCAAATGGCAATAAGAAGAGGAGGTTTTTTGTGTATTAATCCTATCACCTGGTAATGACATGTATAGTCAGAGAGAGACACACAAAGTAGAGAAGAGAAGAGAAAGGCGTTACCACCAGTCCAACAAACTCCCAGAAAGCATGGCATGGCATTCTTCTCGATTACTCTTCTTTTGTCCCTTCTCCCATTTTCAGCTTCATGCAAGCTCATTTCTGAATCACCATTTGCCAGTGAAACCATTCTAGACCCTTACTTGGGCTCACTCACGCAATCCACACACCACCCATACAGATGCTCTCTCTGTGACATTTCTCTTCTATTCATGTATGTGAGACTTCTCAGTTTTTCTTTATCTGAGCAATGGCTTCTGAGAGGGATGCTCTCGTGAACGGGCTTCGTGCACTCATCAGCACCCTGGAAGAACAAGTATCCACTTATCCACCTTGCTTCGAAGTTTTTTATTTGTAGGGGGAAAATAAAAGCAGAACACTTCTAAGTCTGGTGAGGCTTCATATGGTTTTACTAGCTCCAGTTCAAGACAAAGCTGGCCCTCTTTGAATCTAGCTTTTGGTTTTTAGTGAAACATTGACAGATGGACCTTTTCTGGGGGTGGATTTACTAATTTTCATGGTCAATAGTCTGGTAAAATGATATTATCTTGCTTTAATCTTTTCTAGGGTCTGTTGAACAGCAATTTTGCGAGTGCTTATCAAATGAAACCGCATGGATCCGGGTATTTCCTCGACTTGGTCCTGATGTTCTGCAACGACGTGGAAACAGCGCTAAGAGAGTTGGTCCTTTCATTGTATGTCTATGCTACATTCCTCTTGGTGGTGTGCTTCTGTCACACTTTTTCTCTTGTGCTTATTTAAGACTCATGTCGTGTGTTTGTTGATTTCTAATAGGGAACTCCCAGTTGTTGACCATGAATTTATGTTCCAGCGCTATCTAAGGATGAAAGAAAGTACACGAAGGTAAAAACAATGTTCCGGTTCATGCGGCCATGAGTCAATCTTACGATTATCCTTTGAGTTATCATGGCCGAGAAAATGGGCTTCCAATGGCTTTTGAATTTAAGATCCTTTGCGGCTGTAATGGATGAAACTTAAAATGTGGTGTTCTTGGGAAAAAAAAAGAAAAAAAAGAAAAAGAAAAGGACCTTCATTCCTCATATCAAGTCCACAGCAGAGAATACGATCGATTAACTGTTTTAAATATAAAGTCTTTTGCAATGGTAACTTATAATATATGCTTGATGCCTCGATGAAAATCGGTGTCTAATCACCTTTTATGTTTTCTTTATACTTTTGTTTGCCAAATTTTTACTTTTTAAATATGTCCGGTGAGCGTTATTTTGCGTTTCAAAAATCTAATGAACACTTAGATCGGGATTTGTAGATCTCGTATTTATTTGGGCCTCAAATTAGAACGCTTTTTACATTACCTTTTCAATCATGCCGGTTGTTGCTGTTAGGCATTACGTGGCTTATCCTCGAGAAAATTGGAGGCTACCAGTTTGGGCCAACTGAATCCCCTTTTGGTATTATATAATAACTTTTGTGAGATCCGAAGGTTCTTTCTTAGCTCGTCCAACTCATCATTTTTCACGTAAACATACTTATAGAAATTACTAGAGTTCACGGTAGATGAGCAATAATGACCCTATTTTCATATAAGAATTAAAAAGATCATATGTTGTTTGTCATAAATTCATCACTGTAATGATTCAATGTTTTAATGATCTGAACTCTCACCTCAAAAGTTAAATATGAACGTTTCTTTGTCAGCATTAAAGTTAATATCTCATATGTCACGATCAAGAGATCAAAGGAAGTGCTTGGTCTGCTGTTATACCCCTAAACTAATTTGGTGTTGTTAATTGTGTCTTTCCGCCCGAGCTGTCCAAACAATCTGGTTGATGTCATGGCATATCGGTTAATCTTCTTGTGCTGTCCCGCTCGATTATGTTAGCACGGTACCCAATCATAGCAACAACATTAATCTCCCAAGTCTGCTAACATTTCTTAAACGGGTGTTCCAGAATGGGTGCTAGTGCATTGGGGCTTGCCGTTGACGCTTTGCCGGATGCCCTTGGCACACCTGCAGGGTAAGTAGATACTTCCTTTCTGCATGCAAAGAACAATTAACCCCATTCCATTACTGTCTTAAAACTGTTGTGACGTCCGATATCTGCTGCTTTTACTTCAGCGGGTGAACCATCTCCAATTGATAAAATTTAGGCGATTTGACAGTCGAATGACTTAAGAATCAGGAAAGCGAAATGCCTTTGCCGAGTGACTTTCCCCTCGGAAGCATCTCTCTTGGTGACCAATGAGGAAAATATTGGCATTGCTCACTTTTCTCTACGATGAAGTCTAATTACTTCCCTAGATGCTCGTTGTGCAGGTGTTACACGGCGTTGCTTCGCATCCGACATGAGTACCATGTTCTGCGTCCGCACTTGGGCACCATCATTGAGGTAACATGACGCCGATTTTTTTAGGGAAACAAGAGAGGTGAATTATGGATGCCACCTTGTGTATGTTAGGAAAGATCAACCACAGTCACCATGCGATGATGTTTTCGTAATTGCTCATATAGAGTCTGATAGAGAAATTTATTTAAAAAGTTCTAAATTTATTATATTTTTGCTAATTTCATCATAAATCATCCAGTTTTATCAATTAAATCATGAACTTTCTCATTCTTTATCAGTTGAGTTTATCCAGTCAATTTTGACTAGAATTCATTGATATAGATATCGGCCATCTTAAATGGTATAGGCGGCACTAATGTGGATAATTTTTAATCGTAGTTTAATATTTTATTGAGTATGAAGCATTTAATGTATATTTTCTCGGTTCAAGTGTTTTTAAACTCTTCAATAGACTTGCCTATTCAAATGAAAATGTCGAAAGTGATGGAGCTTTTAGTGTGCGACCCTTTGGGATTTACTGAAATGCACCCTCCTGGGAATGGTGATGCTACTTTTCTGTCGAAGTCTGAAAAGTCTTTTCATAATTGCTGCTCTTTTCGATTCCTTAATCTAATTTCTTTTGCTCGATAGTATTATAGATTATTCGACAACTTGAACTCCCATAGGCCCCATAGTTCTGACATCACGGGTCACCAAGAGTTGTTTCGGGATATACTTTGTCATGTATGTCTTATACATAGAGATTTTTCATATGCAGTTCGAGCGCAGGATTATTCACCTAGAGGGTAGCCAACCAAGACGTGGGAATAACTAAAATTGGGTGACCAGTGTCGCATCAAAGCCTGCCAACCTTTTGTTATGAAGTAAACTCCATTATTGGAGAAGTTTAACTGTTTGAGTCTAAAGAAACACAAGTATAATCTTGTGTTGTGTCCGAGTATTGAAATTTGTCCTGACATGTCATCATGTTGTTTCTTATCCAAATATCGTCACTTTCTCTTAGTGTAATGTTGTCGTTTTGTGTATTAATAGTCTAAACTGCTCTTTGTTGGTGTTACTACTTACATCTAAGGCACAGTACTTCTTCTGGTATAAATAGAACCCTTGGGTTCAACATGTTGATGTTTCATTTCCTCAGGTATTCCATTGCACGTCATATTACTCATGATGTTGTATCGTTTCGTCTGCGAGCAACCAGGCTCTCTTAGCATAACTAATGACGTCATTTCGTGCCTGAGAATCTGAACTTTTCTTCGTTACTGTTGCTATCCTTATGCCAATAGAACCCTATGGTCCAACTTGTTGAAATTGCTTCATGTTGCATGATATTCTACCTACCTATCCAGTAACTTGATTATGGTGTTAAGATGATGCTGAAGCTAATTCTTCAGATGCTAATCTCGACAAGCTTTCCATTTTATTTTGTTTTTTGTTTTTTCGACATTCTTGAAATTGTGCGGTTTGCATTGTTTCCTATCTAAAGTTCTGTGTTTATCATTATTCTGTGTCTCATGCTTGTAGGTGGAGTTTCAAATTGGAAAATTTCTTCTTGTAAATTGTTGGTTTTCTTCTCATCGAAAGTGTAGTTGAAAATGTTGTTTATCAATTGGTCTGTGGAATAAGGCTTGGCTGCTTGTTGTTGTTATCGCTCCGCCATTATTCAACCCAAAAATGTATCTACTTGACTGCCGAAAATGTAGTTAAATGATGTTTCCTTTGGTTGTTCCATGTTTTTTCCCCGATTTTCTTTGCTGCGAGTTTAACTGGGAAAACCGGGCTTTTGCATCACAATACTATACCGCCATGATAATTATCAATTTCGCCGCCCAACTTGTCTCAAATTTTTTGCTGTTCGTTGCTGGGAAAAGCTCATTTAACTAGAATTTCATCGTCAAAATTAAGTGCAAAACTATCAATCAAATAATTTCTCTGTCTATCAAAAACTTAATCCTTAATTTCTGATAAACAAATGCTAAATTCGATTGAATGCCCAAGTTACTAGAAACACAGTTAATGTTTTACTCAAAAAAAAAAAAAAGAGGAGGAAGAAGAATATACGGATAAATAATATTACTTTGTAAGTAAACAATGGTAATTTCCTAGATCTTTTTCTCCTTGAAATTCTCATTATTTTGGGCAAGTCCTTGAATGGTAATTTAGCAATGCACAGACAAAATGAGTAACAAATACAACCAAAAAGAAGGAAAGAGAGGATATAGCCTGCCATAGAAGGCAAACTCCAACAAAAAACTCTTCCATGCCCTCAATCCAGAGTGGCTAAATGAGATGGTAAACTGAGTCAACTCGCTTATTAGATTTGTGAGCCTAATTACGTCAGACCCATTATTTCTAACGGTTCAAATCATCTGGTAAGATTAAGCAAGGTATTCTCAACGTCAATCCTTCCATGTATGGAAAATGGCAAAACAGAGAAACTAAACCCATCCTATGGGTTTTCCTCTCATTGCCAGCTTAAAAACAGAGAAGAGAGAGGTGTTACCTGCAGTCCAACGCACTCCCTGAAAGCATGGCATGGCCTTCTTCTCGATTCTTCTTTTATCCCTACTCTCTTTTTCGGCTTCATGAAACCGTCCATATATAACCCTCTTGGGTTTACTCACGCAATTCACACTCCCCTCATACAAGTGCTCTCTCTATAACATTCTCTTCTTAATTGTGTGTGACTTCTCGGGTTTGCTTTGTTCGAGCTATGGCTTCAGCTTCCGTCCATAGGCTTTACGAGGTTATCAGCATCCTGGAGGAAACAGTATACCTTTCTTCACATTTCTTTGAAGTTTTAGACCTGAAAAATTAAATGGGTCGTTCCTTTATTAGCTCAAGATTGAATGGGACCGCCGTTTCCTTGATTTGCATAAAATTTGTAGAGAAAACGTAGAACTATTTTTGTTGGTGGGGTTTGATATTATTTACTTAGGTTCAATTTAAGAGAAAGGTGGACTTCTTTGAAACAAGCTTTTGGTTTTATTAGAAAAAAAAAGGACAGATGAACTTATTTGGCTAAGGATTTTCCAATTGTCTTTGTGCGTAGTGTGGTAAAATGTCATCATGGTTTAGCAAAATTGATTAGATACCAGATTCACTGAAATCTAGTAAGTCAGTCTTGCTTTCATGTTTTATAGGGGGTGTTGGACAGCACTTTTGTTAGTGCTTATCAAATGAAACCAGCTAGAGGCTCCAGGTATTTCTTGGACTTGGTCTTGGGGTTCCGCAACGACATGGAAGCAGGACTGAGAGAGCTCGCTCTTACTTTGTATATCTCTGCTATATTCATCATGCGGTGTGATTCTATCTCCATTGTTCTCTTGTGCTTATTTAAGACTCATCTTGTTTATTTGTTGATTTATAAAAGGAAACTCCCAGTTGTCGACTATGAAAAAATGTTGCAGCACTATATAAAGATCCAACAAAGTGCAACAAGGTAAGACAGTGTTCCGGCTCATGTGGCCATGCGTCAATCGTACAATGTTCTTCCACTTATCATGGGAGAGAATGTGGGCGATTGATGACTTTCACATGTAAGATCCTTTGTGGCTGTAATGTTGACACGTTACATGTGGTGTTTCTTGAAAAATATATGAAATCGAAGGAGCTTCATTGCTTGTATCAGGTCCATAGCAAAGGATATGAACGATTGACGGCTTTTACATGTGAGGTTTTTCGCTGCGTAGCACGCAATGTTTTCATCAAAATTGATGCCTGATTTCTTATACTGTCTTCTTTATACTTTCGTTTATATATACTATCTTCTTATACTGGCGTTTTTAAACATCTAACGAACTCTAAGATCACGATTTGTGTATCATGTAATTATTTGGCTCTCTGTGCACATTGTGTTACCTTTTCGAATCATGCTACTCATTACCATTAAACAACACGCGGCATCTCCACAGAAAAATTGGTACTTGTTTTGCACGGGCTGATTGGTATTATGTATTTACTTGTTTGACATAGGAAATTCTTTGTTAGTATATGCAAACATTATTTACTTAATCATACTGATAGGAATTACTAAAATTCCAAATATATGATAAAAATTTGCCCTTGCATACCCAACAAAAACTGTCTTCACATTGGAAGTAAATTAGGTCGCATGTCATTTGTCACAAAGCGACCGTAGTAACGATTCAATGTTTTAATGATTCTGATTCCCACCTCAAAAGTCAAAACCTAGAACTTATCTGTCGGTATTAACGTGAATATATCAAATGCCAGCATCAAGAGATCAAAGGAAGCGATTCCTCTACTGTATCAACCTGTCATTAGTTTAGTGTTGTCAATTGTCTTTTTTCCACTTGAGTTGTCAAAACAATCTAATTAATGTCATGGCATATCGATTAATCTTCACATATTATGCTTCTTAACTATATCATGGTGATACCCTTTTGCATCAATAACATCGATATCTTAGGTCAGCTAACTTTTCTTGAATTGTTGTTTTAGAATTGGTGCTTGTGCAATGAGTCTCGCGACTGAAGAATTACACAATGCCATCGACGTAACCTCCAAGGACAGGTGAGGAAACACGTCCTTCCTTTCGGATTTGGATCACATGACCTATGAAATCGGACAGCCCCCATTAAATAGGGGGCTTTTTTGTTTTTTGTTTTTTGTTTTTTGTTTTTTGTTTTTTGTTTTGCAAAAAAAGTGATTTTTTACCCCTAGCTAGGGGTGTGCAATCGGACCAGGTAAACCCAGTTTCCTATTTGGTCCACCCGGAAAACAAGGTCAGGAATAGGGTCTAATGTAAACAGGGTCGGGTATAGGGTCCAGGTGTGGAACCTACCCTGAACCCGATCATTGAAAAATAAACTTCATTTAATTTTCGATTTTGTAAGTAAATAGACTTTATTACATCATAATTTTTGTATGATTTCTTGTTGATTTTTCTTTATATATGAATTTTAGGTTTTTTTTAGAGATTTTGTATCACGTGAGTTGGCTCACCTGATTTCACTTTTGGATAATGAGTTATGTTGATTTCACTTTTGGAGGAGTTATGCTTGCGCCAAAGATTTGTTAACCATTTTAGTTTAATGAAAAGTTTCATGTAGAATTGTGAAAATGGGACTACTATTAGATCAATGTTTGTTACTAATATATATGTAATGTTAGGATATTTGCTTTGCCCTATAATTTTGTTTATGATAATTTGCCTTTTGGATCCTTAGTTTTTTGTTCAATCAAAAAAGTTATTTACTTTTTAATTACAAATGTCTAATGTATTAATACTTTTTAATTACAAATGTCTAATGTATTAATATAAATTAGAATAATCATATTATTTTCTCACGTATTAATATAAAATTCGAAGTCGTATATGATAGGTGATTGTATTAGAGAACACTCTATTATTGTTTTGAAGATGACAAAACTCGGACATCATCAAAAACAGAACCGAATCGGAATAACAGGGTGGGCAGGGTACAGGGTCCAATCCAAACAAGGAATGATATATGGTCCAAAAAAGGAGAACCGATTATAACAAGATCGGGTACAAAATCCAGGTTTGGAACTTACCTTATTTGGACCTGATCACCCTTACTCCCAGCCGTCCAATCTAAGATCGGACGACTAGGGGAAAAGCATGACACACTTGACCTGCAAATACACAGGTCAGGTGATCCAGGTCCCTTGCAACACCATTTCATAGATATCTTGGTAACTGTCGCGACATTCCAAAGCTACTTCTTTTACTTTAACGGTGGGAAATTGGCGTCTCGAATAGGTAAGTTTAGGCAATTTGACAGTCATATGACATGTGAATTAGGAAAGGGAAATGCCTTTTCCAATGGACTAGTCCCCGCGGAAGCATCTCCCTTGGTGATCAATGAGGAAAATATTTGCGTGCTCACTTACTTTCGACATCTCAACGGTGTAATTTGACGGCTTCTCTAAATGCGCATTATGCAGGTGTAATTTGGCAGTGCTTCGCATGCAACAGGAGTACCAGCTTCTGCGTCCGTCCTTAGGCATCATCATTGAGGTAATAAGACTTGAATCCTTCATCTTTGTTCTTTTGCTAGTAAGAGTTTTATTTTTATCCCTCAACTTCGTCTCGGATATGTTTAATAATTCTGAGGTCGTGGGATACGAAGAAAAATAATAGATCACGTTTGACTTAATCTAAGTCATTTTGGCATAGACTTTGCCATGTAGATCTAATGCTTGGAGAACTCTCAAATGCAGCTTGAGCACGGGATTATACACCCCCAAGATAACCAGCCAAGATCTGGGAATAGCTGAAACTGAGCGATCGTCGAATCAAAGCTTGCCAATCATATATGTCATGAAGTATAGTCTGTTATTGGCTGTTTGATTCCAAGTAAAAACCGGTGTAATCTCGTATCATGTTTGAATATTTGAACTTGTCTAATTTTTTTTCTTTGTAATTTCATGTTTTGAGAGTCTAAAATGCTTCATCCAACATAAATAAAACCCGTTCGAAATGTCGATGTATCACTCGTTCTGCTATTCTGTTTTACATCATATATTATCCATATGTAGTAGCTAGATTGGATAGGTCAAAGTGTTGCAGCCAACGCTTTGTTCGCTAAGGACAAGCTTTCTAGTTGTCATTTTTTGCTGAGGACTTTCCCGAAAAAAGATTGCTCCTTCATTTGTGGAATCGCTTGATATACCGAGCTTCGCTTTCTGAAGTTCCAAATTGCCGATCAAGTTTCTGTCTGATGATTTTTGGCTTGTTTCAGACAGTCAAACATTCTTCAAAATTGGAAAATCTTTTATAGCTTCTCGTATCTCACTAAACTTAAAAAGCAAAAACTCCTTTTCAAGAACAAATTGAGTCCCTTACTACTCCCCTTCCCCTTCCCCTTCCTTGTAAATGTACAATTACATTTGATAATATCATATTATAATTACAAATCTTTGACTACCACTTTTGTTAATATTACTTTCAAACATCAATTCATTAATCATAAAAAAAAAAATTGCCCACACAATCGACATGCACATATAATAAAACCAACAAACTCAACACAAGATTTGAGGTTGAGATTTAAGGTCCACTGTCGGTTCGAAGAGACGCCTACATCTTCATAGTTGGATGAGTGACCTATGTGTTTGAAGTTGGTTTTGTAACAAATTAATCATCATACCAATCATCTAGTGACTGTGTAAGTACATGCATGTTAAACTGGTAATGGGGCTAATATGAGTTTTTTATTCCTTCTTGCACAATTTTTTGAAAATCGCATCACATTTATAGCGTCAAGAATGCAATATCAACTAGGGGTCATTGATTTCAGCGTAATAGGTCTTGACTTGGAACTTGAAATCTATCGTGTTCTAATCAGTTCCGATTTCAAAACCTGGCCTACCCTGTTTGTCCCGGAATGGATTATGGAACCTATCTTGTTTTTTAGGTCCGGTTCTAAGGTCTAGCCGTTTTGCTTCAACCACATTCGATGCAATAAGAAAACAGCTATGAAGCCGAAAAACCAGTCATCTCAAAAGCTTAACACCAAAACAAAAGTGAAACTTTCGCCGCTAATCCCTGATCAGACGAGTAAGAAAAGCAAATTGAAACACACAGCCCCGACAAATTATGAGCTGCCGATCAAACGCTAACACCCTCGATCAACTTGGCTAGCATCTTGGGTACGCATAGCATGCACAATAGGCAATAAAACTACGAAAATAAAGAAGGTATTCAAGATTTTCAAATCTAGGACAAAAATTTAGGCGAGCAAGGCAAATGAAGGGGAACCAAAAGAAGGCGCACGCACTTAAAGCCAAGGAACTTTGATTTGTCGGCAAAAACCATTGCGCCAAAAATGGCATATTAATCCAATTGATAGCACAAGCTCTGTTTTTGCCAATCCTTATATTCTGCACCTTCGATTACAACGATAACACCAGGAATTCACACAAATAAATATTCTCTCTAAAGCTCTATGCACGACGGAGATCATCAGTCGTCGCGATGATACCACAAAAAACTACTGACAAAAAGAAATGAAAACATCCACGGTTAGAAAGGGAGTTACGTCGAGAATAGAATCTTCCGGAGTGCAAAGAGACTTGATTGAAGACGGAGTTGCCACTGGCGAGGGAAGACGAGGAAAGAAGCTAGAGAGTGAGAGATGACGTTGGAGTTGCCGTGAGGTAAGGAAGAAAGAAGAGCCACTATGAGGTAAGGAAGATGAAATTGAGGTTTGTAAAAACCGGTCTGATTGGTCCGGTTCTCAAGCGATTCTTCTCCCAAAACAAGGAATCGGACCAATTCCTACCGGTTCCGAAAACTTGGAATTGAGGAACCGGTCCGAATCAGACCGGTTACCACACCTATTTTCAATGTAGTCCGATCCGGTTCTTGTATAGAACCGGTCCAGTTGCACGCCTCTAGACATAGATACTTGCAAAATATCAAACATATAATTTTGTTCATAGGTTCAATTTACAAAACCGACGTATCACAGGTAAATATAACTAAATGCGAACTAGAAATCGACATTGATGAAATCAACTACATTTAGAATGAAATATGATTTTCCAAAATCTTGAATTTCGTATGAATTAATTAAAATATTGAAAGATGAATATTTCTATTGATTTTTCAAGAGACCGAAAAATATACTATTCAATCTGCACAACACACGGACATCTCTCTAATCTAAATGTATATTCACCTTGACCCAACTGCTAGAGAACTTTTGATAACCGGAATGAATAACAAGATCTTTATTATAACATCTAAAACGCCCCGAAACAGATATTTTCAGGGGGAATCGATAGACTATGTACCTAGAAATCATTGCGAAAATGGTTGAACTAATGCATTTATTGACATCACTTACATCTTCAGCCATGATTTCAGTACTTGGCCTGGTCTTGATCTGGAATTATAATGACAACAGATCATAATGCAATCACTGTAGACATACTTGCAACAACACGAATGAGGACAAACAAAGTGGGGACAAAGGACTATTTCAGTGGGATCCATCTCCTATTTCCATAAAGTGCACATACAAATTATTATAGCTATCTTCCACGTTAAAAGCACGAGCCATACTTCACCTTTGATATAGAATCCATCATCAAAGAAGTGGCTTACGGAAACAGGTCTTTCTTCTTTCTCTCGCCTTCACAGATCAGACAGCAGCAGTAGCTTCAGCAGGCTTTGCTTCAGGTTCTGCAGGTGCTTCGGCGTCCCAAAATGTGGTCTTCTTCCCAGTCTTTGAGACAGTCTTTAAAACTGCATCGGGTTGGACGTTGCCTTTCACCGTCACCTTCTGCTCCTTCAGATCAATGTCGAAGGACTCCACACCTGAAATTGGGTTCAAGGTGCAACCACGAAAGGGAAAAATTAGCCACCAGTTAATCTTCGATCGTTGTAACTTGTCTTCCAAGGATGCCCTGTTTTTCCTTTTCTTTTCACTTCTAAGTAAAAAAAGATACAGGGTGATAAAGGCAAAACTAAAATTGCAGCACGGAAGCTCTTGAGGAGAATGAGTATATGTAACTATCTCTATACATGAGATAAAACAATTTCAGATGCCCAGAGCCTGAAGGAATGATATCTCTTCTGAGGTAATTCATAAAGCATGAAGTAAACCAATCAAAAGGCAAAACAAATCCAACTTTCCTGATAAAGATTTCCGAGCCTTGAGATCAGGATGTATACAAGTTTAAATACCACTAACAAAACATACAATTACAAATAAGAAAGTTTTAGAACAGCAGCAGACCATCCATTTTCCCGAGAACCCTCTTCACTGCACCAACGCAGCCCTCACAAGACATACCAACCTTGAGGACAATGGTCTGCAGAAAAAGCATACATTACTAGATTGAAAAATTAAAGTCACATGACAAATGTCTCCTAGTTATGCCAAAGTAAAGACATATCATGAGTTCAACATCCAGGAAATGAGCAAGGTGCCCAAAAAATATGCAATTATGCACATCTCAATGCAATAAGTAAAGTCAAAGCTACTGACATATAGCTGGGTAAACCAGTTATGGATCACCTTCGGTCATTTCGTGAGAGGGCTAAAAAGAGATGCCTACTTGGTTGAGTTTTTTTCTTATCGATTTCTGTATTAAGCAATTAATTAGCCATAAAGAACTCAATTTGTTCAAGCCTAGGTTGAAGCAGCTGCAAGTTACCTTATATAAATGCATTGTACTTACGTACTCCACATGTATTTCAGAAACTGTCTCAACAATGTTTGACTCGAAGTTTTATACTAAGCTAAGTTGAGTCACTAACCATACCTAAAATGACTGCAATTCCTCATTAACCAGAAAACGAAAAGCAAGACCTTGCTTCTACTACTAGAACTGCACCTATGTGACTTAGCATCACTAGGGTCACTGTCCCTTGTAGCTTCAAAATCTCTCATTTGTTTCTTACGTTTCACAGAAGCAGTCGTGCCAAATGCCTTCCTTCACCAACCACAGTATCATAAACGAGGAAACGTTCCTATCCAAAGCGAACTCACTACTAGTCCAGACACATCTCAGCCCCCTCAAACATCAACCATTAGAAACAATAGCACAGAACCATCACACATTAAACTTCAAGCTCAGACATCTCTAAAATGGGCATGATACATCATATTAATGTGAAAACCACTCTAATTGGCACACCATTTCATTGTTAATTTCGCATTTCCACTTGAATGAAACTCAACACGACCAAGAAAAGTAACACGAAATAATTAACTTGCTATGCATCTACAGAGTTCCTATAATTGCATCTACGGAATTCCTCACCAAGTCTCCATTGCATCTCTAACCAAAACAGACAGATTACACCTAACGTTACCATAAATGGTCCAAGAACTCAGTTTAAGCCCAACTTCCCAGAATCGAAATCCAAAGCAGCATTATTATTCCCGAAGAAGGGAAAAAAACCAATCGACGGACTCGCATATAAACCCGAGCTCACCAAATATTCAACTCTTACCCACAATCAGATCATAACAAATCTCAGCAAGAAAGAACGGGAACCGCCCAAAAAGAAGCCCCCTAATCAAGAATCCATCCCAAACCCCGAAAGAAAAGAAAAAAGAAAAGAAAAGGGGATATGAGCAGAACAGCCTCGAACCCAACAAAGATCGAAAACCGCCTCGATCCATAACGAATAGCGAAAGGGCTTTAAAAGCAACAGAACAAGCTTCTTTACCTGAGACATAGTTAATTTGGGTTGCTAGAAACAGCAGAGGAGGAAGCGACAGAGGAAGAAGAAGGAGGAGGATGATCGGCAGATGGTCAGCGCGAGGTGATGTCGAATTCTTGATCGGGGGAGGTTTATATGCTGGGGAGAAAGTTCGGATTTTTTCTTTTTCTTGGTTGCTTTCATATGTTTTGTTTAGTTTTCGTGGTCGTCATGTATAAGGTCAGGAAGCATTTGTTCTCTTTCTCTTTCTTTTGTTTTCTTCTAAACTCTTAATTATTCTTTCAATTGCAAAATATAAAAAGTAGAGAACCCTTTTCAATTATGTCTTATGACATACAATTAGCATTCACCATCAAATACGTCACCCTTTCGTAAAATTAATGTATAGACTCATTTAAAATCTTACCACGATGTTTTAAACTTAACTTTTCTCTTTTGAGGAAACGTTGTAAGTTGATGAATCAATTCCTAGATAATTAAATCCTAAAAGGGTCAAAGAAAAATAGCTGAGAAAAGAATAAATTCAAATAAATAAGTTAAGTAATTGAGATTATGACAAAATAACCGATAAATTTCATGTCCCATCTCTAGTTAGAGAACAAAATTTCTTGCTTTCAGGGAAAATAAGAATTACATCAATCTTTTTTTTGTTCTTGATATAATATCAGAGGTCTCATCCATAATCATTCACATCATTAAAAAAAAATCATTTTTTTGGTGGCATTCACTTATTTAGAAGACTATGTTAAATGATAAGGCCGTAGCAAGTTTCGCCTGCCCAAATGTTGATGTGGCCCAGCTCTATATGTCATTGGGCTCACAAGTTTTTTTTTTTTTTTTGGGTAAAGATTGGGCTCATAAGTTTTGACTCTCATCTTCTCAAAAAATAAATTTGAAGAACCAACGGTATGTATTCTGATAACATCTAACTATACATAACTTAATTGATTTCTTTCAAGTTGTTTTAAGTAATAAATCACATGATGCGTTATGGAATTAATGATTCGATTATAAGATACTCTATCAAAATCATAAACTTGCCGGTTATATAGTCAAAAACTTTTGACGATGCTTGCTATTCCATTTTGGTTAAGAATATCTCTTTATTTTCGATTTTGGTTTATATACTTCAGCATCGTGAAAATTACCAAAGAAAGAATCATGAATATAATATGAAAATTCCAATTCATTTCTAAACTTTTTAATTTGATCGAATTAGTCATAAATATTTTAGTGATTTGCCCCTTCATATTGGCTAGAAATTGTTGACGTGGTCGTCGACCGTCCTATGTGGTGTAGCTAGCGCTCACACTAACAATTTTTGTATTTTTTTAAACTTTTTTTGTAAAAAGTAAAAGAAAAAAGTTCCTCGCCAAAATTATTCCCTTTAGCACTTGGTATTCAATACTTAAAATTTCAATGCTTATGATATTTAGTCTAACCTAATTTCTGCAGATCATGCATCTACCTATGTTGATATTAAATTGTTTTACTCTTAACATGTAGCTGAAGATTCGCATAAACGTGGACAAGTGAGTCCGTGTAATAAAAATCAATCTTGCTCGTATATCGATGTATATATAACTTTAGTAGTGCGAACGTAAAGTCAAACAATTGGCCTAGGAAAGACTAATTCCATTACACATTGATATTGGTAAAATAATTATATCCATTATTTTGCTAGTGGGAGATTTTGTTCCGTTGACCTTCAGAGGAGCGTAAAGCCAAATAATTATATCCAGACCGGTCTAGTCCTAAGATTAGTCGATCCAGTTTCCAATTTCAGGACGGAATCGAACTATTTTGGACCACGTACATCCTTAATTTTGCAGGAGATTTTGTTCCGTTGACCTTCAGAGGAAAATAAATTAGCACAAATTCCTATGTGGGAAAGGGGTGATGAACTGACCTTACCACCCAACATCACCCGCGTGAAGATTAACGACCACATATCTATATACAATCATACTTATATCCACATAATTGTTATTTTTATTTTCTGCGGATGAATAAAGAAGTCATGCCCAATGGGGAGAGGTAACTTTAAACTCTCGGGCCTTTCCTGGATATCGAATTCAGCATAGGGTTAGCTAATAAACCCCCAGAGAATTGTACAAAAAAACATAACCAAAATCGTAAATTTTGCCCATTATGATATATTACTCTTAAATGTTCTTTGCAACACAAAAAAAAAAAATCAAACTTATACCCATATGACATATTTATTTCATGACACATTTACCTCAAATTTTATCGTGACACTGAAAATTTCATATGTTTATCTGTGCAAAACATTTGCCGTGAAATTTTTGAAGTAAATATGTTACATGAATATAAGTTTGTGATTTTTTGTGTCACATAAATTTACAGCCTTTTTTATCTTAAAATAAATTAAGATTGTTGTTATAACAATACAAATTTAAGATATTTTTTTTTAGGGAGGGAACATTTATGATAAATATGTTTTAGTGAATGTAGTTTAAGTATTTTAAAATTTTTATCAAAAGCGGCACAAACTTATTTACAACCTCACCTGTCAAAATCCATGATCTGACCCGCGAATCTTCCGGATAAATTGCTGCGCCATGGCTTTTTCCTTTGAGCTGCATCAAATAGACTAGAGCTTCAGCATAGTATAAATATGGATGTGTCATTTTTGGATCTGAACATATGCATATTGAATGATCGGGCACATGCACATAGAAGGAGTGGTAGGCTGGTAGCGGATGGAGCTTAAATAAGGACAAAGTCGCGAACAACGATAGGCAGATTTTGAAGCCCTGCTAAGAAAATGCTACAGGGTTTCGGATAGACCGGGTGGTGTTTGCACGGTGAGCATCTCGAGAACCCTCGTTCGATCAAACCATCGATTCAACTGCTAAGCGAAAGGAGTGATTCGACTGTCGAGAGGGACAAATAGAGAGGACGTGCCTTAGGGAAAAGGCTGGAGTTTCTGCGGTGGTCCAACCTTTAGGAAGGTCGAGATTGTTTCTGACGCTCGTTGTCTATATAAATTTAAAACGCACATGTACTCAAGAAAAAGAAAAAGAGGGGTGGGGGAAGAAAAGGGTAGTTAAATAATTGCATCGGGAATTGAGTCGGCACATGTACCCTCCTCGCAAGGGAGGGGAGCAGAAAGAGGCATTCGTTTTTAGTTTGATTCTCTCATTTGAAGTTGATGGTTCTCAACATCGCCCTGGGAGTAGGCTCTCTCTCTCTCAAAACACAAGCGAGAAAGGAATCGAGAAGACATTATTGAACTATTGGGTAGAGGAAAACTGGTCGTTTCATCAAGCAAATACTTGAATATGGTTGAGCAGATGAAAGTATATGTTGTATCAGAAGACATCGTTTTTACTAATACTTGAAAATAGAGAAAATTGTCCAGAAAATCCTAAATCTATCGTGCAGCGGCCAATTTAGTCATAAATTAACAAGTCGTTAAAAGACGCGATTAAATTAGCAAATTGTCAAGAATATTAGGATTAAATTGACATAATTGAAAGGTTTTAGGATCGAATTGACTGTTTTACAATATGTTTATGACTAAATTAGCACGACTAAAGATGTTATAATTGAATTGGCCGTCGTAAAATGGGTTAAGGGCCATTTGGAAGATTATCCCCTCGAAAACATTGGGCCTATCACGGGATGACTAGAAAAGAATGGAGTGCACCCATTCCATACAAGATTTATTGATAAAGGCTATGGCCTCGGACCACTTTTGACGGTGGGCGACATCTGTGGATGTCACTGACACTCGTCTTTATTTAACTTTACACATGGATGATTTCCGTTACTTGCGCCCAGACAAAAGGACGGTGGTTGGAAGGAAAGTAGCCCTTTAGACCAAGACCGACTACAGAGATGCTTTACCATAACTTGTTTTCGGAGGAATCAAGTGGCGAGTCTTAACATTGTAAGCAAATAGAAGATATGCCGGCTCAAACGACTGACAGAACACATTGTTTTGAAGCAAAAAAGAAAGAAAGGATGGCGCATACCCTAGCTAACGCATATGCTTCGACTTCCATGTTGACGTTTGATGTTAAGTCGGCAAGCCCTAAGATATGAGGATCAGCGACATGGGAACCTAGACATGGGAACCTAGACATGTAGCAGACTGAGAGTACAGAGCCTGAGGTGGTTGGGGGGAAGCAGGTACATCTCGCAATCCTAGGAGACAGAAACTTTAATGCTGCTAAATTTCTAGAACACTTAACCGCGTCTCTTTTCTACTGTCGACGCATTTTAAGGCACGTGAAAGGAAACAGAACGGTAGGGGTACTTGGGAAGTTTATGTTCTATTGCTTGGCCCTCTTCATGATGTCGGTGTGAGTGCCTGGATATAGATGAACGATGTGGATATGAGTTTGTAGTACAATTGTTCTATCAAGATCGAGAGATTCATGATCGCCCTCGTCATCTAGACATTGTGTAAATAATTATAGCTATAACTTTTTCTATCGAAGAATAGATATCATGATCGTGATCGTGTTTTTTTTTTTGTTTGTTTAAAATTAAGAAAATTGTATATATCAAAGTTTTATCCATGGATAAGTTTCTTGTTGACTAACAAAATTTCGAAATCACTAGCCTTGCTTGATTCGGTACAATGGATAGATTATCAAATAAGAAAACAAAAAGGTACCCTCTACGCTACGATAGATATCTCGGGTGTTATGTAAAGCCGTAGGAGCTAACTTAGGTTTCCTATAATGATACCTGCTCAAATAAGATTTGGATAAAAAAATTATTTGGAAGTCAATGATCCTATGTGCCAATATTTAATTTCTATTCAATAATTAAATCTAGGATCAATTGCCATTAAATATGTGAAATCTCTCTCTCTCTCTCTCTCAAAGGAGAGAGAAAACCAGACTTGAAAATTACATCAAAACACATAAAAACTAGTAGCTTAGGACTTGTGTGCCATACGGCCAGCAAGCCCCACTTCCTACATGGTGTCAAAAATTCAATGAACAGATAAGAGCACGAAAAGTTTTCTGGGACTGTGAGAAGGCTAATGATAAAGCAATTCCCATTTGCGGAATGAACTATACTTCCACCTTATTATGGGACAGTTTCTGTTACCGTGCACCCTTTCTTTCTTTTCTTTAAACTTTGCTTTTGGACCACCTTCCCACCTAAAGGCATCCCTTCGGAGATATCGACGTTTCTTGCATCTCTTTGCGGAACTGTCGCTCACCATAACTCATCCATCACATAAACCAATTTGAGGTCGTGAAATCAATTTTCCTCCCCGGGTGGAGTGTCCCTTTTCTCCTTGACCACAACCCTAACCCCACCCTTCATTACCGCCGTGAGTCCCGGGGTAAACCGGGGTCCACTCGCCGGCGAGATGACCGTGATGTCGAACTTTCGTAAAACTGACAACGCCACGATTTTCATCTCGACTATGGCCATTTCCTTCCCTAAGCAGACCCTTGACCCGGCTTGAAAAACCGGGTACTTATATGGGTTCGGAGGACAAAATTTCCCATTTTCGATCCACCTCTCGGGCTCGAATTTCATGCAATTGGGCCCCCAAATTTGGTCCATCCTGGCCATTGCATAAGGGTGGTAAGTGACTCTTGTGCCTTCCTTAACAAAAGTTCCATCTGGAAGTACATCGTCCTTCAGGGCAAATTTTGAGTCGAATTGAATGGGTGGGAATAATCTCAAGCTTTCATATACCACCGCATGCAAATAATGCAGTCTCCTTATTTGCTCGAAACTCGCTGATTCTTGATCCTCGTCGATGACTTCCTTGGCTTCGCTCCGAATCCTTGACACGGTCGCGGGATGTGTCCCGAGCAGCCAAAAGAAGACGGACAATGCCGAGGCCATCGTGTCCTGACCAGCCAGGATGAAGCTAATGACAATGTCTATTAGATAATTGTCGTCGTTGACGCAAGCCATGAATCTCGAAAGGAGATCTTGGTGGTTGGAAAACCCTAACTTCCTCTTTTGCGATATGACGTCCTTTGCAAGGACTTTGACTACTTTGATAGCATCATTGAGTTTCTTCTCCGTGCCGACGTTGAGCACCCTCTTCATCTTCCACACTAATGGAGTGATCGCAAGCGCTCGCTCCGCTGATAACTTTGTTGCGAGGTTGAACGACTCAGCAAAGCTAGAAATGGGCATGGAAGACTCGAGGCACCCCGGGTCTACTCCGAAAGAAAATTTACAAATGATGTCGAAAGAGAACCTTTGGAAAACGTCTTGTAGATCCAAGATCCTCTTCCCGTCCTTGGCCGCCGCCGACAAAAGCGGGAGTAGCCGGGTTTCTATCTCTTTTGTAACGGTTTCGTACGCATAAGACCGGATAGAGATGCTCCCCAGCTCGAGGCTCGCCATCTTCCTCTGGAACATCCACCAATCTCCGTCGACATTGAAGATGCCCTTGCCGAGAAGATCACCAAGGATCATAGAGAAAGGCTTCCCTTTCGGATAATTGTCGAATCTCGTCTTGAGCATGTACTCAACCACCTCCGGGTTCGCAGTAATGACATTGCCAAGAACATGGATGTGAATGGTCTGGGAAGGAGATTCCTTGAGGAGGTGAGTGTACCAATCACAAAGGTTGTTGAATTCATTTGCCCAACTAGAGGTACGGTAACTATTGCAAACGCGGCATTGGCACAAAAGTTTACGTCTCAAAAACCAGAGAAATACGCAGAAGACCAAAGATATAGAGAAGGCGAACAACAAAAGAAAGAGGAAGAAGAAGCGAGAAGGAGTTTGAAGCTTATGAAATGACAAGAATCCTGTGGACTCCATTGATGATATTTCTTAAGAACATCAAAGGAAGATTCACATTGGGAAGGAAAAGTTTGCGTGGGTAGCTGGCAGTTAGAGCGAAAGACCTCTCATTTATAGGAGAACCCTAAAGTCATTGAGAAAAGAGAAACATAATTTTTACATAATATAAGCCTTTTGTTGGTCCAGTTGTAATAGTAACCCTAAAAGATTTTGGCACATGGGCTAAAAGGGAGATGAGTTGTGGATTAAACAATCTTTAGGTATGGAAAGGTGCACCAAACTCAACTATGAAAATAAACTAAAACCCTAGGTATTATTAGCATCACAACGTAATCTTTAATGAGAAACATCACTCTACTTTTGGTGGGAATGGGGACTGGCGGTGGATGGGTCGTGGCTGTAGATATAGATGAGCCGACATGCACGTGTCAGCTAGAGGAGAAGTGACAATTAAATGTTGGGGGATCATTTACTTCACAACTAAGCAGATTGTGAAATAAAAATAATTCCACCGGTAGAGTCAATTCGGCGATGGACAATCAGAACATGAAATTTTTTTATCAAGAGAAGAGCCGACATGCACGTGTCAGCTAGAGTAGAAGTCGGAAGTGCTCAGGATTTGATGCATTTCATAATTAGGCAGATGGTTAAAGAGATCAGTTCCAACTTTTCGACTGGTGTTTCGCGATTCATCGATCGGAGTGTTGTCATTAAATGGGAGGATGTTTTGTGCTAACCACCATGGAAGCATCTTCGCGGAAATTGCACTCCTATTAACTTATTCTAAACGCATTGTGGGTTGGCGAAGTGTGGCCAATTAGTTAGCGTTGACCCAGGGAAATAGATGTTAAACACGTAATTATGACCCGCCTAAATCAGATTACCAAGTACAGCGCCCTAAGAAATTTTGATTACAAGTTAGCTGCATGGTCCTGTTTAGCAATATGTGACCCACGGGCATGCCCGTGTCGCAAACTCACGAGCCATTAACTGTGGTGAAAATCCTATGAATTTCACCGGATCCAATTCAATTCGACAGTTGATGGTGAAATTTTACTCGAGTCTCGCACTACATGTGTGCTCGGGAGGTTAGATGGCGAGTCATCGTTCGCATGACCTTGCATCTATGAACCATGGGCACTGTCTCACTTGGTACGTGATGTCCGATGGATCGATATTTCACCATGCATGGAAAGCTCGCAAGTCATCATCATGGCGAAGAAGAACTAGTACTCACAACTAGACAAACTGAAAAAAGTTGTAATGGACTCTCCAAAAGATCCATGAAAAGACCCCTCAACTTTCTAATTAACATATGTACCTAGATTATTTAGATGATCACGCAAGCCAATATCGTATGAGTTTATTAATTAGTTTCTTTTACATTCGAGGCGGTTTCGAGTTTCCTCACAATTTTGGTACTAACCGGCCGTTTCAGAAATGTCTGAAAGAAAGATGAGAAAAACTAAAGCGATTTGAGAAAAGAATAAAGAATGAAACTGAATCTATACATTAAAGAACCACCAATTTTGCATGTGAAGATGATAATTAGGGTTGCATATTGAACCATGTGGGGGGCACGAAGCTCGAGCGGTACGGGGAAACGTGGTCAAACTTAATTTAAGAACATATATCTTATTCGATCACATCGGAACTGCTAACTTATCAAATCAAATTAAGAATTGATACTAAGAAAAGGAGAAGATACAGAAGAAAAAGCAAACGAAAGAACCGCTGGTTTTTGCGGAATCGTAGGTAAAGTTGCTTGTCTTAAAATTTCTAATTTCTTGGTGATGCATCAGGTTGCTTACGTAATATCCTCATTAAATAACGTCATGGTCGTACGCAGCTTCCCCCACGTATTTGGTTGTCCAATAATTTCTGCATTCACAGTACCATGATAACTGCTCTAATGAAATGGACGTTTCGCAATTGATTTCCAATAATTATAAGTGGAGCCAAAAAAAAAAGCCCTATTTCCCTTTAATTTTTTCAATTTCTTTGCAATTTTTTATCAACTTGGGAAATCTGTTGTTCAGGAAAGTAAGAGTTCAATTTGGAATGCAAGATATATTTTGCATGCCACCGTGTATTATAATCCAAGCAAGACGTGTTATGAAACGTCATATTGCATTTCACAGTATGATGCTTTATCTTATTTTGATATTGCATTCCAACAAATCTTACGTATTCGCGGATTGATATTTTGAAGAAGATTGACTTAGTAACACACTGACAGAGTTCCTCACTTAAATCACCAAATCATAGTTGGGAATTGAACTCTGAACTCAACTGTGGGAAAAGAACTGTCTCCACAAAAAAAAAAAAGATTTGCCGTTGTGATTGTAAACCCTTTTTTTGTGAATTGAGATTTTCCAGTGGCCAAATTGCATAAAAACTTTACGATATTATTATCATCTTATTTTTCCGGTCATTTTGACTAGGATATAAGCTTTTTCTTTATATACTTTTATTGTTAGTTATTACCAAATGAAGACGTTCTGAATTTTTTTTTTATCAGTTCCTCAAGATTATGACCAAAGGCCTAATTTCTCGCCATAAATTTTTCCTACTTTTGACTTCCTCCAGAATCTAAACCTCTGGGCTTAGCTAGCTGGATTCCGTCTAAAAAATTAGATGGCATTTTACTTATTACAAGATTTAATAAACTGCACAATGAATATCTGGGAATCCTCTCCTCACCGACATGCTGACATGTGGGGAAAAAATAAACCTAATTCTTCCATTCTGATGCAATAATTAAGACTTAATTGCCCCCAAAGGGCCATTATTGAAGAAGCAAATGAATCCGGGAGCTATCGCAATAGTTCCAGTATTGTTAGGAGTACAATTAATTTACGAGGAGGTGCGGCGAAACATGCTGAGATGATATTCGACCACTAAATAATCATAAGAATATGTTATATATAGCATTCGATTAGAAAAAGGTTGTCCTTCCCAATTAAATAAAGATCATGTTCACCCACGTTTCTTGTGGCGCAAAATGCGCCTAGCTAATTTTAAACAAATAAGCAAAGAAAGAAAAATAAAATAAAAGTGGGTTATCTCATAATTCATAGGCAATGACGACCTTAATTATAGATCTCGTCCATGTGACTCTTGGAGGCCTCTCTCATGGTTTTTAAACAAATGTGAAAATTGCCGATTTGGTCACGTGGTATACCAAAATTTATTTGAAATGTGTTGAATATTTGTTCACCACCTCTTAGAAATTTAATAATATGTATAGATCAACAGTCGGTTTTTTTTTCATTTTAAATTTCAATCATTAGAAGACTCCCGGGTTTTTTTTTTTGTTAACCCTATAGCATGGGGAGATTAAGCGGAACAAGCTGACATAAGTCGAAACTTTATTTGCGACTGTTTATTTATAGGAGGTTCATGGTTGTAGCAACCTCTCCATGGTCATTTCACTTTCACTTTCTACAAACCATCCCCGACCCCTCAATCCCGCTCTTGCAAACCAAGCTTTCGCGTTCGTGGACGTTGCTAGTGGTCGGAAGAGATTGCCCGAACCGCGACACCGAGCAGTCGGTCGCGAATATGTCTGAAGTCGCGTACTTTTTCACGCCGCCCATCACCGGCATCACCGCCCCGGGCTTGGCCTTGCTCACGTAGTTCTTCCTGTAAGTCTGGCCGAGCACCCCGTCCACGTAGTCGGTGAGGTTGTAGAACTTGAACCCTAGCTCTAGGTGGGCGAAGCAGTCGTCGTCCGTGATGTTATACCCGTGGACCCTCGATTCTTGCGCCGTTATCGGGACGACCGTCATTGTGATCCTGAAGTTCCTTTCCACCTCGAGCGCGAGGCCGTTGGTCTCGCCGGTCCGGGAGATGGACACGGCCGGGGAGGACGCCGCCGCCTCCGCCGGGGACCGCCAGGTGTAGCCTTCCTTGGTTGGGAGGGAGACGGGCGCGCCGTCGAGGATTATGTCGAGGTGATCGACCTTATCGTCCCATGTCGAGGCCCTCTTTGCGCCGACAAGGAGCTTGTGCGATCCGAGGACGACGCCGATGGATTGGACCCAAGTGAAGTCCCTCTTGAGTTTAGGGTTTCGCTTGCCGATGAAGTGGGCGTTGATATGGAAGTTGGTGTCCGAGACCAAGCAAAAGTCCTTATCTTTCTGGCCGTGGAAGTAGAATGTGTTGCCATCTCCACCCACAAACCGCGGGTCTTGACACACAGCACCGGGAAAATTGCAACCTATCGTAGTTGCAAGGATTCATCAACAAAATCAATCAGCGAAAATTCTATCCGAGAAGCGAACATTACTATAGTCAAAGAATGAGATACACCAAGCTACATAGCATGTTAATAATTCCGGAGGATATATGTCGAGATCACGGGTCACTTACTGCAGACAGCTCTGCATGAGGCGCAATCCGCGAAACACCCAGTCGGGCAGGCCGGGGGACAAGGAAGCAAAACCATGAAACAACTCCTGTAAAAACGTAGGCGACACCGAGCCGCCCGCCGCCCCTGCTTGTCATCGGCATCGATTTCGTGATCGGGTGAGGCCGAAGATGACAATGATCGCCAACGGAAGAAAATCAAAACGATCACGACCCAGAAGCTCAAGCTTTTGAATCTCATGAGCACATGCGGATTAGCCATGTTGCGAAAGAGTCTATGCGGAGGAATTGAGCTGCCGTTGATGTTTGGCCCAATGTTACTGAGCCGTTTTTATAGTCACTAATGATCCCTATGCTGGTTTAACTCGTGGTTTACACCGCAGACATTCGCATGCGATTTGGTCATGAGCTTGAGGTGAAGATCTTGTGAGCTCCCTCTTCGAAAACATGATCCTCCCAGGCTCGTTCTGCAAAGAAAATGTCCCATATACATAACGCATGAGATCTCATGGAGAAGTTACCATGGCCACACTAGTCTCTTTTGGACCGAACAGGACTTGTTGTTCACGCCTCAATTCAGATGTAGCATCAACCACGAGGTATGATCCCCAATATCACCCCTGTCGACTTGCTTTTTCTTTATTGATTTGTCATCGTAAACACCGCGGATTGATCGGAAATACACAGGATCCTCGTTCATTGTCATGAGTTCTTCGCATTTGGCAAAAGGGGTTTAATGGCGTGGAGCGAAGGGAGGATCCTCCTACCATTAAGGATCAGCTGCCGAGACTTCACTAATAAAAATATGATCATGGGTTCGAGTCTTACCGATTCCACCTCTGCCTAGAGACCTCTTGCTGGAAATTTGTTTGTAAAAAAAAAAAAAAGAGTGCCTTGTCCCGAAAATTTGGAGTGTTCGGACCAACTTTTAAGAGTGAGTCTTCTCACATTACAATTGCAGATAATGGGCTAACTGAACTACGATTTGGATCGTACGACGTACGTTAGACCCCAGCCGTCCGATCTGAATTGGACAGTTGGGAAAAAAACAGAATTTTTGTTTTTTGTTTTGATGAGGGCCGTCCGATGTTAATCGGATACCCCCTATGTTAGGGGCACACCCTTTAAGGCAGAGGATCCGGATTCACTGAACTAAATCTGATGCACCAACATGTGACTGTTTATATTGGCGCACTTAACACTTGGCATGCTTATGCACGCTTATGGATCATAATTGACATTAATTCATTTATTATTTCTCATTCATTAAAATTAGAATTTACTATTAACAAATAAATGTCTTGTCTTATTGAAGCTGTGTGAATGTTCATAAAGAAATTACGGTTTTTCTATTAACTTTGATTTTTATTATTTTGTCTAATGGTTAATAGGTGCTTTTATGACCCTTGAAAAGTTACGTCTAACATAATTTCTTAACATTTAGAGAGTTGTGTCCATCCTTCTCCTCGGAAAATTGTAATTTTTTTTTTGTCTAGATTCCAAGTTTTCTACGTATCTTTTGAAAAAGTATCTATTTACTTTATAATCTTTCTCAAAGGTTACTTCTATTCCAACAAACTTTTATCTAAGTTTTGTATTTTGATTATTCAATACTTTTGATTTATCTTGTTAAAAGCTATACATCCATCTTCAACAGTTGTTTCACTTGAGAGTTCTTAGAAAAATACAAGAATTACAATATAGTATTCTCATCGATACTTTATCATATTCTCGAAAATTTTTGCCAATAATCATTAGCTACGTCGTGAGACAAATAATTCTTTAAAAACAGCATCATCATGTATCAAAGTTTGATTCCACTCTTCTTCACAATCATATTTTTCCGACACCTCTTGCCTCAAAGAGCTGTCCAACTTACGGACTATTGTGTCCTCACGAGATGTCGACAGAAGTGGTGGAAAAACATTGAGGCGCATTGATGTGCGAATCTCATGCGCGACTTAGAGTGTTGGTTTGAAGCATTCCGCACGAGTTTTATTTGCCACAAGTGATGCATCCCACAACTTTTGACTGTAGATTAAGTACCTCTAGTTAGCCAACTTCGAACATCCCCGTCACTCGCTGTACTTACACTGGGGCTAAAACACCGGTCCTGCAACCAGATTTCCCAGCGTGGAAGGAAGGGGAAAAGGGCTGTGAATCCTTCGTTGGTCATGGTGGGCTCATAAATTCTCCGGCCGTGAAGATGTATTCACTTGGGCTCCGCAAGTTGGCTAGAAAATGCTTGTCATTGCACCAGAAGAACTTTCTTAAAAAAAAATCGAAGGCAGAATGAGGACCCTACCTCTTTTCAGTATAGAAAGAGCTGGACGGTGAAAAGTCGAGAAGAACGGGATCAGAACCATGGAATAGTTCTGGATAATGTCTGGAAAAAGGAACATGATAATTGATGAGCAAGGAAAGCATATATTATTCTCCTTCGTGCAAGTGCACATCACAGACTGGATATTATTCATTGAATACCCTTTACGAAAGATAGATTCGGGCCAGAAACGAAAGAAGAAAATTGAATCTGTAACAATTTTAATCAAGCATATATCCATTTCCAAGTGGCTCACTTTGCTCCATTATATATTTCAGTCCAGGTTGGTCCGAGCTCATCAATAACCACTCCTAATCCAAGAAAGAGTGAAGCTAGCTGCAGAGAACTAGGAAGCAACCATATATGTCAGGGCCATCAAGCGCCAATGTTCAAGTCATAACCGAGGCAGCGCCACCCCGCATCCTCCGCACGGAGAGGAGGCCGAGCTTCGGGACGAGGAGGTTGGAGACAATTCAAGAAGAGGGTGACGCTGGTCAGATTCATCATCGTCATCAGATCAGCTGCAACGGCTCGAAGCCATCTACTGCTGGTTTTGGCCCTTTGTCTGGGGCTGATTTCGCTCCTGATAAAAAGCAGAGCTCCTTCAATTTTGCTGTGGCTAATTGATGGGATGAAAAAGAACTGTGTAGAATTTTCTGATCATGTCTCTGTCAACTAAGTCGCATCTGATATTGATCTCTTCTTCTTGTTTTCTGTAATTTACCTAGTAATGAAAACAGTCATGTGCTCGAATAGTGTGGTCCCTGTTAACGGGATGTCCATGTTTTACACTACTAAAACTGAGCTCAGGCGACAGCAAAGCAGTCGCTAAAGGCAGAAAAACTGTCCCTAATCATCGTCGGTGACACAATCTTGCCCGCCTACCTCTACAGACAACTAGGGACGGTTTTTTTACAGCCCATCACTGCATCTGATTACGGCATCAAAGACAGGGGCCACCGATCTCTCCAGGGACAGCTTGCCAGTCTCTACACCCTTCGACAGTGGCGGCTGCTTTAATTCCTAGATGTCTGAATGGGGGAAAATAGAGCCATCCCATAAAGTATGTATGAAAAATTTTGGGCACCTGATTGTGCTTGAGTGGTTTTCAAGGTTCTGGTCCTGGGATGAGTTGCCTATGCTATAACTGCGGATCTTGAATTCCAAATACTACCAGAAAGCAAATTTTTTTTATCACGGATATAATAGATGAATTTAATCAAGTTTTAATGCAAGCGAACCAAAATCCAAAACGAATCCATACATATAAAGATTGTGAGTTTTCGCATCAAACAAACGAGAAAATTAAGTATATCCTCACCTTAATGTGCTCAAGCACTAATATACCTTGCAATTCCATCCAAGGGAAAGCAATTATATAGTTGAACAAATGATCCTTTCTTCACTAGCATTACTCATGCAATGGGAGTTCAAAGCTTTTGAATATTATGCATCAGTTTCTGGCCAAAAGCAATTGATCCAAAGGTCTACTAAGCAGCACAAAAGCTTAAAACAATTGGTATCTGCTTTCATACACCAATTATGCTGGCCATTCAATCCAGAAATGGGCTAATATATTGGTGCGGGCTAATGGATACATGATCACTCATATATAGGCGTATTTATTGTCTTGCACTGTTACAAAAGATGGCTGAGAGAAGAATGCAGAAAAGAGTCAACAGCGCGCCATCCGTTCTGAGAAGGGTGGATGTTGTCCCAGAAAAACGACGTCTCTGGATGGTCGCACAACACATAGTTCTTCACCCCTTTGTCGTCTACGTTGCCACATGAGTAACCCTCTGTCACACCCACACAGCATGGCTTCAATGGATTCTCAATTAACTTGCCTGCTTTCACTGAAAGGGAAGAAAGGAAGGTGGGATATTAGCTAGCTATCATGGGTCATCTGGTACATTTAGTCCTAGCAATTATAATCTCACCAGCACAGCTTGTTTTTTACCCGATTTCAGGGGAGTTACAGTTGGTTGAGTTAATCGTTAGGTTCCACTCAAATGATGATCCTCACCTGTCACCTTAATAAGTTAATAATCTAATCCTAAGGGTCCTTCTTGGAACAGTACTGTGCTGTTGTGTGTTGTTGTGGCACCTCGCGACAGTTGAAACGCTCTTTCGTTGTTGTAGTTATGACGAGAACATTGCTTATACTGAACAGACTTTAGACTCAGAAGCTTAAATGATGCAAATGAGCAGAGCTAATCCCCTATATCCTTCTTTGAATCTAAAGTCGAGTTCAAGTCACTTCAGAGCATGCAACCAGATCATGCTCGAGCTTTTGAAAATACGCTATTGGCTCGATTTGAATTTAGAAGCCATGGATTACAAGTAATTGGAGGGCATTGTCAAAATCCAAGTAGAGACTGTCTTAAGAGAGTTAATTATGAAAAGGGGTGAAAGTTAATTACCCGACAGGCGGTGTATCATATTGAGAGCAGAGACAAAGGCACCGTGGAGGTCCAATAACAGAAAGGCGGATGACGACGAAGGCGACGACCCCATCATGCTCTCGTTCTTCTTCAGGTCGTGCAGAGATCGGTGCAACTTGTGGTTGTGCAGCCGAGTTATGAAGTTGAAATTTGAGCTGCAATTCTTGAACGAAGAGACGGCAGTGAGCTGAGGCAAACACCCCAGTGGCTCCAGTGCTGTGACCGCTATTTTACCGACTCCAAGGCCTTTGATGCGTTTCAGGTTATGGACCAGCTGGTTGATGACCGATGTAATGAAAGACGGCAGCTCCTGTATTATTCAAACAGCGACGATATTCATATGCCATCCGTTACGATCACGGTATCCATAGCTATTCCATTGAAAAAATTGTTGAAAAAATTCCTAAATCCGTTGCCTTGTGTCAATTCAATCATAAACTTTTCAATTTTGTCAAATTAATCCTAAACTTTTTGATGATTTGCTAGCTTAGTCCTTCTGGCAAATTGTAGATAGAAAACGCTTACGTACGGTTCGATCAACACAAACCGTCCTGTATGGCATGAAGGTCATTGACATGGATATTTTTTGCGATGTTAAATTCTTCTGGTTTTTTTGTCACCCTTGTTCCCATGACGCCTTGGACCAAACCGGCCAAGAGGAGTTGGCAAAAAAAAAGAAAGAATAAAAGAACAAAAATTTCAGAAAAATAATAAAAACTTACAAAAATTATTTAAACTAGTGCCAAGAGTGCCACGTATAATGGTTGGCGTTGACTAGACTGACACAACATCATTTTCGAACCAACTTTTGCTGAAATGAATAAATAAGCAAATTGTCAAAAAATTCATAACTAAATTGATCAAATTAAAAGGTATAACACTGAATTGCTACAAGTGCGATAATTTTAATACTTTTTTGATAATTTTCTCACTATTCCGAGGTCCAAGACCTTATATTCAATTATTATCACTTAAATTTAAACATCTTTGACGTGGATATGGATAGAATTACCAACAAGGAGAACACTTGTTACTCCGTATAAGAGTAAATTCAAACAAGTGCGATAAGTTTATTACTTTTTGGGTAATTTCCCCACTATTCTGAGGTCTAGGACCTTAGAGTCGATAAACTATCACTTAAATATAAACATCTTTGATGTGGATATGGATAAGATTACCAATAAGGAGAACACTCGCCACCTCGTATAAGAGTAAATGCAAACTAAGTAAGCTACACAAGTTAAAGTGGATAAATTACTGAAAAAAAAAAAAGACATTGCAAACTACAAAGATGTGGGTGATTTCATGAGATTGTTATCAACAAGTTAGTTGAAAAAGAAGAAGTCACCAATCAATTTTCTGATTCATATTATTTGTACACTTATCAGCACTTACTAAAATTTACCAATATGAATGCATATTTGCTTTTTGCCGGGATGATAGAATTATGGTCTGATTGGTTATTAGGAGCTCGATTACCTTGTAAATCCAAATTCCACAATGGCAAACCTACATTCACCAGTGCATACTGCATGCAAAGATGACCCACCACCACACGTTTCCAAATCAACGCAGCGATACAAGCAGCTCACCAACTCACCCGGATTCAGAAATGGCATAAATGTTTTCCCTTCAAACTGGGAAAATGAAAGGAAAGGAAAACTCACCTCTTGTTTGGCATTCTTCATAGCAAATGCAGCATAATCATTCCCACCAAGCGAAACCAGAGCGATGGAGGATCTGAGGTCGTGCTTGGTGTAGATGTTTTGCTCGACCAAGCTTTGGAAATAGTCGATTTGGGTGGTCATGTTTGGTTCTTTGGCCATGGTGTCGAAGACGCCTGTCCCTCCGTATGCAAAGTTCATCCCATGTTGCAGCAGCGTTTTGTTCACGTAGTTTCTCCATCGGTAGGGCTGAGGGGACTCTATTCCCAAAAATGATGCTGCCGAGAAAAAATAATGGCTGTGAGTATAACGAGCATTGAGAAAAGGAGCTTTGTATGGTCCAACTATACGCAAATTTGTAAGACCAGAGTCGAAGAGAGACAGAGAGATAGAGAGAGTTGTCTGACCGACGTAATCGGTCAACACACGGCCATCGGAGAAGCGGCCAGACGGTTTCCTGGGGAAAGTGGCGCCGTAGGGCGGGTGCCACGCGCCACTGGATTTCTCGGTGTTTCCGGTGTCGGCGTAGGAGTCCCCGAAAACGAAGAGCCGTTTTGGAGAATCCTTCTCCACGCCACCTTCTCAAGCATACAGCAGAAGACATGGACCATTGGAATTAGAAGTTTAGAATTGGAGAGAAGCAACAAAATGGAACAGCTGAACTGAAATCAAGTTCTCTCTTTTTGTCGTTTTTTTTTTCTTCCTTTTGGTATCAAATTACCTGAAGAAGAGGCCCAAGGAAGGAAAGCAGAAGAGCAGGAGAGAATGAGGCAGAAGAAAAGCCAATCTCTTTGCTTCTCCATTGTAGTGAGTTGGGAGAGAGCAAATTAATCTCTTAGCCAAACGCTTTTATATGAACGATCTCCTCTTCGCTTTAGATGAAAAACAAAGGACTAGGATGTCACCTCATCGAGACCTACTTCCAAGTCAGCATTTGCTAGTTATATACCAAGACCGATTTACACAGTTCTTATATTGATTAATGTGACATATTACGAGTGGTCAGATTGAGATCACCATGTTCAATGGGCAATAACAATCCATCGCGTCAATTAGTGTAAAAATTCTATAAATTGATCTCGAACTCCATTTATTATGTAGAAAATGAATGATTTGAATAACAACTTATATTATCTAAAATAATTAATCAATAGAAAATATTTTCATCGTTGACAACAATTCATGTATAGATAATAAATATATTCTTTCACTCATTTATATTTGTTAACAATACAAGCGACCCTTTTGAAGAATATACTTTTCGAATTCATGAAAAACAATATCAGAAGTTGATAACATGCATTTGCCAATTCCTCTCCTAATCTGATCCACCGTGAACCACGCGTTCCGAGCAGTCGTGTTGTTCAATGGGTCATGCTCAGAGCCCACGGTTTCTATGGGGGATGAGATCGCTCGGTCTCGCCAAGTGAACCAATCATCAATCTTTGAATTCCTCCTTGAAATTCAAGTTTGCTCAGCAATCGTAGAAATCCAAACTGTCTTCGCCTTTGGGACGACGAGTAGCAGATCAAACGAATTGGTCTTCCAACAAAAGATGTGGTTGAGCGGTGCTCAAGACTTGCAATATCAGGTGCGCCATGTTTCCTGGTCAGGCGAGCAAACTCTAGAATGCCCTTACCGCACACCCAAGTTTTAGTACACACTGTTGACCAGATTCTGTCTTTTTTTTCTTTTTTAAGTTTTTTTCTAAAAAGCTGATGTTAGTACCGCGAACAATTCTATGTACCGAGCCGTTCGTAAATTACAATAAAATGAACGTGTTCGCAAGGGTTTATCGTTCGCGAAAGTAGTATGTGTCGCACAGAAGAAGGTGCTTCGTTTTTCTATATACCAGTTTTTCCATCTATGTTGGACCAACATGAAGAGATAGCCACCGGTTTGTTGACTTGTCAAATGTGGAAGATGGAACAGAGCCCTTCAACATTTAGAGACATTAATACACCACACCAGCGTTGAACTTTAAATTCATTAAATCCAAAGATCAAGTATTGAGAAAAACGACAATTCGAACATGATAAAATGCAATGAGAAATAAGGAAATTTTGTAAGCGAAATATACACAAAGCCTCAGCCAAGAATGTTGTGACTCAAAATGTCTAGCACAAGATGAGCACGCAACCCGATCGCGGACTCAAGATCTTCACAAGAACTTGCGCTTTGGAGGTATGATGCAACAAGAACGTGAATTAATTGAGAACGGGCTGGATGGAGCAGAACTGTTATTATGACCGTAAGAGTTCAAAATAATAATAATATATAAAGCCCCCATTCTCTCTCTCTCTAGTAGCTTACCTGGAGCGGCCTCTGCCAGGGCGTGGTGGGTTACTCTTTGCAACATCAACAACTATCATCCAACCATTGATGATCTGCAACCATCAACAAAGATGGCTTGATCATCCATAGAAAATGTATGCACAATCAGACTGCACATAATAACTAAACACAAGAATGTTGCATCAATCTACCTTGCCATTCATCTCTTTCAGAGCTGCACTCGCGGCTTCCTCCGTAGTGTACTCAAGAAAGGCATATCCTTTTGACCTTTTTGATATCTTGTCCATTATAATTTTCACTGCAGGAGAGATATTAATCAGAACGAACATTCCACCTGATCACCAACAAGACAAATTGGCAGAAGTATAAAAGAGTACCTTCAACAAGCTCCCCAAAGCCTTCAAATGCAGCACGCAATGTTTTCTCGGATGTGTAAAATGAAAGGCCTGTTAAGCAAGAAGAAGCAATAAACCACATTAATGAGGTCATAAGGGCTGAAAAGAACTTTTCGCAGTAGTAAAATGACTAGTGAACAGGACTCTTGTATAAAAACTAATATTGCTCTGATAAAACAGAGTTTTTTGTTGTTGCAGAAGGTATTTGAGGCAATGTTGATGAGTAATGATAGTCAGGCCCAACACTTGCATGATCCAGGCTCTCGTCAAAATTTTTTAGTTCTATCATTTAATAAGGAGGCTCCATGTGACTTTCTGAGTTTCACGTAGTAGGAAACTAGATATGATCTGTATACATCACAAAGAATTGATATATCTACATTCTACACAAAAGACAGACAATTCATAAAGATAGAATTACAATGAAACACAAAGCTATTGGAAGTTTACAGTTTACCAGTTACAAAAAGTTTCTTTGTTCTTATGGGGGATGTATGATCTGATCCAGAGGACGGTGCTGAACCTGTAGCGTTCTGCAAATTGCTACCTAAGAAGGACAAAGAATTGGTGCATCAGCTAAACGCCATATTGTTCTGCTGCAACATTATGCATTTCGAACCAGAAAACATGACAAAACTATGTTTGCAACTGTCAAGTTATTCTCCACATTATCATTGTAAATCCAAGATTGGTGGGCTAGTAGTGCACTTGGAAACAGAAAATGTGGGGAAGCTTTGTACATGATGAACAAGTTCTTCTATACACATCATTTCGAACCCAGAATTGGTTGGTTGAGTCCGAAGTTCACCTTCAAATGAATTCCTATTCGATGGGTGCTAATGTGGTTGTCATAGCCTCATCCCAACCTACCTAAGTTGAACCGACCTAATGGCATCCTTTTGCTGTCTCTCCTATAAATTCTGAGTTGTCAATGAACTTGTTATAGACTTCATCTTATAAGATCAATTTACCTGGAAATTGACTTCATGAGACAAATCGATAAATCTCAAAACACCCAGAAACAAGCAAAGTTAACAAAACTGACTCTGTACTTCCAATCAGTATATGGCACAAACAAATCGTGTTGGAAGATCCTATAGCCTAGACGGAGTCAAGAACTCAACTTTGCAAAAGCAGCTGGAGTGACAACAAATTTGGTAACTCTACCCCACCAGACTAGAAGCCAAACCAAATCTGGTCTGGAGTTTTCCTTGGATCACATTAACTTGTGCATATTCTCCAATTGAAAAGGTCTAACAGAACCCCTATTCTTTATAGGATTTTCTTAAACTTCATGGAGCAGTGATCAAAAAACAGGTTTAACAAGAAATTGTTGAAGAGAATTTAGGAACATTTTGGCTTTATATCCGCTGCTAGATTTTTTTGGCATAGAGCAGAGTTATAGAAAGGCTATTATTGGGCACAATGGGGTCTTCTTTAAGTCAATAGATCTCTCTATCATGACTTTGGTTTCCAAAAGAGTTCCTGTGATCATGAGAACAAGAAACTCAAAAATGAATGGGGGTTCTCTCTTCAGTGTTCATAGAGTCACCTACTATGGAACTGAAGAGAAAAATGTCAGCTCCTTAGAACCAAAATGCCTAAGGACGTTGAAGGTACTAAAAGGAAAAGGGCGTAACACACGTAAATTCACTTCTGAGAACACTTGCAAAATCAAGTTAATTAAGAAAGAAGAAAAGGTCTAACCTCCATAATCCTTTATCTCAGATTCATAATTCTCGTCTGGTTGAACAGATAAAATGCCAGGAATATCTGAATTGCAATGCAGCAACTGCTCAGAAGTTAGAAAGACAGCAAAGAGCCACAAAGACAGTATTTAGCTAAGTGAGAAATCAGAAGGCTGTACTCACCTGCTAGCTCTCTTGCGCAATGTTCATCTATTTCACAACAGAAGCCATAGTTTGATAGCCAAGAAACGTGATAAATACACATCTGAGCATCCTTCTCGCTGAAAAATACGGGATTCAGTCAGGTTTATAACAGCAAAACAAGACTGCTAAAAGCAAGCTCATGCTCAAGGGAAACTACTTACTTCCCAATAATCTTGGCTAATATTTGAGTGTAATAATCGACCATCTGCGCCTTAGTAACCACACTGACCCCCGGCTTGCCCACCCGAACAAGCCATTTTTTAGTAGTTCCTAACGGAAACAGCCATGGGCTTCCAATGTTTGGGTCAGACAAGTAAGGAGGTTGGCTGTCTGAGTAATCTTTTTTTGCTGATACATAATCCGGGTTTGGCCTAACTGCTAAAACTCCTGGCACCCCTGCACCACAAATATATGCATCAATCAGACACTCCTTACTATCAGGAACAGGTACTGATAAAAAATTTGGTGGGTACTTCGTAGATAACTGGGATTGCGATAGACAATAACACGAGCACTGTTAACACAAGAACACTTAAAGGCAGTGACGCACAAGAAGAGAATTAGTACAAACAGAAAGGAGGCAAAAAAATTAAAGGAACATACGGGCGAGCTGGCGAGCCGTATCATCATCGACCTGGCAACAAAATCCAAACGGGGTTTCAGAGGAAGCGTCGTACATGCACATCTGAGCATCTCTCTCGCTGTCCCAAAAAAAAAAAACCACGCGCACACATCATCAAGCCAAAACCTACATCAGAAAGCGAGCCACACCGTGACGAAGTTAAGAGGCACGAAATTAGAAGCACCTGCCGAGAACTCTCTGGAGCAGGCCGACATAGAAATCGATTACCTCGGGCCTCGAATCCAACCCTGGCGGAGGAACGTCGGTGGAGACCAGCCAGTGGCAGAGCTTACAGGAAGCGGAGTCGACAGAGAGAGAAGGAAGAGGGGGAGAGGCGGAGGGGGAAGCAGAAGTCGAAGAGGGGGAGGAAGAAGGGAAATGGCGGCGATGAGAGAAAGCGAGTCTGAAGTCGAACGTAGTGGGGAAGGCGTGTCGGGGGGAAAAGAGACTGTTGTTGCGAAGCCACTTTAGCGGGAGCGAGACGGCGACGGCGGAGGAAGCAGCGTCCATGGCCGCGGACTATGGAGAACGGAAAGCTTCTCTCGCTCGCTCTCTTTCCCGGATATTTACTGTGCGTGCGCGGGATTTTGCAATCAGATAACGAACGAAACAGTAATATGCTCCCTAAATTTCTAATTTACTTAATATAATTTTAATTTAATTTTAATTTAACATATAATGTGAATTATAAATTTTTTAATTTTCCAAAGTCATTTTTCAACTTTTAATCATGTTCAATTTAGTCCCTAGTTATTTAAAATTATTCAAGGATCGATTAAAAGTTTCGAGACTATGTTACACGTTGACTAGATATTCAAGAATTATATTGAACATGTTAAATGTATAAGAACCACACTTGCATCTTAAATTAAAATTCAAGAAATATTTATGTCATTTTTTTATTTTTACAGGTTCCTTTTTTATCCACGACAGCCGAAAAATTATATTTTGAGTTTTAACACTGTGCACGCCTTCGAAAGTTTGAACACAGGACTTGCAAACTGAAGTGGGAGTCAAGGAGTAACTAAAACCAAAGGAAGATTTAATAGATTTGACAGTGCCAATCCTCTACAAAGAAGAAGAGAACCCAAGAAAAGATGGGAATTACAGCCAAAAAATGACACCACGCGTAAGGTTGCTACACTCGAAGGGACAATGTACAGTTGCACAACCTTCCTCTACGGACAAAGACTCCCTATCTGTACAGTTGGGGTCCTTTGAGCTCGGTCCTCAACTCGAGCATGGTGCCTCGCGCAAGAGCGGAGCTTCCATGTCATCTGTGCTGGGCAGGTCCTGGCTCGGGCTCTCTTCCGGCTTGAGCAGGCACGCGTAGCACAGGGCTATCACCTGATGCAATTTGCAATCATAAACCAGCTCTACTTATTAGCTGTGTCTGCCTGATAACAGATGCTTGTGAGGGAGGGAGGGAGAGAGACTTCACCATGCAAATAGATGCACAAACGATGCTGAAGCCCTTGCAGTCAAAGGGAGCATTGCCAGAGAGGAACCATGCTGGTCATCAGTTTAATATCCAGTTAGCCACTGAAGGAAATGCAATCACTCACTGCACTGGTAGGGCAATTTAGGGTTGGAGAAAAGCGTCTTACAAGTTAATGGACTCATCGCCAGAGGTGACAGCAAGCTCGCTATGGACTGCACACCAGCAATGAATCCCTGCACCTTTCCCTGCAAGAACACGGGTTTCTCTCATAAGACCTTCAGTCATTCACCTATGGAAGTTATGCAAAATCTATCGCCAGTATGACGGTTAAAACTCGCGGCGCACATTTGATTGGATGTAGTAAATTTTTCTGTTCATAAGCAAAAAATTAGTGCCCTGGTTCTCTTCCTTGTAATCCTACTGAAATTGGTAAGATACCCCATGACTAAGCCATGGGCGCCTTCCCTAGCAACTAGATTCGCTTCTCTATTAAAATTTATTAAGTTTCATACACTGCTAGATGAATAATCAAGAGTAGAACAAGTTTTCTCAGAGATCAAACAGTGGTCTTACCCACAGTTAGATTAAGAAGTGTTTCTCACCTGATCAGCCGAAGTTGATGCTTTTGAAATAATAGCATACGTCTGCACATGACGGGTTGACAGCCAAAATGATTCGAAAGTAAGAGAAATGTTCTGCTAAGAACAAAGGAGGAAGTGTGAATTCGGAAAAGCACTTACAGAGGGCTTGACGAGTATGTAGATGACCCCAAAAGAGGCACTCAAATAGGGAACCTGCATCATGGAAGATATCTTCTCAAACTGATAAACATCCTCCCCATTTTCGGGTGCAATAACTTTCAGCTAAAACTACAAATTCATCAATTTCAGTAAAGCGTCGTACCCATGATGTCCATGCAAATCCATACAGCAGTGCCTGAAGAGGAAGCCAGCCAACAAGACCATTATTTTATCGCCCTGAGATATGACGTAAGAACTGTTCAGATCCAAGATGACTTACATATGCAATTGATGAGAGTAAGGCTGTACATAGTATCACTTTCTCCCCGACCAGAGGATTCACTAGAGGAAGCACCACCATCTGCATAACATGTAAGTACACCGAGCCTAGTTACTTCCGAGTCAAAAGGCTGTCAAAATTTGTCTCCCACATTGATTCTTATGAATAGGAATCTAGCTAACCTAAGCAATACATAAATAAATAAACAAAATTGCGTAACAGGACAAACCTGAGAAACTATTGAACCTATCCCCACCATCATAAGGATTTCTGAGAATTGGTTCTTGTTGTAGCCAAAAGCTGCCTTGAGATAGTACTGCATCAATGAAACGTAATATATCCAGCATTTAGACTTGGCAAAAGAATTGGATGGGCTAAAGAAAATCTTAGCTCCCTAAATTCCCCTATCCTGCATGCTCTTCTTGATAATATTGCTTTCACATTCGTGCACCATTCACCCCTATGTTCAAACTGGTGTCGCCCATTTCAGGGGCACAATTTTTATCAATTCCAATAACATCGAAGACCTCATTTATAAGGATGATATGAATCAGATCATATGTGCATGATTATCAAAGCAAGACAACAATTATTTGGAGGAAATCCTTATAAAACTTTACCAGTAATACACTGCTGATACCCGACATTCCCAACTCATAGAAGAAAGAAACGAGAGAAATGCCTCTAAGTGCAGGGCTGCAGAGAAAAAATGAGAACCTTTAGGCGCAGACATGACATAACCATTATTTCTGCAGATACAAAGGTGTGGATCGAAATTTACTTAGTAAGAACAGAAGTATCCAGGACCATAAATGCAGTAGTAATAAAGACGTGGCTGATCAGCCCAATGTACCTGCTAACTACTATTGTTGCTGCATTTCTCATTGACTTGTATCTCTTCTGCAAAACCTTCGCTATCTTACCCAAACGTGATGAATCTGGATCCTGCTTCGGAGTAGCTTTCACCGTCTCACTCAGAAACAGTTGCATGTAAACTGGGCAAATTATCAGCAGCACTATGGAAACCTGAAAGAAGAAAGGCACCAACATACTAAAGGACGAGCAGTAGATAAAGCGCGTTCACAAAGTGAAAAATCAGTTTACGTCATCATACATCAAAGATGTACTTCTCCGGAAGAAAACGAGCCACCACGTTTCCAAGGACATGAGAAGCAGAAAAAAGGCCTGTTATCCAACTAAATGCTGCGGCTCTCTTGCTGTCCTCGATGACGTCCGCCTACTCGCAGGGAAAACCATGTAAATGATAAAACTTTTCGTGCCAAAATATGCAGGACGGCAGAATCTCAACAATGTGCTTACCGCATATGCAACAGAAATGCAGAATATACTGCCTTGACTGATGATGTAAGAAATCGTGCGAATCGCATAGTAAGCATACACAAATTCCTTCGACTGCTTCATGGCAAGAAGAGCTGAAACGCAAGTGCAGATTTAAGTCATTGATTTGCAAGAACATTCTTCTGTTTTAAATTCTGGATGTCTACATTAGACTGACCCAAATACAAAAAAAGAACCATTTTTAATTAGTTCCAAGCTGATCCAGATGGAACATAAGTTCTAGCTTTCAGTGTTTCGCTATCCTTTATGCCAATTAATCATAGGAAGATGAAAATTTGATAGAAGTGGAAGCGACATCATGTACGATGCAATAGTCGCGTTTTGTTCTTTCTCGGAAATCACGTGTGAACACAACCTTGGTCTACCTCGCAGCAAAATAGAGACAGCGTTTACACTTTGCAAGCAACACACAGCATCAACGAATGGAAGCACGTCTTAACAGCATAAAATGTTCTTTAATTCTTACCAAAAGGGAAGATGGTGGTTGATAAGGTTAGAAGGAGCATTGGTTTACGTCCACATTCGTCCGCAAGCTGACCCAAGAGCGGAAGCACCACCATCTTGAAGACCCCAACGACCTAAACATAGGAACAGAAAAACAAGCAAACCATAAGTAAACCGGCTTCTGAAGGATCTTTCCATGATCATCCGCAGTCATTCTCGTTCCAAGCTATCTTTCCAAGAGCATCAAAACCCAAGTTTCACAGTTCCAATATTTAATCAATCTTCAAAGATGGAAATGCTGATATGAGCAAAAGCTCTCTGCTTATGTCACTTGATGAACAGAAGCTCTGACTGTACGAGGAACTAACTACACTAACGTATGTAAATTCATCCCCAAGAATTTAACTGCACGCTCCCTGTGGAAAGAAAAGCAAGTGGGACTATTTGACCACTTTCTTTTCTTTCTGAACTTTTGAGTTTTCAGGCCAAATTTTCTCCGCCCCATGCGTGAGCTGTACAGTCTCGCTCTTTAAGAAAAGGTAAACGCTGGCCCACTCTTGAGCTGATGGACGAAGATATTTATCGTCCATCGTACCCCATTCTCGTTGTCATTGCTTACTTTACTGTAGAAAGAAAGCCGCACTTCTTGTGTAGAGAAATTCTACACGACCTTCAACTACATGTAATGACTCAAATGGAGAGAGATTGCAGGAATTTGGTTCATTCATAGAGAAGACGGAGAAAATTTCACAAAAAATTCTAAACTTTTCGACACGAATGACGTGCACTACACTTTTAAAGACTTCATTTCTATGGAAGATTTTCCTTTTATTCTTTTTTTTTTTTTTGGTTATTCTGTATTGAGCCTGCCGTCTGGGGACAGTGATGAGAGGAAGAAAAAAATTTGGAATTTCGACACCTCACGTGAAAAGAAATTTAAGATTTCTTTAATTGGGTTATCGAGTCTCGCAAGAAATCTTGAACAGATAAAAGAGTTAGCACTTGCGACGGAATTCTCGAATAATTATAAGGCAAAAGATCCTTCCCATAAGATATTATTATCATGTCGCTCTGCGAATGATATCTTATTAATCAGATTAACCTCTCTCTTTTTTCCTTTAATTGCCGCCACGTAATCAGCTATACCAGAGGGAGAGGGAGACTTGTCCACGTCTGCTTTGTCGTCGCCGTCGCCGTCGCCGTCGTCTTCTTCTTGATGAAAGCCCATCCAAGCCGTCAACGTCGCATTCAAAGCCCACCAACCTCGAACCATTTCACGATTATTTCGACGAACACGATGTCTTTAGGTCGTAAGACGTGCGGTCCAGATCCAGCCCACCCCAATCTTGTCGTCGCCCGACAAGCGACCGACCCTCGAAGCAAAGCGATCTCAGCCAGCCGTTCACGCAATCAGCGGCTGGATCGGATCGGATCGGATGGGATTAGAATTGATTTAGAAGAAAGCCTTTTTTTATGCTTTCTTATGGGTGCATTAAGGGGGTGATAGATGAAACTGTATAAATTCTTCTTCTTCTTCTTCTTCTATTTTTGGCTTTTTTTTTGGGTTGAACTTTGGATCAACGAATTATCTGCTCGCATGCCCGCACACAGAGTCGTACTCGTGAAGAGCTGGCGGCGTCCAATTCCAGTAACGTCAGGCCCATGACAACAGAGAAGGAGAAGGCAAAGAGTGGAAGCAGAGCCGTCGTGATCAAGCGACGGGTGACGAGGATCGTGCGATCGAATCATTCCCGCACGGGGCAACTCCTCTCGTGAACCGCCATGCCACAAGGCGACAATCATCGCGCAGAGAGAGAGAGAGAGAGAGAGAGAGAGAGAAGGATGGGGGGGAGTTGATGAGTTTGATCGTACCGTCTGTTGGATGCCGTTGATGTAGATGGCCTGGGGGCAGGTGGACTGGCCGGGGCAGAGAGCGGAGGTGGTGACGTCGACGAGGACGGAGACCGTCATCTCCTCAGCGATCCAGTGCACGCACAGCGGCAACAGTAGTTGCGCCAGCGGCCTCAGCTCCCTCCACCCTCCTCCTCCGCCGCAGCTCCTCTTCTTCACCGCCATTTCTCAGCAGCACCCCGGATCAGACCGGCCGCAGTGGGATTCCGCAGAAGTTAACAATCGAAACACTACGCGATGGACTCTCGAGAGAGTTCAAGAATTCTCTCGCGGAATGGACCTGCTCGAGTCCGCGTGAGTGAGAGAGAGAGCGAGAGAGACGATGAAGACAGAAGATGAGGATGGTGATAACGACTGATTGGGGTGAGAGGGCGGGACGTAGAGGGGAGCGCGAGCACATATAAAGGAGGGGAAAAGCGAACGAGTGAGCAGAGCATGGGAGAGCGCGTGTGGGCGGGTGGCCTTCGTGTGCCACCTACTCGCCGGCGTGTGCCCTCTCCATGCTCTTCTCTTTCATTCTCTCTCTCTCTCTCTCCCTCTCTCTGCTATGGCTGTTCTGCAACTCTCTCTCTCTCTCTCTCTCTCTCTCTCTCTGTGCGAGGGTGGGAGTGATAATGAGGTTTCCTCTTTCTGTCCCTTTATATTCTGCAGCCGAAAATGTTATCTTTTTGGATATCGCTCGGTTTCGTATTTCATATCGAATGGAAAGCTCAGCGTTTTTTATAAACGGACGTCACGATCCCAAACCGGAGCTCCTACAGCTAATTATCTCTCGTATAACCCGATCACGTCTTCGTACGTCGTCACGACGACACGTTGTAACATCGGACGGTCGCGAGCGCTCAATCGTTTCCATCTACTCCCTTTCGCACGAGCTCGCCCCCGGAAACGGATGAGCTCGAGGAAGGCCGCCCGACTTTATCACCATTCGGGTCATTATCGGCGGAAGTAAATTACCCTTCTTGTTTTGTCCTCAAGAAGAGGGTAAATGTCTGATGTTATAACCATGCATTAGAGGCTACAGATACTAACACGTCTGACCGATGGGACTGCAGATTAATATTTATCAAATGTTTGTGAGACCGACGTCAACTTCTGGTAAAGAAAAAGCCCGAAAAAGTCAAGGCGGCTTGCGACTTTATTGGAGGCTTGGGGGGGGGGCGGACAGGACAGGACAGAACAGAACAAAACAGAGCACGTGTTTGAGTGCTGATACGATATAGATTCCTCTCGATGGTAATGTACGTTTGCTGGCCCTGTTTCGAAGGTCCCCGTTTGAATCAGGGAAAACAGCACTTTTGAATTTCGAATTCATGCGATCCGATGTGTGACACGATCATCGAGTTTTTAAATTGTCTAGTGCAATCATTCAACAATCAATGAATATGCTCAACATAATCCTTTTGTCATTTTGTTTAAACGACAAGTCGGACATTGGTTGATGACGTAAACCATCATTTGCTGAGTCGGATTTTGTTTATGAAAAAAGGGGGAAAAAATGATCTGAGCTTTAACATGTCCATAGTTATCTGATGACATTAATTATTACATCTTGAATTCGAGGTGAATGTCTTGCATGGTAACTACATTCGTGACTTTTTTGCTTTTTCTTGCATACCATTCAAACCAAATGGACAATAAGTCATATTAATGTATTTCATCGAATTAACGGAAAGACGAAATTAAGTAGATTCGTATCATTCTGAAATTGCATAATTAAAAGTTCATAAATCACGTCGCTCATCGAAAAATTCTCGGCCATGTTTGCCCTGCTTTCCCTTATGAACGACGGTCTTACTGAGCAAGTGTGACTTCATTTGCTTGCGATGGGACCAGCGCCTATCTCCAATAGATCGAAAGAGGTGGAATTTCGGGGAGCAATGATTAGCTGCGCTGGGCGGTGGCTACAGAGGCTATGGAGACGCAGCCAGACTTGAAGGAACGAGAAGCGAAACTAAAATGCACCGCGTTTTGCACGCTCTTTTGATGGTACGCACGTGTTTCCCTACAAAAACGGGTGTTGACCCGAATAGTGAAAAATCTTCCACCAAAGGACTGCACTATTCGGACGGAAATCGGATTTCGCAAGACAAAAAAGATAGACAATAAATAGTAAAATACTTTAACGGTCTACGTGATTCAATTTCTAGCAAGAAATTAAACTCTGAAATAGAAACCAAAATTTCTAATTGTATTTCAGAATGATTTTTTGAGAAAAAAATTATTTATTATATCAAACAATTTCTATATCAAAAATATATATTTTTTATATTTTTTAAAATTGATTTTTTTTGGACAGTGATAGTGACCAGGCAGTTGACGGCGGTGACCGGCAACCAGCGGGGTCGCAGAGGTGTTGGTGGTGACCGGCCGGCAACTGAACGAAGCGGCGGCTGCGGCGATGACCAACGACAACGGTGGTGATGGTGACCAGTCGGCAGCAAAGTAATGGTGGGCGGCGGTGGTGAGAAGCCAGTCGACTATCGATTAGGGGTGGCGGCGACCAACCTGGTGACCGGCGACGGTAATCAGTGGTGGTGACCAACAGTGGCGGACTTTGGGAGAGTTGGGCGAGGGAGAAACAATTTCTTGATTTCTCATTTTGTGATATCTTGGTCAGCACCCTATTCCTACCAAATAAATTTCTATTCTAGGATGAGTTCTGGAATGGAAAAACTCATTCCGGTATATAAATCAGTGGCTATCGTGTGGGCTCATATCAAATGGATATATGTTCCAAAATGAGTTTTAGAATAAATAAAAAACTTATTATAGAACAAAACTCAACGGCTATCATGCAGGCCCTAAACAATAGAAATTTAAAGGACAATTGGAGATCGATAAATCAAAAAAGAACATAGGGGATTTGTTCACACCGCCTTGTTATAATCTACTAAGCATAATTGTCCATGAGTAGTTGATGTTCTAAGAATAGTTACCGCAACCTTAGGCCGCATGCCGACCCTATCGGGGAGCAGTCATAATTCCTCATATGTCAGTGGCTTAGATAGTCGATCGGTATTTCTCCCTCCAATTGATGTCACTACTCATACATACTTTCTTCTTTCACCTGTGCTCAACAGATATTAAAATGACCGGGAATCCTTAAAAGAAGAAAGAAAAAGAGGTCTTTGTAAGGTCTATTGTAGCTGTAGTGATTGTCTGATTGATAATACAAAACTCATCCAGCGACGAAACGAGTGCCAATGAAACATAAGAAAGTGATGGGATGAACGTGACGGGCCATCCTGACGGGCACTCTCCAAGTTGGTTGAAGCCGGCCGACAAGACTTTTCTATGCGTTGGAAGTTAGCTCTTTTTTTTTTTTTAATAGAATTAGCTCTTTCACTTTTTCTTTTTTTTCTTTTTCTTTTCTTTCTTAGCATTTTAATCGAAAAAGAAAAATGGTGTTGCAAGGGAGTACGACGTAGATCTCATGGGTTATTCTCGTACGAAAAATAGATTGCACGATACGAGCTCGATTCTTTTCAATCCATTTTCGGATTTGTCTTAACATCTTGACTTATGTTGTGGGTTGGAGTTTGTGGGACTGAAGCGGCCGATATTGTCGCTATCTAAGTCGAATTTTTTCGTCGATCAAAAGAAAAAAAATTTGATTTTTCATTACTGAAAAGGACTAATTCAAGCAATTGAAACGTCAAAGCCATTAGCGACTGGATGATATAAAGAAATGGACAGGGCCCCTACGCACCCTTCGCGAAGCAAGAGGTTGGTCACCACTCCAAGAAACCTGTCTCTATTTGGTTGCTCCTATTATTATTATTATTATTATTATTATTTCTTCCCCAACCTTATCCTTCGTACTGCGCTCCTCAATTTTCCTTGTTTTCGTAAATTTCAAGAAAAAGGATTCCAGATGGATTGCTGAACTTTCACCTATTTTGAGATCTGTCAACTGCGATTTCGCAGTCGCTTGCTTGAACATCCGTTCGAAATCATACGTGTTTCGGCAGAAGACGGCGTAAACCACAAAGCGAAAAGGATTTGGAGTGCCTTCAACGTGACCCACAAAAGAATCCCGATTAGCATACGCTTGTTTCAACCCTATCTTCTACATTGCAATTGAGCTTTATCCAAGGCATCACATCAGAATGGTCCATCGACGAGGGACCGAGACGGAAAAATCAGCACGCGGGATCCGCGGCCACAAATGCGACGTCGAGTGACGTAGGACAGAGGAGCGTCAAAAAAGATTGCCGAGAACCGTAGAAAGGGAAGGCAAATAAGATAACCAGAAGGGAAAGAGAATCAAAGAAGAGATAGAGAAAGAGGGGAAAGAGACCAATACATGGCAACCATTCAACAGTATCGATAACTACTTGATCAGAAGCTAATGGAATGAAACGAGTGCTAGAACTGAAAATTAGTACAACCCCTTCCAACTCGCCCACGACAAATAAGCATCCGGTTCCATGTCACCAGTATACAGGCACAAGCCTTGCCTTACTGTGCTCTCAATAATCTTTTAGCCATGAGATTAGGATGATCAAAACAGCCACCTTTACTTTACATCAAGCTCTAGATACTCTCGGCTCTCATCCCCGATTATATAATCAGGACCAGAATGAATACATCGAACTTACTCCATCTGCCCAGTTAAAGCTTGCTCTTCATCCTCGGCATCCATATCTTGCTCGACACCCTTAACCTGCGAATTCAATGCCTCTACATGAGCAAGCCAACCAAAAGCAGAATGCAACAGGAAACTTATTTAGACCAAGCAAAAAAATACTATCCATGCAGTCCAATCATTTTTATGCAGTTATGCAGATAAATATATTATGACAAGAAGTGATCATGTCCTACAAGAAATAAAGCAGACCGCGTTATGCACGTATGATTCACTGTAATTAACCTGAAATGACATCCAAAACATGTGCAATGGTCATGACACATACAGAAACTGGTCAGAAACAATTTGAAACTGACTCGAATTCTTCAGATAGAATTACTGCTTCTATCAAACAGAAGGGTCTATGGCTCTAAAGCATCAGCATAATGCGAAGAAAGATTTCATCAGCCAATAAATGTTCATCAGACCCAAGTGTTAGAACCGTTTAATACTCAATAAGTTAACTAAGAAAACTCAAAAAGAGACTTCATCGAGGATTAACATTGCTATTGCAATGGAGACAAAGTGCTGAAAACCCCACATCACATTTCAGTTAGGAAATGCCATTTTCTGTGAACAACATACCACTTCCCATTACCTCTTTTACTCTGCAAATCACTTCTGATATTTCACTTCAGTCACAACATCTAGTTTGATATGCCCAAAAAAAAGAACAAGAACCATAAAGTGACACCATAGGCTTGGACATGAGAGATGCCCCAGAAATTTCTAAATTCCAGTGAGCCAACATAGAGAATTGAGGGAAATTATAGAAACAAACATATTTCCTTGCATTAACCAGTGAAAGAAGATTCTAAAAGCAAGGATCAGTTTTTCTACTTCTCAAATTTAAGATGCTTCAATTTCCTGTTTCACCATCTCGTAAGGGTGAGGAAGCTCCACAACCTAAATGTTTCATCAGATGGAGGATCTTTATGTGCAAGGATCTTTTCAAATAATATCACAATGATGGTAAGTGTGCTAGCGTCTAAATTTACCAACAAGCACACACTTTAAAAAATAAAACATATTCAGAAAAGCAAAACTTACTTCAGGCACATAATGCATCAACATATTCTCAATCCCAGATTTAAGGGTGACCGATGAGCTAGGACAGCCACTGCATGCCCCTTGCATCCTCAATTTGACTATACCAGTATCCCTGTAAAACACAGATCCACGTTATCTCTATCAGCATTACAAACTCATGAAAGTCTGATAATTCTTTGTAGAAAGGAGAAAAAAAGAGGGACGGAAGAGAGATATACAGATCAAATCCCCGATACTCGATGTCTCCACCATCATCTTGCACTGCAGGTCGAATGCGAGTCTCTAACAATTCTTTGATCATTGCAACAGTTTCTGAGTCATCCTGCAGAAGGATACAAGGACAAGTTTACAGAGTATAAGAAAGAGAGGTTTATGAGTCTGAATAATTTTTTTTTACAGGTAAAAAAGGATCTAACAAAAAATTTCAAGTACATTGCAAATGTACAAGGAGAGAGAGAAAGAAAGCAAAGGAAAAAAACAAAGGAAATCATCACAAGACTATGACAACTCAAAGAATGATGCTGGATCTAAGAGTGCAAGACAAGCAAGTAAAAACCCTCAAACAGTATGTAAACAATTTGATGGGCAATTACCTTGATAAAGCTCATGCTAACCTACACAATTGTAGAGCAACATTGCAAAAGACAAGAAAAACATCTAACCAGTTTTTGCAACAAACACAGTTTCATGATCCCTCAAAACCATGATAATATCTTTGCTCCGATAGAAAGTGCTCCTTAGAGTCAACGGGTTCAAATATCACATTCATAAACACGCAGAAATTTAGGAAAATGAATAGCCTAAGCAAAATAAAAAGAAGCAAACGATGACTATTAGAAAAGAAATTTGTCTCCAAATATTTTTGAGGAAACAGAATTGGTATTTATAAACAGCACCGAGGGGTGCCAACTAATCACAAAACACTTTCAGCAGATACCATATATTTTGTTTTATAATGATAACTGAAATATGATTCTACATAATAAGATAAGTATGGCCATTGTTCGGAACAATTCCACAAAGAGAAGTACCAATCTCATGCACCAAAATGACCTTTCTAAAACCATGTCTAGTTCAACTCTGACTAACAATATTGTCCATGGTACTTCTTGTGTGTGTCTTTGAAAACTCTACATTCTCTTCTGCCCAAGTTTCACGATGTTTGAAACTCAATCCATCTAACAAAGGGAAGCATTAAAAAGTGAAAATCTCAACTTATCATCAAAAGGCAGGTCATAATAGGCATATCTAAATCCACACCACCACTCCACTGCCCAAACAGCCACAATGGAAAAAAGATCAACTTTCAATAACAACAAACAGCAAAAAGATCCCAAGAAACAGAGAAGAATTCCCATGAAGAACACTTCAGAAGAGACAATAAAAGGATGCAGAAGAAGGTCCAATCATTATAGATGAACCACATACTTCATGTATAGCTGTGTCCATAGCAGATGCAGTTTGCGAGTCTAGAAATAATGGCTGCCCAGAAGAGTAGAAATCCATGATAGCAGCAAAGATTTCAGGTTTTAGAAGATCCCAAGAGGCATCGTCGGACTTAGTTACAGTCACAAAATCCGATCCATAAAAAACTCGAGTAACTCCTGTATTAGAAAGATGATAAAAAAAAAAATAATCAGCCTTACTAAGACCATCATGACTGAAAAATGCTTCAACAGTCATAACTTTTTATGAAGCAAGAGGAGCTAACCATCGATGCCAAAGAGGGTTCTTGCTAGTGGTGAATTCATGGAAGTGCGAGCATTTGGAAAATCTGCACTACCAACTTCCATAACCGGCTTTCCGGGGTAGAACATCAGAGACATTGGATTGGGAGTGGACTGAGTTTGGATGAACATGCTCCTCCTCTGCCCTGTAACAAAGTAGCAGGCAGAATGGAAAAGCTCAAAATCATATCTCGTCCTTTCTGCGAGGCTTAAATTAGAAGCATAGCATCCACCAAGATGACCTTCAACCATTAACTACGTCTTTCAACTTATGAGGCACTGATATGCCTCGTCTGTCACTTAGTAGACGATCTTCCCTACGAAGTTCAGTACATTGATTTGTGTGACATCTAACTGCTATTGATTATATAAACTACGCGTACAAATCCATCTGAAAAAAGATCCCACCGGATAGATATCAGGCACAGAAATCAGACTACCGGGAGCAAAGTAATTTGGTGCCCCGATTAACATAAGATGGAACGAAAGCTGATTATGCTGCATGTTTCGACGAGACGCCAAAACTAACCGAAAACCTATCGCACAGAGCACGACTCGACGTCGTCCCATTTCGCGGCGGCTACTTACGGGATCGAAGTCGACGAACCTGCGAAGCGGTTCCATTTCTCGGAGAAAGGGCTAGATCCAGTCGAACCGGAGAGCAGCGTCGATCGCCGCAGAGGGGAGGAGCTCGCCACCGCGGACGACGAAGACGAGAAAATGAGGCGGCGGGATGCGGAGCTGATGGAGCTTCGTTGTCGGCGGGATAGAGATTGCCCTACCAATCTGCCGAATCCTCTCATCCTCCCGCTCTCTCTCTCTTCGCTCTGTCTGCAACAACTTTAGCCTGAGAAATTGCGGGGAAGAAGAAGGATGAGGTTCCTCTGCTGTATATATACGCTTCTCTCCTTCGTTCTTCAAGCTCTTGCGTTTGCTTTTAACAACCGCTTTTTCTTCTTTTCTCTCTCTTTTTTTTCTCGCTTCTCGTTTTCCTTTTTTCCTAATTTTCTGATTTTTAGCTGACAAAAAAGCCAAGACAATCTGTATATTATCTTGCAAATATCGCCAAAAAATCCAAAATATATTGACACTAATACTATAGACTTTTTTTATGTCATGAAAAATATATTTTATTATAATTTTATTTATTATATAAATTCAGGACTTTTTATAAAAACAAAAAAAAATCGAATTATTTATGTTATAATAAAAATTTAAGATTTTTAGCAACACAAAAATTAATATTATGATGGTATTAACCCATCATTAGTTATAGGAGAAATCAAGATTAACAAGCCTTCTAAAATAAGAATCGTAGTCTACTCATTCAAAGTTTTGTAGCAGGATTATTACTTTAGAGGTTTATATAATCTCATTATATTATCTATCTTTCAAATATCTCCAACACTTTTAGATCCTATAAATTATTGTTCGTACGTGCTCTTATATGCTTTAAAAACTATGCTTTTATCATTATCAAATTTAATTTTCTTACTCGAATGTTAAACAAAGTTAACTCAAATTTATACGGGAATATAATAGACATTTGGACACGTAAATGATGTAAAAACTGCAAAAGGATAATATTCCTTTTAACTTAGGAAACAAATGTATTAAAATGCTTATTGACTACATCATAGAAAAGAAGGTAACGTTTCGATATGTCGCATATAAAATGCCCTTACATACTATACATACTTTAGTTAAGGTTAATGACACTAAAAATTCCATAAATCCATATAATATTTATCCAAACTAGCTTTCGCGTCTCAACAAATCTCAAATTGGTACATTAATGTCAGAAATTTCCCTTGAACTAATTTTTGTGAAAAAAAGGAAAAAAATCACTGCAAATCATATTATTTTGCCTGAAGGGTTCCTTGTAATTTTCAAAAATATACTTAATTTTTCTAATTCTTTATGACAATAAAATCGTTTTAGATAAATGTGACATGAATACATCATAAAAATTTAATTTTGGATAAATACGACACGCATTTTTTCAATACAAAAATCAATTTAGACATATTCATGAATAACTCAACTGGTTAGGTTGAGGTGTCAAACATAAAAGCGCATGTGATTTAAGTGGAGGGTTATGACGGTGAGTTATTGTACTAATCTCTGTCGAGAAATAGTCGAAGTGAGCGTAAATTGGTTTGGATACTTCGATTACCAATTTTTTTTTTATTTAGAGTACATAAGGGGCGAGCCTAATGTTTTGAGCTTTTCTTTTTTGGGAAAAATTGAGCCTCACGGGGGTTGATGGTCGGATGAGAATCGAGATGAATTGACTCGACTCGCGAAGAAAAGTCCCAAAGAGGAAATAAAATATTTCTCTGACACGTGGGAGAGAATATCTGCACACGCTTTCGCATCCCGACCCCAGCTACACAAGTTTTCCCCTCTTCCTCTCTCTCCAATCGACGCGCACACACCAAGAATCGTCGTCAGCTCCCCCAAACCCTAACTCCCTCTCCGTTCCTCCTCATCACTCTCTCTTTCTCTCTCTCACATCTATCCTGAATCCGCAATTCACCTTCAATTGGAGCTTCCATGGAGCGCCCGATCTGTGCCCATCCGCTCCCCTGATGCTGCTTCTCCCCCACCTCGGCATCTGCTGTGAACCCTAACGATTGCTCGTGCCCTCTCCTCTTCTCCGATCGCCGGATTCCCGTAGCCGATGGAGGTTCCTGTGGAGGACGCCGGGGCGCCCGAGTCGTGGGAGGTGGCCGATGTGGACGAGTCCATGAGGCGGCTGCTGCTTTCCTCCAAGGAGCCGACGGATGTCCGGGACCTCGGCGGCGGCGGCGGCTCCGGCTCGGCTCCCTCGGCATCGCCGCCTCCGGAGAAGGTCGCGGAGGATGCTCTGAGTCAGGTTGATCAGTTCCTCCGGGAGGCTCTGGAAAATCCTCGGGAGAGGCTCTCCAGTGAGTCGTTGCTTTCCCTCTTTCTTTTCAGTTCCCCCCCCCCCTTTTTTTTTTTTTTGGTTTTTTAAGCTTCGGTGTAGGGATGAAAGCGTGTTTGTGTGGAGCTTGCTGTTGAACCAGTGCATCCTTGGTTACGACTTGCGATATTAGACCTATCGTTTTGGAGCTTGTGTGTATAATTGTGGCACTTAGTGTGTGGCTCAACTAGATTGTGCTTATTTCCCATCGTGGGGACATGGCTTTGAAACTTGGCGGAAGCCCAGATGCATGGGTTGAGGGTGCATATAGTGCACGCAGGTCCCCATCAATGCAGTGTTTTTAACACTTAGTTACCTGCTCCAGCAATCATTGGCAGTCCTGGAGTTTGAACCTTAAGGATGTTATCTGTGAGTTTTTCGATCGAAATGATGTTGGGAGTATTTGGAGATTATTGATAGATGAAGTGTTATTATCACTTAGTTATTCTTAACCACGATCTTGTCGGAATATTGGAGGAGGATAGTGTGGGATCTTTCTGTCTTTATTCACGTTGACTTTCCTCGTCTCAATAGTGACAGAATCTCTCTTCTTTGTCCTTTGTAGTACTACGTATGGAGCAAGATGTGGAGAAATTTATTCGAGATCCAACACAAAAGCAGATGGAATTTCAGCAGCTACCTACATCTTATCTACGGCTGGCTGCGCACCGTGTTGCGCAGCACTATGGTCTGCAGTCCATGGTTCTGCTTGACACTAGTCTGCCTGATGCCTCCAACTCCCGCATTATTGTTAGCAAGACATCCGAGTGTAGGATTTCCCCAATACGATTGGCAGACATCCCAGTAAATTTGCCTTCTCAGGACTCTGGTGTCATGAAGGTTGCAATTAAACAGAGACCTCAAAAGCGGTTTCAAAATGTCAATGCAGGTAACTCAAATTCTATGAATTCAAACAGTGCCAAGAGTGTGGAGGAGAGAAAAGAGGAGTATAATAGGGCTCGTGCACGGATTTTCAACTCTAACAGCTTCAATGCTGGATTGGCTGGGAAACCAGAAACTGGGCCTAGAGAAACTGGACCTAGAGAAACTGTACCAAGGTTTCAAGACAATTCCCAGCATAGCCCCTTGGCTTTATCCAAGATGGAAGATAAGGCTCTGCCGGGAGTCAATGAAGCAAACGCTGTTAGGGGATTGACTGACTCATCTGCATCTAGCAGTGGATCAGCTAGAAGCAGAGAAAAGGAACCCATCGGTAGGCACAAATCCAACAGTCGGGTGGCTATATTTCGGGATCGTGAGGTGGACCGCAAGGATCCTGATTATGACAGGAGCTATGACAGGTATGCTTGTTTTAGTCTCAGGTATCTATCAGGATATCTGATTTAGTATGTTATGGAAGTTTGTGGCAGACTCGAGTCTTCTTCAGCGAGGAACTTGATCAATTATTAAGTTTTTGCTAATCCTGCTGTATTGTCTCGGTTGGAGGTAGACATTGGCTTAGCTTGAGTATGCAAGTAATCTCTTTAAGATGCAAACATAAGGAAGATGCAGTGTCTCCTACTCTATATGACAACCGTTCTTTTCATAGTTTGCTCCTCTCTGCATGTTGTTAGCTATTCTTTTTATCAATGGAGCTGTTCTTTTAGGCTCTGTTTTTAAGCTTTGATTATGGTTTGATTCTTCAATGGTCATTGTACTTTTTCACTAACCTTGCTAACAAGTTATATCAAAATGGCTTATTCCCCCAGGTACATGCAAAGATTTGATCCTGGATTCGGGTTCCCTGGAGGGCCTTACACCGTGCAACCCATGTATACTCCAGCAATAAATTATAACACAGAATTTCCACAGCTTGGATCTAGTCATCGGCCTCAGGTTCCTGCTGACCACCAGCCTCGGCCCCTACCTCAGCATATACCTGGGCCATGGTCAGGATCCTCGAGTCCTGTGGGGATAGGGTATGGGCATCCAGACATGATTGCACCATTCAGTCCAAACCATGTCAATGCACACTCATCATCTGCTTATCTGCATTCGTCTCAGTATGCTTGTCAGCAACCTGGCATGCCTTTTGTCCATCCCAGTGAACATGTTCATCAACCCTTTACACAGGTATAAATTTGGTGACTGTAAGGCCCTAGTTTGCTCCAGCTGAACCATGGTGATTTTTTTTTTCTTTTGGCGAGGGGTTGTGTGTTGCTGCTGATGTGGCTGGTGAGAATAGAAGAAGTGATGGTGTTTCTGCGTCTGCTTTTTGTCAATGAAGAGGATATTTTAGTTTTTCTGGGTCAAAAAGAGGATATTCTTGTTGGCAGCAGGATAATGTTAAGAGTGGAAGTACGGTTCTTAATGTCTCATAATATTCAGTTACATGCAGCCACGCCAGACAATTCGTTCCCATGTTTCATCTGTCTTCCCTCTGAAAATACATGGTTGAAATTTGGGGATTGATTTGAAAATAATGGATTCAACTTTAGCCTTTTTATCTTTAACTTTCGATATGAAACTTAAGTTGCAAATGATGATAGTTCTTTGTGCTCTGGAATTTGATATTCGTTGTTGCACTCTTTGGCGGGAAGGCAGTGATAGCTAAAATTTGCTTATCGAAAGAATCATCAGTTATTTTCCGCAAAAGTAGCTGTGTCCCAATGAAAGAATGTGGGGTTGCAGTGACTATTCGCTTACAAAATTTAAATTGCTGAGAATTTGTTCCAATTGAGAAGTGCTTTGAAGATGTCGGAACAACTAGAACAACCATATTTTTATATTCTCTTCATTGCAATTTAGCATAAACTTGTAATTTTCATAACCAAAAATCAATGAAGAAGGCAACGTCAAGCAAAATTGGAAGATATGATTTACGTAGGACGGGCAAAAGTTAAAGATGTGGATGTTGTGTTATGGTTACTGGCTATGGTCATTTCATGTGCATTTTAAATTTAATGATGCTGATCATTGCTGCAGTCTCACCACCAGCAACCTGATGCAACTTTTGGATTAGCCCGGCCCCGATGAGGGGCTCGGGCCATGCCTGCAATCCTGCTGGCTGGAACCCTAGCTTGAAACTGGGGAGATCATCAAGGCCCTAAGTGCATTAAAAGTGCAGGATTGCAGGCATAGAGAACCAAGGTGGAATGGAGTGGACGATAATACACGCATGAATAATTTATCCGCTTCTCCAGCCTTGGTTGTAATAGAGCTTCCAGCATCTTTAATGGCTGGAAGTTCGGCATTTCTTTCGGTCATCGGGATATGGAGGTGTCACCTCAGATATTCGTGTTAGATGTTGATGGTGACGGCGATGACGATGACGACAAAAAGAATGATGATATGGAGCATATGACCTGCAAATCTAAGCTCTAGATTGAGTTAAAGTAATTTCTCTCCTTTGATCTCGTGACAAGCTCAATTTGGCTTTTCTGTACTTTCATTAGATATTCCTATGGAAATTCATTGCAACTATTTTTCTTCAGCTGACGTCACTGTACCAAGAAGAGCCACTGGGTTGCTGGGATGTCACAGGGTTCTATGTTGCTGGAACTGGAAGTAGATGGCCGGAATGGTCTTGTAATGGCTGGTTCACTGCCGTCTCTTGGTGCCCTCATTTACCCCTTGTTTGTGGAATTGTCGCAGAGAGCATCACATTTTTCTCTCAATGCAGGTCATGCAGTTTACCTTGTGGTCTGTACAAAAATTGACGGATACCATATTTACTCAGTGTTTTAGTTAATCACAGTGAGCTTTGTGACACTCGCCAACTTTGGATTTTTAATGACAGTTTTACGCTAGTCCTTAGAGAATCTTATGTGCATGTAAATTTTCTTATTACACCTCAAAAACTACTTTGCGCCAGTATTTGTCTAGTCCATTCTCTTGTAATATGTGAATCTCGTTGGCTTGTGCACCACTGATTCTTGTGTACGCACCTTCCCTTTGGTTCCCAGCCTGTACAGGCGACAAAGCCCTTCTGGAGAGGCGGAGGCGGTCTAATGGTCTGATACACCCTTCATGCATTCTCTTAATCACCTTATCGAGACCTTCCTTGGAGGTCCCATCATGTGAACCATGATAGATATTTTACCATTGCCAATGCCGACGATGTCTCGATGACAACACAATGCATCAATCTACGTGTGAATGCATGTCCCCTTTGAGCAAGGCAAGAGTGAGTTGGCATTGGCTTGTCGAAGTTGTCGGACACAATGGAATGTGAACCTTGTTACTGACTTGTGCAATCGGTCGCAGGAGATATTTCCTTGCCCTATTCATGGCGTGATGGAGTGAGGGAGTACGCTAATTATGCCTCTAGTTCTTCATGTTTCCTCCGCATCTGATGTCCCATATGCATTTACAATTATCCATAAAATGATACGTTATATATTTTTCTTTTATTGGATTCCTCTTTGTTACCCTTTCTTCATCTCCTTACTGGTGAGAAAATAGTCAGCACATCGTATCGCTTTGGCACATATCCTGGAATGGTGAAATGTGAGACGCCCAACTTTGGATGTCCTCGTCACATGAGCAATCCCTCCCTCGTCAGTAAGGGCCGAAACCCCTCATGCTTCCCCTGAGGGGCTTTGCTTTTCCTCTGTGCATAAGGTTCTTTCACGTGTGATGCTGCTGAGAAAATGCCAGTTCTTCACTCATGACCTCTCTCTCTCTCTCTCTCTCTCTCTCTGTGGGTGAGTATGGATGTGCGAAACGGTTAAAAGTATGGAGCGCAATCGTTGCTCTTCTACAAGGAAAAAGGGCAGACAATGGGGGCCTTGCACGCTATACTCGTTGGTCTTTCTTGAACCATATGCTGGTTTCATTTTTTCACCCCTTTCGATTCATCTCTTATATATTGACCAATACCCAGGAGGCGAACTCCAAGCAACTGCGCCTCCCTTAACATCTTTTTTTCCTGCCCAATTCCTCTAGCTACTTGGGGACTCCGGCACAGGTCCTGCTATGGATTTGTTTACATCTCTCTTGAGGAACTCATTTGCATTGTTTCTCCTATTATTGCGTAACTGGCAAAACTCGTTTTTGTCTCGTGGCTTTTGATCGGAAAGGTTGGCGTTACCACTAACAATTTACGTTACTGACGATCCCGCACGGACGCATATCCCGTATCCAGTCAAATCTTTACTTTCTTTCTACTTATAGCTTCATCTCCCCTAGTTTCGGCAGTAATGTGCATCGCCTTTTTCTCCAATTTCGATATGATAAATGCGCTTGACCAAACCAGCTTTCTTGTTTTACTTTATAGCCCGGGTTTACCTAAGTAAAAGCAAACATTTCTTTGTTAAGTAGAGACATCAATGTGGTACGGTCACATATGTGGATGGGCACTTGTCTCGTATTAATTGTGGGCTTGTGGATGCGATTGCAGGGTGTAGTGTGGAGTAATGGACGAAGCAAACCATAAGCTGTTCTTGACGAACCGTGTCATCATCCAAGAGAATGAGAGGCTGAGGAAGAGAGCGGAAGAGCTGGCTCAAGAGAACCGGGCATTACTTAAGGAGTTGACGCAGAAGCTGTCCAAGTCCAAGCCCACTGACCTTAAGCATGGTTCATCGTCTTCCAACATGAACCAGCCCAACAACAGCAACAACGATAACGACTACAAGAAATAGTCTTCATAGTGAAAGATCCGGTTGTGAACCCGTTTAACGACTGATACATAAATTCTGTGATGCAAACCTAGTTATGAAACAATGATTGGTTCCGAGGTTGTGTTAAAACACCTGTCAGGATGCCTGTGCTGAGCAATGTTGATAACGATATCGCGACTCGTTTGGCTTATAAAGATAGACAGTAATCCTGATCGATGAATGCATGGAGTATGAGTTGCAGATTCAAATCCGGAACCGAAAATAGTCAAGGACTGGGCGAGAAAGGGCTGGGACATCTGGGCCTACCATTCCGGTTCGAAACAGTAGTAACCAGGCAGTGGTCGTCCGCTCAATGTCATTGGACAAATGCCATATACATTCTAGATAGATTGGTGAATTGAATTGACGAAACTTTCTCGCATGAGGTCACACCCCAACCAATCGATCGACTCCGTTCAACAATCACAAGGAAAAAGAGTAATGAAGTCTCTTGTGGCTGCGGTCCGAATTGACTGCCATCTTTAGGTTAGATAAATCTAATATACAAGGACAAGTACTCGATTCACAGAGACCAACCAACCCTGATAACTAATAAATGAATTGTTTTTTTTTTTTTTACAACTGTTGTGGCTGCTCAAAAGAAAACTTTTTTATTTCCACGACTAGCGTTTGAACTCCCGAGTTGAGCATTCTTTCCTCCTTTGTTTTCGACTTACATGACTAATGATGCAACAGGAATTCAGCCTAATAATTAGAAGAATCGAGATCTACCTATCTTGTATCGCATCCTATCCGCATTTCTTGGCCCATAATCTTTTTCTTTTGTAAGATCATATATTCCTTTATTGCAGGAAAACATCAATGCTTTCGTGGACTTCCAGCCTCCCGTCCATGCTAGCTAACCTAATAAACACATGACTATACTAAGTCCTCTAAGATGAGGCATCCGATGATTTAGGTGATGATTAATAGGATAATCTATTCAGGGGGGAAAAAGAAGAAGTAAAGTCTAAAATGGGAAAGGTCTGTGGCGTAAACAATTTTCTTTCCCCCAAGAAGAATTCAAGATTAGTTCCTGTTTATCAGCACGTTGAGTGCCTATAAGTTAGGGATCTTTTGTGTTGCTCTGTTCCAAGATCTATTTTGTTTTTTGGGCATCTTGTATTAGTTGTTCAAGAAGTTCACCAACCTTCCGAACTTCTTTCCTTGCCTTCTGTTCCTGAGTGTAAGGGTTACACTTGTTTTGGTGTGATTTTGGAGCTTGAATCTGGGGCAGCTCTTACATTGAATGACTTTCCAAATTTGGATGCTATTCATGTAGGTGGCGAGAGTTGTTTTGTTCATAAATTTGAAAAGTTTAGAGTTTTCTTGGAAAATATCAGTTGCTTCAACAACATTCAGGTCCTCTCTCTCTCTCTCTCTCTCTCTCTCTCTCTACATGAAGAGGTTCTTAACCTGCTTGGATACTATGGCTGTTCAGCTTCTTCCCTATATTGAGTTAATTTGCTTTTGATTTCATCTGAGTTTTTTCTTCTTTTTTATGTCATAGATGACAGCTGGTATGGAGTTTCTCCTGATCGAATATGAAATGATGTGTAGATTGTGCGCTGTGATCGTATGAGCTCTGTTCAATTTCCATTCATGGAATCTAGAGAATTCCTAAATCCTGATAATCCAAAATGTCTGTACGAATCTGACCGTAACAAAGAGAAATGGATATGGCCAAGACAAAAAAGAAGGAAAGAGTGACAAAAATGTTGACATACAATTTCAAACATGTTTTTGCTATACTTTCCAGGAATGCTGAGAGGAGTCACAACTGTCGTGCTGGTCGTGCTGTCATTGGCATATCAGGGCATCCACCCTCCGCCACCCAAAATTTGTGGCTCTCCAGGTGGTCCGCCCATCACAGCGGCCCGAATAAGGCTCAGAGATGGCCGAAACATGGCCTACAAAGAGCAAGGAGTATCGAGAGAATTGGCCAAACATAAAGTCATCTTCGTGCATGGCTCTGATACTTGTAGGCATGATGCAGTGATAGCGACCGATGTTTCCCCGGTACTTAGAATTCTTCCTATAATTGGCTCATCCTTCCATGCACATGATGCCATCCTTTTGTTCTCTAACATCAGCAGCTAGTTCTGATAACTGAGTTGGTCCACGATGGATCGTTGTTTGTTTAGGCGGTTCTCAAAAAACCTGAAGGTGTACGTCTTGTCGTTTGATAGACCGGGATACGGAGAAAGTGACCCTGACCCGAAAAGGACACCAAAGAGTCTGGCTCTGGATATAGAAGAGCTTGCCGATCAGCTGGGACTGGGAACCAAGTTCTATGTAGTTGGGTACTCCATGGGAGGCCAGGCTACTTGGGGCGTCCTCAAGTATATCCCACACAGGTACTTACGCCTACTAAAGTTACAGAAAGTTTGTCAGTCATTTAGATAGGATTGCATCGTTTTGGGTAGGAATGAAATAGCAAGGATCCATATTTAGGACACGACTGCATTCTGCTAAATCCAAGCTTTCAAATGCGGTACCTGATCATGGGCTTGTCCACTCTTGTGGCCTGACAAGCTTGGTGGGACATGATTCTCGACCTGTCAACCAGGCCGACATTGAAAAGAACATTAAAAATAGAAGCAGAGGCGTAGGCCGAATAAATATTGTCTGGTTATGGACCCAGTAATGAGCCAAACGCCACCATGCTCAAGCGCTTGGGACCGGCCATGGCTCTAGCCGGCCCATTGAGCAAACTATTACCAAAACAGAACAACCATTATATGATCAGCAATGGAGTACGGAAAACACGTAGTCTCTCAGCTAAATCACCTAAGTGATCTTAGCACTTGATCTTAGCCACGTTTCATCCCCCAGATGCAACTGTTAACGACAACAAGCGCTGGCAGGTTAGCCGGAGTAGCTCTCATTGCTCCTGTAATCAACTACTGGTGGCCGGGGTTTCCCGCCAACTTATCCACAGAAGGCTACTACTTGCAGCCACCACAGGACCAGTGGGCACTTAGAGTGGCTCACTATGCCCCTTGGCTCACCTACTGGTGGAACACCCAAAAGTGGTTCCCCGCATCCAGCGTCGCAACTCGTGCCCCCCACATCATGTCCCGTCAAGACATGGAAGTCATCCCCAAGATGATTGGGCGCCGCAAGGATGAGGTAACTTTTGCTCCTGTTTGTTTTTTTCTTCTTTTTTTCCCCGTCCTCGCAAAATATGACTGACTTAACAGGTTGCTGAATTAGTCCTAGCCAAAAGCTAACTTGTCAGATAACTGGCCTTGTTCTTTTGACATACAGCAGAGGGCGAATCCAAGGCAACAAGGAGAAGCCGAGTCTATCCATCGGGACATGATGGTCGGTTTCGGGAGTTGGGAGTTCGATCCCATGGAAATTGAGAACCCTTTCCCGAACAAGGAAGGATCAGTGCATCTGTGGCAAGGCGATGAGGATAGGCTAGTCCCCGTTTTGCTCCAACGGCACATTGCAAAAAAGCTTCTGTGGATCGACTACCACGAGCTACCCGGTGCCGGGCATCTATTCCCTTATGCTGATGGAATGAGTGAAGCTATTCTAAAGGCTCTTATAGTTGGTCAGAAGCAGAGTTCGTTTCCTAGTTAAGCTCTTTTTTTCCCCTCGTCCTCTGTGTCCTTCAGATGGTTTGTTCTTCAAAGCGTTTCTCAGAATTTTCGTCTGTACCGAATCATTTACAGATACCATAATTATATTATATCTCGAGTTTGAGCCTTGCGTAGAATATTTCCCATTTGGGATACGAAGAACATCATTTCCTAGAGTGGCAGACAGTCGAATTGAAGGAAAGGTACTGTCGGATTCTTTGTATCATACTTATTTCTTTTTGGAAAAGACGGAAGCAGCCTAGAACGGGCAAATAAAGCCTAGAAGTGGGAGGCCTTGCTTTCAAGCGTAGGGGCGGTTGGAGAAAGGTGAACCTGCTTCGAGCTGACCGGTCCTCTCGCTTTGATCTTCCGATGATGTGGTCTCGAGCAGGAAGTCTATATCTCCTTCCTCCCAATAATTTTATGAGGCCGAAGAGTTTCCTTCATCCGATGCCCATCCGAATTTGGAAATTAAAAAGAAAATCCAAATTGGACTAAGTTTCCCAGCCAAACAAAGGAATGACTTTCGTCGTCGGAGATGTATATTTACGTTTCAATGGTTTTTGGTCTTCATGTAGTTTTTGTAGGGTTGGTGTCCCTTGAATGTGCAATAGTTGGGCGTGAATTCGAGGTTTGGCTTATTCACGAATTACATTCAAGTGGGAATTCGAAAATTTTTGGCAGCAAATAAATTTTGTGTTGAGATTTGTGAATCCTTTTGCAAGATTGAGAAATTCTTTCGTGAGAGTTCGGATGTAATTGGGGATTGGGAAACACCAATAGTGTTTGCGTGGCTCGACCATAAATATAATACCCATTGCATTGCTTGCTCCATAGTGAAATTTTGTGTTGCTTTTCTCGTGGATTAGATCTCTCATTCTCTTTGTTGCATCAAATTTGCTGGCTACTTATTTCTCATTTGAAAACTTTATTGTGAGTGGAAAAACTCGTGAATTGAAAAGGAAATGATATAGTGTCGTAAGAGATGCTCGAGTTTATGAAAACTAACTCATAATGTTTCGTATAGAAGTACCACTTTGTAAAAGCTACAAAATCTCAAGAGAGGCTGTTAAGTTTAGAAGATTGGAGTAGGCCAAGTGAAAGGGCAACTAATTAATATCTCTTCGATTTCCTTTATTTCTCGAATATCCGATTGAGGAAAACTTCTATTCCTGAAATTATGTTTTCTCATTTCTTTTGAAGAAAAAGTTTGAACCTATCTTTACTTGTATCTCATCCTTACACTTCGTGGCCCATAATCTTTCTTTCCTAAGATTATAATGCTTTCTCACAGGAAAATACTTCTGCTTTTTTCTTCTTCCATCTTCTCATTCTTGCTAAACAAATAAATGAAATGGCTTTACCAAGTCTTGTAAAATTAGGGATCCAATAATTTAGGTGATCATAAATAGAATCATTTACTCCATAAAAAAGAAATATTAAAATGGGTATGGTCGTATTAAATTGGTAGATTAATTCAGTGTTCTTCTCCTGCCTTGGAAGCAGGGTAAGCGTTTTTCTTTCCCCTGAGAAAAATTCAAGGTCAGTTCCTCTTTGTCAGCGGGTGCCTGTGGAGTTCCTATAACCTAGGGATCTTTGGCATTGCTCGGTCTCAAGAACTGTATCATTTTTGGGGATCTTGTACTAGATCTTCAGGAAGTTCACCTTCCTTTCGAATTGATTTTCTTTCCCCTACGTTTTGAGGGTATGTATAAACTAGTTTTGGTGGGACCTTTGGAGCTTAAACAAATCTGGGGTTGGTGAGATTTGTGCTTATATGTGAAATTATGGAATTTTCTTGTCAGTTGCTTCAACAAGATTCAGTCTCTCTCTCTCTCTCTCTCTCTCTCTCTCTCTCTCTCTCTCTTCCTCCCTCTCCACATAGAGACTCTTAACTTGCTCAGATACTATTCAGCTTCCACGGTGTAATGGGCACAGCATCTTATGTGTCGTATCGTATCGCGCAGGTTCATGTTGATAAAGTGCATTTCGACAACCAAATTACATGTACGCCCTTTCCTATATACTTGTATATTTTAGGCCCAGCCGGGTGGGGGAGGGGCAAGCAGAGGTTGCACTCTAACCCGAAGGTATCAACAGGAGGTTTATGGCCGATTACGTTGCAGGATTATGGAGACAGTATTAGTTGTCAAGTTGTCCCTTTAACAAACAATGGACTTTACTTGTGTCGTGCACTGTTATGATGAAAGCGAAAATCTCTCGTTTAGATCTGAGTCGATCCAAACCAGGTTGATATGAGTTGAGGGATTAGGTGGACTATATGGGACTGACAAAATCTAATGATACAGACAAGTTTGATCCACCAAGAGGGACGGGGCTATTGCTTTACGTTACATGGTTTATTTCTTTACAAGTTGATCTATTCTTTGATGTAATCCACTAAGCAAAAAAAATTATGGACTTTGATCTCTCAAACTTCCAGTAAAATATCAGTTAATTCAACAAGATTCAGGTCCTCTCTGTTTGTGTGTGTCCCTCTCTCTTTCTCTCCACATGAAGAGACTCTTTTAACTTGTTTGGATACTATGACCGTTCAGCTTCGTCCCTGGATTGGAGTTCTATTCGTTTTGATTTTGTCTTGTGTTTTTCCCCATTTGTGACGTTGGATAGATAGTGGGCTATTGTTGTATGAGCTCTGTTCAATTTCCATGCATGAAATGCTAGAGAATACCTAAATCCTAACAACCTACCGTGCAAAACTGAAAGTGACTGTCGAAGTTCATATCACTAGAAAAGCCTTAGACCCTACAAGTTTCTAGAACAGCAGATGGACGTCGTAGTTGGTGGCGGATACAAGCCTCTAGTAATAGTTGAGATTATGGTTGAAGTTCAACGCAACGACAATATTTCTGAACAAGCAGATATTATTTTGCTGAAGAATCGGTCAAGAAGGCCTGTCCATGGGCTTGATGCTCATTCATGTATTTAACCAAACAAGCAAATCTACACATATGAGCCTACAAAAATTAAGCCTGCGACTGCTTCATCTACATTTGCCAAAACCAATCAAAGTTATATTGTTTCATTGTCCCATCACCCCAGGTCTTATGCTTACATTCTTGTTACATGTCGAGAAACTAACAGTGGTATCAAATGAAGATGGACGAGCGCCCACTCGTGCACGATAAAAAGAAGTTAGAGAGAGGGGGGTGGGGGAGAGAGAGGGGTTAACAAACGATTTTTGACAGATTTTTGCGATACTTTCCAGGAATGCTGAGAGAAGTCACGCCTGTCTTGCTGGTTGTATTGTCTGCATTGGCGTATCAGCGCATCTGTCCTTCGCTGCTCAAAACTTGTGGCTCTCCAAGTGGTCCACCCACCACGGCACCCCAAGTATGGCTCAGGGACAGCCAAACCTTGGCCTACAAAGAGCATGGAGAGACAAGAGAATTGGCTGAACACAAGGTCATCTTCGTGCACGGCTCCCCGGTAATTAAAATTTCTTCTTATAACTGACTCATCCTTCATGCTCATGAGAACGTCCTTTTGCATCCTAACATTTGCAGCTATTTCTGATGAATAAGTCCATGCTGTGTTGTTTCTCATTCAGGCTGTTGTCGAGGAACTGAAGGTGTACATCTTATTATTTGGTACACCGGGATATGCAGAAAGTGACAAGGACCCGAAGAGGATGCCCAAGAGTCGGGCTCAGACATAGAAGAGCTTGCTAATCAGTTGGGACTGGAAGGAAGTTCCATGTGGTTGGGTATTCCATGGGAGGCCGGGTTACTTGGGGTGTCCTCAAGTATATCCTCACAGGTACATACACCAAATTTAGTATAAGAAAGTTCACGAGTCAATTACGAGGATTACTCGTCTTGGTTGGAATGAAAATATCAAGCATCATTTCTTAGGACGGGACTGCATACTGCTGAGTGCATGCTTTTGATAACGGAATGCCTAATCATGGGTCTGGCCATTCTTGAGACCTAACGAACTTGTTGGGTCATGATTCTCGACCTAACCAGGAAGCAGAGAAGTAGGCTGAGGATGAATATTGGCCTGGTTATGGATCCACTCATGGCCATAACACTGGCGATGCTCAAGCGCTTGAGAACAACCTGGCTCGAGCCTGTCCATCGTGCAAGCTATAACCAAGCAAAACCACCACAATATTGACTACGGCAATGAAAGGGGAAAAGACAGAGCCTCTCAGCTAGATTGCCTAATTGATCTTGGCAATTGATGCTAGCCATTTGCCGTCCCACCAGATGCAATTGTTGACGGCCAGAAGAACCGGCGGGTTGGCCAGGCATCTATCATTGCTCCTGTAATCAACTACTGATGGCCTGGCGTTCCGGCCAACTTATCTATGGGAGGTCATCGCGAAAATCACTGTAACATAGTCTAGTCTCATGATCTTCTGACAGCATCTCTCTCTCACTCTCTAGTTCCTCACGATAAGTTCGATCTACGTTACTTCCTCTGTTAGGTCTAAGAACTATGTTATTTCCCGCTCCAACGCGTGTATGCATGCACGACATTGCTAATCAACATCGCTCCCATCTAAATGTCTGAGATAGGCCATCGTCTCGGCGCAATCCCACAAGCATGTAGGCAGATCGCAAATCTCTCCTCGTGAGAACAGACATGGCCCGTTTCTAATAATTCGACTCGGGCACTCGTGAATGGCAAGCGAGCGTGAGATCGGAGGCCAACCGTATCCGGTCGGCGATATCTGCGGGTTGCAAACCCAAAGCTCCTCGAAAAAGGACGGACTAAGGCAAAGGCGTCGCATGATACAAGGTTTTGGTGACCAAATGATCATCACCATAGTCTTAGGATTTTCACATTTCCCTTGAGCTCTCGACCACTCGACTAGAGTCGCATGTGTCCGATATAAATATCTCGAAGGTTGTTTTTTTATGTATATGAATTTTTGAATGGATAAGACATGCAAGGGAAATAATTCGTAACTCCTCAGGGGGTGCGATGAATTATGACGGGAAAATATGTCGGCAAATAGATTATCTTGTCGCTAGGGCGGAATATTCAGAATGTCTATGCAAGCGCGTAAAAGAAGATCTCTCTACCTACTAGCTAAGTTACATGATTAAGGTCGATGCAGTGTTTCTTGGAAATCTTTGCGCTTATCTAGTGTATTTGGTCGTACGGTTGACTTTACAATTAGCTGAAATATAAAATTTGTCCAATTGACACCACGTTCGCCATGTTTTAAAATGTGGGACATCGATCCTCCTTTTCAATCTCTTTACACGGGAGGAAACTATCAAAGCACATATGTCACACCCCCAACTCATAAATAGAAGGGTATGATAAGGCTGTCCTTCTTATCGAATGACGCAGCCTCAGATCAAAGGTAGTGTGGTTTATAATATTAGAGTACACTATTACCATTAAACGGTAAATATACAACCATCCTAAAATCCTCAATTTAAAATAACTTATACTAAAAATCCCGCTATCCAAAAATCTTGCTATCCAAAAATCTTGGTATAAATGTGCTCTCACCTTATTTATGCGGGCTGCCAAGGAACCTGGAAAGACAAATGAGATAGAAGGAGTGAGTTACAACCGCTCAGTGAGTAATACACTTCTCTTAAGTGGATCGAATAAACAATGTGCGTATATTTAAAATAATAAACTATATATATTTAAGTAACCTTCAAAATCAAGTAAACTGTAACGTCAATACAAATCATTTCAATATAACGTATTCACATAAAAATCAAGCTCAATTCATCAAAAAATATCAAAATTAATCCAACAGTTGAACCCATTGATTAATCTCATTAATCACATTTCAACGATCAATTCCATCGACTAACCTCGTGCTCATATATCAATCATTGTCATGAATAATGCCCTGCGACGAACCGACCAAGATTCCCTCCTTGGCTAGCTCTCCATCTACATACAGGTGACTTGGCCCATAAGGATATCCTAGAATATTATGCATATATTTCCAAAACCTAACGGGTTCACAGAGATACTGAGCACATACCATCAATCAACAATATTTTTTACACCACAAAGCTAAACACAGAAATCATCTCATATAAACATTTTGTAAACCCATTCACAATTCAAACATACAACCTTTCACGACACATTTGCTAAAAAATATTTCACAAGTCCAAACATAATCTTTTACAACAATACATCTTCTCAAAATTAGTCTCAAATCCCAAGGAGTATTAAATATTTGATCCAAATTTTTATGCGACAAATATGCATTTAATAACTCATAACATATCAAATATATATAATTTTCAAGGCATGAGTTTTTAAATTCTTAGGAGAACTAGTATTACTCATCTCGAACAAGTCAAATGTCAATTTATATCAATCAATAGGTCAATGTCTCTAGATACCTAACAACAAATTGAAAAATTGTATAAAAAATTGAGTGAAATAATATTCTAATGAATGACTTGACTAAATCTTGTCTATTATTGATAAAAATGACATCTATGAGCCCAGTCAAATCTTGTCTATTATTGATAAAAACGACATCTATGAGCCAATAAAAAGGTTCAGCAATAACAAAAAACACTATTATCTGTTGTGCGTAGCTCACACACTTAACCTATTTATGCCATAACTTTCTTCATTGAGCTCCATTTCTAACGATCTTATAGTTAAAAAAAAAACCCTTTCGACGTACAATAAAATTTCCGAAGTGGCCAACCCAAACTCTAGCTGAAAATCGATGAAAACGGCCCATGAACTACTATGATGTACTGTTCACTGCGTGCAAGAAACTTCTAAATTCCGTTTCGGACAAACCGTAAACTCAAATTGAGTTATGTGAAATACTATGGTTTCATGACACCCTTAAGTATCATAATCCCATAATTTCTCAGCTAAATAACTCTAAAAATTAGACTTCGTAGTCCAAACTTCACTAACCCCTCATAAAATCTTGGAAACTATTCTGATTAAGTAGACGATGGCACAAATACTTACCATGTACTATAATTCGAAGCTAAATCGGCTTGGCAAAATACCGGGAGCAAGACTTTCCTTCCTTTCTCCCTTTTTCAGTTTTTCTCTCCTCTCTTTCGTTAAAGGATGATTGGTTCTAGAGTGGATAGAATTTAGATCTACTCTATTTAAACCAACTGCTAGATTTTGGATCATAGAACCCACTATGTTTGTCCAATTTGGTTCCAAGCTCAATTGAACAACCATTTTTTTTTGCTAAGTTTTAAAAAAATTAAGACAAGTAACATTTATACTAACATAGTATGAATAATAAATGGTTCAGAGTAAAATATCGATATTGAACAAACAAAAATTTAAAACAATAGGAAATTTATGCTCCTTTAAGGAAAAAAAAAATCTTCTTCAAACTTTGTAAAAGAGGTTTTAATGAGTTCCCAAATGGATGGGTAGGTTCAACACTCACAAAATGAAAACCTATCTGCATAATACCAATTTGAACAAAAAATTGGCACTAAAATGAAGCTAGTTCCTATTTCAATGGGTCGATTCAGTCTCATTTTTTAGTAGAATGGGATTGATTGCGCGGCCCTAAACAATGTTTGATTAACCCATCAAAGATAAACATAAGCGCAATTGCCATGGTGATGCCAAATCAGACATTTCGACTTTGCATTAATGATAAGAGGGAAGTGGAATCAGTGGGGCAAAATCCCTCCCCCAATTTAAATTAAAAAAAATTAGTGCCTTTTCTTTTGAGATTAGTTGATCCTTGCAATATTTAACCCAAAAGAAAGAGAGACAGAGAGAGGGCAAATGAAAAACGGTTTGGAAGGAATCGAGGAGACCGGGGACTCTTACCATGGTCAGAGCAAAGCATGATTCTCTCAATGACATCTGATGAACGGCCCTGATTTAACCCCAGCAAGAACGATCACGACTCTCCAACGGCCCTGATTTCAGCACCCCCGAGGTCTTGTCCGACGGACCCCTAAATTCAGTGGGTCCCCCCCCTCCCCCTCGGTCTCCCTCGTCTCTGCTCTCTCTTCTCTCCTCTCTTCTTCTCTCTCTCTCGAATCTCCACGACCGCAACCCCGAAGCCAATCAGCTCATCGCTTCTCACTCTCGCGTCCACGCTCTCTCTCTTTACACCCTCAGGAAACCCTCGGAGTCCGCTGCCCCCGCTCGCTTGATCCCGCCCGCGATTGATCAATGCAGGTAATTCGCGCTCGCAATTCGGGTTCCCGCTGCTCGATTACGCACTTCATTCGCGGAATTCGGGTTCGATTCGGAGGGAAAAAGGGCGGGGCGGTGAACGCCTTGGGGCCCCCTCTGATTCGTCCTGCCCGCTTCGCTATCTCGCTCGCTCGCCCGATGGGCTTTCGGTGGCCGCTTTCGTGTTTTCTCTCTTGTGGTTTGGTCGCTACTGCTGATGGGACTCGTCTGTTCCTTTAGGCAGTTGCTTGGTTCAGCTGAGTTAGTTGAATTGTGGTGCTTTTGTGTGTTTTCGCTGCTGGATTAGAAGCTTGCAGTTGCGGGTGGGATGGGTCGCGCATTGCTGAGGAATGAAGCGCGAAATCTCTTGCTTTTGTTGCTTAGCTGGGAGACTTGATAGAAAATAGAGCACATGGGTGCCAATGATTCCTTTAGTGGGATAAAGTTTAGTCGTTGTTATTATTGTTGGTAAAAAAAAATAAAATCCTGTAACAAAAAATAAAATAAAAAAGAGGGAGGAATTTTTGCTGAATTTAGAATGATCGAGCCATCTTTTGCTGTACTTGCAGACCTCGAGGGAGATTTTTGATGTGGCAACCGATAACTACCTGGAATAATTTATTGTTTAATCTGTTAAAAGTCATGAAGCTAATCATTTTTTTAAATGTTTTAAAACTCGTGAATTTTTTTTCCTGAAAATTTGAAGTGTCTGATATCATAATTTAATTTCTAAAGTTAACATTAACGAAAGATTCAGAAAGGAAAATTACAGGTTGCTCCAAACACATACTTATTGGTTAGATACTTCTGGCAACATGTTCATTCCTGCTCAATTCTGGTTTACTTTTAGACATTTCCACTATTTTTGGATGCACCAATTTAATGGGCATGCTCATTTAAGCAAACTTTTTTTTGGACAAAATGGAGCTTTGATATGCTAATCAAGCAATGCATTAGGCATTTATTTGGGGAGGTGCTGGTTTGAGTTGAGAACGTTGGTAGTTTGAGCTGACTGTGACTTATGTTCCTGCAGACAATACCAAGCAAACTTGAAATAGAATACATGTGTATGCACTTCCAACCTTGGGTTACTTTATAGTCAGGTGGTGAGGAAATATCTTCAGGGAACAATGTTATGTAGACATGGGCTGTGCTAGTCACTCGCACTGATGTCAGGTCTTGTAAGATTTGAATCAGCTTCGGCTGGTACAGATGAATTGGCCATTGCTGGGGGCCATCTGAACGGAAGCAGGGCCAGCCATTCCCGGTCTAATCTGGACAGGTCAGGTAGTTTCAGGGAAAGCTGCGAAAGCAGGATGTTCAACTCCCTGACTAGTCTCTCTGGGGAGAATCCTACATCAAATGGGGATGTCCCTCCCATATCAGATTGTCTGATGTTGGATCCTATTACATTGGGGGATCAGAAATACCAAAGACTGGGTGAGTTGCGGAAGATATTGGGAATTCCTTTTGGAAGCAATGCTGAAGATAGTTCTTCTGGGGCTGGTGTTGCCAAACTTCTCCATCCTGGTGCAGTTGAAGAGCTAAAGCGCTTCAAATCAAGTGTTTTGGATACCTCCAGTAAGGCAAGGTAGTATCCGTTCCTTAATGCCAGTTATCTACATTGTCATTTTACATTCGAAGCGCTACTCTCTAAAATATTTGCTACAATGAGTGCACCGATGCACTTGTGCATGCTACAGTTAAGCATATAACTTCTTAACAAGGATGGTTCACACATACATGCATCAGTAGCATGTGGACACTTGCACGTGCAAGATCTTCATTGTATTCTCTGTTGAAACTGCTTTATTCTTGATCAGGAGGAGGGCAAAAAAGTTGGACGAGTCTTTATATAATTTAGACAAGTATTATCAAGTTTTGAATTCAAAAAAGCATCAAAGGAACGGGACAACAGCTAATGAGAGATCAGGTGGGTCCAATTTGTCGAAAATGGCGAGTCAGAATCATCGAAATTCTTCGGAGCTCTTGGCTCAAGGACTTGAAGATAGGAGTAAGAATGTTGTTCTGAATAAGCGAGTTCGTTCCTCAATGGCTGAACTTCGGGTTTGTATGAGAAATTTCTTTCTAGATGTTTGTAGTTTTCCATGTAGACTTCCCTTTCCTTTATTTCATTAAAATGTCATTTCTGGAAAGCTATATGCCTGGCTCAACCTATGTTTGTTTACCTTTACATGACTCTTCACCCTTATCTGTCAACTTGCATGCATCTTAAAATATGTGAATGGTGCCTTGTTCAAACTTCAGTCTTCCAAAGGGCATTCGAAGTATTCTCCTGCCTTTGCTATTTTGTTGACCCTTTTCCTTTTATAATCGTTTGTTTCTTGCATGCTATTACTGGTTGGTTTCTTGAACTTTAGATTCTTATCATGTTTATTAATCTAAAGATTTCGGATATATGAAGAAAAGTCCATCTTATTTCGTGGTGATAACATTATTAAGAGCCTAAAAGGGCATTGGTCTATAATGTTTTTAACACAATTGGAAGGGGAAAATGGTAACAATAACCCGTATATAAAGGGGCATCTTGATATATTATTAAGAATCCAAGTATGGGATACAACAGTGTCCAGATCCTTTGGTGGAATTACATGTTTAGCAGATTTATCTCCTAATCGATATAATAAAAACCATTCAATTAAGCATTTTAATTGATCCGGCATTGATTATCAGGATGTTGACTTATTACTTCCCCTCTGAAGTTTTTTTTTTTTTTGGGGGCCATACGCCCTTGGTACCTTATTGAATGGTATTCGGTTTACCTTCAAAAGAAGATGTTCTATCTTCTAGATTGACTACAGCTACAAGTGATTATCATATGCCTATATTTCATCAAGAAAGTGAGGATGAGCTATTTGTGAAAGTTGGGGATACCAGTTTCGAAGATGCAGTAGGAGGACATACTTTTCAAATTCTTTCATGAATTAATCTATGGCCTATTTCTTATTTGCATAGAAACTTAGAATGTCACAAGTTTCGCCTGATAAGCTTATGACTGAATCTGCACAAATCTCCAGGAGATAAGTTCTCTTAGTTACTATTCCCCACTGTATACGATCCTTCAGTGGCCTTTGTTAGAAATAAATACAAGTCTTTACACCTGTGTGCTTCTCATATCTTAATGTCTGATGATTATCTCGATAATCTTGGTGCTGATTTGCACTAGAATGAATTCTGTGTAGCTGATTCTGTTTAGTTTCTTTGTCTTCCAATTATTGAAAAGCTAGTATGTACATTTTCCAAAAAGCCTTAATGAGAGGGATTGTATGGTATGGTTTGGTGCTAATTGATGCATACAATCTAGTGCTTGTTGCTTTTTTTTCCTAAGGATTGTGTTAGAATTACTGTAAGCATTGTATATTGCTCTATGTTTGGCTAACTCAGTCCTTAATTGGTTTTTCAGACAGACAGTCAAGGCCACACTCTAACAAAGCCACCCGTGGTCACTGGAAAAGATCGAGATATGACCAGAAATGCTGTTGAAGGTTCTGATTCGGTTGAAGATAAGAATCATAGACTACCTACTGGAGGGGAAGGATGGGATAAAAAAATGAAAAGGAAAAGATCCTTAGGCTCGGGTTTTCCCAGGCCTATGCTTATGGATGGGGAAACGAAGCGACCTATGTTCCAAAAAGTTAAAACTGAACCCAGTTTGCAATCTTCTGATGCCCAGGGTTCCAGGTATCTCATTGATGTGATGGAATAATAAGCATCGCTATTTGTGACACTATGCCAGTTATAAAACCTGTTTCTTGCTGATGCTTGTAGAGTACTTGCATGAAGAACAATTGATTGTATTTCAGTGTCTTCAGATTGTTATGTCCACTTCTATGTTAAAATGCTTTCTCCAGAAGTTTGACGTAAGCTAGCCTACTGTTTTGTTGCTATTTATTGCAGATTGAGTATCCGTGAAGAAACTTCCACAGTGAGTCCTGGTCAGACGCCAAAAGCAAAAGGTTCGAGGGCTCCCCGAAGTGGATCTGTCATGGCAGCAAGTTCACCTACTAATTTTTCTCGACCATCTGGAGCTTTTGAAGCATGCGACCAGTCTCCTAGTGCAAGCAAAGTTCATATGATTGGTGGCCCTACTAATAGCCGTAAACGTCCTCCTTTACCCTCTGAGTCATCCTCCCCTCCTATGGCTCAATGGGTTGGCCATAGACAAAAAATATCTCGCAACAGAAGAGCAAATATTGTGTCTCCTGTCTCGAACCATAATAAAATCCATCCACCCTCGGAAGGATGTGCCTTGGATCCTAGTTTGAAAATGAGTTCTGTGGAGACAAGTGCCCCCCTGTTGTCACGGGGTTTTGCTAATGGAATCCAACAGCTGAAAGTAAAATTGGAAAATGTTTCATCACCTTCAAGATTACCTGAAAATGATGAATCTGGTGGTGGTCAAAATCGTGAAAGTAGGGTGAAGGAAAAGAGAGCTAGTGCTGTTGAAGTGGATGAAATAGATGTCGGAACCATCCGAGGTGTTAGCTCGTCAATTGTACTGCCAAAGAAAAATAAAATAGTCCCTAAAGATGAAGTGGGAGATGGTGTCCAAAGGCAAGGAAGGAGCGGAAGGTGCTCATCATTTCCCCGAACTAACATTGCCTCAGCCAATGAAAAAATGGATAATGCGACTTCCAAGCCGCTTAGAAGTGCAAAGCCTGGTTCTGAGAAAAATGGGAGGTCAGTTGTGTAAATTTGCTTGCAATTGTTTTGAATTGTTCTTTGGGGGATGATTTCCTTCATGTATATGTGTGCTCTTTTGTGATTTCAGCAAGACTGGACGTCCTCCTCTAAAAAAAGTTTCCGATCGAAAGGCTTTAGCTCGTCATGGGAAGTCACCAGCAACTGGCAGTACACCAGACATATCTGGTACTTTTCCTTTTTAGAGTCCAATTTTATGCTCGAGGTTTGTCTTAAGACCGCCCATGCTTTCTGTCACTGTCTCTTCTCAGTGAGGCATCATGCTGAAAGCGGCCTCCCAATGCCTTTAGCAGACGCTGTAAATTTGGATCTAACATCTAGGGCAGGTTTGATGAGAAAGGGTCCTTAGAGACGTTTTTTCCACAATAAGGTTACGGTCTAATGACAAGTCATCTATTAGGATTACTTGTGCTGCGCTAGTTTTCACAGCTGGTTTCTCACATAAGTAATCTTGTGTGATTGTTTCCTACTTCCAGAGGAATACTGCTTGGATTACAATTTTCATAAGAGCACACATATCATTGAATTCGGTGGCACTTAGGTCTCCCGTTAATAATTTAATGGAAGTGATTAGGTTTAGCAATTGTTTACTAATGAAAATTTTCCAGGAGGAAGAATTTGTATCCCTCCAGGGTTCTTTAAAAGGTCTGGTTTGGTTCCAAAAGGACACAAAACCATAATTTGCTTTCCCTCCGGAATTAAAAACAAAAAAAATATTAGGAGTTTTAAAAAGTTATCAGAAAATTATAGAGGAATCTACATATCAATGTATGATTGAAAGTTTTCGGGCATTCTATTCTATGTAAAATGAAGTTTGAAAGCCCTTTAAAAAGGAAAGCAAAAAGGAAAAGTCTTAACAAAAAAATCGAAATAAGTGTTCAAATTGTCCTGAAACTTTGGGAATCTAATTTTTTCTTATCCCATTCTAGGTGGATCAGATGATGACCGCGAAGAACTTTTAGAAGCTGCGAAGTTTGCTTCTCGTGCCAATAGTACGTGGATTACTACTTTGAGATGGATTGTGGAATTTCATCGCGAATACAATCTCTTTACACTTATTATTAATTTTGGTTGTTTGATAGGTCTAGTCCATTCTGGAGTATTCTGGAAAAGCATGGAATCATTTTTTTCTCCGGTCAGCTTGGAGGACATTTCTTATTTGAAGCAACAGGTAGTAATTTACAAGCTCTAAAGATGCGATAGTGAGCTTGAATATTTTTCTTCTTAATAATCCTTTTATTCCAAATCCCAACTTTTATTCTTTAAATTTTTTCCTGTAAAAGCTATTTTTGGATCTGATGAGATCCTTTGAGGAGTTACGCAAGAATTCTTTGGCAGGCAGCAATGCTATTCAGACAATGTTTAATAGTGGACAGAAGTACCAATTGGGAAAAAAAGAAAATTTTGGATGCTACATCCTTCATTTAAATTGTTCTTTAGCATTCAGGTTACGTATTTTGTAAATTGGGTAAGTTAAGTTGTCAATATACCAATTTATCTCCATCTCTAGCTGGACATTTTATGCTACCGTTAGAAGGTTAAATCAGACCGAACAATCAAAGTTTTATATAGAGCTAAGAAGTTATCGAACTGAAGAGTTTTTTATGGTGTTATCTATAGGCAAATTACCTGTCATTTTGTAGATAACCATTTAGAACGACATCACTGCAACGTAAGCATACAAAACAAATTTTACCAATTCTCTTGGGGCAGTGTGTGATTCTCCGGAACTTTGCATGTGAAGCTTGATTATCCAAGCTTGATTTTGGATAACCGACTCTGGGGGTACTTTTCTCTTTTCCATTTCAAATACTATAACTTGCTCAGCACTTATTATCCTGGACTTGCTATTTGGCATGAATGTCGTGTAGGGGTCATTTTAATAATTCTTTGTCCTTCAGGGTCTTTTGAATTGTCTCGAGTTCACAGATCACATGCATACTTGAATCTTCTAACTCTCATCGTCATGTCAAATGTATCTCAATTTCTTAAAGGTTTCACTCAGTCATATTGAAGCTATGAAGTGGCATAATTGGTGTGCGAATTTTGCGGTTTGGTTCTTTGATAAGTACTTTACACCATTGTTTTTTCAAATGTAGAGTGATCTCATTCACGAAGAAAGTATGAAACCTCACAAAAATGTTTTTGGTGAAAGAGATGATGGTATCCAATGTCATTATGGATCTGGAGAATCAGCTGCCAGTGACAATTATATTCAACAAGTTGAAGATGAAGATATTATATGCGGACAGTTGACCCCAGGAGGGATGAAAGCTCTTCCTCTGTACCAAAGATTGTTGGCTTCTCTAATCATTGAAGAGGAAGCTACATTTGAAGAAGGTGATGAAGGAAGAAGCTTGCCTTTTTCACATGACGAAGATGGAAATTCTGGGGCTAACTGTCTGTCTGCTGGAGTAAAATCAAGCAATAGAGATGGTTCTGTACATGAAAATGACATTGTGCACGAGCTCCAAAGTCCCATGCAGTACAATGTTACAAATTATTCTGGTAATGGAAGTATCAACAAAAGTATCCAGAGTGATCTTGATTTGATGCGCAAAGAACAAGTGACGTGCGAGATATCCCAAAACGGTTTCCATGGCTCGGTAGCTGCATTCTCATGTGTTGCTGGTATTTCATATGCTGAACGGTACATGCATATGTCCATAGAAAGCAAATTACTGGTGGAGCTGCACAGTGTTGGGCTATATCCCGAGAATGTGGTAAATCTTAGTTTATGAAGTGCTCAATCATAGTCTTGAATTTCTTAAGCTTATAAAAATTTCCTGAACTAATGTTTCGATGCATGGAGTGATTTCTCTTTCTGTGCGCCAGGGAAGTGCCTATCTGTGTTAGTGTTCACATTCTGGATAAAAGGACTTTTTATCCACTCTTACTTTTTCTGATTTGATGCTTGTTGCAGCCTGATCTGGTGAATGGAGAGGATGAAGCTATTAATAATGATATATCTGACCTAAAGAAGCAACTCTCCAAGCAGGTAGTTATTCTTGCACTCCGTTTATTTCAGATCAATATTGTTTTTTTAACACATCTATGGCATGTCTGATGGATGAGTCTTGTTCTAGCACTTTCATCAGATTTGAATTCTTTTTATTTTAGACTTTCAAATAAGTTTCTCACAAATCACAAACGAAATTTCAACACTTAATGTTCAGGTTGGTGAAAAGAAAGTCCTCCTGGATAAATTACTCAAGTCAATTCCAGGTGGGAGTGCAGATAATGGACGGTAAGTACTGAAATTTGCTTTGGCCTCTTAAATAAGGATCTTCAATAAGGATTAATGTTAATTTGTTCATTAATCAAGTGATCAAACCTTTAGAGATATGAAGATCAAATGATGAAATTATCTGCTCTGTCAAGCTGAAACATTGAGAACTTTCTTGGTTTCTTCCATTTGTAAATTTCATGTGAGATGGCGTACGGCAAGCCTTTAATGCTTCTCAGTAATTTTATTTCAAGAAATTACACCAAGTTGCAGCTATTTTCCTAAAATAGCAACTATTTGCCGGGTTATGATGGTGTGTTATGCCCAAATTAAAGTAGCTTAAATTTGCATATCTAGACTAATAGGCATCGCCCGTCAACATAGTTCTTGAATTCAAGTTGGAGGACTTGAGAACATGTATTTTCCTAGTAGTTGTTGAGAAGAAACAGTAGCTCTCTTATCATGAAAGCTTCTTAGATTAATAGTCGCATATAAACCATGTAGATGGAGTCAAATTGCTTTCAAATTGTATGATTTATATGTATATATACATTCATGGTCACGGTGCTTGTACAACTCTGTTTTGTGGTTATATCAATAGGATACTACATGAAAGGTAAATTTGATATTATACAATGTCAATTACAAATAATTTAATGTTTGACGAGTGCTACTGCTTACAGTTTCCTAGTTTGTTGAGGATTGAAAGACCCTTGTCCGCTTTATCTTTCAAAGTTTATTGATTGAACCGAAAGATTGGCAGAGCTTTGAGGATTTTTTTTTTTTCAGAGTATAGATAACCTTTACCTAATCACAATAAATCTCACGAAAATGTTGCGCTTCCTAGTTCAATATAGTTTCAGCTGAAGTTGAGTCCCTTCATCAGCTCTGAATAGTGAGAAGATAGTTACGGCCAGTGAAATTTGCTTATGTCTAACAAGAAAATTGTTTTTGTAGAAAAACAATTATATCAATATGATATCAATTGCTAAATGTTAGTTGGCTTTTGTAATCTAATCAAAATTGTTATTATGACTGTTAAAGTTGGCAATTCTAACGTTGTTTTTCCCAGTACAGAAAAATTATAATAAATGAGATTACAATTAGGACGAAGCTTTGCCAATTGATGAGTGTCTAGTTGCTTTTTTATCAGTTGATAAATGTGTTTGATTTTGCAGGGATCTGGAGCACACTGCAATGCAAAGACTTGTTGAGATGGCTTACAGAAAACAGCTGGTGATTTTGCTGTTCTTCTTATTTTATTTTTCTTAAGAGTGACAATTATTCCATGAATTTTTAAGTTTCTCATGTCTAAGCTGGAGAGCTTGTTAGTGTCACCTTTGCTTGATGTCCTGGTTATCCAGATGCTTCTGTTTTATCTAATAAATAAATCATCTGCACTGCGGTTTAATAACATAGAAGTGGACGACTACTATGTTGAGAATATATCAGTTCAATCAATCTAACAAACGAATGCCATGGTGGCAAAGTCGGAGGTTTCTTGTGCATTAGAGTCTTATTTGGAGTATGACGATGCCACTGATGGTATAGGAATATAAAGTGCATTAGGTTTCTATGAATACAATAACACCTGCTATATTTGATTGTGAAGTGACACTACCCTGATAATTTATCGTATTCTCAGATATTATCAGCTCCATTAAGCGCATTAGCAAAATATTAGTTGTGATTTTGTGCTCGATTATGGCGGGACGAGGGTTTAAATTATTTTGGGTAGGTTACTTGATATTACACCAAATGACAGGCCACTTTGGATGGTATTGACAGGCCACTCGAGCAAGCATTGCTTCCCGCAATGGGATCCCTAAGGTTCCAAAACATGTTGCAATGGGTTTCACTAGGAGGACTCTTGCTAGATGCAAGGAGTTCGAGGATACTGGCAAGAGTTGCTTTAGTGAGCCTTCCCTCAGTGAAGTCCTTTTTGCTGCACCCCCTCCTGTCTGTGAAGAATCTATACGACATGATAATCTCTATTCTTCACCTGTGCCTGGGACATCAGGTCTCTCATCTTTCCTCTTTACCTCATTTCCTCTTTTCTTTCCCTGTGAAAAGTATGTTACATGCGTAAATTGGCAATTTGTCTGAGCACCATTCTCATTATGTCCTTTTGGCACTCACCTGCAGGCTCCAGCATCAAGCTTAAGCAGTTTGGTCTTCAGAATGATGATATTGGCCCAGGTTCTTACGATAACAATAGAACTCTTTTACATCCCTCTAACCAGCCTTTCGGAAAAACCGGACCTATATTGAACAGAGGCAAGAAGAAGGAGCTGCTGCTTGACGACGTTGGTGCCGTCAGAGTGGCATCAAGTCCTGCAAAAGGCAAGAGGAGTGAAAGGGACAGGGACCGCGAGATGGTCCTCAACTGTTCTGCTACCAAAGGTGGCCGCCAAAATGCAGTCAGCGCTAAGGGTGAGCGTAAAGCAAAATCCAAGCCAAAGCAAAGAATTGCTCAGTTGTCATCTTCAGGAAATGGATATATAAGCAAGTTCGGTGAATTGACGCATCCTGTGAGCTCCTCAGCTCATGAATCTAATAAAGTCCGTACAGTTGGCGCTGACAAGAAGGAAGAACTTGATAAAGCAAATGGCAACACGCCGCCTGATTTAAAGGAAAACAATGAATCTGCAGACTTGGCAAACTTGGATCTGCTTGGAGACTTGGATGTACCATCGTGGTTGAACTTCGAAGGGGATGGTTTACAAGACCATGATTCAATGGGCCTTGAAATACCCATGGATGACCTCTCCGATGTGTTCCTATGACGACAGTGGCCTGTACATTCCTAGGGAACTTAGGTGTCCAGATAAACATAGAGCCACCATTTTCAGGGACCAACTTGTAATTTAAATCATGCCCCTGGCAAGTGGCGCTTGTAGTATAAGCATTCTTTCTGTATGTCAGTGAAAAATTTTCTGCAGAAGGTCAGATCATTGCCCCAAATCAACGATTCCTTTTCTGAATGATTGATAATGAAATTTCATCAAGGTCTTTCTTGCAGTACATCTTTGCCCATGTCGTCTCATTCTCTCTTTTGTATAAGTGGTTTGTCATCCTTGTTCTGATATTTTCCGTGTCTCCATCATTTTTCCTTTCGACAGAACATGTTCACAAGCTGATTACGATCCTTCAGTGGAATTGGCATTCTGGGTTTGCATTTTCCATTACGCGGTGCTGTGCTCGAACGATTTTAACAGTCCACTTGTTTATGGATTTCCTAAAGTCTTTCCGGTGGGTGCTTTTGTTGAGGGTCACCGCTAATCAGGGATGCTTGCTTGGTTTCTTCAGCTGCTTTAAGGTGAGAAGGTCCACAGCATTTTTCTGCTACATAAAGGCCTGACAAGTTTGTCCACTTTGTACTCAAGGCTCGAGTTTCATTATCTTTGGGCTTCCTGTTCAAATTGGCTTGTCGAGAGACCGCAATGTATCACGATGACCTTATTTCTCGTGGTAGCATCTCGGTCCACTCGAGTAACTTAATGTAGAAAAGCTAGATGCGACATGGCAGAGCAAGTTTTTTCCGATGGTGCGTGGAGACAGGTAGAGAATTTGGTGCACTTGGGTGACCAAAACATAAGCTGTAGAAACCCTCCTGAAGAAAAAGCCATTTCCAGTTGTAGAATATTCCTAAACCATCAACTTGACGTGCCGTGCCAATTCAAAGAAATTTTAGCCCTTCATTATTAATTTCAATCGCTTCCCGGAGGTTGGTTGTCCTAACTAGTGTCCTTTGCTTCTGAACCTCGTCCTCTTACCTAATTAGACAATAAATCAGACCAAGTTATGAAATGGTGGCTTCATTCGTTTGCGAAAGATGAATGATTTGAAAAAACATCTTTTAAAAAAATGATCTCCTGTGAATGAATGAACAAAAATATATTTTCACCGTCCACAAAAATGTGTTGACATAAATTGTCATCGGTGGTGAGAACATTTGCGTGACTAATTATATTAAATGATATAAAGTTTTAGAAAACTAATTTTCAAATTATTTATTTATTTTTTGAAGTAAACGGAGCTTAAGTTTTCAACTTGTTGGGTATCACTCAAGAATAAGTAAAAAGGGAATATATGTTTCTTTTATGCAATAATGAAATGAATTTATCCATGAATATTATTGTCAAATTGGTTGAACTTACATACTATAATCATGACATTGAGTAATCACAATTATATGAAGAAATTTGAAGGGATAATTGTAAAAAAAGTCCTAAACTAGCCAAAAATATTTTAATGAGCTATGTTGCAATTCGTTAAAAGGTTTATGATTAAAATTGATAAATTGTCAAAAGGCTTAAGATTAAATTAGCACAATTTAAAGGTTTAAGTAATTATATAATAAATTTATGACTAAATTGGTACAATTGAAATATTTAGGACTGAGTTAATTGTCGTGAATTAAGTTTAGGAATTTTGGACGATAATCCCGAAATGCAAAGGAATTTGGCAATTTATACAGGTTCCATTTAAGACACAATCGATTTTCGTTTAATTGTTATATCATTTATGTCAACATCTCTATTTGCTAGTGTTTACATAAAAGAACTATTAGATCTAATCCGTGCATGGCACGGATGGTTCCCATGCTAGTATTATATGAAGTCCTTCGCCTATTCTGTGTTTCAATGAATCAAGTTCATTGACAAAGCAGAACAAAACGAAGAACACCGAGACGGAAATGAAGTACGTGAAGCTTCATAAGTGCGAGCTCCTTGAAGATCAATGGATGCCGTCTTCCGGACGAGACGAAACCAAGCAGCGTGGTTACGGTCGTCACGTGGCGAGACTCACGGAAGCCATGCAAAAGGTCATCAAGCTTGGGGAGAAGGGTCAATCATCCCGGACCTTCAACCGTTCGAGCAAGCCAAATTTTCCACACAGACCGGAGGGCTCGTCGGAAACCTCGAATGGTAATTAACTCGCATCAGGTTTATGTCGCCATATGTTTTCATATTTGCCGATGATCGGGTACACCATCTGTATTGATAAAGATATGTAGCTTGCCGTGTTATAGTCTATGAGTAGTAATCAAGTTGAAGTAGCTAGGCAAGTCGACTGCGTGCCGGAATAGAGGAAAGCAAAGCAGACGAAAACTGGGAATAATCATTGATCATAAGGACTTCAAAATCTTGTGTAGATAGCTGTTCAGACGACGTGGTGGACAAAGAATTATAGCACATAGCTGACAATTACTTGCATGCGGTTGACTTGATCCAATGCAGCGAGTCTTTGCAGTAAGTTGCTCCGATTCTTTCTTATCCACTACGGGTTCACTTTTCAAACCTAGGGATCGGTTGCATTAATCCTCTTAGTGCCGGTAATAATCCTCTGATAATTCAAATTGGTTGAAATTTGACAGTTGAAAATGAAGACATCATATAAGAATATGACAGTTGAACTTCAGTTCCAGAAAAGTATAACGGAGAAATAGAGCATGCAACCTGAGATTATTCTGCTGTCATCACGGGAACATTGAACATGCAATATGGAACATAGCTTATGCAGTTCTTCTTTAAAGATGGCAAGCGCATATGTTTGTGCCTGTTAATCAAAGAGAAACCATCGGGTAGGCTGGATGCATCCGCCATGAGTCCATTTGAGCCTTTGGATTTGATAGAGATGCCTCTTCAAACTTTGTGGGAGCCATTTGAGACGACCGTGTTCGAGTTCCTTCGAATGATGACGTGTACTTTCGAGACCAGCCAAAATCTCAGTTGCATACTCGAGTTCATGTAACCGCTTTCCACTAGTTGCCCGGTTTTAAATTCAATCTGCGTTTTCAAGTTGCTTATCTACCACCTTACGATAGGGTCAAGAAATGCACGCCATGGCAACCAGGTTTGCTTTCAGAGCTGATTCAATGCAAGAAATAGCTCTCTGAAGTTATTGGGTCGACCATGAACCTATTGCGGACGATGTGGCTTACACGAACCTGGTGATTGCCCTCTTGTTATTCTGCAACAAGGCCGGCGATCCCATCCGACAGAACGATTCAAATGCCACAGACGTCGCCTTTCATACTCATCTCTCTTATGGTGTGGTTGTAGTAATCCATATTCAAAGCATCGACTAACGGAACACATTTAACTCTTAACAATTACCATGATCTATGATTACATACCTGGTGGTATAATGGAATGTATCTTATATACATTTCGTTAACAATGAACTTCACGGGTGTAGCTTTACGGAAGTAGCACTTCACAAGCTCTCTCGAATAACCACCTGGAGATAGATCTTGTATTACCGTGAGCAACGAGGCTCAGGATCAGTAGAAAAGGCCAAAAACCGCGAGGTCTGAAGCACGACTATAAAACCTTTATAACCACAACTATCTTTCACCTTTGGAAATCATAATGGAATCTTTTGTCTCTATTCTCAAACATAGGTTATTAGCCAGATATGAATATAATGGAATCTTTTGTCTCTATTCTCAAACATAGGTTACGAGCCAGATATGCATATATTCATTTCACCTGTTCTCCGACGACATGTTCAAGAGTCATGGGAGAACTCATCGATGGACAAGGGCTGCAGCTTCTTAAAGATGCGCTTGCCATGATACTGTAAGGCAACGTACGAATCAAGTCACAAATCGAACCCCAAAACCTTAATATAGAGGACAGAACGTTGCGTTCATTAGGACAGGATTAAGCTTTCAGTAGTAGTTATATTCAAACTCATCCACATCCTGATTTCGCGTGTACGTTAACACTCTTATCATTTTAGGACGTTTGATAGAGCATAGACATTTGCTTGTCGCTTGTTAGACTATGCATGTAACGCTTTTGTTTCCGAGAACAATTTTCTTTAGAAAACATTTTTTCTCTATTTCTACTCTCCGAAACAATTTCTGAGTAAAATAAGGCGTTTATAACAACACAAAATTTTTACTCTTGAAACTAAAATATATATAATATAAATACGTTTGATACGATTCATAAATTTTTTGTTCTTATCCGTCCGCCCCCAACCCCTATTGCCACCGCCTGCCCACAACCCACTGCTGCTGACCGCCTGCCGGTCCTCCGCCGAAGTCAATGGCGGGCGGTGGCAACAGGGCTCGGGCAGCAAACGGGCGGTTGCCGGCGATCATGCAGCCGGCGAGGGCGGCGGATGGCAACAACAAAAGATAAGAACAAAAGAAAAATAAAGAAAATTAACTTATTCCTAGAAATTGTTATCGGGAAAAAAAATTACTTTTTTTTGTTTCTTGTTTTTAGCCCAAATCTATTCCCGACAACCAAAAAACAAGCTGGCGTTACCAAATAAATTTCTATTCTTTTTTTGTTCCGAGAATAAAAAAAAACAGAAATTTAGAAAAATAGAAACATTACCATGCACAACCTTAAAAAGGTAAGGCATGTCATGTTGCACGTAAGATGATAAAGGGGTTTAAGAAAGTAACAGATATCCGAACCGTTCACGATGCATGTGTTCATCCAATTCATCACTTAGTGATGTATCATCCAGCTGAAAGAAGAAACATTGAACATTTCAAGATTAGAATTTATCTGAATAATTTCTTCTGCCCACATGGTCTCTCTCGACCAGTTGTAAGAGCAAAAATCGGTGCAGATACCTCAAATTGCATGTTCGAATGGCAAAGAGTATCATTCCAGCACGGGAAAATGAAACAATAATCGACCAACCTCCTAACTAAAAAGAAAGCTCAAATGAACGATACTGAAGCAACGATCAAAAACTTCAATGCGAAAAGCAAAACTGATTCACCCTCGGCTAACCCAATAATTGGAAACTAAAAGAGAAATCATTTAACTATCAAGGCAATGATTCCATATTAGGTGTTGGTAGCCCTTGTGTAGATCTGCTGGCTGGCGTGAGCAGATATCATCCTAATAAGACCTCTCGCCATTAAGTCCTTGATTGCTCTACGTGCCAGTGAACCATTGACCTGTAACGTAACACATCGGAAAATTGAGATGTCAATGACAACATTCAACAGGTAACATAGACTTAATAAGTTCATCATGACAGGCTCTATCAACACGAGAAAGAACTAGTCGTGGTCTACCGGGCTGTAATCAATGATTACAACAACAACAAAAAAACACGGAGCAACAGATGTAAAAGAGAGAAATGATGATGATAAGGAGAAGGAAAAGAATTCAACCCCCAATGACTAAGCCTCCACAAGGAGAAAAATTTAGCCAAACAGCAGAAAAGATTCCACTGCAGACATCCAGGCCAACGAACCACATAACGGCCCTATAGGATATTGGTTAAACATTGTCATTCAACATCCTTGCAAAAGGTATGGCACAAACAACTTGGCAGAGCTTGTGCTTAAGCATATCAAGCAGCTGCAAGGCTCAATAACAACAAAAAGAAGTTACTGCTACTAATGTCCAATATATTCCTAGCATGCATGTACACTTCACAGAGGAAACCGTTTTTTCTAAGCCATTTAGCAAATTAAAGAAGCAGTAGCGAGAAAAAAGAATTATTTACTACCATAATGAAAGAGGCTGAGGCATATGCGGCATGGATTAAACAAGAGATCTGATGTAAGCATACCCTTAATCTGTCTGATAAGATGGAAGGTGTGATAAGCTTGTACTTGGGAACTTCACTAACAAGTTTGTCATATGTTGCCTGATCAAAGAGCACCATGTTGTTTACCTTCTCCTTTTGCTTTCCTTTGCTCCATTTCTGCACAAAATGTTACCTTATGAGGTCACATGCAGACATCCAGTAACAACTACAACCTGAAGCTGAAGCCAACCTATGAAAAGACAAAGAAACATATGTAAAGGGGACTCTTAACGCCTTTGTAGAAATAAAGTAAACTCATTAATCTTGGTCGAAATATAAGGGAAGCAGTAGAAACCGGATATTCTGTGCTTAACTAGCAGAGCTATCCACACTTTGGTACAGAAACTAGCAGCCTTGCACTTAGATTAATGATACAAGAGCTGAAAACTTCAGTCTTCGATTAGATTTTCACATATACTAGAAGCCCCAGAATGCAGAACTGGTCCAACCTCACAGGTGACCCAAACAGAACGAACATCAAGCAATTTTTCTCTCACGTGGCAGTGAACTACACAACTTAGAATGCCGAGCGCAATATAAGCTACGTTCTCGAAGTTAAACGGCATTTGAAAGGTCGGTTCTTTAACTAAATTGAGAGGCAATGAAGATTGCTAGGACAACGCCCATGATGAGCACCTTCAGAAAATAAGCAACACAAAGCCAATTTAACTTATTCTCAAATCACAGACACCAAATGCGCATGGCAGAAGCCCTACACACCAGCTGAAACAAATGAGCTCCGAACACGAATGCCCAGATGGAAAGAAACTAAATTTACCTTCTTTTTTTGCTTCCCTCCGCCAGATTTAGCTGGCTTCGAAGACGGAGGAGAAGCCTTATCCTTCTTCGGTGCCTACAGATGAACACCCATCAAGCCAACAACATCAGCCAACACATCAAGTCCAAACTATAAGCCGTTAGCGCGCACACAAAATTAAAACCACTTGGCAGTTTGATATAAACTCAACAACGAAATCGAAAAACTATTTTCTTTCCCCGCGTTAAATGCTCCGATGCCGTACACTCATGCATTACGACGTAGGGAGGTTTGCATCATTACACTTATACTTACCATGAAGAACCAACCAGAGCTGGCTTCTCGGGTCGAGATCGGAGGAAAGCGCGCGGCAGCACCTCTCGGCGGTGATAGTTTGGTGGAACAAGGGCGGTGATTTCTAGCTTTATACGGGAAAGGTGGGAAGACCAGGGTTTCTGCGGGGACAGGCAAGCGGGCTGGGCCTGAGATTATGGGGCCAACTCTGGGTTACGGCCCAACCAGGCCACCAATAAGCTCTGTGGGCTGGGCTTAGGCTTATCTCATTCTCCTGTCGAGTGGGCCAAGGCCCGACGCGCTGTGATCTAGGTTGACGATAAACAAATTCTGGTCCGAAGGCCAACAGCCCACGAGGGATAGTGGATAGCTTTTCGGGGTTACTCGCCTTATACACTGGGGAAGAGCTAAAGATATTCAGCTTACCAAAAAATGGGGCTTACCGAAATCCTATTGTCGCACTAGAGTATACGTTCGTAACTGCGAATCTATAACATCTCATGTTATCCATCTCTCAAGAAGATAAATTTCCAAAACCTTCCGAACACATAAGCCAAAGAAATCTCATTATTATTATTATTATTGTTATAGTAGGCTGAAGAATTTCAGGAACACAATTCTACATGCATTTTAGTTAGAGATTGTCAACCAAATGAAGAAGCCATAAGGATTAAATTCTTTGAGAAAGCTCGCCGATTTCAATTTCGATGTCCCGCCATCAATTTTCCAAATTGAAAGCTGCAGAAAGAAAGCAGTGCTCAATTCCGTTAAAATCTCACTCCCACCACAACAACCACAACACTTACTATGCTCTGGACACTCTGGAACTAAGTCTCCTGTGGATCCCAGTTATAAGTGTTACACTGCCCATTCCCGTTCGAGGAAAATCGGGCTTAGCTAAGAAAGCTAATCTCCGGAACTTCCAGCTCAAGAATTGATCCTTTGAGGTACAGTTGAATAAGGATCCGAGAATTTCTCTGAAAGTTCATTCTTGCGCGACGAGTCAGCCTTCCGGAATTCTGAATCTTGATGAGGAAGGAAAAGAACGGCATTGTTTAGGAAACAATGCTTTCTTTCTCTTAAGTTGGCTCGAAGCCGAAAATAAACATATCTAACCAAATTCCGTCATCCTTGCGATAGTCATCAGCCTATATAGAAGTGAGTGACTTGCTGGAGTTTTCGGCTTTCAAAGAATTTGCAGCGACCTCTGCCACTTGATTCTGTCTCTTCTATCTTCCTTTTTGAGGTAAAAGCAAGACTGCTCAGCTTCACCTGTCTCTTGCCACTACTTCCATTGAAATCATCTTCATCCAATTGATCAGATTTCCTACGGAGGATGAAATATATAACAGATTGAGCATTGCGACTATGCGTTTCTATTCTCACGGTTTTGACTAGGAATAGCAGATGTAATGCTTAGAGCTTTTCAAAATTGCAGTTACTTAACCAACAGAGAAGACTGTATACCTAAGTCTTAGCCAAATACTGACAGAAAACAAGAACAACCACTCGAGTCTTCTTTCATTGAACGAAGTCCATACTATTGGTCCCTGCTGTGATGGTCAAGTGCTGTACAAGAAATCAGCTTTGACAAATCTATCCAATTATGATGGTCCTAGTGGTCTGAAAAACTGGCATCCACCCCAAATTAACTATTCAGCATTGTACTTGTTTATTGGTTTCGGAAAGGAAACAGTGCATATCAGATCCAGATGGACAGATGTGAAAGGAATTGATGAGAGAGTGCATGCAGAACAAAAGACTCACCATGCGACTTCAACAAAGTCCTTGTAGTATGCAGTGCATGTGCCCCAACTGAAGCGGACAAGACTTGGTAACCCAAAGACCAAGTGTTCATGTTGTTCCAACCATGCCTTTGTTTCAGGGTCTGTGACAAACCAACCAGATTTCTCAGAGAAGTCCATCTTGAGCATAAAGTTTCAGAGAAGTACAGACATGTCGTATTTAGATCAGTAAAGGCAGCCTCTCTTTCTCTTTACCTCCAGGATATCCTGAACCAAACTCCTTATGCATATTTTCAGCTGTTTCCTCGAGCACCCATCCACGCAAAGCTCTGTCTCTCGTGACCTTCATGCATTAAAAGAAAAAAGAGAAATGATGCATCAAATGGCTTGAGATGAATCGTGAATTAACAAACTGCAATATAAATCAAGTTACTCACTTTTGCAACTATGCTTGCTCCACTAACAACTGGATAAAGACTATCGGCCTTCTTTGCAACACAAATTTGACCCCCGGAAATCTTTCAGAAAGCTTTACTCTATATTTTTCAGCATCTCCAACAGTATCCACATAAATCTGAAAGCATGCAGTTATAAGCTTCATGAAAATGACACATCACGGTCATTTAGTTGCTTTGAACCAGTTTTATGCTATCATGCTAGGGAGGATCTAATTACCCACTAATTGAGGTCTATCAATCGCATGGGCTCCGACTTCACAAAGAAGAACCTATGAAAGAACAGCACTTTTACACTCTTAAGCCCGGTGTGACATGTTTCCTGGAGCAAGTTTAAGTAAAGGTCAAGTATAAGCTTTACAGTCGGTGGTCCAGAGCCAGTGGGGAGTCTTTATGATTATTGTGGATAATTAGCTGAATGAAGTTTCACTATTTACAAGCTAATTGGTACCTGTAAATGAACAGTTCAAGTTCAGTTGAAACTGTAATTATGTTTTAGCAACGATCATCCAGTAGAACAGCTGCCACAGCTTTTTTTTTGGTAAAATTTTCTTCCTGTATAATTGTTGCATGATGATGGTTCATTTTTAAGACTGATGGTGAAACATCTGTGCTCATTTTTGGAAACACGTTTATAAGGAGAAAATCAAGGCAAGGGAGCATCCTTTCTGGTGTTATCATAATTAAAGGGAATATAGTGAAAGACGCTCCACAAAGCATAAAAGCCAACATAATTAACTCCGAATACCAATTTGCTAACTATTCTCACAAAATTATAGATATTATCTTCCTATATTAGCCAGTGTCTTTCCAGATGCTTCTTTTCATTTCTTTCTTTGTAGTGTCCCACTTATTTTCTCTTTAGTCCTCAGCTCTTCATAATAAATAATTTGGCATGAATGATGATTTTAAAATCCGCTATCCAGATAATCAAATTCTCAGCAACCTTTTAAACGATAAGGACTGGTCACTGTTAGCACGGTAAGGAAGGACACCCATATTGAGCACCCTGGAGATGAGTCCTATTGCAGAGTCATGTGATATTTCATGGAGATTGATTTTATTTCTGCCACAGATCAAAATGTTCAGGTCCCTTGTAGATAGCAGATTGCTATGAAAGAGAATAAATAAATCATATATATATATATATATATATATATATGCCACTAACTTCCTTAGCATTTTAGATGAAAGCTCTCGCGGGTCTATGACATCAACAGCCCAACCAATTGATTCATCAGCCTTTAGATTTCAAATAATTCCTCCCTCTTCTCCTCTTTTAATGTCTTTGAATCCATGGTAGAGCCTTTTCTGTGTAACTCTGTTAAAGAATATGGAAGTGGTGACCTTCTAGAGTGCTGTCTTCAATTGATTGCCCCAAGGCTCTATAGAAAGAGTGAGGAAGTTGCAGCACATCCTTTCCCTTGTTCAATCCCATTCACAACCGTCATTCACCCTTTCTGTTGTTCGATCACATTAATGGATGTTATCTCAGTTTTCATCATCTTCAGTTTTTGTAGTTCTCACTGTACAGGTCTAAGATAATAGAGCATCTTGACTCAGCAAGGCTTGTAATCATAGAAAGAGGTCAAGCACAAGCCAGAAAGCAGACAATCAGCAATGACACTGTCAAGATGTTTGCAAATATTCAAAACCTGTAAAGGCCTCATGCAAATTTTATCTTTAATGACAATGAACACAAGATACATATGATAAACAGGCAATAAAAGGTACAAAAGAAGACTATATCTCTATTCAATAAAAAAAGAAAAAAGAAACAACTACCACATGAAAAAGACAACTTTGAGAAGCATATTACAATCTTGGAAAGCACCCAAACACATAACTGGAGCAGAAGATATGTCAACATCATAAGATCATGGAAAATAAATGCAGATGAAAGGTTCACGATGACAAGCAAACAAGTAAGCATGGGCAGAAGACGAAAAGAGCAATGGCAAAACAGACAAACCTGTTGAGCAAATTATCATTGATCCAATGAAGCTATATCTGCTATTGATGCCTGGAAGTGAGCCATCAAGAATCAGAGAGAGCAAGCAACACTCAAGGTAGTAATGTTGAAGCAAATTTAGATTTCTTCTGCATTAGCAAATAAATCCTTTCAGAAGCAGGTTGGCCTTTTCTACCTCCCCACTTGAACATAGTGAAGCAACCAGAGCATAGAAAGAGTTAAAGTCATTAAGCTCGGGTTTTGTTGCACTCATAGCATCCTCCACGTTCTTCACTTTCAATGGCTGAATTTCCAGACCATTACCACCAAGGGTTGTCATAGACCTTGCAACATCTGTTTTAAAATCCTCTTCCTCATAACGCATGTTTTGTTTTGCTGACTTATTAAAATCAGCATGGAATTTCTCAATAGGATGATACATGTTGCTGATTTCATCGAGGAGAGTAATGGCTGCTTTTATATTCCCTTGCTCACACAAAAGTACAAGAAAATTGTTTGATTCCGTTTCAAACTCAGAATCAACTTTGTCTATCAGCTCCACTATAGGCTGAGAGTGAAGCATTTCTCTCAACACATTCCTTGCCTCTTCCATCCTTCCCTTGGCACTTAGACCTCTTAGAAGATACTGAAAACCCAACAGATCAGGTAAGATAGCCTTATGCTTGAACTCAGAATAAAGGGTGAGAGCCTCTTCCATATCCCCACTTCGGCAGAAGCCATTAATCACAGCACTTACAGTGAATGCATCCACCTTAAGGCCTTTAATCTCCATTTCATGGAGAAGCTTCAATGCATTGTTCACCAAACCAATCTTAGAATAGCTATCAATTAATGAGTTGTAAATATGAGTACCAGGTTCAAGACCCTTAAGAATCATTTTCTGGAAAAGTAGCTGAGCATCAATCAGAAATTGCTCTCTGCATAGAGCATCAATCAGCGTACCATATGTGATTTCAGATGGAACCAGACCAACTTTTTCTAGAGAATCACAGAGCCGAAATGCTTCCATTAATCGACCCTGGCGGCACAACCCATTAATGACTGAATTGTAAGAGACAACATTAAGGGCTATCCCCTTCTTCCTAATGAAAGAGCAAAGATCAAGTGCCTGGTTAAGATATCCTCGCTTGCAAAGACCATTGACTATGATCGAATAATGAACCACATCCATAGGAACGTGATCTATCACACCCATGAGTAGCTTGTATGCATCTAAAACTCTGTCATCCTCTACAAGTATCTTAAATACAGATGTCGGTAAAGTGACGATTGACTTTCCCTCCTTCATCTTGTTGACAAATTGAAGGGCCTTGTTGACATCCTTCAAGCTTAGATAATGTGCTATTGTTATTCCAACTTTAGGGTCACCACTTCCATATTCTTTAACAGAGTTACACAGAAAAGGCTCGATCATATGTTTCTTCCCATCTATAAGTCCTCTGAGCATTAAAAAGTAAGACTTGCTTGTAATGAGTGAGCCATTCCTCCTCATCAACATGTAAATCTCCAACGCAGAGTCCAAACAACCTTTTTTGCACAAAAAACGGATAGCCTCATTACAGACCTTATCGTGTATTTCTGAGGGCAGTTTCTCGATTCTGACGACCAAGTTCAAGACTCCATCTGCATTTTGGTCCCTAAAAGCTGCCTTAATCAATATCTTACAAATGTGGGTGTCTACTGGCAAATCATGTTCAATAAGTTCAAGAAATATGTCCATGGCCTTATCAATCATGGCTTTCCGGCACAGGTCCTGGAGGATACGGTTGTAACATGCAACAGAAGAAATTGATGTCTCTCTGAACTCATCAAATATCTCTAGCGCCTCGTCTATTCTTCCTAGTTTACAGAATCCATCAATTAGCGTACAGTATGTAATGGAATCAGCAGTTAAATTCATATGGGCCATTCTTTTATAGAGTGCATGAGCATCTTCAAATGCTCCCACCATGAATGATGCCTTAATTAGTATGTTACACATGACAATGTCCATAGAAAATCCAGCTTCTTCGAACCTCCGCCTTATTTCCAGTACTCCCTGGACATTTGCTTCTCCAATGTATCCATGCAACAAGGTACTGTACATGACAACATCTCCCACAACTCCCTTGGAGAACTCATCTGCCTCGCATGTTCTCTCAAATTTGCACAGTCCGTTCACGACAGTGTTGTAAGTAACAAGACTCGGACTAATACTCTTCTGATCCATGTCACTCAGCAAATCAAGAACAAGATCAAAGTTACCTTTCCTACAAGCACCATCTATCAATGTTGCATACAGAAATTCATCCGCAATCATCCCTATATCTTCCATTGTCTTAAAGATGTTATACGCTTCTTCCAGTTTTCCTTTCCTGCAAAGTCCCAATATCACCACAGTGTAAGTAACTAGGCTAGGTTTCAATCCTTCATTTCTTATCTTTGACAAAAATCCAACTGCCTTTTCTGCATTCTCTCCTCTAGAAAATCCCTCCATAAGGACAGTATAGCTAATGACATCTGCACTGATTCCTCTCTCTAGCATTTCACTATTTTTCCTAAAAGCCTCCATTACAAAACCTTCCTTGAGATACCCCAAGACCCAACAAGTAAAAAACACGACATCAAAAGCCAAACCCTCCTCCTCCATAGCACGAAATAAATTGCCGACCTTGTCGACCCTACCCAACTTACAAAGAGCATGTACAAGAGCAGTGTAAGTGGCTAGATTGGGACGTAAAGCCCCCGAAATCTTGGCCTTTTCAAAGAACTCAACGCCAAGTTCTGGCTTTCCGATTTTGCAAAACCCAGCAATAACAGAACTACAGACGAAATTGCCAAAAGGGTATCCAATCTTCTCGTCCGCCATCAACTCCACGACCTCAATCGCTCTTCCCATCATCCCGCGAGAGCTAAACCCATGAATTAAAGAACAAACAGTGTAGGAAGAAGGCAAGACACAATACCCACTCAAGCAGTCACGAAAAACTGACAATGCCCTTTCCGGGTCCTTGCGATGGACACAATAGCCTTGAATTATAGAGTCCCATATGCGGGTTTTGCTAAAGTCCGAAGTCTTGGCCGTCTTAGACCTCATGAATTGCTCTGCTTCTTCAAATTTGTGGAGTTCGAGAAGAGCCCGCGTGAAGATGGAATGAGTGCGTGAGTTCGGATGGACATTGTTTTGTTCCAGCTGAGATAAGAGGTGAATGATGGAGTCGAATCGGTGGGATTGGGAGAGGAAGAGCAGGTGGAGGTTGAAGTGTTTGATGGTGGGAGTGAACCCTCTCTTGAGAAGAGTTTGTATGGACAGGGAATTGCAAGTTCTCTTGTTGGAGGGAAAGGAAGAGAATGAACATGAAAGCTTGGTCGGGGACATGGAGAAAATCCAGGGAATGATGATATTGCGTAGCTGCTTGCAGACACCATCAAGCTGATGGATTTGGCCGGGGGAACTCAAAGAGCCCCTACCCCTTTCCTTCTTCAGTGCCTACAGTGAACACCCATGAAGCCAACAACATCAGTGAACAACTTGGGCAGAGCTCGTGCTTAAGCATATGAAGCAGCTGCAAGGCTCAATAACAACAAGAAGAACTTACTGCTACTAATGTCAAATATATTCCTCGAATGCATGTACACTTAACAGAGGAAACCGTTTTTTCTAAGCCATTTAGCAAATTAAAGAAGCAGTAGCGAGAAAAACATTTCCTTTTACTACCATAATGAAAGATGCTGAGGGATATGTGGCATGGATTAAACAAGAGATCTGATGTAAGCATACCCTTAATCTGTCTGATAAGATGGAAGGAGTAATAAGCTTGTACTTGGGAACTTCACTGACAAGTTTGTCATATGTTGCCTGATCAAAGAGCACCATGTTGTTTACCTTCTCCTTTTCTCCATTTCTGCACAAAATGTGATCTTACAAGGTCAAACGCAGACATCCAGTAACACCTACAACCTGAAGCTGAAGCCAAACTATGAAAAGACACAGAAACATATGTAAAGGGGACTCTTAATGCCTTTGTAGAAATAAAGTAAATTCATCAATCTCGATCGAAATACAAGGGAAGCATTAGAAACCCAGATATTCTGTGCTTAACTAGCAGAGCTATCCTCACTTTGCTACGAAAACTAGCAGCCTTGCACTTAGGTTAATGAGACAAGAGCTGAAAACTTCAGTCATTGATTAGATTTGCACATATACTAGAAGCCCCAGAATGCAGAACTGGTCCAACCTCACTGGTGACCCAAACAGAACGAACATCACAAAATATTTTTTTCACGCAGCAGTGAACTAAACAACTTAGAATGCCGAGCGCGGTATACAAGCTATGTTCTCGAAGTTAAACGGCATTCGAAAGGTTGGTTCTTTAACTAAATTGAGAGGCAATGAAGATTGTTAGGACAACGCCCATGATGAGCACCTTCAGAAAATAAGCAACACAAAGCCAATTTAACCTGCGCTCAAATCACAGACACCAAATGCGCATGGCAGAAGCCCTACAACCCAGCTGAAACGAATGAGCACCGAACACGAATGCCCAGATGGAAAGAAAGAAGATTTACCTTCTTTTTTGCTTCCCTCCGCCAGATTTAGCTGGCTTCGAAGACGAAGGAGCCTTATCCTTCTTCGGTGCCTACAGATGAACACCCATGAAGCCAACAACATCAACGAACACATCAAGTCAAAACTATAAGCCGTTAGCGCGCGCACAAATTAAAACCACTTGGCCATTTGATATAAACTCAGCAACGAAATCGAAGAACTATTTTCTTTTCCCCGCGTTGAATGCTTCGACGTCGTAAACTCATGCATTACGACGTACGGAGGTATGCATCGTTGCACTTATTCTTACCACGAAGGACCAGAGCTGGTTTCTCGGGTCGAGATCGGAGGAAAGCGCGCGGCGGCAGCTCTCGGCGGCGATAGTTTGGAGGAAGAAGGGCGACCAGAGTTTCTGCGGGGGCGGGCTGGGCCTGAGATTATGGGGCCGACTCTGGGTTACGCCCAACCAAGCCACCTATAAGCTCTGTGGGCTGGGCTTAGGCATATCTCATTCTCCTGTCGAGTGGGCCACGGCCCTACTCACGGTGATCTCGGCTGACGATAAGCAAATTCTTATCCGAAGGCCGACAGCCCACGCCCAATCGTGGATAGCTTTTCGGGGTTACTCGCCTTATATACTGGAGAAGAGCTAAAAAAATTCTGCTTACCAAAAATGGGTTTGTTGCGCTAGAGCATACGTTAGTAACTGCAAATCTATAACATCTCATGTTATCCTCTCTCGAGAAGATAAGTTTGCAAAACCTTCCGACCACATAAGCCAAAGAAATCTCCTTTTTATTATTATTATTATAGTAGGCTGAAGAATTTCAGAAACAAAATTCTACATGCATCTTAGTTAGAGATTGTCAACCAAATGAAGAAGCCATAAGGATTAAATTCTTTGAGAAAGCTCGCCGATTTCGATTTCGATGTCCCACCATCAATTTTCCAAATTGAAAGCTGCAGAAAGAAAGCAGTGCTCAATTCCATTAAAATCTCATTCCCACCACAACAACCACAACCTTTATTATGCTCTGGACACTGTTAAACTACTTCTCCTGTGGATCACAATCATTAGTGTTATGCTGCCCCTTCCTGTTCAATGCAAATCGGGCTTAGCTAAGACGCTAATCTCCGAACTTCCAGGTAAAGAATTGACACTTTAAGGTACAGATGAATGGGGATCTGAGAATTTCTCCAAAAGTTCATTCTAGCACGACGAGTCAACCTTCCGGAATTCTGAATCTTGATTAGTAAGAGAAAGAACGGCATTGTTTAGGAAACGATGCTTTCTTACTCTTAAGTTGACTCGAAGCCGAAAAATAAACATATCTAACCAAAGGAACCTCTGTTGTCCTTGCGATAGTCATCAGCCTATCTAGAAGTGAGTGACTTGCTGGAGTTTTCGGCTTTGAAAGAATTTGCAGCGACCTCTGCCACTTGATTCTGTCTCTTCTATCTTCCTCTTTGATGTAAAACCAAGACTACTCAGCTTTACCTGTCTCTTGCCACTACTTCCATTGAAATGATCTTCATCCAATTGATCAGATTCCCTACAGAGGATGAAATATATAACAGATTGAGCATTGCGACTGTGCATTTCTAATCTCATGGTTTTGACTAGGAATAGCAGCTGTAATGCTTAGGTTTTCATAATTGCAGTTACTTAACCAACAGAGAAGACTGAATACCTAAGTCTTAGCCAAACACTGACAAAAAACAAGAACAACTACTCAAGTCTTCTTTCACTGAATGAAGTCCATACTATTGATCCCTGCTGTGGTTATAAAATGCTGTCCAAGAAATCAGCTTTGACAAATCTATCCAATTACGATGGTCCTAGTGGTCTTAAGAATTTGGCATCCACCCCAAATCAAATATTCAGCATTGTAGTTGTTTATTGGTCTTGGAAAGGAAACAGTGCATATCAGATCCAGATGGACAGATGCGAAAGGAATTCATGAGAGTGCAGGCAGAACAAAAGACTCACCATGCGACTTCAACAAAGTCCTTGTAGTATGCTGTGCATGTGCTCCAACTGAAGCGGACAAGACTTGGGAACCCAAAGACCAAGTGTTTATGTTGTTCCAACCATGCCTTTGTTTCAGGGTCTGAGACAAACCAACCAGATTTCTCAGAGAAGTCCATCTCGAGCATGAAGTTTCAGAGAGTACAGATGTCGTATTTAGATCAGTAAAGGCAGCCTCTCTTTCTCTTTACCTCCAGGATATCCTGAACCAAAATCCTTATGCATATTGTCAGCTGTTTCCTCAAGCACCCATCCACGCAAAGCTCTGTCTCTTGTGACCTTCATGCATTAAAAGAAAAAGGAGAAATGATGCATCAAACGGCTTGAGATGAATCGTGAATTAACAAACTGCAATATAAATCAAGTCACTCACTTTTGCAACTATGCTTGCTCCACTAACAACTGGATAAAGACTATCGGCCTTCTTTGCAACCACAAATTTGACCCCTGGAAATCTTTCAGAAAGCTTTACTCTATATTTTTCAGCATCTCCGACAGTATCCACATAAACCTGAAAGCATGCAGTTATAAGCTTCATGAAAATGACACATCACGGTCATTTAGTTGCTTTGAACCAGTTTTATGCTACCGTGCTAGGGAGGATCTAATTACCCACTAATGAAGGGAGGTCTATTGATGGCATGGGCTCCTACTTCACAAAGAAGAACCTATGAAAGAGTAGCAATTTTACCCTCTTAAACCCGGTGTGACACATATCCTTCAGCAAGTTTAAGTAAAGGTCAAGTATAAGCTCAATAGTCCATGGTCCAGAGCCAGTGGGGAGTCCTAATTCTTCTGGATAACCATCTTAATGAAGTTTCACAGTTTACAAGCTAATTGGTACCTGTAAATGAACAGTTCATGTTCAGTTGCAACCGTAATTATGTTTTAGCAACGATCATCAAATAGAACAGCTGCCACAGTTTTTTTCTTCTAAAATTTTGTTCCTGTATAATTGTTCCATGATGATGGTTCATTTTTTAGACTGATGGTGAAACATCTGCGCTCATTTTAGGAAATACGTGTATAAGGAGAAAATCAAGACAAGGGAGTATACACTCTTGTGTTATCATGATTAAAGGGAAAATGGTGAAAGATGCTCCACAAAGCATAAAAGCCCACATAATTAACTCTGCGTACCAACTTGCTGACTATTCTCACAAAATTATAGATATTTTCTTTCCTATGAATTGCCAGTGTCTTTCCAAATGCTTCTTTTCATTCCTTTCTTTGTAGTTTCCCACTTATTTTCTCTTTAGTCCTCAACTCCTCATAATAAATGATTTGGCGGAATGATGATTTTCAAATTCTGCTATCCAGATAATCAAATGCTCAGCAACCTTTTAAACAATAAGGACTGGTCACTGTTAGCACGGTAAGGTTGGAAGCAAAAAGCTTCTGAAGAATTTACCTCAGTTAGAAGGACACCCATATTGAGCACCCTGGAGACGAGTCCTATTGCAGAGTCATGTGATATTTCATTGAGATTGATTTTATTTCTGCCACAGATCAAAATGTTCAGGTCCCTTGTAGATAGCAGATTGCTATGAAAGAGAATAAATAAATCATATTTATATGCCACTTACTTCCTTAGCATTTTAGATGAAAGCTCTCGTGGGTCTATGACATCAACAGCCCAACCGATTGATTCATCAGCCTTTAGATTTTCAAATAATTCCTCCCTCTTCTCCTCTTTTAATGTCTTCGAATCTGTGGTGTACCAACAAGTAATGTAAACCAGCTAAATTCCGATTGGGTATCAGAAAACAAATGAATTTGGGATTTAATCTGTTCGATGACTATCATGCTCAAGAAAACTTTCCACTATTTGTGGCTAAATAATTTCAGAAATGTAATGCAGGGTCAAGCAAGTGCATTCTTCCACAAGCTATTGTCTTTACGACTTTCTTACAAGCATAGTCGATGATGGAATAAGCGTATCATAGAGCCAAAGTCTCTCCACCTAATGTTGAGAGTATATTTTGTGATCAAAGTTCAACAACTCATACCCAAAAGGTCAGTCAGCCAGTACTCAACAATCAAGTTTCTCAGGCAATAAAACAAAAAATAGAAAAAAAAAGTTTAGAACATGAAATCAGGAATTTTAAATATCAAAGTGAAGGAACTTACACTAAGATTTTTGCCATCAGAATGAACTCATAAGCTATACAGAAAGCAAAGCATGAAACACCTGTAACTAAATTGAGGATTTTTTGAGCCCCAAAAAGAAATTAAGGAAAAAAAGTACATATAATGTGTCCTTGATAATTCTATGATAATTCAAAGGCATGGCAATGCCTAAACAATTGCAAACATCCATAAGGCTTTCCAAGGTGAGGAGTACCTCGTGCTTATGTTTCTTACTTAAGAAAGTCAAGTTGTCGACATCACTACGAGAATTTTCTCGATTCAGTCTTTCAAAAATCTTAACCAAATCCAATCCGATAACCCACCAACGAGAGAACTCTTGCGTGCCAGGAAAAAATAGATCAAAGAAAGAAAATGAAGCAATGGTGTTCACCTATGTGGGCTTTACTAAAAATGGATGAGACATCAATTACTTACACTGAGGCTGACCACCTTAATCAACAAATTCGACAACCATATCGTCCACTTTATCTGTATAAACGATTTTTGAACCAGAGGACAGATTAATCCGACAAAAGAAGGGCACAAAAAGAGAGACTTTCACTCTCCCCAAACTCAAGTTTTTTCAAGTTATTCGTTGAAAAGCCAAGAAACAATAGTCTTTTCAGACAAAAACAAACTCAATCCCTGTCACCCATGTCACATCACGGCACGATGCCTTCACCAGTAAAGGAGAAGAATAATGGAAAGGAAGCATTTCAAGCGATTAGAAAACCTGCGAAGTTCAGAGTGGAGAGTGTCTTCTGATACGATCGAGCACAGTACAAGCAACCGTACACCATGGGACCTGCCGACGCAACGCATCAGCGCAAGAAACACCACACCATCGGGCACGGCATCGAACCAAAACCACAGAAATTTACAAGGGGAAAACAGAAAATAAAGAACGAGAGAAAGCGAACCAAGAACAGGGCCACGACCCGCTTCGTCGATGCCCATGATGCAAGGTCTCGAACCCCATTTCGGAAGCGGAGCTTCGGATCCCATGCTCCCCGACCTCGGCGTCGCCTCCCCTCCTCCTCTTCCCGTCAGAAAAGCTCACTCTTTTGCGTCGCGGGAGAGCGCAATGATCGAACGACAGCTCACTCTTTTGCGGCCGTCGTGCTCCGCGTTGGATCCGGTTCGGCGAGAAAGCTAAACGGGTCGGAAATTGGAGGATCCACTGGGAATGGGCCAAACCCATACCAAAAGATATTCACGCGCGATGACCAGGCGATGTTGACTGATTTACATTTTTGGCCCCCACCTCAAGGCCTCTCTTATCCGGATATGAAGATAAGGCTATGAAATAGTATTATTTTTTTGATCTAAAGTGGCCCAAAGTGCCCACATCATTCCAAATAAGGATTTCAAGTAGGGTATGATGTGATTAATTAGTCTCGTAAAAAAGCCTGACTACACTTGCTAATGAGGGTATTTTCATTTTTTGATTTTTTTAGATTCTTATTTGAAACAATCATAATCACTTGTTATCTTTATTTCAGATAAAAATGACATTGTAGATCCTTATTTAAGAAAATGACAATAATTCGAGTCTTTATTTGAAATTTTCCCCAAGATGCCCAAGCGATGTTGACTGATTTACATTTTTGGCCCCCTCTCTTATCCGGAAAAGGGCAAAACTATTTAATATAATACACCCAATAAGCTATCCAGTTTGCCTTTTCGTACCTATCCGATTCAGCGGATTGACCAAAACCCCCATCCCCCCGGGAAGCGGAACCGCCTCTCCGTGAGGGCAAAATCGTACTTTGGCAGAGGCTCGCGCGAATCCCGGCGGCGCCACCTGGAACTTCCCACCCAGTTTCTCGAGAACCGTCTTCAGTTGGAGACCCGGATTCGACCCGATATCGGGGAGATATAAATTGCGCTTGGACATTGCCTTGAGCAACACGAAGCAGGAGCTGAAGCAGAGTCGCCATATAAGGGGAGTGAAGAAGAAGATGGCAATGAGAGCAGCGGCGAGGCGGGCGAGCTTGACTCGGTTGATGGACTCATCTCGAGGAGCGGCTCGGTACATGAGCTCGGGCGATGGAAGGATTCTGAGCGAGGAGGAACGCGCCGCCGAGAACGTCTATATCCAGGTACCCTCTCCCTTTTTGTATATGAGCTGAGCTTCGCTGATTGTGATCGGTGATTCATGGAGATGAATCCGTGAATCTATGGATAATTCTGCTGCTAGCATTTTGGGGTTGTGGTTCGTTTGTCGGTATTTTTTTTCTTTAGCGATTTCCTTGTTGAATTCAAATCGGAGCCTGATATGTGCTGCTCCGGCTTTTCTCTGATGGAATTCTTTGTTGGTCTCTGGAAGAAAATGGAGAGGGAGAGGATGGAGAAGCAGAGAAGGAAGGCGGAGAAAGAGAAGGCGGAGAAAGAGAAGGAGGCTGCTGAGAAGGTACATGTCTAAAGATCCCCTGGCGCCTTTTATTCCACATGTCGACACACGAAAGAAAACGAAGCTAAAAAAGAATAGAAGAAGGGTCGATAGTGATTGTCCATAACATGCTTTCCGAATTCTCGAGGGCTCGTCTTAAAATTGCACCCAGAGGGTGGTGAACTTTCTGTGGCTATTTGATATTGATTGCCTGGAGCTGCTACTGCTCTCTCTGTAGAGGAGCAGCTCATCGCCTTCTCGGCTGCCGGATGTCCCTGTTAAGGATCGAGTCTAGAATAACGTCCGGTTCACATCACGAGTCTCTATAGGTCATCCGGTATTGTTTGCCAATAGGATTAGTAGATGGATTGTTGTTGATCACGAATAGGATGGACCCATGACCAGATTGGACACTTCTTGCACCATGTCCCATCCTCACCTTCAAGTCCAATAACTTGGCAGATGACTCAAATGGAATCTTACAATTCGAACCATGTGAACGATGCAAACCCGAACCTGTTCTTATTGCTGACAGTTGCTTATCTTAATAAAAAGGTTTTTAAGGAATCTTAAAGGGTTTAACATTTTCTCTTATCTGCCTCTTCTTTTGCCCTTCTGTAGAAACCTGACGAGGCTCATACTGCTTGAGAGGTCAATGAAGCGAGGATGTTCGCGGGCGAATAATAAGTATGCAAATAAACTTGTCCTGGGAGTCGCTTCTTGTACAGAATAATCCTCTTGCTAATATCTGGTCTGGTCTACTAACTGTGATGCTATTTTTATGAGCTGCTAATACTTAAGCTGGTTGTTAGTTTGTTTCCTTTTGCTTCTCTTGGAAAATCATACATCAGGAATCAGGATTGCATCCCTTTTTATTTCGTCTATGAATCGGAATAGTTGATTTGTTATATGCTTGTTGCTATCTTTGGGCTTTGGCCGGCAGGAAAAGGCACGGTCTTTCTTCAAATTCGTACTTCTTTTGCTTTCCCGTGAAACGTATCTTATCATCTTCGTCCTACTAATTTATGACTGGAGGGTCTCGAGCTGCATGTCAGGGGCAATTAAAGATGAGTAACACGGACTGGCCAGATTGGAAACTATCTAGACCAAACTGGATTGACTGGGTCTGGGTGGTTTCCTTGGGTATCGGGTGATTTTTGGTCAGGTTCTCAGTTCTAGGGAGAATCGGACTACCCGAATAAGATCGCTGATTTTTTTTATTTATTTCTAACACAAACTACTTTTTGTTTCGCCACTCTCCTCTCTCCTCTCACCTCGCAAGTCTCATAACACAATTTTTTTTCATCTATTTTCATTAATCGGTTTCATTAAACTGTGTGAAAATTGAACTTGATTGATCTGTTCTTTGTTTCAATTCTTAATTTTGGAGAATGAGAAATTGGTCCCACCAGTCTAATTTCCTATTCCAAGGTAAACAAGCCCACTCAAGGCACCAATCATGCTCAAGTGCAATGCTTGGAGCTGTGAAGTTATTACACAAGACTTTTACTAAAACTCGGGCTACATGTGGATGTTCCTCTAATTGCTGGCCTTTCGTTGGTTATGAATATCCATTCATAACTAGCAATCTCCATACACAACTCATAAAAGGGTAGACCTATTATGGTTTTTCATACTACTTGCTCTATACGCATTCACAAGAAGTTTATTCCCCATCTTACCGCGGGGACGAATCTCCGATATACTAAACTAGTTGTCTCACCCTTGAAATCTAGTGCTGTTAATATGGGCTGTGGACTCGATTTTTTACTCACATTTTGTAAAATGGGTCGAAAATGGCTTGTTAACCATTGGAGGAGAAGAAGTTGGTCCAAAATATTATGGTCGATTCAATTTGGATCCAAATGGGTTTGCATTTCAACCCATTTTCAACCTGAGAGTTTCCTTCTTCCACTCTTTCCAATGCCTCCAGGAGAAGCTCACCACCCATTTCCATTTCAAGCCATAGAAACCGATTTGGCCCGCTCGAAGCGCCCGATCCGCCATTGCAACACTCTGACAACGATCTGAGCAGCAACGAGCTTTGTGCTTTCGAACCTCTCCTCAGTGAAACCTTTGGCTGGCAGGTCAAGTTTTGCTTTCAAGTACGTCTCAGCTCATCTTACATCTAGGAAAGTATTATCATGCTTTCGCTTCCTCGGGTCGAATTGTTTTCCAAGCATGCCATTAAGCTTGAACGAAAGCGGTGTATACAGCAAAGCTAACATTGTTGTCTGATAATGCACAATATCGTTGGGAAGTTCACAAGGACATTGGAGATTGCAAAAGAAAAAACGAAAAACAAAAACAAAATAGCCGTCTCTCCGGCTTCGGTGTGGTTTACAATTGTTGCGATTTTGTCCCTAGAGTAAAGTGAATGAGAAGTGTGGAAAGTAGTCCTACATAGAACAAGTGTGGGGGAGAGTGAGGATATATTAGTGGGAGCCTTTCAAATGAGTTTGGACCCCAAGGGGTACCCCAACCCGGCCGGGCCGGGCCCGGGTCCGAATATTATATATATATTTTTTTCTTTCCCTTCAGTTTATTTCTTTTGCTTCAGAAGCAATAGTGACTCTTCGGACTTGGTGACCATTTACCAAGAGACGCCATTTCATTTCGCATCACTTCACATGACATACATATTCACGAAGAGGCGCCATTTCTTGATATATATTTTTGGAAAAACCAACCCCATGAGATGACTTCGTCATTTTTCATCATTTCATTTTGTGCGGAAAATTTAGAATAAAACTTGCGTTCGACGAGTCTCTCTCCTTGCTGTACTGCGAGAGAGAGAGGCGGAGATTCATTCTATCCTGAGAGACAATTGTCCGGCGGCCTAGGTACGTGTGTAGGCGGGGAAATTTGTTTTAAGGACACGGTATTAAATTGTCGGGCTCGAATCAAATTTTACCCTTCCGGTGTTTAGTTGAAATTCCGAATCATTCAGGTTCCATTATCTTCTTCCCTTGTTGATTGTGCTGACTGTTTACTGATCTTCTCTTTAAATGTCAGTGGTTTTACTTGCTGTCCATTCTTGTTCATACAGAATTATTGTTTCCGAACACTGTCTTTGGCCTATAATATTAACAACAACAATCACATCCCAAATCAGCATGAGAACACTATAAAACCATTCTCTCTTCTAACGTCAGTAATACAAATATCTTCCACTGCGCCTTAAAAGTTTTACCATGGCCTCTCCTGCCTTCAAGCATGAGTTCTTCTTTGCACTAGTCCTCACTCTGTCCGTCTTCCAAATGACAATAGCGGGCGACCCGGACATCACCAGTGATTTTGTCCTCCCACCAAACGTCACAGCAATGGACGGAAACTTCTTCACCTTCACCGGAATGAGAGCTCTTAAGTCCATGGATGATCCTACAACTTTCAAAGTGACGAAAGCAAGCGCGGTAGAATTCCCTGCTCTTGTTGGCCAGAGTGTCTCGCTGGCAGTTCTCGAGTTCCCGACCAGCTCTGTCAACCCGCCACGCACGCATCCCCGTGCTTCCGAGCTCCTCTTCCTCCTGTACGGGTCTCTCGAGGTCGGACTCGTCGACATGACCAACAAGCTCTTCACACAGACGCTCCAAGCTGGGGATATGTTCATATTTCCGAAAGGACTGGTTCACTACCAGTACAACGCTAATGCGACAGACATCGCTTTAGCTTTTTCCGCATTTGGTAGCGCGAGCGCTGGAACCGTCTCGCTTCCGGCAAGTGTATTCACCACTGACATCGACAGCGGGATCTTGGCCAAGTCATTCAAGACGACCATCTCCACCATCGAAGCTCTCAAACTTGGGCTTACACCACCCAAGGCCTAAGAGAGGAGCACAAAATAATAACAAAGTCAATTCACTGTCTTCTGATATAGTAATTCATTGCATGTCTCATCTGATCAGTCTAAGCTAACTTTTATTTGTTGCTCCCATTGCATTGCTTAATGTAGAATCTCCTTCCCCGTTGCCCTACTGAACAAGCGATCTGAAGCTGATGAGGCTACCAAGCAGCAGCTTTGTACCATCCTGGGGCCTCCTATTGCTCCCGAACTTGAAATATATAGACCTCATCTCCCCAAGGAGACATGATATCATCATTCATATTAATGCAGTGGTGGGAGTAAAATTTCACGAGCTACATAGTCTTTTCATTTTAAAGAGCTGCTTAGCTGAATTCATGGCTTTTGGGTCAATTTCCCTTGTTCATGTTTCCGCAACACTCGTCGAGTTCCCTCGTACTCTCACGCACCCCCGCGACACAACTTGCAGCGCCCCCAGGAACTCCTCTCCAGTTTCTCGAGAATCACTATTAGTTACAATCCGGATTCCACCCAAACCGGTGGTTACTCCACCCGATTTCGAAGACATATACTGCGCTTTGTCGAATTTGCCTTGAGCGCCCCAATAAGCAGAAGCACCATGTAAGGGGAAAATTGTCCACAAAATACTAAACCTATTTCACTCTTACTAATTCAGTCATAAACACAGCAGCTGTACCAATTGAGTTCTAAGCCTTTTCACATTTTACTAATTAAATTAATTCGATTAATATTTGCGCGCTCATATGGATATTGGTTATCTTACATGCCAATGCTAATGTAGACAATTTTTAATAAAAATTTACAATTATTTTTATTTTTTCGATTTTGTCTGTATTTTCCTTGTTTTCTTAATTTTTTCTTTTTCAGTGTCAGCAAGGTCATCGGTGACCCTTACCGGCCGTGAAGGCCTTGCTTGTAGACAATGGCAGGGCCACAAAAAATATTTTAAAAACTTTCAATTTTTTTTAAATTTATCTACATCAATACTCTTGTGTCACATGGGATTGTCAACATCCATGTTAGTGATTTGCAGTCAAAATTGACCGAATTGACTATATTGATAAAAATTTGAAAAGGTTTAGGGATCAATTAGCATAATTAAAATGTTTAAAATTGAATTGATAAAAATACTATAGGTTTAGTACTTTTTGGACAACTCTCCCCCACGTAAGGAGTCAAGAGAACAACGGCTGTGAGGTGAGTGAGCTCGACTCAGTTCATGGATTCATCTCGGGGATTGAATACAGACCGGGGAAGGAGGATGGACGAGGAGGAACGCGCTGCGGGGGAGTCTATACATCCAGGCTCTTTCTTCTCTTTTCTTTTTTTCTTTGAACTTTTGATGACTGTTTCGGTTCGATTATTGGAAAACTCGAAGTAACTTAACTCGTCGAGCATGAGTTGTACGATGCGAGTGCTTAGCTTAGTTGGTCGCTTTCTGAGCAACAGGAAGAGACGCAATAATAAGGGGAAGAGCTATGAGTATTCATACTATGATTTCTATTAGCATCCGATGCAGTTTTTTGCCCATCTCACGTCGGGGACGAACTTCCGATCTCCTAAAGCAATGAATTTGCCCCCGGCCGGATGTTACCTTCAAGTGAAGATGGTAAAGTAAATTATGAACCCATAGTATGTGCTGGACTGAAGTGAAATATAAATTGTATAAAATTTCAATACAAGTTAAAATAGGTCTAATAAAGCAAATCCCAATTAGTGATGGGTTGTAAGGGGTTTGCAAAGAACCCAACTTCAACCCATTTAAACAAAGAACGATGTCCTCTGACCGCCTGTGCCCAAGTCCCCTATGGCCATGCTCAAGTCGCCGGCTCCCAAGCCCAAGTCATTCTCCCTCGGCTTAGGTCCATCAAGACCGAGCATGAGACCCTACTATCCATGCTTTTGGTACCTAGGTGTGTTGGGTTCTCAATGGCCCAAGTCAATAGTGACCGACTTGGCCATCAAGGCCAACCTATTACATCGAGGAGGGGCCCAAGTCCCTCAAACAAGGGCGAAGACATCTGTGCCCTTGCTTAGCTCCACGAAGGCTGAGCCATTCCTTGGTGGTGGGCACGGGTCCCTTAAAGTCATGCTCAAGACCTTGTTTCTAGGTCACCACTAACCATGCCCTAGGTACTCGGCTCCCTTGCCCCCAATCATTGGTGTTTGACCCAAGTCCGTAGCGGTCAGGTATGATTTCTCAATAGTCGGGCCTAGGTACATAGTGGCTACACCTAGATCCCTCTAGGTTGGCCAAAGACATTGATGCTTATGCTTGGGTCCTTAATAATGATGCTTAGGTCAATTGAGGCAGACTCGGTTCCCAATGGAATTACAAAAGCTAGGCCCGAGACCCTAGTAGCCCAACCATGCTTAGGTTTTGGGCCCAACCATGCTTGGATACTTGTATGTATTACATAGTCATTGGGGCCTGGCTCAAAGAGTCCATCATGGTTGAGCCTGGTTTGCTGGCAACCAAGCCCAAGACCTAGGTGCCCATGCTTGAGTCCACACATACTGAGCTTGAGTCTCTCGAGGCTAAACTTGGAACCTTGATACCAGTACTTGAGTCACCAACACATACTTGAGTACCTAGCTCCCTCACTTATGTCACTAATGCTATGTTCGGGCCAATCGAGGCTGGACTCAATTCCTCAATAGATAGGCTCGAGTATGTGCCCATCCATAAGCATCAGTCCCAAGTTTATTGAGGTTAGGCTAGAGACTCCAATACTAGTAACCAAATTCGCAAAGGTTTGGCTTCAGTCCCACAAGGCTAGGCCAAGACCTCAATGTTTGTGCCCAAGTCCTTTGAGACTAGTTGGCAAATCTTTTTATTACATGAAAAATACTTTTGCATGCATTAAGAATTGAAGTATGGTATTTAACATGAAAAAAAAAAAAACAACATGACCACTCGATTAATAAATATTTTTGTAGTGAATTGGTGTAACTTATATTATAAAATTGTGTTAACCTAAGAACAAAAAATGAGCCAATTTTCAAGTAGAACCGGGAACTAGCCAGTTCCAAGCTCTAAAGCTTTTTATCATCCACCTTCCAAGTTGCTAAGGGCGCGTTTGGTAACCATTTTTATTCTCAGTTTCTCGTCATCGGACGAGTTTGGGATGAGAAACATGTTTGGCAAATTCTTATTCTCATTTTGTCCTTGGGATGAAAAAATGGCTAGGAATGGGTTTGGGACGAGAAATGAAAAAAAAATTGGTTTTTTATTTCTAGTATGAGAATAAATAAGCTAATTTTTTAATATTTTGTCTTATCTCTTGTTGTCGCCACCGCCGCCCCACATCACCATCGGCTGCCGGTTGTGGTCTGTCTGTCGCCAGTCACGGGCCGCTAGACGTTAGTCACCGAACGCCAACCGTCGGCACCGGACCTCGGTCGCAGCATTTCTTTTATTTTTCTATTCTTGGGACTATAAATTTTATGCAATTACCAAATGCATTTCTATTCTTTTTCTATTCCAGAGGCAATTTTTTTTTTCAATTACCAAACACGTTTCTCTTCCCAAAAACTCATCCGAGAACCATTTTATAAAAAAAACTGTTTTTAGGACGAGAATGGTTATCAAACGCGCCATAATATGCCATGCCAAGTCCTAGCTCACGGCCTTATTCGAGTACCTAAGCTTTCTTATCAATTTGGTGAGCCAGTCATGAGGTTATTCATTCTTAATAGACAACAATTTTAAAAGAAAAATTGCTAAGAATTGGAATTTGGATTGGATCTTTGATATGGACTCAGATCGGGTTAGGTATGTGTTAAATAGGCTAATTTCGATCGGACTACTTGGACCTAGTCACCCATTTCACAGGCCTACTTTGAAATTATAATGGCTTAAGAGTACGGGATCAAGCGGACATTTGTTTTCATGTTATTGCTTCTTCTGGTCATATTATTCTCCCACAATGGCATTTCGCCAGAACGAAAAACGGTATATCAAACAAATTTCTCATTGTTGTCCAATAATTCACCATATCTTTGGGAACCTTACAAGGACATTGGAGTGTGCCAAAAACAAGGTAGTCGTCTCTCCGGCTTCGATGTAGTTTACACTCACATCCCACATCAGCCTTCGAACACTATAAAACCATTCTCTCTTCTCACATCCATAATACAGATATTTTTCACTGCGCCTTAAAAGTTTTACCATGGCCTCTCCTGCCTTCAGGCATGAGTTCTTCTTTGCACTAGTCCTCACTCTGTCCGTCTTCCAAATGACAAGTGCAGGCGACTCGGACATCACTAGTGATTTTGTCCTCCCACCAAACGTCACAACAGTGGACGGGAACTTCTTCACCTTCACCGGAATGAGAGCTCTTATGTCGATGGTGTTAAGGGCTATATGAAGGAGCTCGCACAAGCTGATATTATAGCTGATTCAACTAATGTTATTGAAAGGAAAAAAAGAGAATGACTAACGACTGATGGAGCTACTGACCTACTCAGAGATGAAGTTGTTTGTCCATTAAAGAATCGTTACTCTATTTTAAGTCAGTTTAGTCAGTTAGATAGCTGGCATATCTGTTAGTTGTGCAAAGAGTTATATAAATAGTCAAAGAGCTTGTAATTGAAAATACTCTCGGATGAATATTTAGTGATATACAGAGATGATTCTTCGAGCATTCTTCCTCTGGTTTCCTCTCTGTGCATCTCCTCTTCTTCTCATTCAGTTACCTTTACATTTCTTGGTTCTGTATATCAATATTCTCATGGTATCAGAGCTTCTCCCGAGAGCATAACAATGGCAACGAGAGCACCAAAATATCCATTTCCGATCCATGTCAACATCTCAAATTTCATCACGATTAGATTGGCCGAAGACAATTTCTTGCTTTGGCAGGCGCGGTTTCTAAGGTTCCTAGGAAGTCAAGAACTGCTCGGATTTGTTAATGGAGAAACACCATCGCCTACACAATCAATTCATATTGAAGTTGAAGGAAGTACAACAGAGGTAATGAATCCTGACTATAAAGATTGGGTAAGAACAGATCAACTTGTTTCATCGTGGATAAGTGGAGCTGTCTCTGAGAATATTCTAAGCTTGATCATTGGCTTGGAAACATCGTTTGAAATATGGCAAGTTTTGCTTAATCAGTTTACTCAAAATTCTATAGCAAGGGAGTTCGAATTGAGAGGAAAGTTATAAGCGTGTCAAAAGAGAGATCGATTATTGTCAGCCTATCTCAGAGAATACAAGTTAATCTGTGATCAATTAAATGTAATAGGGAAGCCATTAGATGAGATAACAAAATTGTTTGGGGTTCTTGAGGGTTTAGGCCCAAAGTATGAGAATTTTAGAACAACTATATACTGCTTGAAATCTCAACCTGACTATGAAGAAGTGCTATCCCAGCTTGAAAGATTTGATGCAAGATTACAAAGTTATTCATTCAGTCAATATAGCTCGAATGTGGCCTATTATGGACAAAGGAAAACTGATGTCCAGTAGAAAGAAGAACATGCTAGAGAATCTGTTTGGTTGAATTTTGGCATTGGAGTTTTCAAAAGTGGTCATAATCGTGGAGGACGTGGCTATGGTAGAGGTCGTGGTAATAGAAGTCAAAGCTATGGGTTTTCAGGAAGAAATTCAAACTACAAATCAAGTAACTTGATTCATGAGCCAGAAAGACAACATTACAAGCAGTATAATAATGTCTCTAGTTTTGGTTCTGGTCAAGGGTTCCGACCATATGTTGGTACTTCACAGAGGTACCAAGACACTAAGTCATATCCCATAGCAAGTGACAAAGCTCATAAATATATGCAAGGTGACAAAATAGTTAATAATAGTCGGTTGGAGTGTCAAATCTGTAAATGACCAGGACATGATGCTCTCCATTGCTGGTATCGTTTTGACAATTCTTATCAAGCAGAGGAAATCCCTACTGCATTAGCAGCTATGCATCTTGAAGACACCAAAGGCAATGAATGGTTCTCTGACACTGGAGCAACTGCTCACATCACAGCAAACTCTGGTATGCTTCATAATCTTTCTAAATATAGTGGGACAGATTCAGTCATGGTTGGAAATGGTGCATGTTTACCTATTACCTACATTGGTGATACTTTGCTACATACAAACTTTGATTTATTGCCATTGAATGATGTGTTGATTGTTCCTGAAATTAAGAAGAATCTTCCGTCGGTATCTAAACTAACAGATGATTATCCCTGCTCATTCGTCTTTGATAAATCTGGTGTGTATATAAAGGACAATTGCACCAACAACACATTGATGATCGGCAAGAAAGTTAAAGGGCTCTATCGAGTGGATCAACAAGTCACAGAAGCATTCTTTACTCAAAGGAACAAAAGTGTAGGTGAGGATGTGTGGCACCAGAGGTTAGCTCACACTAATATGAGAATATTGAAGTACTTGCAAATACAACAGTTGATTCACTGTATTTGACTCTACAACATTTGTGTAGAAGTTGTCAAGTTGCAAAAAGCACAGTTTTACCATTTCCTTTATCAGATTCTGATTCATCTACCCTATTAGCAAAGATACATGGTAATGTTTGGGGGCCATCCCCAGTTTGTTCCTTTCAAGGGTTCAAGTACTATGTGATCTTTGTGGACAACTATTCTCGGTTTAGTTGGATTTATCCAATGATCAGAATTCTATGATATCTTTGTTATGTTTCAAAAGAAAGTCGAAAATCAGTTTGATTGTCGACTTAAGTTCTTTCAATGTGATGGTGGTGGAGAATTTAATAGCCACAAATTTCAGAATCACTTACAAAATTGTGGCATTACACAATACTTTTCTTGTCCTTACACTTTTGAACATAATGGAGTATCTGAGAGGAAGCATCGACATGTGGTTGAACTAGGACTTGCAATGCTCTATCTGCTAAAGTTCCTCTAAAATTCTGGGTGGATGCATTCATCATAGCAAACTATATTGTTAATCTTCTGCCTACACCAAAACTCAACATGCAGTCACCTTATGCTAAGCTTCATCAACAACAACCGAGCTATGAACATTTGAGAGTGTTTGGCTGTGTATGTTATCCTTGTCTTAGGTCCTATGCCCAACATAAATTTGATCCAAGATCACTTACTTGTGTATTTTTGGGTTACAGTGAACGCCATAAAGGATATAGATGTCTTTTTCCTGCCACAGGTCATATCTACATTAGTCGTCATTTGTTGTTTGATGAAAACTTCTTTCCATTTACCAAGAAGTTATCAAGTGAGTATCATCAGTATACCACCCTGTATAAAATGTGGGTTGACGAAGTTAAATTTCTAGATTCTCCACATGACAATCACATGCATTCTCCATTAAATGCACATACAGAACATGCTTCAGTTAGTGGCACTGCTGCATCAAGAAATATCACTTCCTTTCATCCTGATATATCTTCTCGACCATTGATACCTACAGAAGAGACATCTTCATCATCTCAACCTTTATAGGATGTTCTTGGTTGCCAATCTCCTCCACATCATTCCTCTCAGTCACAAGGTACATTACCTACTCATTCAATGCAAAATCGATCAAAATTTGGCATTGTTAAACCAAATCCTCGATATGCTTGCCTTGTTGAATATAAAGTTCCTCCTGAACCAAGATCAGTAAAATCAGCCCTGGCAGATGCAGGGTGGTATTCAGCTATGAAAGATGAAATGGATGCTTTATATAAGAATGAGACTTGGGTTTTAGTCCCTCACACAAGCCAAATGAATGTTATAGACTGCATGTGGGTGTTTAAAACAAAGCTAGCAGCTGATGGTAGTCTTGATAGACTGAAGACCAGATTAGTGGCTAAGGGGTTTCACCAGGAGAAAGCTGTTGATTTCACAGAAACCTTCAGTCCTGTTGTTAAACATGCTACAATACGTATAGTGCTTTCTGTGGCTCTAATAAGGAACTGGACCATTGATCAGCTTGACGTCAAAAGCGCCTTCTCCATGGCACATTGATTGAAACTGTATATATGCAACAACCCCCTGGTTTTGTAGACCCTCGGAAGTCTCGACATGTCTGTCTTCTTCAAAAGTCTTTATATGGACTTCGTCAAGCGCCTCGTGTGTAGTTTGACAAATTCAGTAACTTCTTACTTGAAGTTGGGTTCTTTTGTAGTTCAGCTGATCCATCACTATTTGTTCTTCATCGTGGGTCAGACACAATGTTACTTCTCCTATATGTTGACGACATCATCTTAACTGGCACTTCAAATCAATTACTTGATCAGTTGATTAAATCACTTAGTCTTCAGTTTTATATGAAGGACCTTGGTCCTCTTCATTACTTTTTAGGAGTTGAGGTTCATCGTAGCTCCAATGACATGTTTCTCTGCCAGACAAAATATGCTATGGATCTTCTTACCAAAGCTCATATGGAAGATTCTAAGCCTATCTCAACTCCCATGTCCCTGAGACCAGATATCATGAAGACTGATGCTCGTCTTATTGATAATCCCGTGGAATATAGAAGTATTGTCGGTGGTCTTCAATATTTGACTCTCACTCGTCCTGATTTAACATATGCCACAAACTTACTCTGTCAAAAGATGCAATGTCCCACACTTGGTGATTTGTGTATGTTGAAAAGGGTTCTTCGGTATGTTAAAGGCACTGCTCATTTTGGTCTTGTTCTTCATGCTAATAGTTCAATGAAATTATATGGATTTTCTGATGCTGATTGGGCGGGTTGTCTCACCACATGCCGCTCAACTACGGGGTTTTGCACGTATCTTGGTTCCAATCTCATCTCCTGGGCAGCCAAGAAACAATCGACTGTCTCTCGTTCTTCTACAGAGGCAAAGTATAGAGCCCTTGCCTCTACTACTGCTGATCTCACATGGATCAGCTTCATTCTTCGGGACATTGGTGTACGTTTATCATCCCCCACATTACTTTTTTGTGATATCAATCCGCTATCTCACGTACTGCCAATCCTATGCTTCATGCTCGCACTAAACATGTGGAGATAGATTTCCATTTTGTCCGAGAGAAAGTGTCTTCTGGGTCTCTTAAAGTCAAGTATGTTTCTAGTTCACGCCAGGTTGCTGATATTTTACAAAACCATTATCCCATTTGGCTCATGCTACTATTCGACTCAAATTGGGTATTGGTTCTCGACCACTCCCCAATTTGTGGGGGGCTGTTAAGGGCTATATGAAGGAGCTCGCACAAGATGATATTGTAGCTGATTCAGCTAATGTTGTTGAAAGGAAAAGAAGAGAAGGACTGACGGCTGATGGAGCTGCTGACCTACTCAGAGATGAAGCTGTTTGTCCATTAAAGAATCGTTACTCTGTTTTAAGTCAATTTAGTCAGTTAGACAGCTGGCATATCTGTTAGTTGTGCGAAGAGTTATATAAATAGTCAAAGAGCTTGTAATTGAAAATACTCTCGGATGAATATTCAGTGATATACAGAGAAGAAGAAGCTCTTCATCTTCTTCGAGCATTCTTCCTCTGATTTCCTCTCTGTCCATCTCCTCTTCTTCTCATTTAGTTACCTTTACATTTCTTGGTTTTGTATATCAATTTTCTCAGATGGATGATCCTACAGCTTTCAAAGTGACGAAAGCAAGCGTAGCGGAATTCCCGGCTCTTGTCGGCTAGAGTGTCTCGATGGCAGTTCTTGAGTTCCCGGCCGGCTCAGTCAACCCACCACACATGCATCCCCGTGCTTCCGAGCTCCTCTTCCTTTTGTACGGGTCTCTCGAGGTTGGACTCGTCGACACGACCAACAAGCTCTTCACGCAAACGCTCCAATTCGGGGACATGTTCATATTTTCGAAAGGACTGGTTCACTACCAGTATAATGCTAATGAGACGGACGTCGCAATAGCTTTTTCCGCATTTGGTAGCACCAGCGCTGGTATTTTCTCGCTTCCTGCAAGCGTATTCACCACTGGGATCGACAGCGGGATCTTGGCCAAGTCATTCAAGACGACCGTCTCCACCATCGAAGCTCTCAAACTTGGGCTTACACCACCCAAGGCCTAAAGAGAAGCACAAAATAATAATGAAGTCGATCCATTTTCTTCTGATTGAATGTTTCATTTGGTCAGTCTGAATTGACTTTTTATTGTTGTTCACATGACATTGCTTAATGAAGAATCTTCTGTCATTACCCTACTAAACAAGCAATTTGAAGTTGATAAGGCTACCGAGCAACGGTTTGCACAATTACGGGGTGTTCTATTGCTCCTGGACTGGAAATACATTGACCTGATCTCCCAAAGGAGACATGAATTGTCATATATTCTAAATACGAAGTAATCGCATTACACATTGATGTCAGACTTAGGAAAAGGGCAAAATAACTCTTTCTCTTGGAGTGCAAATCCATGTATATTTTGAGATGACGCCTTCATGTGGTGATGGAAATAAACTTCACAAGCTTCATAGTGTTCTCATGTGGGATAATGACACGAATAGTTTCTAAATTGAACTTTTAATTTGTTGTATGTGAGCACTAAGCATAAATGTGTAATATTGTCCCTGAAATTCAGAAACTAAATTGAATATGTACTAAAAGCTTAATGATCGCATTGAACAAATTAAAGGTTTAGAGATCACATAGCACATTGGGTGAAAATCCATGGATCATATTAAGCAAATTAAAAAATTCAACGACGACATTGCACATTTAGTCAAAGTTAAGGAATTTTTTGTGTCATTTTCCTATTTTCATTTCAAAGAGTTGCCTGGCTAAGTTTATGGCTCTTGGGCTAGCTTCCCTTGTTCAGGAGTCGGCATGCTTGTCAAGCAGATTTCCACTCTTCAAGCTTACAGCATTTTAGGATTTGAGTCATTTGAGGGGCGATCCTTATGCAACACCGTGGTGTCCATTTTTCATCTACTGATCGTCACCGCAGTCGTTAGGTTTCCAAAGCTGGTTGATTTTCGTGGAAATTGATGAAACATTGCATCTGTTGGCCCTATAGTACAGACACCATGCATCTGATTATCTTGCGCATGAATTACTCATCTGAATCATGTGCATCATGCAAAACGGTTCTTTGAGCGAGGCTAGAACAAATATATCAAGTTAGTTGATTGTAAATTAAACCTCGTAGTTTATCTACCATAGGGCCTCTTCGTCTTATGGGCTCCCCTCTTTGCACTACACAGACTCAAAATAAGAAAAAAAAACTCAAAGAAGTTGAAGCTTAGGCCCTCATGTTGTATTGAGTCTATAGTCACTTCCAATTCGTCCTTCCAGTCCATGTGATAAAATATTTAGACTTGTTTGCTCATTGTGCTAATCAGATAAAGTGCTATTGGATATGGATCTCGCGAGACTTCTGAATGAGCGGTGACTGAACTGCAGGAGCTACAGGCCTATCTCATTGACGCGGGAGAAGAACACTAGAAGTGCCAAAGTTGTGTACGGCGCTCACTTTAGTGCCAACAGTTTCAAAACGATCACTTCAGTGCCAAATCCGACGTGGCAGTACACCTGGCTCGCCAGAAGTCCAAATAATAATGAAAAAAATTCTATGCTGGCGAGAAAGGGGATTGTGCTTTGGGATCGATTTCTCCCAAACGGCTCAACGTCGGCAGCCGAGGCCGATGTCTTTGTGTTCGTAGGACCCCAAGCTATCGATTGGGGGTGGTGGCGGTGAGTGGGTTTCACCGGAGAAGGCATGGTGGCCACAAATAGTAACTCCAGTGAAATAGGGGCCAACGACGATTCAGGATGAAATCGGTAATTTCTTGACCAAATCAACCGTAACAATAGACATGGTAGAGCTTAGGGAACACCCAGAGACATCATAGAAGCAGCGGTTTGGCTTAGGCATTGCCGGAATGGCCAATCTTCGGCGATGAAGAATTCTGGAATTTCTAGAAAACATGAAAAGAACAGTCTCAGGGGGGATTCTTTCAGGGGCTCTCAGCGGCAAGAACGGCGGCTAAGGAGGCAGAGATCAATTGGGACTGGTAGAGGGTGTTTCAAAGCATCAACGGCGCATCAAATGGAGGTCGGAGGAGAGAGATATGGTGGTCAAAAGAGGAGGGGTTCACTCGGTGCGAAAACAGGGACTTGGCTCGCGTAAGGAGGGAATCGGTGATTTCTCGACTAAATCAACCGCAACAAGAGATATGGTAGAGCTTAGGGAACACCTAGGGACGTCATAGAAGTAGTGGTTCGGCATGGGCATTGCCAAAATGGCCAATTTTCGATGATGAAGGATTCTGAAATTTCTGGAAAATATGGGAAGAACAGTTTCGTGGGGCCTTCTTTCAGGGGCTCTCAGCGGCAACAACGATGGCTAAGAAGGCAGAGATTAGTTGGAATTGGTAGAGGGTGTTTCAAGGAATCCAACGCCACCAACGGCACGTCAAACGGAGGTCGGAGGAGGGAGATATGGTGGTTGAAAGAGGATGGGTTCACTTGGTGCGAAAACAGGGACTTGGCTCGCGTGAGGAGGAAATCGGTGATTTCTCGACCAAATCAACTGCAACAAGAGACATGGTAGAGCTTAGGGAACACCCAATGATGTCATGGAAGTAGCGATTCGGCTTGGGCATCGCCGGAATGGCCAATTTTCAGCGAGGAAGAAATCTGGAATTTCTGGAAAATTGGGGAAGAATAGTTCGGTAGGGGCTTCTTTCGAGGGCTCTCGGCAGCAACAGCAGTGGCTAAGGAGGTGGAGATCAGTTGGGACTGGTAGAGGGTGTTTTAACGAATCCAACTCCACCAACGACGCGTCAAACGGAGGCCGGAGGAAGGAGATATAGCGGTTAAAAGAGGAGGGGTTCACTTGGTGCGATGGAGGAAAATTAAAAAGCCACATGGAAATTTTTTTAATAAAAAATGACACGCTGAATATATTCTATATTTTAAAAATGCAGCGTGGATTTTTTTTATTTAAAATGCTGACGTGGCACTTTTGGCCGGAATTAGCACTTAAATAATCATTTTTTTCGAAATTGGCACTGAATTGATTGTTTTGAAACTATTTGACACTAAAGTGAGCGCCGTATACAACTTTTGGCACTTATAGTGTTCTTCTCCCCATTGACGCCTTTAACTTTAGATAACTCGCCCTAATTGTGTATCAGATGTTTTTAACAGCCATAAAGAGAAATTTGTCATGCTGTTCAGCTTAATCAAATTTCTGTCCTTTTTGTTCTTCTGGCAGACTGCCAGATGCAAAAGATCAGTGTTAAGGAATCTGCAGCTGTTGATTCCGCGCATCTGCTTCAGCATCTTCTCCTTTTGCTGCGTGCCCATGAGGAAGGCTGCCTTCTTCTCAATGCACAAACTCGGAAAAAGTTGGTTCAAAAAGTCCTAATCTATTGTACGGTGATTAATTAATAATAAATCTTTCGATCCTTATCAATTTACTCTTAAATCTCTCAATTATGCCAATTTTGTCCGAAATTTTTAGATGCTTTATTGGTTTAGTCATAAACCTTCAAATGATTTGTAAATTTAGTAATTCTTGATAATTTTAATTGGAAATAGTTGATATGCAAATTTAGTCATGGCATCCATCCCATGTGGCATGATTAGCGCTAACATGAAATTTTTTTGCAATTTCTATTTTTTTAATTTAAAAAGTTTTTGCTTTTTATCTTTTTTTATCATTGTTTCTTTTTCCTTTTACTGGCCATTGCCAAGCCTCGTCGATGGCTGCTAGTAGTCACTGGCCTCGGGCAAGAGCCATCCTTACCATCCTTGAGCGAGGGATGCTAGCAACTAAACTAGCAAAGACCACTCTCACTAACCGGTGAAGGGAAAAAGAAAAAAAAAGAAAGGAAAGAAAATGATAAAAGATTTATATAATTACAAAATTACAAAACTCATGCATGTCAACCAACCATGTCACCTAGGACGGTCCATATTAAATAGATCATTACATTAGCGATTGCCGAGCCAAAATTAGTCTAAATGTTTTTCCAGTTTGTCGGTCCCCGATTATAAGTTCTCGCCCTAAAAGGAGGGGTCCCACGGAGTTCTTCCTCGAAGGTCAAGCCGTAGTCCCTGTCCCGGGGAGAATTGGAAGGAGTTAGGAGGAGGGAGCGCTGGAAGCGAACGACCGATCAAATAGGGATTGCATAACTTCGAAGAGAAATAACAACGACCATCTATCCATAGTTGATTTCAAATCGAAGGAATAACAGCTCTAACCAGTTGAGCTACTTGAACCACTTTCCTAAAGTCTGTTTGATTCATCGAATAACGCCTAGACTAGCCTTATAGAAGGAAGGGGAACTAGGTCTGGTTTATCCTTGCCTTCTACTTTTAGAAGGAAAACCATTAAACAAGCTATTAGCATATCCTCTAATGTTTGTATAACTCGCTCAGATTGTCCATCTGTTTGTTGGTGGAAGGCATGGGGGCTTTCTAATAATGATCTCTTTAAGCTATCTGGAACAAAAATAACTTTCTTTCTATAGGGAATTTGGTTGCATCCTTCTGCCGAACAGTTCGGGCCAAATCCTGAAGAAAGCAAGTGATACCTGCAACCAGAGCTAGACAATTAGATTTCTATAGAAAGGCAAGCGGCAGCTTTCCCCGATGCTGACTTTGATAAGCTTTATGCCCCTGGACTTTTTCGCGCGGGTCAGTTCCCTTATTAAGTGCTCTCTGAGCTTCAACTGCCCTACCCGCTGGCCGAGAAGATGTCCTGATCGCATCTCTCTCAAGCCATTGTCTACAGGCTTCATACCCTTACTTGACTCAGCGGTTAGAGTATCGCTTTCATACGGCGAGAGTCATTGGTTCAAATCCAATAGTAGGTAAACCGGTCGAAACCCCTTCTTTTGCCAGCATGACAGCAAGCACGAACTGGCAGCAAGGAGTCAACTGAATGCCAGTCAGCCTAAGACCTTCAGAGACTTGAGCGGAGGAGTAGGATAGCGAAAGAAGACAAAGGTTGTGCTCGACTTCACTCCCACCTTAGCCAACTTATCAGCCCCATTCTTGCCCTGACGAAAGGTAAAGGTTTCCTGGGTAGGTCTAACTATGGCCATAAAGTACTTGATTATGCCCGAGGGCTATCTTTCTGTTCTAGAGATTGTGAGTGGAGGCCCTACCTTGGATTCGAGAAGAAGGAAAATAAAAACGGGAACGAAACGAAATGAGGCCTTTCTAGCTCTAGTTTCGGATGAGCTTCTCCCAGGTGCATGGAAAAAAGCAGTAACAGCCAGTACCTATCCTAGACATACGCTCTACTGAAATAGATTTCGCGGAAAACCAGCTATATCCGATCTTGGTTGGCCTTTCACCCCTACCCGCTTGCTTCGCATAGGCTCCACAAGCTTCGGTGCGGTAGACTTAACACCAACCCAATCTCGACAAAGAAAAAAAAGTCAAAGCAACTACATCTCCTTTGGACCCTGAAGTGAACGGCCGCTTGGGGTCTTCGACTGGGGTGAAGTCGTAACAAGGTAGCCGTAGGGGAACCTGTGGCTGGATTGAATCCTTCGAAATGGAAATGCCCTCCGCAAGCACCTACTCTTAACAAAATGAAAAGCCCTGCTTTCCTCGATGAAAGCCCACAGAAGGGCCAAAGCACAACAAGCCTACCCATCGCAAGCCCAAGCCCATGCAAGAAGGGTTACGAGGTATATAGGGCAACAGCCTGCTAAAGAACCCTTTTAATTGCACTACACTCAGTACGCACTTATCGCCCGATGGTAGAGGTTGATCCCCTATCAACTTCGGTTATCGTAGTTAGTCATAGCGCTATACGGCTTCATACGAAGACTGCTTTTACACGAGCTGCTTTAAAAGACTTGCCTTAGATGAACTGCCTTTATACGGCTTCGGGCTTCTATTCCTAGCAGGCTTTCCCTTCATTTGTTTGTGCCTTTTGATTGAGTCCTTTTAAAAGACCCAAGAGATCGCCCAAAGGGCGTACGCTTAGGACAGTAAGGGGAAGTAGGGATATTCTGATTCCTTCGTGGGGAGTCAACGAAGGCAGCCGCTCTAGCAGCTTTAGTACTTAGTTAAGGCCCCAGCCCTTATCCCGGTTCTTCTCCGGCTCCACCAGCAGCCTTTATCAGTTGCTATGGTTCGCTTCCCGAATGCGAATCTCTATCTCTTTGCGGCTACAGCCTGAAGTGTGCGTATCATACAGGCGCAAGTTATGGTAAATTTACGTTAGGTTATAATATGAAAATACCTAAGGACGATTCATTAACCAGGCGGGAGAATATTCTTTACGTGGGAATTTGATGATCTATAAACCGTCCCTAAGGAACGATCGGCTCGTGTTTGAGCATGATCCCCGTTCAGAAACTGAAGCTACTTGTTCTCTTTCACTACACCAAACC